>CM051235.1:282154893-282754893 GCA_027917425.1 Gastrophryne carolinensis
ATGATGTGCTGTGTCTAGTTTTTATGACATAAGCCTTTATACTTTATAATTAGAATATAGAATTTAAATGATGTGCTTATGTGCACAAATTGGTTTAAATAAGGATGTCTATTATCTGTTATATCAGATATACCGAAAGTGTTTATAGATTTGATGTTATCTTTATTACATTTTGTGCAAATTAAAGCATGTTTCCCCAATACTGACTTGGGTTTTTCTTTATGAAATTGTATATGTGTTCATATAAGCATATATTGAATCTCCTATTTGTCTTTCTCACATAATAGGCACCACATATTCCAGTGATTAAATAAAACATATTTTCAGATTTACAATTAACAAAATGTAATGATTTCTATGTCTTTCCATTGGGTAATTGTATCACATTCCCTTGTAGTGAATATGAACATTGGTTGCAGGACTGGCCTGTCATCATGCAGCATGGTTTTACTGGTGGATCATAATGGCTAATCATAACTTGGTCTCTTATAGATTTAGTTCTGCAATAAACATTTGTGGGTTTGGGTCCTAAGATTTTTTTTATGCTTGGATCTGCATATAAAAATATGCCAATGCTTCTTTATTAGTTGTTGTAAATTGCCATGTTGTCATGAGTATGTGATTATGCACATGGGTTTTATTGTTACATTTCTTTTCATTTTCTTATTTCCTGCTCCTATTAGTACCTCTTTATCTGATTCCAGGGCTCTTTTGTATGCCCTTTTAAAATCCTTATTCTTATAACCTCTCAACCAGAGCCTTTTACAGATGTTTGCTGCTTCTATTTTGAACATTGCAATGGTTGAGCAGTTTCTCCTAGTTCTCAAGTATTCTCCTATTGGAATACTTCTTATAACTACTTTTGGGTGTGCACTTTCTGCCCTTAATATCCCACTGGAGGCTGTGTATTCTCCACAAGTTTAAATGTATTATTTCTATATAGAAAGAGTTCTCTGTAAAGCCAAATGGGCCACAGAAAAGGACTGCCACACTTAGTAGGGCACAGATCACTATCAGGGACAAACCTCAAAACCACAAATTGCAAAAGTTGTATATCAAGTATTGCAACATGCCCAAATTGAAAGCTAAAGATTTCATGATAAATGGGACCTTAAAGAAAAAAGGTCAAATAAAAGAGAACATTATTTAATTAAAGACCATTTTCATCCTATAATAACCAAATGCTATACTTACCATGTGTCCCACGCAGACTGTCAGCGGTACTCTGGCATTGCAGATCTTACCTGACAGCTGGTTCCCCACGTTCCGCTCTACACACCCGATCACGCGTCTATTCCAGCTTCTCTGACGCGAAGATGCCCCTGGCCTCCTTCCTTTTTAATTTCATAGGGATAAGGTACCATCAAATATGTATACCCAGTTTCCTGCTCCTTAGCTGCTACTGGGCACATACTATCAGGCATATATATTTTCTGCCATTCATCCGCTGACAATTCTATCCTCAAGTCTCCTTCCCATTCCCAACAGAAATATGGTTTATTTTCCTATGCTGACAACAATAAAGTGTAGATGAAGGATATCATCCTTCTAGGTGCCTTATCTCCTTCCATCAATCTTTTCAAACTGGGTCAGTTCTCTCACCAATTTCTGTCTATTGGCTGGTTTTGTTAAGACATGTTGGTAGACACACAAGTTCCAATGATTTAAATTTTCATTTTTCCATATCTTTTTGTGTTGTTCCCAGAGACCCATTTATTTTTATTCAGAAAATCCTTAGCTTGAATACTTCCCAAGTTTAGCCCATTCCTTCCATACTCCCTTCTCTCCCTTTTTCCCTAGACTCAGGTTATCTTTCACCACCATCATAAGGGAAGGTCATTCTCTGAGAGTTCATCATTTCAAGAAAGTGATTTTTCAGATCTGGCAGGAACAATTTATAGTATTCCCTGCCATATCCATCTGGTCCTATCGCTTTCCCTACAGGGATTCCCTTAAGTGCTTGTTTGCATCCTTCTAGTGTGATCATCTCTTCTCATTTCTTATTTTCTGTTTCTTCCATATCTTTCTCTCTACATACTGGCCTATCTGGTCTTTCTCCATTTCTCTTTTCTTTTAATATTGTACAAATCCTGATAGTACTGTCTGAATACCTCCGCTTTATTCTTTCCTCAGCTTTATTCTTTTTCTGATCTTTAAAATCTATTATCACTAAAATGAAATTGATTGCTTGTTGTGTACTCAGCATTTTTGCCAGTAGGTCAAGTTTGTTTTCCCATTCATAATATGATCTCTTACATCTTTTTAACATATATTTTGCCTTCTCTACAGAAAGTGTTTTTAACGTCTCTCGCAGATCTGTAAGATCTGTAGTATCTTCTCAGCCTGAATTTTTTTATGAACAAGTTCTAATTTTTAATTGCATTCAGTAGCTCATTCCTTATTTTTCCTTTTCTTTTCTTAATTCTAGATGCCTGTTGAATTAGTACCAATCTTATGAAAGTTTTGTGTGCGTACCATGAAGACATATTATCACACTTGCTCGATTAAAAAAACTCCTTTATACCTGATTGTACTTTTTGAACTACTTCTTTATCCCTCAAAAGGGAATCTTTTAGTCTCCTGCTACTTCCTTTTACATTTCCTTCTTAGTTTTCACTACCATTATTACTGGTGCATGGTCTGATAGATATATTTGTTCTATTTTGACCTTTTTTATATCTGATAACATATTATGGGAGGCAAATATGTAATCGATTCGAGTATACGATCCATTAACTTGAGAATAAAATGTGTAATTCTTCTCTTTTGGTTTTAAAGTTCTCCAGACATCAGCTGGAGGAGCTGCAATTCCTGGAGGAGCTTTCTCACCTTTCTCAGTTCCTTGTATGAAAAATTCAATTTACCTGTCATGCCATGCCTGGCATTGATTAGTACAGTTAAGTTTATTGTTAATTAAAACCCCTAGGTCCTTTTCCATTTCTAACAATGGTTTTAAGTGTAAATTCAAATCTCCTCCAAGTATCACCTCACCTTCCTGGAACAATAATAAATTCCCCAGTACCTAACAGAAAGCCCAGTATTTTACCAGCCCCTGGCCAGCCTGTGATGTCCCTTTTTGAGGCCCCCATTGTACTTCCTGCTTGGTTAACATGTAGCACAGGGCTGAGGCTAAAGCATTTCAGGGAAAAATCACAGGTACGGGTTGATATAATTCTTGAATCAGTGGCATTAGACAAAATATAAAGTAGGGCCCCAATATCTGAAATATTAAGGCTGATTCAGAGTCTTCTATATTCCATGTCGTTTTTGTCTATAAGTGTGAACATTACACTCAGTGTAATGTTTTTGTTCAGTTTTCGCTCAGTATACATGCGGTAGCTGTGTAAGCCTTCGAGAACGCTGTGAGTACGGCTCACAAAGCCAATTTCACAGATGACGCTCTCGTATACGTTGATGTGAAACTCTCGTCTCATAGAGTTTTTCTAGCGTTTTTTCACGTACCTTGCACAAAATGTTTTTCTCGCAATTTTAGGTTCAGATCATAGCGCTACCTATATAGGCAGCATGATGCCTATGCTTCTGGTACACACACAATAATTTCATATGGCCACTTTAACCTGCTGTATTTTTTTATGTATTTTCTGCTTTTCTTTTATGTCACCACAGATAAGTGGCCTCCCCTGGGAAAGCAAGGGAAGGGCTATCTCCCCCACATCAGAGTTGCGGATTTGGGTAAGTCAGTGGGGGAGGGGCCTCTCAACATGCCCAAGGCTGCCTACCGCTGGGGCCACTCTCAAGTGTGGAATAAAGATGTGGAGGAGGTTATGGACTCTGCCACACTCCCTGAGGGTTCTGGGAGTGAGAGGGAGGAGGCCCCTCTGTGTTGGGCTCTGCTTGGCCTAATAGGAGGAGCAGAGGCACAACTGCTCACAGCCCTCCTTGGCTTCAGTCCCACACCTTGTTCCCTGGTGAGTCCCCTTCATTATTTTATTTACTGTTAAAAGTGTTTGCATATTAATTTGTCTAGTCTAGTGTGTAAATGTTTATTCATGGTTGTTTCAGGGCATCATACAGACAACACCTCCTCCACAACCGTTGCTCAAGTTGGGCTCCTGCGTGTTGTAGGTAAGGTTGACATTAATAAACCTCACCACCTATATGCATCCTGTATTGGTTGACTATCTCATTAGATAAAAATGTCTCATGCAATTGTGTGTAGAAGTGCCCATGTTGTCTCTCTAACAGTAGGGTATCTTCTGTTGTGTGCAAATATCCAACATTTAGGTGCCCTGCTCATGTGTTTAGAGATGTAGTTATGGTAGGGCTACCACATGGCCAATTGTGCTCAAATATTTGGCCACATCGAACTATTTCAAAGAGAATATTGTTTATAAAGCAATTAAAAATTAATATTGCAAGGTCTTATGTTTGTATCTGCTTTGCTTTTTTATACACACAGATCTGGCTACACAAACTAAAGCAGGCCAGATGCCCCCAACCCAATCTTGCCCCCACCAGGCTCAAGGAGGGTCCAGCAGCATGGGCCAATGCCAAAGCTGTGATGGTGCCAGTGACCTTGTAGACATGCATATGTACGTGTCCATGACCATGTACCCATGTTAGTCCCAGTTTAGAGTTGCCACTCATAACTGTCAAGCTTTTTTATGCCCATCAATCATACTTGGGTCATAGCATGCCCGTTTCCAGCCCCTGTTAATGTAACAAGAGCCAACCTGATCAAGCCAACAGTTGGTTGTCTACTTTCATTGCTGCTTTTACATTACTGGTCCATTTGTCACCCTGCATTGGCTATATGGTCCATTGTTAAACATAGATCATACGCATATACCTGTAGTACTTTATTATGTTTTCTCTTTCCCACAGCTTGCATTCAAGAGGATCACAGGCTCTGGCAATTTGTCTTTGGAATTCAGGGATATGCTGCTGGAGCTGCAGCAGAAGATGCAGGGTGGGGGACAAGAATAATTTTGCTGGTGTGTAGCAGTATTTGTTGGCCACACTGGCCTTTTATTTTTATTAAAATATTTTTGTAAATTTTCACAACTAAATCTGTCAAGTTAGTGCTATATATAACCCAAACATATTTTACATTAAATCCTCTTAACACACTGTATCATTTAGGACTTCTTGATGAGGGTGCATGGCTTGGGTAGAAAAAATTAAGAAAAAATAATTGTAATTTAAAAAAAAAATAATATATTTCTTTAGATATAAACGCATTTAACATCTATAGAGCCCTCAGGAAATCACATTTATCAATGTAAAACTGGATACTACAGCGTCACTTGTCCACTAGCGGACGCTCTAAGCGCCACTGCATAGACACTCAAATGGCAATACGTGGCGCTAATCTAAAAATCAGTCTCTAGATTTTTTATTGTGTAATTTTTTTAATCATAATACATAGTAACATAGTATTTAAGGCTGAATAAAGACTTTAATCCATCAAGTTCAGCCTGTTTATGTTCTTCCAGTGGTCAAGTAGCCATAGCTGGAAATGTTATTACATGCCAGGAAGGCATCCAGGCCACTTTTGAATGTTTTTACTGTATCCTTCATTATTACCTCCTCTGGCAGCGAGTTCAATAGTCTCACTGCTATTACAGAGAAGAATCCCCTCCTGTCAGTGGAGAAAGCACCTTTCCTCTAATCTTAGTGGATGCCCTTTGGGTTATGGTTACGCTACGTTACGCTACAATCTATAAATAGATTGTGGGACAGATCTTGTATTGACCCCGAATATATTTATACATAGGCATTAGATCACCCCTCAGGCATCTCTTTGGTAAACTAAATAAACCTAATGTATTTTTCGCCCTATAAGACGCACTTATTTTTCCCCAAAAGTGGGGGAAAAATGTCAGTTAGCCTTATCGGACGAATGTAAAAAAAAAAAATTTTAATTAAAAAAAAAAAAACTCACCCGTTCCCGGCGCTCCCGCGTTGCCTGTCACTCTGCGAGGGCCCAGGTGAACACAGAGGAGCGGCGGGCCATGTCCCGGCCCCGCCGCTGCGATCACTGTCTTTTACCGGCAGCAATAGCAGCGGCCGGGCCAGAGACAGCGCCTGCCGCTTCTCCATCTGCTGCCTCTTCCTGGGCACGGACGAACACCCAGGTCAGGGCAGCGGGTGGGCGTGGCCTTCACAACTCGGTGCAGGCCACGCCCACCTGCTGCCCTGACCTGGGTGCTTGCGTGTGCCCAGGAAGAGGCAGCAGATGAAGGAGCGGCGGACGCTGTCTCTGGCCCCGCCGCTGTCATCGCTGCCTGAAAAGACAGCGATCGCAGCGGCGGGGCCGGGACACAGCCCGCCGCTGCTTCTTACGGCCATCTCCGTGAATTGGGTGGGCGTGGCGGCTCAGCGAAGCTAGGTCAGCGGGCAGGTGAGTTTTATTTATTTTTTTTTAACTTATGCTGCACTGCCAATGGGGGGAGATCGGATACCACACAGCCTATACTAATGATTGGAGGGGGGATGCCACACAGCCTATGCCAATGGGGGGAGAGGGATGCCACACAGCCTATACTAATGGGGGAGAGGCGGATGCCACACAGCCTTTACTAAGGGGGGGAGAGGGATGCCACACAGCCTATACTAATGAGGGAAGGGGGATGCCACACAGCCTATACTAATGGGGGAAGGGGGATGCCACACAGCCTATACTAATGGGGGGAGGGATGCCACACAGCCTATACAAATGAGGGGAGAGGGATGCCACACAGCCTAGACTAATGGGGGGAGGGGGGGATGCCACACAGCCTATACTAATGGGGGGAGGCATGCCACACAGCCTATACTAATGGGGGAGGGGGGTGCCACACAGCCTATACTAATGGGGGGAGGGATGCCACACAGCCTATACTAATGGGGGGAGGGATGCCACACAGCCTATACTAATGGGGGGAGAGGGATGCCACACAGCCTATACTAATGGGGGGAGGTGGATGCCACACAGCCTATACTAATGGGGGGAGGGGGATGCCACACAGCCTATACTAATGGGGGGAGGGGGGGTGCCACACAGCCTATACTAATGGGGGGAGAGGGGGATGCCACACAGCCTATGGAAATGGGGGGAGAGGGGGATGTCACACAGCATATGGAAATGGGGGGGAGAGGGGGATGCCACAAAGCCTATACTAATGGGGGGAGGGGATGCCACATTGCCAATGGGAATGGGGGCACATTGCCTATATGGGGAATAGGAGGGGGGAATGCCACACTGCCCATATGGGAATGGGGATGCCACACTGGGTATACGGGGAATGGGAGAGGGGAGAATGCCACACTGCCTATATGGGAATGGGAGGGGGGATGCCACACTGGGTATACGGGGAATGGGAGGGGAGAGAATGCCACACTGGGTATATGGGAATGGGAGGGGGGATGCCACACTGGGTATACGGGGAATGGGAGGGGGGAGAATGCCACATTGCCTATATTGGGAATGGAAGGGGGGAGAATGCCACACTGGGTATACAGGGAATTGGATGGGGGCATGCTACACTGCCTATGCAATGGGGCATCCCACATGGCCTATGGGAATGGGATAGGGGAATACCACACTGTCTGTAATGGTGTGTTTTTGGTTTAAAATATTTTTTTTCTTCTTTTCCTCCCCCAAATCGTAGGTGCGTCTTATGGGCAGGTGCGTCTTATAGGGCGAAAAATACGCACACTCCTTTTATTAACTTAGTTGCCCTCCTTTGAGCACGCTCCAGTTCTGATATGTCCTTCTTTAAGCACAGGTGCCCAGACCTGTACACAGTACTCCATATGGGGTCTTGTACAGGGGTAAAATAATGCTTTGGTCATGAGCACCTATTCCCCTCTTGATGCACCCCATGATCCTGTTTGCTTTGGCAGCTGCTGCCTGGCATTGATTAGTACAGTTAAGTTTATTGTTAATTAAAACCCCTAGGTCCTTTTCCATTGTGGCTTTACCAAGTGTTTCTTTATTTAGTGTATAATCATGGCACAGATTTCTCCTTTCCATGTGCATAACCTTACATTTATCTGTGTAACTTCATTTGCCATTTAACTGTCCATGCTTCCAATTTATCTAAATATGTTTGTAGCTGCCTGCTGTCCTCTTTTGTGTTAATTACTTTTCACAGCTTAGTATCATCTGCAAAGATTGAGACTTTACTGTTTAATCCATACCCCATGTCATTAATATATATATTGAAGAGAATTGTGGTACTCTGCTAGTATCTGAGTATGTACCATTGATAACCACCCTCTGCTTCCAATCATTAAGCCAATTTCTCACTCATGTGCACGCATTTTCCTCCAGTCCAAGCATCCTCATCTTTTGTACCAGTCTTTTATGTGGCACAGTATCAAATTCTTTAGAAAACCATCGACTCCCCTGATCCAATATTGAACTTACCTCCTCATAAAGGCTGATTAGGTTTGTCTGGCAGGAGCGATTCCTCATAAATCCATGCTGATTTTTGCCAGGATACTCCAGGATAATATCCTTTAAGAAACCTTCAAACAGCTTGCCCACCACAGATGTTAAACTTACCTGTCTGTAGTTCCTAGGTTCCCCCCAGAAGACCCCTTTTTGAATATTGGCACCACATTTGCTAAGAGTCAATTCCTTGGAACAGCCCCTGTAATTATAGAATCTACAAATATTAGAAATAACTGCTTGTCTGTTTCTGTACATAACTCTCTTAAAACATGGGGATGCATGCCATCTGATTCTGGGGATTTATATTTATACTTACTTGGTTAGACCAGTGACATTTAATGAGGGGTTTGGGTTATTGCCTTGTATTTCACCTGGCATGACACATTAGTTTGTGAATATAGAAGCAAAGAAGACGTTTAGTAAATTTGTTTTCTCCTGATTCCCCACTAGAGGTGTCCCCTCCTTGCTTTTCAGGGAGCCCACACCCTTTGTATTTTACTGTTTATGTAGCTAAAGAATAATTTGTGGGTTAGTTTTAATTTCTTTGGCAATCAGTCTTTCTGTCTCCAGCTTTGCTGCCCTTATGTGTTGTTTACATTTTAGTTTATTTTATCTTTATAGTTTTTTAATGCTTCGACTGTCCCTTTTTGTTGTTTATTGCCCTCTAACCTTTTTGTTTAGCCACATCAGTTTACTTGTGTTTCTAACCGTTTTATTCCTGTAAGGTAAATATCTATTACAATGAAAATTGAGCATTTCTTTGAAAGTATCCCATTTACTGCCCATGCTTTGTTTTTAAGGACATTTTCCCAGTCAATGCATTTTAGGGCATCTCTAAGCTGGTCAAACTTTGCCTTTTTGAAGCTCCGCGTTTTTGTGGCTCCATGATAAGGTACCCTGGTGACTGCTAAGTGGAAATTAATAATATTATGATCACTGTTTCCAAGGTGCCCCCCAACCTGTACCTTTGTTACTTTGTCTGGTACATTGGTTAGTAATAGATCCAATATGACATTTTTATTTTCATTCATAAATTCATAAATGTTTTATTCATATAGTTTTAAAAGTTAAAAAACACAAAAACAAAAAATAGGTAAAATGTAATTATAAAATATTTACAAATGTTTTTTGGGGGGTGTGCCTGTAAGTGTAAACAGAAATTTCCTGTTTTACGGCCCTCTCTCACGTGCTAAATCTGGGCTCTGAATCATGTGTATGCCCTCACTCATCCCAACTTTTACACATGAATGTAAAAAAAATATGAAGCAACCATGAAAACACTAATATGATTTAAAAAATGCACAACAAACTAAAAAATGGACGGAAACAAAAGAGGCTGTGAATCAACCTTACAGTACCAACAACAATGTCAGATTCACCCACCATCATTGACATCCAATTATCAAGCCTCTCCCCTTCTTCACCAGCATCCAATTATACATAAGCACCAGTAAACCAGCTACCTTCATACTAGGTCCTGAAGGCAAGGGGCCCCTTTTACATTGAGGGCCCTAGGCAATTACTAAGTTTGCCACTCCCTAATACCAGCTATATTAAGGCATTAGTCCTTCACACCATTAGGGTAAGAGTGTGATTACCACACCTGGTGACGGGCCTTTATGCTTTGGAACTCTTGGATTTAAGATCCCTGCACTGAAATCTTAAGCTCTGTGCATCTGCATGCTTTTACTAATTGGTTAAAGAAGAAGGACTTTTTTTCAGCACGTGGAGCTTTTACAATTGAACATTAGCGCGGTTGTTTTATTTTCTGTTTTATGCAATAGTCTAGATGAACTACAATTCATAGCAATACCAGTTTGTATCTTCCCTGCTGAAATCCAGAAGCTGAGTAAGCCGTTGTGCTGTTCCTGGCTTGCTTTTTTTTTTCTTATGTTATGTTATACCTTAAAACAGATGGTCCACGGTTCACATGATGTTAGGGCATGCACACAATCCCACGTCCAGCCAACCAGAAAGGCTGGTCACAGGAGAGCGCAAAGCTACAGAGCAGACTTGCCAAGATCATGTAATATCACCGGTGCCCCGGGGGGTTTTACATAGAGGGCATCCGGTGTAGGATGCCCCGGGTGTAGACTAGCAGCAGGGCCTGGAATCTTTTAGATTTAAAGGGCAGATGTAGGCAAAAGCAACAATCCTGAATTAAAAAAACTGTACAGACCCTAAAATTACAGTATTATGGCCTTATTTATCAAGGGATAGCGCCAGGTAGTGTCTCACTAGCGCCAGGTAACACCAGCTATCGGCGGCTACCGACTCCAGAACGCCAGGTGGCGGACACAATCACGCATTTATCGCGCTAAATGAGGCTAGCGCCGGCGAGAGCGTCACCTAGCGCGGGATTCATCATGTAGCGGACTGCAACGAACAGCGCCGCTGCTAATCCCATCACAGCGCCAGGTATGACCTCTCGGTACCTGGCGCTCTCCAATGCATTTCAATGGAGCAATCTTTAAATATTCATAATTAATTGATATGACTGTTTTTTTTTTTTTTTTTTTTTAACTGTCAAAAATTCTGTGACCACTACGGCAATGTTAGATATTTTTTTTAAGGTAAATAAAAAAAACTACCAGCTACCAGCCCTGATCAGTGGTTTTGTATTGTAGGGGCAAATAGGTTGACACAGTGGTCATGACCCCCGTAGACATAATGCTAAGGCTTTAGCAGTGGGGACAATACATTGGTTGGGGTTTTTTGGTTTGGGGGTACAGGGAGGCTGGGTCACATACGGCCTGATTTAGAGTCTGCCCATTAACCCTTTAAGTGCCAGCCTACCTGGAGTTTTTTTCCTGGGATTTCCCAGGAAAATGATATATTGTTTTTTTCAGCAGAGTCTGGGCTTTAACATGAAATGTCTTGTTTGTCATTTTTTAGGTGTATTCTTAATATTTTTGGGTGAAATATGTGCAAAACAAAAAAAATTTTTTACATATTGTAGTTTTTTTTGTAATAAAAAATGTAAGTTTGTCAATGAAATCTTATTGCGTGTGAAATCCCAATTTCTCCCGGTTACAGCGGTACCACATATGTATAGGTAGACACCCTTTCCTGCCCAGGAGACTCCCCCAAACTGAAACAGCGCTTTAGGGGATTTTCAGATAAAATACAACTATGCTACGCAATATGCGCACCTTGCAGTTTTTCCAGAAAAACAACCCTTTACATTTGAAATACCCCCAACAAACTATATATTCTCTGGAAGTACACACCTCAGGCTTTCTAGGCGTACCAGGCTTGTTGATGTGGCCATAGTTTTCTGGAAGTAATCCCTCAATGGATTCTTTGGTTGCAAAGAGTTTCCCTAAAAAAAGGATAAAAAAGCAGAATCAAAGCCACATTTTCCTAAAAAAACTATATACAAACAAGAAAAAACAAGTTTAATCTGAAAACGCAACATCCCCCGAACAGAACAATACCCAACATGCATAGCTACTGTCAAGGGAAGAGTTGCCAAACACCCCAAAGTAAAGCATGTGCGTAACGGTAATTTTACTTGAAAATTTCAGCTCTGCAGACAAAGTGCGCACCTTGTGATTTTTCAACCAAAACAACCCTTGACATTTGGAATATCCCCCATAAACCATATATTCCCTGAAAGTACACACGTTAAGCTTTCTAAGGGTACCCAGCTTGTTCTAGTGGGCTCATCTTTCTGGAATTATTACCTCAAAGAATTCTTTGGTTGCACAGGGTTTCCCTAAAAAATGTATAAAAAAGCTGAATAAAAAACACCTTTTCCTAAAATATAAATATGCAAACCAGAAAAAACAAGCTAAGTCTGAAAGCGCGAGGTCCCCCGAACAGAACAATACCCAACATGCATAGGTACTATAAACCCTTTTAATTGCCAGCCTACTTGAGATTTTTACGTGGCTGGCACTTAAGTGGCGGAGAGGCAACCACGTAAATTTTACGTGGCTGGCATTTAAAGGGTTAATGCTCATTTTTGGGGGGACCTGATCTTTTTAACCGGGAAATTGCGACTGTTTGTATCATTCACAGCCATGTTCCGAGAAAAGTTTGTTCATGCGTAAGCGCCCGTATTTGCTTTGCGTACACATATGATTTAGCATTCACGGTATTTGCAGCCATAGTAGTTCTGGAAGCTGAGTTTTTACCTGTTTTCGGCCGTACTTGCTTTGGAGCCCATTGTTCTTGGTGTGTCATGTCCTTGCAAGGCTTTCTGGCGCACCCCTTTTTTATTATAACCAGCTATTTTAATGTGCTTCCTGCTGTCCCCCGCCACTTTACCCATGGTAGTCTACATGCCCTTGCACTTACTTACATTTCTTCCCCCTGCTGGCATCTAGGGCATCTCATGTAGTCTGCATGTCCTTGCACATACTTACCTTTCTTCCCCCTGCTGACATCTAGGGCATACCATGTAGTCTACATGTCCTTGCACATACTTACCTTTCCTCCCCCTGCTGGCATCTAGGGCATACCATGTACTCTGCATGTCCTTGCACATACTTACCTTTCTTCCCCCTGCTGGCATCTAGGGTATACCATGTAGTCTTTATGTCCTTGCACATACTTACCTTTCTTTCCCCTGCTGGCATCTAGGGCATAACATGTACTCTGCATGTCCTTGCACATACTTACCTTTCTTCCCCCTGCTGGCATCTAGGGTATACCATGTAGTCTTCATGTCCTTGCACATACTTACCTTTCTTTCCCCTGCTGGCATCTAGGGCATAACATGTACTCTGCATGTCCTTGCACATACTTACCTTTCTTCCCCCTACTGGCATCTAGGGTATACCATGTAGTCTTTATGTCCTTGCACATACTTACCTTTCTTTCTCCTGGTGGCATCTAGGGCATGCCATGTAGTCTGCATGTCCTTGCACATACTTACCTTTCTTCCCCCTGCTGACATCTAGGGCATTCCATGTAGTCTTTATGTCCTTGCACATACTTACCTTTCTTCCCACTGCTGACATCTAGGGAATCCCATGTAGTCTGCATGTGCTTCCACATACTTACCTTTGTACCTTGGCTCGTCTGCTTTTACTCACTGTTACTCACCTAATACTTTGGCCACCTCCTGCTTTGGTCTTCTGTTTTACACTGCTGTTTGTTTGCTTAGTATCTGCTTTATGTGGTTGCATCTAAAACACGCCACCATGCAGCATATAACTTTAAAACTATAGTTTTATTATGCAAATTTTTTAATAACTTTTTTTAAAATGTTATTTTTATTAAAAAAATGTATAAAAATATATGTTTTAATTTTTTCTGAGACCACCATGGCACCTGCAAAGACAAAAAAAATAATAAACTGGTTGATGCATAGTTTTAGAGGCTCCCTTGCGCCATCCCTTCTTCAGGGTCTGTAGAGGGAAAGAACCTGAGTTAGTATGTATGGCCAAGTGTTGTTTGTGTAATGCTTGGGTATTGTTCAGGTTCACCGGCTTCACACCCACCTGAGTCTTGCGCCGCTTCGCTCACACTCTGATGATTCTGTAGGGACAGAGAAGTACAATACACCAGCACTTAGCAGACATGTTGGACTTTACATGCAGCACAACCTGTGTGATTTTTGGGGTATTGGCCTACCAGAGTGTGCAGGAGCTGTGGGCAACTCCAAGCCCAACAACATCTTCAGTGGGCTCCATGGCTGGTGGTGCTGCTTCTGCTTCATAGGAGGAAAAGAACATTGGAAGGGTTCAGGGCAGCCACCTTACACCCACACCCTGTCTTCTTGGCCTCACTGATAGGACCCCTGACCCCTCTGGGTGGGCTTGATCTGCAGCCAGAACTCCCCAGCTACAAAAGAAAATTACCCTGATAGCTCACCTTCTCTGTTGAACATCCACTTACCTGGGAAGTCATGGCAGTAGAACCTCCGCATCCAGGGCCACTTTTGCCGTTTGAGGTCCGACCAGTGCTGCATTATTTGGGTGATGGTGTAAGGCAACACCTCCCTTGCAACTTAATTAGGTAGAAAAGAACACAGCCGAGGGTCAGATTTTCTTGCCACTGCTGACTTAGGGCCTCACTATTACATACCATATGTTGCACCACAGCCCCCACAGCCAGGAACACAGGCATGGCCAAGAAACCAGCAGCACTCGGCCCAGGTATTCCACACCATAGGTGGCACCACAGTCCCCACAGCCAGGAACACAGGCATGGCCAAGAAACCAGCAACACCCGACCAAGGATAATGCAGCCCCAGCCCCAGGACACGTCGTTTGTCCCACACGCACTCCTCTGCTGATACCCATACTAGCCACTCTGCGAGACTATGCTCCATAAACGCAATGACTCTATACACATGTGGCACAGGCGTTTAGGTCACAGACATCCAAAATGCATACAAGAACTACAAAAGAGGAATCGGATAAAGGATCTAACAGTATCCCCTTGTCCAGTTGCTGTTAAGTGTGAATGTTGCATCAAATCCAAAGCTACAAGTGCAACACTTCCTAAAGTCAGTCAGAATAGAGCTTCAAGACCACTTGACCTAGTTTGCACTGATATATGTGGTCCCCTAAACCCACCTACACCTGGAGGTAACAGGTAAATAGTGACTTTCATAGATGACTATTCAAGGTACACAGTCACTGACCTAATGCAACATAAGTGAAGTTGCAGCCGGCAGAACAATTTATAACTAACCTGGGAGGTACACGTGAAGGGAAATTACTTATACTTAACTTATAATCTTTCTCTAAAACTCGTTAAAAACAGAGGTCTTGGTCCACACACATCTGCAGAAGTATGCTAAAGCTGCACCACCAACCACCATGGTGCCTCTGTGCTGGTGCAGTCCTATCTCTAATCTATGAAAGCCCCCTTTGGAACATACAATGCAATGGATAAATTGGAAGCAGCCTACCTGAAATTGCCCTATAATCTTAAGTGCAATACATGAAGAGGAAGGTTCGGGAGCCTCGCAGTACAGCTTCAGAACCCCCACCTCATGTGCTTGCACAAAATGCAAAGTACAAGAGTACATAACAGTGCTATACCACCAGAGCAAAATGGGGTAGCTGAAAGAAAAAAACTAACTCTGAATGCTGACAGACTCTGGACTACCACACAAATACTGGGCTGAGGCAGCAATGACAGTCAATTATTTGCAGAACTAAAACAGTTGATAAAACTCCATATGAACTGTAGCACAATGAGAAGCCAAGTGTAAAACACCTAAGAATTTTTGGATGCAAAGCATTCCTCTACATTCCGGAGGAAAAATGCAACTCCAATCTTTGTTGGATACAGTGACAATGTTACCAATTAACATTATCAACATTAGCCAATTAACATTAGCAACAGCATACATTTTGCTGAAGACCTGGGAGACAATGTGATGACAGCAGAGGAAGTAAGAACAGAATAGAAAACTGACATTAATCAGCCAACATCTGTACAGTTGAAATGAGTAAAGAAACTACTAGTGCCGAAGTGAAGACACAAGCAAGCTCAGACGCAGAACCAAGACACTCAACAAGATAAAAAAAAGGTAAACCACCTGTATGTTTCTGATACAAGGCAAGAACTGCCAGTGCTAATAAACCTGCAGCTCTCTCAGCTTGCAGAAGGGGAAGCCAATACATGGATAAAGGCTGCAAAGGAAGAGACAAAATCCATGCCATGACACCAAAACTCAGAGAACTACCATCTGGAAGGAAAGTCATAGGCTGTAAATGGACCTTTAAAGTGAAGTACAATGAAGATGGCACAGTGGAGTAATACAAAACGAGACTCGTAGCCAAGGGATATTCTCAAAAATATGGAAAGGACCATGAAGAGACTTTTGCTTCAGTAGTCAAACATGCTACAGTTTGGCCTATGCTGACAGTAGCCTCCACAAGGAAAATGCAAGTGAAACACTTTGATGTGACAACAGTGCTTCTATGTGGCGAGTTAACAGAAGACATCTACATGGACCAACGCCAGGATGCAAAGATGAACCAAGACCAGACCTAGTATGCAAATTTCAGAGGAGTATATATGGTCTAAAGCAAACCGCCAGAGCATGGAATATGAAAATAAATGTGCATACACATGAGGACTATCAGAAAAGTAATGCAGACGGATTGATCTATGTGCTTATTTATGTGGACAGTATCCTGATATGTTTTGAGCAAGAAAGGGGTTGAAACAGAATTAATACAAACCTACATCAGCACTTAGACGGAGGATCTAAGAAAGCAGGGACTTCTTGAGTTATTTTATTGCCCTACTGAGGATATGATAGCAGATTTCCTTACCAAGCCACTGACGGGTGAAAGACACTCGAAGCTTACAAAGAAGATGGGTTTAGCAGATTAAGCCTCAGCTGTTTAGAAGGGGTGTTGTAGATACTGTGCAACAGCTTACAGCTAATCTCTGTATGTGATCTGCATCTATATTGCTAAGCTAATGAATTTTACATTTATGACAGTAGGTTTGTGCTGTTACATATATATGTGTGTAGTTTCTGTTGTACATCCTCTGCTGCATGTTTGTTTCCTGTACATTGAGGTGATCTCTATGACTTATTTTTCCTGTCTATGTTATACACCATGTAAGGTGACCTTATCTTACTGCACTCATGTTCCAGTAAAGCTAGTTTCTGTTACACCACAAATGTCTATCTGGATTTGACAATGCTGCATCCAGCACTCACACTCTGCAACACATTCTGAATCAGAAACAAAGGCAGGCAATAGAAGCAACAGTTGAAGAGTAGCTAAAAAGTCCAATCTAGGTGGCAACAGGATGAATTCACAGAATAAACACATGCTCTAAGCATCATCTTTTTCTTTTTCCTTCTCTGAAACTGAAATTAGTCTTAGCACTCCCTCTGATGGTAACACCTCATAATCAGGCTGTGCAGTGGTGATACATTTTCAATTTCAATTTCAAGTCAGCTTTGCTTCAGGAGCTGGTTATACTGGGCAAACCTATGCCAGTGATAAAAAACTATGAGTGTAAGAACTTTTAGTAAACAATGCCCATTAGGTTAAAAAAGGGACACGTTTGAAAGTTAATGCTGAGGGCACAATGCTCTATCACAATCAGCAGTAGCATGCACCAGTTACTTGCAGTGTAGTAGTATATTTATCTGCAATGCGGTTTCTGTTGATGATCTGGAGGGAAAAAAAACAAAACTCCCAGCTGACAGCTGCAGCAATTTGTGATCTTGACAATACAAAGCTGTTGGTTCCATTACAATGCACCTCTTTCTGCAATATCTGCAATACGCCATCATGTATCCTCATGCGTTTGTCAAGTCAGCTGTTGCAATCTAGGTTTAATGTGAAGTACAGTATTCCTCAGTCATTCCGAAAATCATACATGTGTGATATCAAGTCTTGAAGCACTCACAATCTAGAGGACCCTTGCAAACAAGTGGAACATTATCTCTCTTTGTTTTGGGTTACCAAGAGGATGACAGCCGATGAAGGCAGCTTTACTTTGCAATGTGTATTTGTAGTCATAGAGTACACTGGAGACTAGAGGGCATAGAATCTGACCAACCCCAGAATTTGGTTGCTCCAGGTTTAGAACCTGCTTCTTTATGTTGTGTAGAAACAGAAACAGAAATTGGGATTAAGGTTTGTGACACTATCCAACACTGTGGGTTTGTGCACTATCCACCACTGTTTCTGGAACAAAAGGAGTGTGAGTAGCAGATTTGCTATAGAGCCAGTACAGGCAACTCTTTTGTATCTGTACTGACCCATAAACATAGGGGCCCAGACCCAACTGGCAGCAGCAATATTGGGCTTGTCCATCAATTTCAAGGTGCCTGCCTAATAGAAAAGTAAAGGATTAAGGCGATACCTTTTGTACGCTAGCTGAGTATATCCTAAGGTGAGAGAATATCGAGTTCTCTTTCTCAGACATGATGTTATACCTGGAACTGGAACCAAATCATATACATTTATACACATAAACAAGGAGACATAAAACATAACAATGCATAAGGGGATAAGGAAATTCAGTATAAGCTGGTTATTTACAGCTGACTAGAATATAAAATGCAAATGTGCCAGGTGTGAAAAGGCCACATTAAATATTGGTGTCTTTTTCCTGTTCCTCTGTTTTTTAAAAAGGCCTATCAAAATTGTCCTTATACTCTAGAGACGGGGTTCCCACCCAGTGGTACTAGTATAAAGTGGTACTCAACAAGGCATCAGACTGACCTGTACCCCAACCTAATCTGCTGCCTAAGTCTGATTTGCTCCTTAAGTACAAAACTGCTCCAAATGCTGATAAAACAATTTATGTGTATATTTATTGCTAAATTACATATTACATGCTAAAAATAATAATGTCTGCAAACACTGCATTTTCAAGTCTGGAAATTAGGGTAGTCATTGGAGGTCCCAGAAATTCCTGGTGGCACCTTGACAAATTAACCCCATGTTTTAGGTTAGTCACCACCTTGATAGTGCGCAATTATTTTCTGTTAATTGGACATCCTGTCTTTTGGGACAAAAAGAAAGTCAGTCCATGTCTCAATAATTAATAACTAAAACAAAAATGTATCTTTAATGGTGTCTCTTTATTTTAGCCTTAGTCCCATTTAATGATAAAAAAGTTCTGAATATGTATACAGTAAAAGCATTGCTGCTTGTTTCACCAATCTGAAGTGAGCTGGTTCAGAAATGCTGATAAGAGAATAGTTCCTCCTTGCTGTCTTTGATAAACATTGGTGGATAGTGGATATGGGTGGATTCAAAAGGCTGGGTAACGTGCAGTGAAATGCTTCTTGTTTACTACAGGGCTTAGCATGGGTGATATACAAAGACCTTACGCAGGAAAATGGTAGCATAACCACAGGGCTGCAGTCTGGATTTTAGTTTTTAAGGTAAGACTTATGCTGGTGATGACCATGAGTAGGTGCTACTGTGTTTTTATTGCCTAGTGTACTAGAGCGTGGTTCATTGGAGGTACATAGTAACAAAAAGTGTCAAATTGGTGTTAGTTTAAATAATAATACAAATATTTACAATTCTAATACGAATTTGATTATAATACTGTATAACAACCATTACCTAAACTAG
The DNA here is from genome assembly GCA_027917425.1 of Gastrophryne carolinensis. NCBI lineage: Eukaryota > Metazoa > Chordata > Amphibia > Anura > Microhylidae > Gastrophryne > Gastrophryne carolinensis. The sequence continues at coordinate 282,174,325 of CM051235.1, forward strand.
CTGTTGGTGTCTGCAGTTGTTGCAGAACTTCTTTGCAAATTATATATGTACTGTATAAATGAAAACAGATAGGAAAGCTCACTGACAACTGGAAAAGGGTGACCTACCCAAATGCAGGGCTGTTTCTAGGGGTGGGCAAGCAGACTGATTGCTGCCTATTGTGTATAAGGGGGGAACTTCATCATGTTTTCTGCAGATGCCTCAGGGACACTTTTAGAGGTACCATATGACAGGCCCCTCATCCCCTCATATTGTGTTCAGTCATGCAGCTAGTGCTGCTAAGGATAGGGCATAGAATGGTATCGGACAGCAGCTCCATAGGGTGGGTGAGGAAACTGATATTGCAATCAGTCTATGCATCAAACTAAATTACCCAAATTATGTTTTTATGAAACTAGACTAGAAAAAATATTACCTTATATTATAACTAAACCTCACTGGAGTGATGACCCTCCCTTTAAGCAGACCTCTGGGGAATTACTTAGTAGATGTGTACTCTAGCGCACAGTAGGGGGAAACATACAGCATATCAGCTATTTCAAGCCAGGTGCTAAGGTTAAGGGGTAAAGACAAATGGGTTTTGTCTAATGTTTGTGCACAAGGACCTGCCAAATTCAGATTTCCTAATAGTGGAGGGGTAAGTGGATCTCCAGTTATCCACCCGAGTTGCTAGCAGCTGGCAGCACCAGTTTTAACAGGCCAAGAAGTGGGGACATCGGCTCAAAGTATTTTTTGGCATAAGTGCTTTGAAGACTGCAGGTCTACTTTTATGAATATAAAGTCAGATATCTGAGTAAATATTGCAACATTCTTCATCTTATCCTCAGATGTCAACCATGTGGCACAAAGCTCCATAAATAGTTGATGAAAAATGGAATGAGGATGGAGGTGCCTTGAGTTTAAATAACAGAACTGAGAATCAGATCACACTGTATATTGCAGAATGGTCTGGACATATTTAGTAGTGTATTTCCTTAGGTTATCCAGGCAGATGACACTATTGTACCCCATACAAACCATACATAAACCACCCATGTAATGTGTTACATCCAAAAACACAAGTAAACAGTAGAACCTGAAGTTTATCTTTAATAAAGACTTACTGTATACCAAACAGTGTCTTTAATGCTTCCAGCACTCTTTAGCATGTGAATGAATGATGGTGTTGCCATGTGACTTGAAGACAGCCAATTAAATTTGCTGGGTGGCAAGGTGAATGACTTGCACATGACTGGTGGTAGGTCACAAGGCTGGTAACTGGAGGTACAGTTTGGGCTTTGTTTCACATTAGGTACCCAAGGGCAGCAAAGGGCAAGGGGACAGCAACCCTCTGGGTGAAATCTTAGTTATTTGTTTTTTTTTTCCTTTTTTGGACCTGTTTACACTACTGATCATTTGCAATGAAATCCATTGTCAAGTCATGAGAAGCTGGGTTATGTGTCAACTAGCTAATTTATTTTAAAGCAGAACATTCATAGCAGCTTGCCTTTTCAGTTTTAGCATTAGTCCCTCACTTTGCTCCATGTCTTAAGATGCACTGATTTTCATTTTCTTGCAGATATCATTAAAAGGTGTGGTAAATGATAGGTGTATTTTTGGCATAGAGGGGAGTCATGGATAAGGGGAACAACACCCTTTTTGCCGGCCCTCAACTTTAAAAGACTCCAGGACTAGCAGATTTCCCATTACTGGGGTGTCAGGATTTAGCATGCCCTGCTGTGTCAAACACTGGCAATCTGCATCCATAATTATATAGCCGATGATTCCACAGTGCATGCCTGGGCAATGGCCACATCTATGGCATGCCTCCATTTGAGATGCATACCCGCCCTCAGATAGAGGTGAGCGGACATGCATCCAGCAGTGTATAGTTGCTGCATTCAGCTCTGTTGTCAGAGTGGCTAGCAGAAACTGAAAGGGGCAGAATGCGCTTATTATCCACCCGCCCATGGCTGCGCCGTGGGATCACTGGAAAGGTGAGCTTCCTCTGCGATCCATGTTGGTGCACACAGTGGGGCAAACCAAATAAGGATGGCCTAACAAAGTGGAACACCCCCCCCCCCCCAGGGAGTAAAAATCCTGTGTGTTGTTCCTCTAATAAGTACCCAGGGTGGCATGAACCCTAAATGCTGCCCTGGCTGGAGCCTTGTTGCTCCTCAACCTTAGTTTAATGTAGCGGATTCGTGTTGACATAGCATTATGTCCATTAAGAAAGCACCATTTTATGAGAAATCAAAGCTTGTCAGCATTATACAGTTTTTTAAAATGCTCCAGGTGAGGCTTGAACTCACAACCTCGGCATTGCTCAACAGTCAAGCATTATACAGTTGTTAAAGATCCAGATTCTTAATCAGAACATTAGTTGCAAGTGCAACATTCTGACTCTATAGAAAGGGTTTGAAACATTTTTAGTATTTAATGTAGATTTTATGGCACTTAACCCACATGCAGCCATCAGGGACCAACTATCATGCATTGGACTGGCCCAAAGTAGAACAGGTAATATTTACATTACCCACACTTTTATGGCCTTGGGGGTGCAGAAGAGCACCAGACCTGTACTGAAAGAATTGACTACCCTAGTAAGAAGAAGGGATACTTTATTTATTTATTAAACATGTTTATGTGTACAGAACTCTTAGTAGATGGATTTTTCTCCCTAATTAAAAACAGGACCAACACCCATTTTACATAAAATGGGTGTTGGTCCGCTCCGTGGAGGGTGCATCCTGATTGGGGGGGTCTCTTCTCCCATAAAGCCCCTGCAAAGCCCCTAAATCTTACCTGTCACCTCGCTTCCTTGAGGAAATTCAGGTGCCCAATTGGCCACAATTGGCAATGCTGTGTTCTGCTCTCGGCAGCCGGCCGGCAATTGCGCTCTGCATCTCTCCCAAGGGAGCAAGGGGACGGGGGGCTTGACCCCCCCATAGCATCCATTAATACATATGAATGATTTTTTAAATAGTCTTAACAGTCTGGTAATGCGTAAGAAGTGTATATTTTGTAATGATATACTTTATATACTATAAAAGTAACTGTTCTATTGGCGTCCAAGTGTAACAGAAAAGGACTAAGACCTCAAGCTCTAAAGCTCACCTATTCCAGATTGTAGTAATTTTATCATGGCGTGTAGTGGAGGCCCCCTTTATATAACCACCACCATTCTAACACTTCCGCATTCTATCTACAGCCAAATCATTTTTAGTAATTGACTTTTTAATACTGTATTATGTCTTTTGTATAGCTTTAATATACAGAATGCGTCTGCTGATAAACAAAGCAGGAAATAAATACACATATTCCTCATCATATACACTTTTAGCAACTCCACAGCCCTAAAGTGTATTTTTATTTAAAACTGTTATTTGTGGCCATGTTAAAATGGTTCTTTAGCAATATACAGAGACTGCTTATCACTCCTGAACATGACTATGCTGACAGCTTTCCCCAGCCCCAACCAGGAGCTCTTATCTCTTCCTAACAACAGGCCAAGTCAGCCACGTCACACATTTCAGAAGCTGCTTTGCTTCGTCTTTTGCTCTCCTAATCTAACCTGTCATATTATTCTCTGCAGGACTGCCACCCCAGAGCAAGCCTGATCCATCATAACAACTAATGCAGGGGCCTGGAAGAACAAGGAGAAACAGTAAGGGGCATCTGCTGCTGCAGCTTACAGGCTGCAGGTAGATGATTTTAATAATCAATGGGCTTGTTCTTATTTATACTACATTTAAATATCTGGGAATGTATTGGTGAAAGCAGGAGGCCAGCTTTGCTAAAGAAGGGCATGCCACCGATAGCAATTTCCTTATGTGGTAAGAGACAGTTTATATTTTGCATCTAGAGTAACGCCTTCTTATGTCATTTGTTGGGGGGTTTCCTGATGATTTTGGATTTTTGAGAGACAGTGAGAGCTTTTTTCACTAAACACAGAATAAAGTTAAATAAAAAAAAGGATTTCTTCTATTTAATAATCAAATCCCCTGCAGACACGGCGGGGCAGTTCTACATGTGAGGTGCATTCATTTTAATAAGGTAGATATTTTACTCAGTAAACTCCTCCCCTTGCTATGCAGCAGGCATATGAAAATTCTGGGATCCCCTGCTGTTAAAGCAGAACTTCAGTCAAAAATTGACCTCCCTTGCCACCCTACCCTGGCGCTGAGGCACGCCGGGTGCTTAGAAAGAAAAAAAACACCTCATCCGTGGGCGCTCTCTCGGTCTCTGTGCAGTCACCGCTAGAGTTGAATCCCCCGGGTCCGTGCGTTCTTCCGTTTCTCATTCACTTGAGAGATGGAGATGGGGGACGCGGCTCTGTGTCATTCCTGGCAAGATGGCAGCGCCCAGCAGTGGTGACCTGAGGGTCAGCGCCAGGGTAGGGTGGCAGGGTGTGAGGAGGTAAACTTTAAACTGAAATAAGAAAACCAAAGAAATGGAAACAAGCCAGTTGCAACGCAGTTACAACACAGATAAAACACTGCAGATAATGCTAGATGGGATAGTTCACACATCTGCGCTATCTTATGCAACGTATCAAAAAAGCATTGCAGAAATCATTTTCAGCGCAGCGCAGGTCTAGAGAAGTTTATTGTAAACGTGTCATAAACAGCCAGGAAACGCAGCCCAATAAAATTAATGGGCCCTTTCACATCAGCGCCCTGCAGTTTGCGAGATGCAGCATGCTTATTTTTCCCCGCAGCGCAGCTGCAACACACCCCATAGAAGTCTATGAGCCTCACTGGTAAAGTGCCATACTTACCCTCACCTCCCGATCTATGCCGCTGGTCCCCCGCCTCTATCCCAGCCTCCGCCCTCCATCCCCTGAACAGGCACGGCTGCAGACAGCTTCTTGTGGCCTTCAGTCCTTTCCCCCACAAGGACTACTGGAAGACCCCCATGAGGTGGCTGTAGCAGTGCCTGCAATTGTGTTCATAAGAGGAGGAAAAAAATACCATAATGAGTGCATCCCATATGTCTCTCTGAGGTACTATGCCAGGAAAAAGGCCTTGTTCTAAAAGCATAGAAGTCACATGGTAGTAATCTTTGGATCTAAGTCTAACTGGAAAAGAATTAGGTATGTCCTATTTGAGAGAGATAATACCATGAAATAGCTTAGTTGAATAAAAGCAGTTCCTGATTTCTCTGTGCCATGCCCTCTTTAGTGCTCTTCTTTAACATTTATCCTAATCTAGAATGCATCCCAAACAGCTCCCCATTACAGTATGAACAGAGGGTTATAATAACTGGATAGTTGCTGTATGTCTTTATTTATTTAGCTGTCCATTCGGATTTCTGTTCTACATTCAGATACAGATAAAACTATTTTTTGTTATGCTTTTTTGGGGGAACATAGTATTTATATGCAGTTTCTGAATGCATACAGAGCATAGCAACGCAGGAAACAGACAGGAAGCTTACTAGTAAGGGGGAAATTTTCCTTCCCTGTTGCTGAATATTTGTATAAAGTTATTGGTGATGCATTGCCTGAAATGAAACAATAAAAACAAAATAGTTATTTTTTTTATCTTGTTAGATACTGCTTAAAGTGGACCAACACCCAGGATTTTGACTATCCTGGGTGTTGGTCCACTTTGGTGGGGCACCCCGATCGGGGGTGCCCCGCTGTGTGAAACCCCCCCCGATCGCCGCAAAAACTCACCTCTCCCCGCTCCCACGTGACCTAGTCCGGCCAATGACAGCGCTCAGAGCCGCTCTGGTATGCGCGTCCAAAGCAGCTTGGACGCGCATACCAGAGCGCTGTCATTGGCTGCGTCTCTCGCTTCCCTCTAACAAGGAGCGCGCCTGCGCCGGCCATTCACAAAACGGTCGGCGCGGGAGCGCGCCCTGCTAGAGGGAAGCGAGAGACGCGGCCGCATCTCGCGCATGCGCCGTTGGATCGCCGGTAAGGTAAGGATTGTGGGCCTCCTGGGGGGTTCCTCCCCGCGGGACATCCCGATTTCGGATGCCCCGCGGGGAGGGATCTGATCGGTCCGGGAATCTTATAGATTCCCGGGCCGATCCCCCCTGGGTGTTGGTCCACTTTAAAGCTGGATGGTACCAACCAATTAAAAATAAATGTGGTACAGTGCTCTGGAAATAGCTCAAATGCAGCCTACAAATACAAAAATTGGGGATGCCCAAAATTCCCCAGAGAGTCAGTTCCAGAGACTTATACTTGCACACACCCAATCCATGCATAAAATATATATTTATTTAAATTTCAATTTATTATTTAATTAAAATACATACAGGACATACAATATCATAATCTGCCAAAGGGGGCGCAGTTGTACCTAGTTGCCAGTAGGACTAATCATAAATATATGCTAAATAAAACATTATGCTCCCAAACTTGTTATTAAAGTAATAAATCGTGATTATAGACTAAAGGGAAATACTGCGGGTGGCACCTAATAGTGTATCACATATTAATAAGGGGTGCACTGGCCCAAAAAAAGGAACGCTGCTAATGCACCACATATTAATAAGGGGTGCACTGCCCCCCAAAAAGGAACCCTGCTAATGCACCACATATTAATAAGGGGTGCACTGCCCCCAAAAAAGGAACATATTAATAAGGGGTGCACTGCCCCAAAAAAGGGATATGTGCACTGCCCCAAAAAATTATAGACTAAAGTGCTAGGTGCTTCAACCTAAAGTGCATCAATAAATAGAGAATTTTCAATGTTATCTCAATACCAAAACCACATCACAGATAATATGCAGATAAAGACCAAATCATAGAAACAAGGTTGTGCTACTTATCTTATTAAAGATTATACATGTGTCCAGGCCAGCAGAGGCGCCCCCCCCCCCAAGAAAGCCCACGCATTCCGGGACGTAAAGTCTCTTTCTCAAAACAGGTTTTTTTTTTATCTTGGACAGAGGTTGCACATCAAATATACTGCTGAAAGTGATTCGAAATCCAACCTCTCCCCCTCCTCCCGAAATATATGTTTTATTTGCTGTATCAAATTTTCATCTTATTATTTCATGGCTCATAAATTGAAATGCCATCTTAACCTCTAATCCTTTATCAGCTTTGGAAAACAGCCACGTGACAGCAGAAATATGCCAATTAACAGGTTTTTGGACGAGATTCTCTAAGAGAAGCACAATGAGCCTGCAAGGTAATTAATATCTGTCTAAATGCAAGTAAGTCAAAGAAGGTTAAGTGTGAGGGAGTCTGGAAACAGGAGAAACTACAGTATCTGTGACTTACAATGCTAAAGTAGCAAAAAATAAGCATTTACAGACTTCGATCAGGATACATACTTCTAGGTTCAACCCAAAGCAGCCTCATGGCTGCTCCCTCCATGGTCCCCTGAGTATCTCAAACCAGGGAGCCAAAAAAGACCTTAAAGAGGAACTATGGTCAGAAAGCACCATAGTGCCTCGTTAATATGCAGCGAGCCGGGCTGCACCGCTGTGCATCACACCGTTAAAAGAAAAAAAACGGCTGCAAGGGTACCTCTCCCAGGATCCTTCCACAGCTTGCATGACCACCTTGCACAGCTGGGCTGTCATGTGGGAGCGCAACACAGAAGAGGTGAGCATCCGGATGGACAGTTCTTTATTTTAGCAGCAACCAGGCTGGAACACCCCCTCCCCCAAGAAGAACTCTCCCCTTCAATTTTTCCCCTTGGACCCTAAAAAAATAATGTATTAAACTTGAATTTAACTATACTTAAGTCACTATACTTAAGTCATACTTGGTATCAATTCTCCTGGCAGCACGTTATATATCACCTCCTGCAATGTACCCAACTGACCCCCAATAAGGGAGTTCCACATAACCAACAGTTTTAATCATTTTTTAGGCTCATTTCTGATCTCAAATGACCTGGGAGATCCCGAAGAACATAGGTGGGGTATCTTGTAGGGCGTATATCATCATTTGCAGTTACATATTATCCTTCCTTTAGAGCAAACATAACAGTTGTGTCCATAACTCATCTTGTGTCATGCACAGTAAACCTCATGCCTAATGTCTTATTTCAGGATGCTGGTCTGTTCTAAATTAACTCTGCTGGTGTTATGGTTCCTGAACGCTACATATGCAAGAGAGTGTCCTACACAATGTGAATGCACCAATTTGGCAAATGGTGCACTCAGAGTAAACTGCAGCTTTAGGAACTTGGACAGCTTACCATCTCTTCCAGGGGAAACTGAAGAATTGTTGCTACAGGGGAACCAGCTCAAAACAATCCCTGCTGCTGCATTTGACAACTTAGTCAACTTAAAAAAGTTGAATTTATCTTCCAACCCGCTGCACTGTGACTGCAATATCTGGTATTTAATGATGTGGCTTTCTGATGAAGACATAGAATCTGTCAGCGGGATTAAATGCTTCTCCCCCTCATCTGTGTATGGGAAATCAGTCAGCCAGTTAACGAAAAGCCATATTGCTCCTTGCTTGAGGCGCACAAGACTCTGTTCAGACATTCTATTTAATGATGCTTTTCTACATATTTTACTCTTTCTCCTGTTGTTAGTAATGGTCTTAAGCCTGAAAACGTTAAAAAGGATAAAGTTTGAAGTTAATGTAAATGACGATGATATTAGTTGGCATGAGTATCCAAGGTTTGGTTTTCTTAGGAGAAGACAACGATGAACTTGTTTTGGTTGGTTAACACCCATGGATTATTAATATATGTTCAACATCTTGTTACATGCGGATTGTAGGAGCAGCTGATTACCCCAGAAATCTTTCTTTCTAAACACTGACCTTGAAGTCATATAGTAGACTAACTCACCACCACAATGTTCTGTGTCTGCTGGATGACTCATTTAGCTTACAGTTTCTCAAATTACATTTTTGTTTGTACCATTACTCATTACAAATATTGCACTGAACAAATGCCACCTGAACTGACCACAGTTGATTCCAAGGATTCACAGGAAACTTGATTGCATACAAACGTTTTGAAACCCCTGGTCAGAAAATCCTTCTGGATTTTAAGCAAAATCTTTTACAATTTAAAATAAAAACATAAAAGTGCTGAAGCAAAACTTCGGCCACAGTGCATGGTTAGTACCTACAATATCACATCTTGTAAACACTTTATTTAGCCAGCCAAGAGTCTACCATTTTTTGTTTGAAGGATTTGAATTCATTATTTCTGGCAAAAGACTTCCAGTGAGATTCCAGGCTCGTCTTACATGTGCTGCTTTTTTGAGGTCTATCCACTGATTTCCAATGATGTTCAGATCAGGGAACTGTGAGGGAATCATACAATCTTCAGCTTTCAGTTGGTGTTACATTTGCTTTCAGATTCCAGCTGGAATATTATTGAATCCATTCTTCCCTCTACCTATGAAATGTTTCCTGTGCCATTGGCTGCAACACAAAGCATGACTGATCCACTCCCATGCTTAAAAAGAAACCACAGCTGGGGTTTTCACAACCCTAGATTTTGTTTCACCTTCCATCACCTCATGTATCAGCCTCCTGACCAGTGCTCCATTCAGCTTTAGTAAGCCACTCTGAGCTTAGTAAAGCTGAATGGATCGCTGGCTGATCCCCTTTTCTTGTGCTTATCCATGCCAGTTATTAAGAAATGCCTGAATCATCAGCCAGACGGAAGATAGGGATTCACCGCAGACCTGTGCTTGGGCTATGGTATTGCCAGTGAGGTTAGTTATCAGGCAATCTCTGGGGATTTCACACAGTGGGGTGTCCTAAAAATAGGGAATTGGAATTTTAGACTCCAGGGAGGCCTTTGTCCCTGTTCAATGAAATTCATGAGATGAACATACTTTTGCTTATTAAGACCAAAAAGTTCTATTTTAACCTCATCGCTCTACACGACTTGTTTTCAAAATGCATTGGGCTTATTCAAATATTCTATGTAATCCCTGGTAATTAATGGCTCATAACGCTGATGAGCTATATCAATGCATGCAATGTTTTAAGCCGCACCAACCCTCACTATGTTATACAATTTTGGTGTGCCTAGCTGGCTGTGAACCATACACTCAAAAGATTGTGGGATCCCACATATCCCACCCCATGCAACCTGCCCAAAATTATGGCACCACCACGTTTATTCCAATACAAATATACTCATTTTATTGTTAATTGTCCAATACAAAAGAATTAAAAACCATTAAAAACACCTACATGCAGGGGCGCTATGGATACAGTGTAATCTTATTCAAATCATATATACACCATGAATTGTGTTAATTAATTAAACAGCACGTGCTCCTATATACACATTACACAAAAACAACTGATTCTAAATATTCTATATACAATCTATCACTCTATTATATAATGCAGTGCCAATTGCTCCTAAGGACACACCAAGGAAGGAACAAGTAAAGCAATGATCAAAAATAATTGTGCTATATACATCACCGTGAGAACACACTGTAGCCACACGCTGTACCCCGCCCCAGCCAACGCGTTTCATAACGGTCTCCCCGTTACTTCATCTGGGCAAGAAGATAAGTCCTGTGGACAAAGATGCATGCAATGTTTTAAGCCGCACCAACCCCCACTATGTTATACAATTTTGGTGTGCCTAGCTGGCTGTGAACCATACACTCAAAAGATTGTGGGATCCCATATATCCCACCAAATGCAACCTGCCCAAAATTATGGCACCACCACATTTATTCCAATACAAATATACTCATTTTATTGTTAATTGTCCAATACAAAAAAATTAAAAACCATTAAAAACACCTACATGCGGGGGCGCTATGGATACAGTGTAATCTTATTCAAATCATATATACACCATGAATTGTGTTAATTAATTAAACAGCACGTGCTCCTATATGCACATTACACAAAAACAACTGATTCTAAATATTCTATATACAATCTATCACTCTATTTTATAATGCAGTGCCAATTGCTCCTAAGGACACGTTTCGTAACGGTCTCCCCGTTACTTCATCTGGGCAAGAAGATAACTTACCGTTACGAAACGCGTTGGCTGGGGCGGGGTACAGCGTGTGGCTACAGTGTGTTCTCACGGTGATGTATATAGCACAATTATTTTTGATCATTGGTTTACTTGTTCCTTCCTTGGTGTGTCCTTAGGAGCAATTGGCACTGCATTATATAGCGCCCCCGCATGTAGGTGTTTTTAATGGTTTTCAATTCTTTTGTATTGAACAATTAACAATAAAATGAGTATATTTGTATTGGAATAAACGTGGTGGTGCCATAATTTTGGGCAGGTTGCATGGGGTGGGATATGTGGGATCCCACAATCTTTTGGATGAGCTATATCAAATTACAAATTCATTAGATAGATAGGAGAGGAATACATATACAATCACTTAAAGTGGACCAAAACCCAGGGCCGTTTCATTCCCTCCCTCTGATGTAACCTGATTCAGGATGCCCTGATGTGTGACCCTGCAGGTCCAATGGCGCATGCGCGAGCAGTGGCCATACCGCTCCAGGCATTTGTGAATGGCCGACACGGGCACGCTCCCTGTTAGAGGGTAGCAGGGTTCGCTCAGCTAGAGTCTTTTAAAAGCGATTCTTAGATGAGTGGGCGGGAGTGGATCTGAGCGTGCTGATTGGACGAGAGGCCATGCATGCCCCGTAGGACTGGGGAAACTTGAGTTAGATTGGGTGACCTCGGGGGGTTTCACACAGCGGGGCATGCCATATCGGGGTGCCCCGGGGGCAACAACCAAAACCCAGGCTAGTCAAAATCTTGGCTTTTGGTCCACTTTAAATGGTCCTCAATACTAAATTATTGATAGAACAACCCCTTAATCACTAGCCACCCTATAAAAATGTATATACCACACATAACGCAAATAAAACCCAAGACAACATTATGTTAAAAAACAATTGAGGTATCTCCACAGAGGTCATCCCTGCATTCTGCCAGCATAAATACCTCAAAGTTCAAAGCAGGGGGACACTGCCATGGATAAGAAGGACAGAGGGACAGGGTGTCCACACAGTTTCTGAGAGTTAGCTTGCAATATGTTACAGGGCTGCCCCCACAGTCTCTAGCAAAAACATCCCTCAGGGTCCTCAGACAAGGTCCACTCCAATAAGCATTAGACACTGATAAGCCAGCTAAAGTATGCCAGTCACTGCAGGATCTCAACCGCCTGGATATTGCCTGGATAATCATTTTAAAATAAACCCCCCCCACCTAACCATAAAAAATAACTGTTAAAGGGACAGTCCAGGCAAAACAAAAAAACACAGCTTACCTGTTAGCCCACAGGCTCAATACCACATCATCTGGTGGTCTAAGCCAGGCTGGTCGCAGCAACCCCAGCTCAAGAGAGAAGCATGCTATTGGCACCAAAGCCAACAGTGCAAAAATCTGACCATTGCAGCCTACAAGACTTTGTGTCCTTGAGTCTGCTGGCTGGTGGGTAGCGTTTTTTTTATGTTGCCTGACTTTAAGCTGAGTTCCGGGGGTATGTATGTTGTTCTTATCTGTAGCACAGGAATGTGGATGTGTAAGTATTGAAGGACCTTTTAGTGTTTTTTAAAAAGCATGGCCGCCAAATCAGGGTTCCCTGAAGGAAGTGTTCAGCAGGCTAAAAAGATATGAGTTTTTACAGTGAGTCCTTTGACTGTCAGACGCTTCACAGATAAGAGTCCTTCTTCTAGATCAGGAACCTAAAGCACATCCTTCACTGGTATGGCTAAATTGTGTCTTGCATCATTGAGGCATACAAGGGTTCCATGCCCATATCCCTGTGCATGTATTTTACTTCCATTTGCAAGATAAATAGTCTCTTTGATATTCAGATCAAGTTCTGTGAAAAGCTTTTATCACTTGTCATGCCTTGAAATGTATAGTTGCCTGTCACTTTAAATGCGGCATTCCAGTTGCTTTCACATGGATCAGGGATTGTGGCTTTGACTTTCTGTTTAGTATAAGAGGGTCGCTGTCTCATTTGCTCTGCTTTCCATATAGTACGGCCTATCTTAATGTGTCCCTGTTTGTGGCATCTAAAGCACACCCAGTTTTCTTTCCCGTGTAACCTTGTGTCTGTAGCTTTAAAGGGCCAGTCCAGCCAGAATGCAGTTCTTAAACTACCCCCACCCTGTCTTTCCTAATATGTGCTAAACCAGCCCTAATGCTCTAAATAACAAACAGACGCTTAACTTGGCCGTACACCAGTTATGACTGTCGCTCGATCACTACTTCGGGTGCCGCTATCTTCCCTGGGCTGCCCAGTCCTGTCAGTCCGGCAGCCCCTGGCAGCCGCCAGGGAGCACCACTGCTATGGAGGATGGCAGGGCAGGCGTGCCCGAGCTATGATGGAATGTAGCTCTAGTGCTCTCTAGCTCACCTCCTACCACACTCAGAACCTGTCAGCCAAGTCTCACCTATTTGCTGCACATCTGCTAGTGCTTATCCATCACTTCCTGGTTTTCTCGCATCACAATCCTCTGCCATAGTCACTGCCTTCTTGGGTCGACGAAGCATGCGTCCCCCTCCACCTACATCTACATGTTTCATCCCGCCCCCTAGACTTCATCAGGACGGTGGGTGCTACTTCCTTTTCTTCATTCATAGCACAGCTCATTATTTAAAGGGGCCTTACCTTCAAAGGACTAATATGTAATCGGTCCCATCCAGGAGTCATACTTATGGAGGGGGGGAGGTCCTTAATTCTCTTAATTCCTCCTTTAAATCATTCATGTCTGAAATTGCTTGATTTTCTTGTGTTCCCCAATTTTAATCTAGGTCTGCATTACTTTTCATTTTGGCATGTATAGTTTTAAGGAGTACTTTTCTCAGAAATAACATGGTGTCTTTATACATAGTGAAAGGATCACCTTGTGCCATTGGGTATGACTGTAGCATATTTTATGATATTGTTAATAAGATTACCCTCAACAGGATATGAAATGACTTTGATACCTAAAATGCTGTTGGGCTAGTGCAATATAAAGATGGGCCATAAGCTCATCAATGTCTGCTGTAGTAATAAAGAATTGCAACTCCTGGATGGGACTGATAACATCCGTCATTTGAAAGTAAGGCCCCTTTAAATGAAGGGCAGCGCAGCTGCGCTATGAATGAAGAACGGGACATAGCACAAACACTGCTACGAGTCCACCCACCATTCTGATGAAGTTCCGAGGGCAGGATGAAACATGTCGGTGGAGCTAACCAAATGAGGTGAGCTAGAGAGCCCTTTAGTTACAACTATATCATAGCTCGAGTACTCACGCACTGCCGTCCTCCATAGTGGCGGTTAGCATTACTCCATGCCGGCTGTGTTGTCTGCCACACTAACACTAACACAGCCTGCGCTGCCATTACCTTGGGAAGCCTGCTATTAATAGACCCCCCCCCCATACATCTCTGTAATAGGTGTTGAGACATCCTTAGGAGAACAGGCTTGTCCTGGCCATGTGAAAGTCTATCATGCCAAATACTGACAGATAGACAACACCTTCAATTTAGGCCGCTTTAGGTCTGCACAACTCCAATTTAGCAGTGAAAGAAGATTTACCCAGCATCTCCCATGTAGAAATAACCTTGGGGCACTAGCGCTATAGTAATTTTTAATGTCATAATTGGTGTATGTATTTTCTACAATGTGTTTATTATTAGTTTTGCAGTAAACCCTTTACAACCATCTTAACCATTCTTTCACCTCTCTTTTGTAATAAGTCTGATACTCATTTATGAGCCTGGTCTTTACAAATGCTAGTGTCAGATCTGACTGAGGCCTTGTTTCCTGTGCATTCATCAGTGCAATATGTATGTATCGGGTAAGCTGCACAACAACATGGTTGCAGCGAAACTGTCTGCTATATTCTCACCAACTGATCTGAGTTGTGTGATCACTTGTGATCACTTCCAGCACAGCATTTATATGCTCCTGCCTGTCCTGCTAAGCCTTATTTTGTAAACGTTTCCTCAGCAGCAACAACTTGCTGTTTAAAATAGATCTCTCATGCAGTCTTTTCAGTACATTTCACATGCCTTTTGCTAATCTTCAACTGGTAAGCTTATAGTGGGCAGTGCTTGTCTGTTTTTCCTGTCCCAGTCCTGATTATTGTCATGTGGCCTCTCCGTAGTGATAACCTCCCACAAGTTATCTCTGGGTAATAGCATGTTTACTTTAAACTTCCATAGCTGATATTATCTCTGCATCAGCTGCGCTGTCTCCTGTTTTGGGCTTTGCTCTGCTGAGGCTGTGCTTGGTCACTGGACTTTATCCCGTCATTGTGGCTTCATTCAGTCACTGGGCCCATAACCTATTGCAGAGTGTGAGTGCTGGGTGCAGTGGAAATAAATCCAATTACAATCAAATGGTGCACCACTAATAACATAAAGTTATGGCGTGCTGACTCACTTAGCTAAACAATTCAGATGAAACCTGGGGTTTCCTCCAAGGTTCACCAAAAGTAGCACAACCAATAAATTTTACAAAAGTTTATTAGATTCAATACAACACAAACATTTAAAACCAACAATCACAACACATTAAAGACACATTAAACCCCCCCCTCCTCACCCTGGAATAATTCCTCTAAACAATAACCCATGAAATATAGGGCTGTGGCTCAAAATAACTCTTCTCCTCATTCCTTTCAGTCACATTATTGGACCAGTACTCAACAAAATAATCAAATAAAAAAATATATACAAATAAAAATAAAAACTCCCCTTACAAAAAATACTTTTGTGCCGGCACAAAACCTATTTATCTATTACAAATCCCACATTCACAAAGTGCAAAACAAAACAAACAAAAAGGACTGAAAGGAATGAGGAGAGGAGTTATTTTGAGCCACAGCCCTATATTTCATGGGTTATTGTTTAGAGGAATTATTCCAGGGTGAGGAGGGGGGGGGGGGTTTAATGTGTCTTTAATGTGTTGTGATTATTGGTTTTAAATGTTTGTGTTGTATTGAATCTAATAAACTTTTGGTAAAATTTATTGGTTGTGCTCCTTTTGGTGAACCTTGGAGGAGTAGAGTACCCCAGGTTTCATCTGAATTGTTTGGAAATAAATCCAGATAGACATTTGTCGTATAATAGGAACCAGCTTTACTGGAACATGAATGCAGTAAGAGAATGTCACCTTAACATGGTGGCTAACACAGACAGGAAAAAGTAATCATAGATAGCAACTCAAAATACAGGAAATACAACACCATAGAAAAATGAATAAAGAAACTACAGTTAAGCATTGGTAACATCGACAACTGTAAACTGCAGTAACCCGGACTAAGCTAGAAGTTGTTGTATCTCCAAGAGCATCAGCATTTCCCATCAACATTTGTGTACAGTATATGAAATGCAGGTTCAGACAGAAAGCATACTGAAACCCAAGTGACAAACAATCCTTCTTGCTCATCTGTGGCAGAAAAATCTGTCTTCCTGTTGCGTGATTGATCTGCACTTCCAGACAATTATGCTGGTTTTCCCTGGATGTAAATGAAGTTATAACTATTCTGTATTCTTGTAATTCTGAATTCTGCAAACTGTCCGTGTTGGATGGAGGCTAATTTATTGAAGCTGAATTCCATCTGCCTAGCAAATATTTTGCCATCTATCTATAAGGCTTCTATCCAAGTAGCATTCACCATCTGCTTCAGAGGTGGCATGTTCTAGCTTGCGTGTAATAAATCAGCCTTCCATATTGAGCTATTCAAATAAACAAAGGCTGACACCTACTCGCTGACTGCAAATCATGCTGGTTCAACAATTAATATTTATATGTAAAGGACTTTGAGCAAATACGTCTGTGTACATGTTAAATGTATTGTCCAGGCTAAGAGTAAAATAAAGGCCTTCCATGCAGTTGGTCCACCCTGCTGCACTGCTGAATAAAGCTGTTGAACCTGAGACCTTGCCGTTTTTCTGTAGTCAAAACCCCATACTTTATGGATGCATGTTCACTTTTCCCCATTGATAGGTAGTTTAAACTCCACCCTTCTTGCAGCAGGCAATGTGGGATACAACAGCCGTTGTGTCTGAAATAACTGCTTCTTCCTCTGCTTGTCTGGTTCTTAGTTATGTCATTGAATGCAAAAAAAGAAACAATTGACACATATATACAGACATTCCTTATTGTACCTCACTGCCTTATTGATATATTAGACAAAGAAATGTAGGCATGTCTGTAGAACAGGGGTTAAGAAATCACCTGTAACACTGTATTGACAGATCACTACCAGAAATCAACTGGAAGGTATTTTGTATATTGTGCTATGTATGTTTAACCGATTTTTGCAGGAGTTTCCAGGGGTTTTTTATATATATATATATATATATATATATAGTTATTTTTCAGCAGAGTTTGGGTTTTAACATGAAATGTCTTGTAATTTTTTAGTGATTTCCCTTTATTTTGGGGTAAAGTATGTGAAAAAAATATATTTGTAACATTTTGTAGCATTTTTTTATATAAAAAATTGAAAATCATATTGCATGTAAAAACCCCATTCCTCACAAATTACAATAGTACCACATATGTATCAGTAGACCCTAGTTCCTGCCCAGGAAATCCCCAAAACATTTTCAAATAAAATACAACTACTACGGTATGTGCACTATCAAGTGTTGAACCCTTAAAAATGAAAAAAGGGTCAACCCTTACTAGCAAAACCAGCACAGTTGCCAGCTATGAGGAATGGTAGATCAGGATGCAGAGGCCGGACCCCAACCCTGAAGGCTACCAGCCCACACAGCCTATATGGGCTGCGAGCTCTTCTGTTTTATGACATTTTCAACTAAAATACAACTACTATGCGGATTAGCAAGTGTTAAACCCTTAAAAATTTGAAAAAATACCAGCCCGGCGAGTCACCCACTTGTCACAGGTAGCTTGCCAGCCCCTCCTGCCCCTTTGTGAACTGGTAAGGGCTCTCAAGGACCCCTTACCAGTTCACAAAGCGTTAAATGTAAAAAAAAAAAAACACCCACACACAAGAAAAAAGTATTTTATTATATTTTTTCTCTACCTATCTCCTTCCATCAATGATCCTGATGTCCCGCACTGTAAATTCCTCACCGGAAGTGATCTGCAGAAGCCAGGACAGGGCAGAGGATCGGAGCCCCCTGCCCACGGCAGCTCACTCGTCTGTATAAAAGGTCCAGGCATTTTTGAATGTCTGGTGGGGGTATGAGGGGGAGCATCGCTCCATTCAGTTTTTCTTGTGCCCCTTAGCTCAGACCGGCATAGTAAAAGCTGAATAGAGCACAGACCAGTAACTGGCTGGCAGCCCATGCATGCATTGTAGGAACACTGGAAATCGGGATACCCTGGGGAGAAGTGAAACCCATGACAATGAATATAACAGGTTTTGTTCCCCTTAAAGACAGGCCTCAGAAAAGAGACAACTACTGTAGCTCTCCTAGGGTCACCAGGGCTGAAAAGTTGCATAAAAGACTTTTGTTTTTGTGTCGATCTGTTTTTTGTTTTTAATTTTCCCGCTCGCGTATGAGTGTACGAGTGATTCTAAGCATGCATCGCAAGCCTTCAGTAAAGTCTTCGTCCGTTCGTATGCCAACGAGAATGACATTTTTCAGCTTTCGTTTTCCGTTTAGTTTACTCATGAAACAACGTAGGCTTCCGTTTTTGGCCTTTTTCCATCGTCGCCTCGAACAAATCATTTACGTTTCCCGTAAGATTCTGATTTCCTTTTTCTATGAATAAACGTCCAGACGAAAATCGTTATGACCTTACGCCTGCGCACTACAAAATGAACTCATTAATGTGCTCGCCTACATATTTTGTTCACTCACTTTTGCTACAATGCTTAGCTAAATCACTTTGCGGTCTCATTCTTCTTCCACTTCCTGCACCTAATGCTTACCTAAATCACTTCACGGTCTCATTCTTCTTTCATTTCCTGCACCTAAAGCTTACCTAAATCACTTCGCGGTCAGTATATTCTTCAATTTCCCGCACCTAATGCTTTCCTAAATCACTTTGCGGTCTCATTCTTCTTCCATTTCCCGCACCTAATGCTTACCTAAATCACTTCGCGCTCTCATTCTTCTTCCATTTCCCGCACCTAATGTTTACCTAAATCACTTTGCGGTCTCATTCTTCTTCCATTTCCCGCACCTAATGCTTACCTAAATCCCTTCACGGTCTCCTTCTTCCATTGGCGCACCTAATGCTTACCTTAATCACTTCGCGGTCTTGCAATGCTTCATATCGAAATTTTGGGTTTTGCCTTCGTTTTGTGGTAACCAACCCTTAACCCTTTAAGTGCCAAGCATGTAACACCTACGTGCTGGCTTGGCTGGGCCTTAAGTGCCAAGCCCGTAGGTGTTACGTGCTTGAATTTCCCCGCTGCTAGTTAAAAAAATAAAAATTAAAAATACTCACCTGACCCCTCGTTGGATCCGGCCGGTCTCCTCTTTAATTTGGTGCCATCTGATCCCCCGTGGGGGCTCGGATGGCTCCAGCAGAGCCCCCAGAATAGGCCACCCCCCGCCCGCTTCGGCAGCAGCAGCTGCTAACTGTAAAGAAAATAAAAAATAAAAATGACATTTACTTACCTATGGCCGCGCTGCCTCCTGCTGGGTCTTCTCTTCACTGGGGGGGGGGCCTCCGACCGCCACCCCCTGGCTCTTCAGCTTCAGGGGAGAGCCTGAAAGGGCTCTCCCCCTCCTCTCCCGACGGGCGCCGCCATCTTGCCATTAAGCCCCGCCCCTTTGGAGGCAGGGCTTATGACATCACTCACCGGGTGTCGTTCTGGCTCCCTGCTGCTCTTCATTCAGATGCGATCATGCTGGCCACAGGAGCAGAGGGGCAGGTGATCAGATCATCACCTGCCCCTCTGCTACTGCAGCCAGCATGATTGCATCTGTCATCACATCGAGGGACAAAGGAGCTGACGATCGGAGGAAATTGAAGTAAAAAAAAGTTTTTATTTTTTAATAAAACTAATTTTTTCTTATGTGTCAGTGTGGTTTTTTTCTGTTAACCCCTTGTGAACTGGTAAGGGGTCCATGAGACCCCTTATACCAGTTCACAAAGCTGGGGGCTGGCAAGTCACCTGCTAGCCACAGGTGACTTGCCATTAACCCCCGGCACCCCCTATTACCTGCCTCCCCAAAGCCCAGGGGGGGGGCAGAAGAGCCCGGGCCCACATAGGCTATGTGGGCTCGTAGGCTGCAGGGTGGGGGGCCACAAAAGCTTCCCCCCCCCACTCTGTGCTTACAAGCCCCCATAGCTGGTCCCGGGCTGGTAATGCTGGGTAAGAGGTCACCATTTCATTTTTTTTGTTTTTTAACCCTTAAAATTCCCCCCAAAAATGGGGTCCCCCGCGGGAAGGGGGACCCTATGTCATTTTTTTTTTAATTAACCCACTTATGCTTTGTCACCCAGCAGCTATAAAAGGCTTCCAGCTGCAGCAGGAGAGCAGGAAGCCAGATTGATCAGCGTGGGTCACAGGGATGGATGGGTATATATAGTATAAAATAGTATATATAGTATAAAAAAAAAAAAAAATTCTCTTTGTCTCTGTTTTTTTTTACATTTAACCCTTTGTGAACTGGTAAGGGGTCCATGAGACCCCTTATACCAGTTCACAAGGCTGGGGGCTGGCAAGTCACCTGCAACTAGCGGGTGACTTCCCATTAACCCCCGGCACCCCCAATTACCTGCCTCCCCAAAGCCCAGGGGGGGGCAGAAGAGCCCGGGCCCACATAGGCTATGTGGACTCGTAGGCTGCAGGGGGGGGCACAAAAGCTGCCCCCCCCCCCCACTCTGTGCCTACAAGCAGTTTTTAACCCTTAAAATTAAAAAAAAAATGGGGTTCCCCCCCCCGGCTGGGAGGGGGGACCCTATGTCATTTTTTTAATTAACCCCTTATATTTATAGTGTGGATAGTAGTAGTATTTAATTTGTAAATGTTATAAAGTGCTATTTTCAGTTTGGGGGGTCTCCTGGGCAAGAATGAGGGGGCTACCGATACATATGTGGTACCGTTGTAATCGGAAGAAATGGGGCTTTCACATGCAATATGGTTTTCTCTAATAAAGTAAATGTTTTATTTAAAATAAAGGAGACAATTTTCTAAAAAATAATTTTTAATTTTTTTTTTGTTCTTTCTACGCAAAAATATTTAAAAAAACAGTAGAAAAATTACAAACAAGACATTTCATGTTAAAGCCTAAACCCTGCTGAAAAAAATATATCTATAATTTTCCTGGAAATTCCTCCAAAAATCATGGTGCAAAATGGTGAAAAATTACCTGTCAACAGAGGGTGAAAAAATTTCAAGTAGACGGGCAATTAAAAGGGTTAATAATACATATGCATGTGGGGTTATTGTTCTGCTCGGGGGACCTTGCTCTTTCAGATTTAGCTTGTTTTTTCTTGTTTGCATATTGATTTTTTAAGAAAATGTGTTTTTTATTCTGTTTTTTTATAATTTTTTTGAGGGAAACCTCGTGCAACCTAAGAATTTTTCAAGGGATTACTTCTAAAATGATGAGCCCACTACAACAAGCTGGGTAAGCTTAGAAAGCTTAACATATGTTCTTTCAGGGAATATATGGTTTCTGGGGGGTATTCTAAATGTAAAGGGTTGTTTTGGAAGAAAAAGTACAAGGTACGCACTTTGTCTGCAGAGCTGAAATTTTCAAGTAAAATTACCCTTACACACATGCTTTACTTTGAGGTGTTTGACAACTCTTTCCTTGACAGTAGCTATGCATGTTGGGTATTGTTCTGTTCGGGGCATGTTGCTTTTTCAGATTGGGCTTGTTTTTTTTTTGTTTGCATATTTTTTTTTTCGGAAAATATGAGTTTGATTCTGCTTTTTATTCTTTTTTAGTGAAACACTGTGCTACCAAAGAATTCATTGAGGAATTACTTCCAGAAAACTTCACATATGTAAACAAGCCTGTTACACCTAGCCTGAGGTGTATACTTTCAGGGAATATATAGTTTTTGGGGGGTATTTCAAATGTAAAGGGTTGTTTTTCTTGAAAAACTGCAAGGTGCGCCTAGCGCTTAGCATATTTGCATTTTATCTGAAAATCTCCTAAAGCACTGTTTCAGTTTGGGGGAGTCTCCTGGGCAGGAAAGGGTGTCTACCTATACATATGTGGTAACTCTGTGACCAGGAGAAATTAGGATTTCACATGCAATAAGATTTTATTGACTAAATTACTTTTTTATTACAAAAAACACTACAAATTGTAAAAAAATAGATTTTTTTTAATTTTTTTGCACATATATAATTCCCTGGGAAATCCCTTAAAAAATCACAGTTGAACATGTGGAGCGCAAAATAGTGCAAAATGGTCTGGCAACAAAGGGTGACAAAAACTCCAGGTAGCCTGGCAGCGAAAGGGTTAATGAATGTATGTAGAAAATAAAATGACACAGAAACAAGTTTTTTGGATTGTTAATTTTACTAATGAATGGCATTTTTGTATTGCCTTTTTTTTTACTGTTTTTTGGTTAAAAAAAATACCATTTTGTGAAATACTCACCTGTAAAATGGGTATTATAAGTATGTCACACACCCCGCTTCAAGATATCCATAACATGTGGGTAATACCGACCTGAAGTGGGCGTTCCTGCAGAGATGATAGCAAAAAAGAAAGCCCCTCCCTGATCCATAAATACCTGGGACCTCCCACTCATCACCCAGTATACAGAAGTAGTAAGGTAAGGGACCAGGAAGAGGCAAATATAAGACAAAACAACGCAAAGTTCACAAAATAAAGGATCCAGAATACAAGAAGGGCGGGTGAAGCGGGGTGTGTGACATACTTATAATACCCATTTTACAGGTGAGTATTTCACAAAATGGTATTATTCTAAGTATGTCACACACCCCGCTTCAAGATATCCATAACATGTGGGACATCCAATAGCAGTGTCCATAAAAGGGCGGGGATCCAAAACAAGGCAACAATGCACAACTTAAACCACAACAGCTTGCAGAACTTTGCGGCCAAAAACAGCATCCGCTGAGGCCCGAACATCAACCTTGTAAAACTTGGAAAAAGTGTGAACAGAGGACCAAGTAGCGGCCTTACAAACTTGCTCAACAGAGGCCTAGTGCTGGAAAGCCCAGGACGCTCCAACCGCACGAGTAGAATGAGCAGTAACACGAAAAGGGGGACTCCTCCCCTTGGCAGAATAGGCCCCAATGATGGCCTGACGAATCCACTTACTAATGGAAGATTTGGCAGGAGCCAAGCCTTTCCTAGGCCCAAAGGGCACCACAAAAAAGGCATCAGTCTTATGAAAGGAAGACGTAACCACCAGATAATATTTCACAACACGAACCACATCCAAGGAATGCAGCGCCCTTTCCTTGTCATTGCTGGGATTAGGACATAGAGAAGGCAGAACAATGTCCTGATTCAGATGAAAAGCAGAGACCACCTTAGGAAGAAAATCCGGCTTGAAACGAAAGACAACCTTATCCTGATGCCTTTCGAAGTACGGAGCTTTAATGGATAAAGCTGCCAACTCAGAAACACGCCGAACTGAAGTGATAGCCACCAAAAAGGCCACCTTTTGAGTAAGTGAAGACAAAGCAACCTCATTCAAGGGCTCAAACGGAGGACCCTGAAGAGCAGAAAGAACCAGGTTCAAATCCCAAACTGGAACAAAAGGCTTCCTAGGAGGCCGAACATGCGTAACTCCTTGGAAAAAGGTCTTGACTAAGGGATGAAGTGCAAAGGACCTTTGAAAGAACACCGCCAGGGCAGAAACCTGCCCCTTCAAGGTACTAAGTTGAAGCCCCAGATCCAGACCATGTTGAAGAAACTCCAGGATTCTGGGAATGGAGAACTCCCAACAAGAGAAAGACCTACTTTCACACCAGTCAATATAGGACCTCCAAGTCCTATAGTAAATAGTAGAGGAAGAGCGCTTCCTGGCGCTAATAAGAGTCTGAACCACCGCGTCAGAAAGACCTTCTTCCTTCAAGATGGCGGTTTCAGCAGCCACGCCGTCAAAGCCAGCGAAGGTAAATTGGGATAGCGCAGCCGACCCTGGGTGAGCAGGTCCGGCAGTAGAGGCAGAATGAACTGATCCTCTGCCAGTCTTACCAGGTCTGCGAACCAAACCTGCCTTGGCCACCTTGGTGCCACCAGAATCGCCGACGCGCCCTCCAGAGTCAGCTTGCGCACCACTCTGGCTACCATTGGAAACGGAGGGAACAGGTAAAGAAACCCCAGATCCCTCCAGTTCAGAGACATGGCATCCACTGCCAGAGGATCCTGTGAGAGAGACACAAAGGCTGGAAGCTTGTGATTGTGACGAGAGGCAAAGAGGCCCACCGCTGGGAACCCCCACCTGAGACATATCGAACGAAACACCGTGGGACTGAGAGACCACTCCCCCTGACGAGAGGAGGCTCTGCTCAGCGAGTCCGCCTCCGTGTTCTCCACTCCTGGAATGTAGACTGCTGAGATACACGGGACGTGACTCTCCGCCCAGTCCAGAATCAAAGACACTTCCCTGAGGGCACTCCTGCTGCGAGTCCCCCCCTGGGTGATTGATGTAAGCAACCGCCGTCCTGTTGTCCGACCGGACCTGAACTGGTAGGCCCCGCAACTGATGAGTCAAGCGAAACAGAACTAACCTGATGGCTCTCAACTCCAGAACATTGATGGGCTCGTGAGCCTCCTGCGGGCCCCACAGACCCTGAAACTGGAGGTCCTTCCAAACACCCCCCCAACCTGACAGACTGGCATCCGTGGTGACTGTTTCCCAACACGGGGCCAGAAAAGATCTGCCCTTCAACAGATTGACCAACCCCAGCCACCATTGCAGGGATCGACGAACTCGGGGAGTCATCAGGAAGGACTGATCCAACGATAGAGGAGACTTGTCCCAAACCTTCAACAGATGAAGCTGAAGCGTCCTTGTATGAAACTGCGCAAAGGGAACTGCCTCGAATGAGGCCACCATTAACCCCACCAGCCTCATCCCTAGCCGGATGGCCGGACGAGGGGCCGACAAGAGAAGCCGAACTAATTCCTGAATCAAAAGAATCTTGGCCTGGGGCAGAAACACCCTGGCCTGCGAAGTGTCCAGAGACATTCCCAGAAAGGTCACTACTCTGGACGGAGAAAGAGAAGACTTGGGGTGGTTGACCACCCAACCGAACCTCTCCAGAGTGGACACCACCACTCTGGTGTCCAACTCCGCTTGGTTGAAAGAGGAGGCCATGATCAGAAGATCGTCCAAATAGGGCACAATGCGGATACCCTGAACCCTCAGCAGAGCCATCACCCCCGCTAGCACCTTGGTGAACACCCGAGGAGCCGAGGTGAGACCGAAGGGGAGTGCCACAAACTGAAAATGCCGATCCTCCACCACGAACCTGAGAAACCTCTGGTGTGCTGGAAAAATTGGAACGTGTAGATAAGCATCCTTGATGTCTATGGACGTCAGAAAGTCTCTCTGACGAAGAGAGTGAATGGCCGAACGCAGCGTTTCCATGCGGAATTTCCGTGGCCGGATGAACCTGTTGAGAAACTTCAGATCCAAGATGGGTCGGACCGATCCGTCCTTCTTGGGTACCGTGAACAGATTGGAATAAAAACCCCTGCCCTGATCTGAAGGGGGCACTGGGCAAATGACAGCCATGTCCAGAAGGTTCTGCACTGCCAACAGGAGCCCCTGCGCCGCTAGAGGTTCCGAAGGCATCCGAGACCTGAAAAATCTGGAAGGGGGGCGGAGCTCGAACTCCAGCTGGTAACCGGAAGACACCACTTCCCGGATCCATCGGTCCGAGACCTCTTGATCCCAGACCTGGGAGAAGAGTCGCAGCCGTCCCCCCACCCGCATGGGTGAGGGCGCCCCCTCATTGCTGAGCCGGCTTGGCAGCCGGCTTGGGCTTAGAGCCCCAACTGTATCCTGGACGGGCACGTCCTCTGCCCCTGCTCCCAGAATCTCCTCTGGAAGAGGGGAATGCAAATCCCCTGCCAGATCTGGCCCCACGAAAGGAGGGGGTAAAGGAAGGCGCCCCCCGAAAGGGACGGCGTTGTTTCTTGCGTTGAGGTAACCTACCACCCTTGGTAACAGAGTCCAATGTCTCTCCAAAAAGCCGTAATCCAACAAAGGGTAGAGCCGTTAGTGACTTCTTGGACATAAAATCTGCCGCCCACTGGCGCAGCCACACCAAGCGCCGAATAGTGACCAGCAGTGCCGATGTCCTACCACACATCATCAAAGTGTCATCCAAGGCTGTCAACACAAAAGATAAAAACAACTCACACCGTTTAAGGCTAAGGAACTCAGCACTACCAGGACGCAGCCCGGAAGAAGTCAACAGGTCCCTGACCACGGACCTGGCAGCCAACACCATTAGTGCCGATGCGCAAACGGGCCGCATGGCTGACTCAACGCTAGCAAAACCATGACAAGCCATCTGGTCAATACGTTTATCCTCTCCATCCTTGAGAATGGAATAATCAGGTCTATTTAAAAACCGAGGAATTGGACAACCCCAAAACCGGTGCATCCACCTTGGGGGGAGACGCCCAGCGCTTAACCGCCTCCGAAGGGAAGGGATATTTCCTATCCCATCCCTGAGGGATGCCAGGGAGCCGAGCCGGCCTGTCCCATTCCTTGACAATAATTTTGTCAAAATGCCTTTGTGTAGGGAATTCCAAGCGCGGCCTGGATTCCTCAAACAATTCACCCTTCTGCTGTGACACCTCCTCAGGAGGGGAAATATTCAGGACCTCTAACATCAGAGCCAGAGCGAGGGGAGTATCAGAGGATCTCCCCAAGTCACCAAGCTCGGCTTCAGCGCCAAAGGACTGCTCATCGTCCGAAAAATCAGAATCCTCATAAACTTCCCCTTCCTCTAGCGGGGAATAATCAGACCAATCCAGATTATTAACATCCTCCTGGTCCTCCACCAGCGGAGCCGGCGACAAATGCTTTCTCTTAGTCGGAGCCTTACGGGCGACCGAGCTGGAGATTTTTTTCAAGGTTAGCCAATCTGGCGCACATCTCAGATTGCAGCTCCCTGCCCATGACGACGTCACACTGGGTGCGTGTCAAGGTGGGAGGGGGAGATGAAGCGACTGGCGGTGCTGACCCAGACGCCTGGGGTTCGGACTGCCGCGTGATGGTCTGCTGTGCACATGGTATACACAGAAGTACATCGTCCCCAGAAATGGATACCCCACACAACATACACTTTCGGGGATGCCCCGAAGGGGCCCCGAGCCCAGTATCCGGGGATGCCTCCATAAGGTGAACTTTTTTAGGAATAGTCGCTATGACCCAGGGAATTATGCCGCTAGACAACCCGGGATGCCCCTTTAATGTCCCGAGTGGGAGGATTTATGAACAATAATGAACCCAGTGATTAAGGATCGGGAGGGACCCCCTAAATGCTAATGGAGATCCTCCTAAACCACCACCTGGAAGACACAGAAGGACTAATAAGGCAATGGCTAAAAACACCCTACAGCACAAATACAGTGAAGAAGGAAAAGGGGGCCATAGGCCACTCACGGAACCGCAGAGCTGGAATGGCGACCAGAAGAATCCTCCTGATGCTGCTGAGAGAAGAGGCGAAGAGGAGAAGGGGGCGTGGCCAGCGCGGGACGCACGCGACGCCGAACCACGCCCCCCTTCCTCCCACACCATGCAGAGCTCCGCAGCGGTGCCGGGGACAGATGGGGGCGGGCAGCGGTGACGCGCGCAGCACCGCCCCCGCCCCCAGAACATCGTGAGGAGAAATCTCCTCAGAGTAAAAAAGGCGCCAAGAACCGGCCGGCGCCGCAGCATGAAGTGCGGCCGCCGGCCGGTACAGTCAACACAAGCACACACACACAGGCAAACAGCAGGGACGGGTCCCGGCCCTGCGCCGACGGACCGGCCCCGTCCCCCCCCCACTAATGTGTAGTATATGGCGTGAGGGAGCTGCCTCCGCCATAGAAGACAGAGACAAGATGGGGGGGAGATAAGAAACGGAGACAGAGAAACTCAAAAGTATGCTGCCCTGTGAAAGGAATGATATTCAGCTACAGTGAAACATTTAAAGGAACACTCACACACAATATGAGAGAGATACTTCCACATATCCCCTGGGACTAATAAAGGAGGGACCCACACTCCCCATCCCCGCTGAGGAAAAGGGAATTGGGAAGGGCCAGTGAAAATTAATTCAAGGGACAGGGCATCCCAAACCGGGGTCACCAACCCGGTATTACCGCCTACCCTCTCATATAGGGTCTCACGGTGGAGCATAGCTCCTGAGCACCTAAGGTGCTGATATACCCTCGCCTGGACCCTCAGCCGAGGCTGGGAGGCATATGGATTTCTGGGGAAAAAAGGGTCCAAACGGAAATAAATAAATAGCGGGCCGGGAGTCATCCCGGCTACCTGAAATCCCCCTGTGCAAGAAGGAGCCATCATCTTCTGACATGCTCGCCGTCTGCAGAGATGGAAAACTGGGGGATGAGTGGGAGGTCCCAGGTATTTATGGATCAGGGAGGGGCTTTCTTTTTTGCTATCATCTCTGCAGGAACGCCCACTTCAGGTCGGTATTACCCACATGTTATGGATATCTTGAAGCGGGGTGTGTGACATACTTAGAATATTTCTTCAATGCAAACTTTTTATTTATTTATTTTTTAAGTTAAAATGTAACAAATATAATTTAATATTTAAAAACAATAAAAGTTGAAAAACTATATACAAAACAATGGCAGGCCCCAGATAATTACTCTTCATCTGTGGTCCCCAACGAATCGCGCAGCTCTTGCATCTCGCCCACCTACTGAAACACCCTGGCACTGAGTTGTGCCAATCTGGCACGTGCGGTGTTTGTTAAAAAAAGAAAAATAAATTATTTTTCGGCAAATACATGTTTAACAGCTGTGGATGGAATGTTTATTAGGTTGCAAACTAACTCATGAGGCCATATGTCATTATGCTAAGGAATTAATAAAAGGAAGAGGCCATATGTCATTATGCTAATGGAATTGACAATGGATTTAGGTAGATTGGTGATGATGTCATTTCCCACATACTCCAAATATTTAAATTACAACTTACTTCAATGGTGGGCGAGCTTTCCTTTGGGGACCACCCTCCGCTCTGGGACCTGCCACTGCTGGGAAGTTGAGGCTGTAGAGACATGTAAAATAGGGTCACTTCTAATATATTCTATGTGTGTGTGACATCACCCCCCTTCTCCATGTTCCTCCTGGGCATGATCTGCTGCAGTCTCTGCTCCAGATCCTTCACCCGCTACATATTCATCTAGAAAAAGAGATTAGGGGAATCAGCTTTGCTTTTAATAGCATGTATATGTGTGTGGTTACATTAAGAGTCACATACCAGAGGCTAATGGCTCCGTCGTTTGGTACGACTTCCTGCCCACGGCGTGATGCCCCTCCTCTGTAGAAAGGTCCAGGGGCTGGTCGGAGACCGCTACAGAGGAGGGGTAGGAACTTGGCCCTGGAGATCCACCACCTTCACTTTGTGCTGCAGAATCATGCAGCACTGGTCAGCCTGTGTGCCTCCGGGTGCGTCTGATTCGATACTCCATTTCCAACACTAGAAAAGAGAAGCATTTATAAATAAAGGCCTACCTTTTGTATTTCGGGTTGTTTATGGGTTTTGGTGAATTCTAGGGGTGAATACTGCGGATTGTATCACTCTGCTTGGATTTTATCTGCTGTGCTATTTTAAGGATATATTCAGTAAATGCTACGTTTTACCTACCAGCTGGATACATTTTTTTGCTTGCTGTATTGGAAATATTTTCAGGAGTTTTCCCCAATCCGTGCTGGAGGAATTGGCTTTCAAGGGTGAGCTGGTTATCTGCAAATATTTGTCCTACCTTTTGTATTAGTTACATCTAGCGTGCAATCGCTATGTACTTACTTGGGAAATGGAGACCAAAAAAATCGCCGCACCCGGGGCATGTGTAGTTGTTTCAAGTCCGACCAATGCTGCATGATCTGCGTATGGGTGAAGGTGGTGTCCGTCTCCTGTTGGATCCTGGCCCCGATCTCCAGGGCCACGTTCCTCTTCTCAAACGTGTTGGGCAGGTAATCGTACCTGCGCTGAAGCATGGTCTAAAAAACACAAAAAAAATAGTTGTTAGATACAACTGCATACAAATATCTGTCACAATTAGATCAGGTGACTAAATGACATTCCCAAACACCTTTCTAGCCTGAAACTATCCTTCTAGATGCAAGTGACTTGGTTCGCACATGTGCGCACTAACTTCTGTTTGGCACGGAGTTTAAATAAGTTTTGAAAACAACTGTTTCTTCCTGCGCTACCTTAAGGCCTAGGCATGCATTTAGATGGCAAATCAACGTCCTTACAATACACTTACGAGCATAACCAGATCTTGTTGTTGGCGGGTGAAGATCGTGGGCGCCATCTTGTTTCTTGTCCGCAGCAGATAAGTAATGCCCCAGCGGTTTCCGGGTTCCGCACGGCCCGACAAACGGCCGTACACACGCGTACGCGAACGCGTAAGCGTCATACACAGTAATTTGTATTTAAAGGGTCATGGATGCACAGCTCATTCTCTTTCAGATTGTCAGCATGGCACCAAAAAAACAGAGCGCTAAGCCAACACCAGCAAAGGGGGCCAACAGCAAAAGGCCACAGCGGCATGAGGAGACTTCATCCTCCAGACCGAGCACTCGGTCGCACCAAGCGACTAGCAAGGTGCGTGAAACGTGGAGCCAAAGTGGCCACCACAAGCGACCTTGGCCACAAATCCCGGAACATCCAAAACAGCAACCAAAAGCAAGGAAGGGACCTCAAAGAAGAAGGCACCCACATCCAAGCAAGGTACGACTACGTCCAAGGCCATAAAGAAGCAAAGGGCCCGAAGCCCCAGCCCAACAAGAACACCCTCTCCTCCTCCCCGCCCTACCACATCCCATGATAAACGGAGCACCAGTTCCCAGGCCACAAAGAAGCAGAGGGCCCAAAGCCCCAGCCCAACAAGAACACCCTCTCCTCCTCCCCGCCCTACCACATCCCATGATAAACGGAGCACCAGTTCCAAGGCCACAAAGAAGCAGAGGGCCCGAAGCCCCACCCCCCCCAAGCACACCCTCTTCTCCTCTGACACATTTGCCACCGGCACAGGTGGAAACCAGTGAGATCTATGCCACATCCACGCCTGGAAGTTCGGCCTCCCAGGCAAGGACCCCCAGTCCTAATGCGAGTCCAGTACAGTCTTTTTCCAGCCACGTGACACCCGATTCATTACCACAGAGCCAGCCCAGAATGTCCCCCGAATTGCCACCAAACACAGATGAACCAGAAGACCAAACATTAGGCCGAACATTGTGGCGAGGCCAGTTGAGTGGCCGGTTTGGGGAGGCACAAACCCTAGCATTGGCAAGTGGCCTCACACTTCATTATGATGAGTTATTTGGGCGACATTCAAAATCAACCAGCAAAATGAGAAAGACCCAAATCTTTGACGAGCTCACCAGACAGGTCAATGCAGCGGGGGATGAGAGGAAAGATGTGGAGCAGATACAGAGAAAAATATCTGACCTGAAGTATGCAGCACAGAAGAAACAGGTACATATTTGAGTTGTGCATTTTGCTGCTTGTTGTAGTGACCACAATGCCAAAAATTAGTTAACCTCTATTTTTCAGCTTAAAACTGGCGAAGGCTTCCCCACCAAATTACAATATACCAGAGCTGAAGAAATGGTCCTGGCATTAATACACCCTGTCGCATTAGAGGGCCTCTCTGGCAGACAGGACACGGACATCCATACCATTTCTGCAGGTTAGTAATGTTTGTTTGAATGTGAACTATTGGAAACATGTGAAATGAGGCTCACAGGCAGATATGAACACATGCCCCTAGGGAGTGGCATTGAGGGGAGGTTACTGTTTTAGGCGGGTGTTTCATGTCTGATGAATCTCCTTCATGATGGCCACTCTCCCAGGGTGCAGTAGTTAATGGTCCTTAAAAAGGTTTGCAGGCCATACACCACCTTTGACAGTATTTCTGCTCACTATTTAACTATTTATCTTACCAAAGCACTGCATGTGATGTGAATATAGTCAATAATAGACAACACTTCTTTGTCTCAACCACTGGGGTTGTAGCTGTGCTTTGGTCAGACAAACTTGAGCTTGGGTCAGGGAAAGGTCTACATAGGAAGAATGCACAGCAGCATACTCTGAAGCCAAATGCTATTTGCAAGCTGACTGTGGGCCCCTAATGCGCCATTTGGTATCTGTAAAGCCTCCTAACATGCAGTACATGCATGTTTGTATTATTTAGGGTGACCAATCTGTATGTACCGGGTGAGGCATACATATAAGAGTTACTGACATTCATTCTGAAGGTCAACTTGCACCGTTGGGGGAGTTGTCAACAACCTTATTATGGGCAACCTCAATTTTAAGGTCTATTTGACCTGGATCTGATACACATCTTTCCTCTACATCCCCACTTTATTTACCTGTCTGGTGAGCGCTACCAAGATTGGGTTTTTTATGGCTTTCCTGGTTTGTTTTTGAATTGGCCCATATAGCTCATTAGAGGGCTCACATACCCCACTAGCCAATGGCTGAGCTTAAGCCTCACTGGAGCGGCCGCTCAAGCTCCCACACTGCAGGCTTGAGCCTAATCAAATGGTGGCTGGCTCATCCTGTTTGTTGGCAATATTGGGGGACATTCTTGGCTTGGAAACAACTACATTTGCCCATGGCAAAGATTGGACTGGACTGGCATTAGTACTGGGGGTCATTGGCTGGGTGACCACCGAACTTACAGGAGTGGATGTGGCATAGGTATGGCTGCTTTCCACCTGTGCCAGTGGCAAATGTGGCAGAGCAGGAGAGGGTGTGTATGTGGGCCTATGTATTCCTGCCCCACTATTCCCCGAGAAATTGTGGCTCCTTATGTGTCTTGATGTTGGTGGGCGGTGAAACTTCGGCCTGGAGTCCGTTACTTTAGAACTCCTGGATGTGGCCAATTGCTAGGGGCCAGGAGTCTGCCCCAATTTCTAGTTATGTTTTACTATGTATGTACATTTTGAGTCTGCGAGTGCCCTTCAACTAAAAATTTACATAGTTCAATAAAATATATTGAATGTGACTTTAGCTGTTCTTGACTTAGTTGATGCATTAACGTTTGGGTTGTTTGGATATTAATGAAGGTTTTTAAGGTTAGTAATTAAAGCACTATTTACTATTTTTTTATGGAAAAAATAAAAAGGCCCTCACACAGGCAAATCATAATCAAAACACAAAACAACATAAACAAACAAACAAAACACATTTTAGGCAAAATAGCCGGCAATCAAATTAGCCTGCACTGCTTGGCCAGGGGCACTAGGTGTGCCAGTGCAATGCTCATCTGCCTCCTGGCTGGGTGGAGAGGGGGGCAGATACACATACCGGGGGACATGCTGCATGATGACAAAATTATGCAGCACGCAGCATGCAAGGAGGATGTTGATGACCTTGTTGGGGTCATATTGTAGTGCTCCCCCGGTATGGTCCAAACAGCGAAATCGTGTTTTTAGGAGTCCAAAGGCCCTCTCTACCACGGCCCGGGTCTTCCTGTGTGCACGATTGTACGCCATTCCTGGGCCTCATTCTGCAGTCGAAGTACAAGTGTCAGGAGCCAGGGAAGAAGCGAATAGCCTGAATCCACTGAAAGAATAACTAAATACTGAAATAAATTACACATTCTAAACAACATTATTGTTTAAAGCGGTAGTTCACTCAGAATAAGAGCCTACCTTATATGTTTCCCACACCCTGTACATACAGATTGCTCATATTAAAATTCATCCTACCTGCATGTTATGAGCTTTTAAACATCCAAGAGCTATAACCCACCCCCTGCACTTTATCCTGCTCTCCTCTCCTCAGTAATTGTGATGCATCTGAGCAAAGATGGCGGCGGCCGTATCCTAAAGTCCTGAACAGAGTTGCAGCCCAGTGGTGGAAAGAATAATAAGTGACTAAAAACTTGAAATATATTAGCTTGAAATGCTGGGGAATCAGTTTTTAAGGGTTTGGGCTTTTCTAAAAATCAGGGTGAAGGTCCGGTTTAACATGTCATCAAGGGTAAACAAAAAAGGGTAAAATGAATATAGTTGATGACATGGGTCATCAACTATATTCATAGGCATACAGTGAAAAGGGAATGACGTAATTTGAGGGAACTTACCAAGGAGCCATCCACCGGAGAATTCTCAAACCGACGGAATAAGCCGGAACTCTGCAAGATATACGCGTCATGGGATGAGCCTGGATACCCGATGAGGACACTAAGGAACCGCATGTCCGGGCCCACCACTGCTTGGACATTCAGTGAGTGGCCCATTTTGCGGTTCCTGAAAAAAAAAAAAATTACAGCAAGGCAAGGTAAACTACTCAAACACTAACTCCTAACACCCTCAAAAAAACATGTTGGACAATCCAAATAACATTAACAAAGTACATAAGTAGTTTTAATAACCAAGATTATATGTATGTGGGAGAAAATAAAGAACATTCTTATGACTAATTAAGGTCAGCATTAAAATGCTTTGATAAGGCCTACATTAAAAAAATTGATGAAGGTATACACTGTAAACTGGTTGACAGGGACAGTTTACAAGGAGGGATTAAGGTATACATTGTAAAGTGGTTCACAGGGACACTTTACAAGGAGGGATTAAGGTATACATTGTAAACTGGTTCACAGGGACACTTTACAAGGAGGGATTAAGGTATACATTGTAAACTGGCTCACAGGGACACTTTACAAGAAGGGATTAAGGTATACATTGTAAACTGGTTCACAGGGACACTTTACAAGGAGGGATTAAGGTATACATTGTAAACTGGTTCACAGGGACACTTTACAAGGAGGGATTAAGGTATACACTGTAAACTGGTGCAGTAAGCCGAGTGCAAAATGGTCCCGTAAGTGGATCGCAAATGAAACCGTTCCCTCGGCAATCAGGTCTCAGAATCAGACGCAAGCCCATACCAATAACGTAAGTTATCTGAACGAACGCAAAATATCAGATTTAGATGCGAAAATGACCCGAACTAACGCAAATGATCAGATTTAGATCCGTCCATCGAAAGCGCATATACGCATTAGCGGGAATGAACATACGCATGGAAAAAGGAACGTAAAAACCAAAAAAAGGCCAATAAGGCCTCTACTCCACTTAAGTGCCAGCTACGTGAGACTCTTGTAGCTGATTTAAACCCCCACAGTAAAAAAAATATAAAAGTAAAATACTCACCTGACCCCTCGTTGGATCCGGCCGGGTCTCCTCTTTAATTTGGTGCCATTCGATCCCCCGTCGGCTGCGGCCCAGCAGCCGGCCTCTTAATACCGGCACCCGAGACTAAGAATCAGTCTGCACGGGTGCTTGGAGCAGAGAGGTGGCAAAGGGGAGAGGGCTGTGATCGCCCCCCCTCCCCAGGCTCTCTCCTCCAAACACCCGAGCAGACTGACAGCTGTCATCGGAGATCACCGGGGGACACAGGATCGGAGGTGAGTAAAGTAAAAAAAAAAATAAATAAATAAAGATAATTTTTTCTTTTTTGTGTCTGTCTTTTTTTTTACATTTAACCCCTTGTGTACTGGTAAGGGGTCCATAAGACCCCTTATACCAGTTCACAAGGCTGTGGGATGGCAAGTCACCTGCGGCTAGCGGGTGACTTGCCATTTACCCCCAGCACCCCCATTACCTGCCTCCCCAAAGCAAGGGGGGGGGCGGAAGAGCCCGTGGCCACGGGCTATGCGGGCTTGTAGCCTGCAGGGCCGGGGCCACAAAAGCTGACCCCTGTGCCCTGTTTCAACAAGCCCTGCATAGCTGGTCCCGGGCTAGTTACTTCGGGTAAGGGGGACCCCATGTCATTTTTGGGGGGATTTTAAAGGGTTTTTAACCCTTAAAAATCCCCCCAAAAATGCCCCCCCCCCCCGGGAGAGGGGACCCTATGTCATTTTTTTTTAATTAACCCCTTATGCTCTGTCGCCCAGCAGCTATAAAAGGTTTCCAGCAGGTGAGCAGAAGCCACTGATTGCCGAGGGACACAGTGCTCCAGGATGGATGGGAGTTATGTATTAAAAAAAAAAAATAAAATATTTTTTTCTCTGTGTGTGTGGTGTGTTTTTTTTTTTTTTACACATAACCCCTTATGAACTGGTAAGAGGTCCAAGAGATCCCTATACCAGTTTCACAAGGCTGGGGGCTGGCAAGTCACCTGTGGCTAGTGGGTGACTTGCCAGTAACCCCCGGCACCCCCATTACCTGCCTCCCCAAAGCCCGGGGGGTGGGCCAAAGAGCCCGTATGTCATGATGGGCTATGCGGGCTTGTATTCATTGTAGCCTGCAGGGCCAGGGGGCCACAGAAGCTGGCGCCTGCGCCCTGTTCCTACAAGCCCTGCATAGCTGGTCCCGGGCTGGTTACTTCGGGTAAGGGGGACCCCATGTCATTTTTTGGGGATTTTTAACCCTTAAAAATCCCCATAAAATTCCACCCCCCCCCCCCAGAGGGTGGACTCTATGTCATTTTTTTTCTCGATTTAACCCTTTGTAGTGTGGATGGTAGTTGTATTTTATTTGTAAATGTTATAAAGTACTTGATTCAGTTTGGGGAGTCTCCTGGGCAGGAACGGCGGGCTACTGATAAATATGTGG
This sequence comes from Gastrophryne carolinensis, assembly GCA_027917425.1. Lineage (NCBI taxonomy): Eukaryota > Metazoa > Chordata > Amphibia > Anura > Microhylidae > Gastrophryne > Gastrophryne carolinensis. The sequence continues at coordinate 282,210,918 of CM051235.1, forward strand.
TACCGATCTAATCGGTAGAAATGGGGCTTTCTCATGCAATATGGTTTTCTAATAAAATACATTTTTTATTTAAAATAAAGGAGACAATTTTCTAAAAAAAATTTTTTTTTTTTTTCACTTAATAATAATATTGTAAAAAACAGAATTAAATTTACAAACAAGACATTTCATGTTAAAGCCTAAACTCTGCTGCAAAAAAAAAATATATATATATATCTAATTTTCCTGAAAATTCCAGCAAAAATGGGGAAAAATTACCTGTCAACACAGGGTGACAAAATCTCAAGTAGGCTGGCAATTAAAAGGGTTAAAAGTAGCTATGCATGTTGGGTATTGTTCTGTTCGGGGGACTTTGCGCTTTCAGACTTAGCTTGTTTTTTCTTGTTTGCATATTTATATTTTAGGAAAAGGTGTTTTTTATTTAGCTTTTTTATACATTTTTTTTAGGGAAACCCTACACAACCAAAGAATTCTTTGAGGGATTAACTCCAGAAAGATGAGCCCACTACAACAAGCTGGGTACGCTTAGAAAGCTAAACATGTGTACTTTCAGGGAATATATGGTTTATGGGGGATATTCCAAATGTAAAGGGTTGTTTTGGTTGAAAAATCGCAAGGTGCGCACTGTGTCTGCAGAGCTGAAATTTTCAAGTTAAAATTGCCGCTACACACATGCTTTACTTTGGGGTGTTTGGCAACTCTTCCCTTGACAGTAGCTATGCATGTTGGGTATCGTTCTGTTTGGGGGACCTTGCTTTTTCAGATTAAACTTGTTTTTTCTTGTTTGTATATAGTTTTTTTAGGAAAATGTGGCTTTGATTCTGCTTTTTTATCCTTTTTTAGGGAAACTCTTTGCAACCAAAGATTGCATTGAGGGATTACTTCCAGAAAACTATGGCCACATCAACAAGCCTGGTACACCTAGAAAGCTTGAGGTGTGTACTTCCAGAGAATATATAGTTTGTTGGGGGGTATTTCAAATGTAAAGGGTTGTTTTTCTGGAAAAACTGCAAGGTGCGCATAGCGCATATCGCATTTGTATTTTATCTGAAAATCCCCTAAAGCTCTGTTTCAGTTTGGGGGAGTCTCCTGGGCAGGAAAGGGTGTCTACCTATACATATGTGGTACTGCTGTAACTGGGAGAAATTGGGATTTCACACGCAACAAGATTTTTTTGACAAACTTACATTTTTTATTACAAAAAAACACTACAAATTGTAAAAAATTATTTTTTTTCACATATTTCACCCAAAAATATTGAGAATACACCTAAAAAATGACAAACAAGACATTTCATGTTAAAGCCCAGACTATGCTGAAAAAAAATAATATATAATTTTCCTGGGAAATCCCTTCAAAAATCACATTTGAACATGAGGAGCGCAAAATAGTGCAAAATGGTCTGGCAACAAAGGGTGACAAAAACTCCAGGTAGGCTGGCACTTAAAGGGTTAAGGCAGCAGTTATATGCTGGAATGAAATGATTAAAAGCATGCAATGTCTTCCGCTTAGTTTTTTATTTTAAGCAGTCCCACACTCATTTTCTGCATAATGGGTGTGGGGCCACATTGTGTCTCGGGGCGGCATCCAGATTGCAGGAGCCTCCTCTGCGCACAGACCCCCACAACCCCTCACAATCTTTACCTTAACCTTGATACTCCGGTGAAATGCGGGCCCACAATCAGCCGCTAGCGGTCACATGGGCCAGCGGTCACATGGGCTTCGCAGCGAATAAGAAAGAGACCCCAGCCATGTGACCTCTGATGGCCAACCGCGGGACCTGCCCCCCTTGAACCAACCAGCCAGGCACATCAGGCATAGGCACCTCTGGAAGAACACTGGGTCAATCTCGATGGGCACTGGGCTCTTGTGCACCTCTAATTTGGTAGGGTATCTTAAATAGACCCAAAAAACAAAAAGGCTATGCTAAATCACACAAACCAGAAAATAGAAAGAAATAAAAGGGCACAAACAGATTAACTTTTTTTAATGAATCAAACTCAAAGTGTAGGTTCCCTTTAAATTGAGTTAGCAACTCATCCAAACCTTTTAAAATGGCTATGGGGCCTATTTGTTGTTTTGCCAGGAGATATTGTATCAAGCCTGCTCTGTACAGTAGATTCAAAATCGTGTTAACTACAGGATTCATGTAAATAAAGTTTAATTGTGTCAAAAAATATGTGATTATCGTATTAAAGATTGAATCTTTAAGATGTAGTAAAAATCTAGAGCTATAGAGATGCAAAGCAAGAAGTGAGGAGTCATCAGTATGCACCGGCAGTCCACAGTGTACAGTACAGGTCTAAGCTTGCTGCCTATAGAGAAGACATTTTCTAACGTTTTATATTCTGAATTTCAGCCAAAGCAAATAAATGGACAAAATTTAAATCAAATTATATGTGCATCATTTAACCATTAACCGTTTATATAAAGCCTGTCTAACTCAACACAGATTAAAGTCATCTACGCCTAAACACCATCCCATTCTATTCGGAGGCTATTTAGCCGATGGTGTCAGGCAATTCAGGTTTTTTATTTTTATTAACCTGGTGGAAAGAATTAAAATGTATGGGGCCAAATAACTCAACAGATTTTCCCCCATAAATATGTCCCCTTCTACCCCTGGGCTCTTAGGCATAAAGATTTGTAACCCTGGCAAGTTACCAGCCTGCAGCGCAGGAGGACACCCCAGGAAAAACACCAGGTCAATGCTGGTGGGTACGGGGCTCCTACATGAAGGGCAATGTCCATAGAATGCCCTCCATGCCAGTCCCATCTACAGGGATGTGCAGTCACACAGGACTAGTCATTATAGGAGATTTTCATTTATAAAAATTAGACTGGAATTTTACAGTCTTTGTCAGCCTTGACCAGCCCATGAGCTACTGAGCCCCACCACCAGTGGGCTTCCAAATTGATTAGCAAGGATGCACCATAGCTGAGGCTAAAGCATTGCAGAGAAAGATCATAAGCAGGGGTAGATATAGGCCACTCCTAAATCAATGGTTGTGAAACTTTAGTGTTATAGGAGCAGATAATGTGGCAAAGATGGGTATGGCCCCCACAGTCATGGTGCTGAGGCTATAGCATTGCAGGGGCATAACATGCACTAGGGTGTCCTAGCTGCGGCAAGCGTAAGGGCAGGGGAGTTGAGAGGGGTAGTTTTAGGAGGTAAGGAACGGAGACCTAGTGCCAGTCGGCAGCAAAGCAGTGCAGTCCCCCGGGAATCCCCCATGTGATCCCTACGGCCAGTAGTAGAAAAGAAGCTGACACATATTAATGTTCCTCCTGCTGGTCAATCAGCCACATGACAGTGAACAAAACTAAAGGCAACATCAGCTCAATCTTTTGAAGAGCTTGGGCCACTTACTGTAGGTAATTTGGTAACCAGTAACCATGTTTTATCACACAAGCACCATTAGATAATGAAGACATCTACACTCTCATATCTTTCCAGCAGTGGTGTGACAATCACCGTCACAAGGGTGCAATTGAGCTTGTAAGTCCAGTTAGGGCCCCTAAGGTCCAGTGGAGCATTGGGCACCCTAGCACAACACCCCTAATTTATTTTACTCAGGCATTGGTGGTTCAGTGGCCCCACCCTTGCAACGAGCCGGTGCACCCTGGCTCAGTCATTTCAAATACGGGAATGGTGCATCCTCTGCGGTGCACGTCCACTCAGCAAATATAAGCAGAGCCTGGAATTTTTGGGTCTCAAACAACAAAGATGACTGGGCCCCCCTCATAACTTACATGCGATGGCTGTGCCCCTAGTTTTTACCTCTGGTCCCCAATTAAACCAGGCTTACCTCAATATTCAGACCATATAGAAAATTGAATTTCAGAGCCCAGCCACCAGATTATACTTACAAACTATATGTGATGGTTGGCCCACTAGTTTTAACTGCGCTTCAAGGTAAACAGGCTCACTCCAATATTCAGACTATTTAGGACACTAAAGTTCACAGTATGGATTATGGGGGAGGGGGAACACTATAGGCTGCATTGAGTATAGGCCACTCTGTAGGCTATATTTGATGGCTGGGCCTCTAGTTTGAGCTGGGTCCCAGTATTCATACTATATAGGAGGTTCAAACAAGGGGCCCAGCCATTACATTATAGGTTAATATATGCAATGGCTAGGCCCCTAGTTTTAATTGGGCCCCAAAGCAAACCAGCCTGAGGGGGGGGCACCCTCATTCATCACCATCAGAAATATTGTGGCAGCCAATGGGTCTGGCACGTAGTTGGGCCCCATTCTGGAGTCTTGGCTGTCCTGCCCCAATGGCTGCCCTGGATATCAGATCTGCTGGGTGGGGAGAACACTCAGAGAAGGAATGCAGCTGTATCTGCATTTGAACATATTTCTATATCCCACAGGACCCATGCAAACCAGACCAAAAATTAAAAATAGCATTTTGTGTCATAAGTGTTTTTTTGTGGGCTAATACATTGTACTTTTCATATTACTTTTGTAATTATAGGGATGGGCAATTTTTTGCTTTTATCTCCTGCATGACTGAGCCAATGTCTTTTGGGTATTGTTGTATCTCCCCTTGAGCTACCACACATGATATTCTAATAGTCAGGTGGTGCATAGGCATTCATCTATTTTGCAGTCATTTCTTATGAAAATGACTGCAAGAGGAGCATTCCCCAAACCTCACTGAACTGCTGCTCCCCTCCGGTTTTAGTTTTGGGCAGTTTGTACTCACCTGGCCGGGACATCCATCTTCTAGGTCCCTCGGATTCTGGACAACCTCCTAACATGCAGCGCCATCTTGCATCCTATTAGGCACTGCACGCATCCCCCCAATCTCGTGCCTGCGCAGTGCCCATGAATGGGATGCAAGGGAAGGCGCCGAAAAGCCACGCGGGGCGGCTAGTGCCGTGCTGTCATTTAGAGATGGCTAGAGAGAATTGGGCCCTGAGGCAGCCAGATGTCGCTGCATTAGGTGGTGCCGACATCCAAAAGGTAAGCAAGGCCCGATGGGGGGGGGGGGGGTCGGTCACACTCGTGTTTTACCCTGATGTTCCTCTTTAAGCAAATATGTATACTCAACTATTGACAAAACTGTAAAAAACACAAACATAGCATTAGCAAAGGTTAAAATAGAAGGAACACCTGGTACAAATTATTATTATTATTATCACATTATAGCCTTGATTCAGTAAATTTGCCTTCAAATATCCCATGAAAATTAGAATTGTTTTTTGTTTAATTTCAGAATAAGGCATGAGTTTGGAAACAGCAGCACACTATGGGCTATGCTAAAGAATATGTTATTTTTTTCTGCATACCCCACAGTTATCCTTACTGTAGGCTATTTTTGCACTTTTGTATGTCTAAATGCTAAAAAGCACAGAAAGAAGCAGGCTGCAATCCACACCACAAAGCACACCAGAAGTCACACTGGCTTCAACTTAGGCAGTGACCAACGGAGGCATTAGACATTCAATTAATTCAGCATTGTTTATTAATGCTGATTGAAGGAGAGCCTGTGAATGTGGTGTGGGATATTTCAGGTGATCTTAGGGGTTCTCACACACACAGGCATCCAAAATCAAACCTGTGGTCTGACTGGTCTGATCAGAGTTCTAGGCTGTGTAGGCCTTGGGTCAGCAACAGGTGGGCTAGTGAGGTCTGGTTCTTCCCCAGGCGGTACCACAGTATGCAGTCTTTTGATGTGCTCTCTGCAGGGAGCACCAGGGGCCAGAGCTGTAGGTTCCGCAGGGTGGAACTATGATGGCAGCACCTTGTCTCCCCCGAGTGCTGTATACACCAGTGTCAGGGGGAGTAAACAATGCACTGGGATCATAGTCCCGGCTGCAGAATCTACACCTCTGGCCTGGCACTTTTGCCATAGATGCAAGGTGGGGGGAAGAGTGCTTGCATTGGGTCCTGTTCTCCCAAGGGCCCAATAGCAATTGCCTCCCCTGCCTCTATGGCCTGTATGCCCCTGCTAAACTCCAGTTTCAACAGTTTTTACCATTTATTCAGTAAAGCTAAATCATTTTCCATGTTGCAGACACCTCCGGGCATATCCACCCTATTACTAACTTTTGTATCATCAGCAAACAGGCAAACTTTTCCTACCAAGCCTTCTCCTATGTCACTTACAAACATATTAAAAAGAATGGGGCCCAGGACAGAGCCCTGTGGCACACCACTTGTAACTCGCCTTTGTTCAGGTTACACGCCATTAACAACAACGATCTGATACCGATCCCTCAGCCAGGGCCAAAGGCTTTGCTAAAATCCAAAAATAGGTTTACCATTTCTCAGCTAGCCAGAGATGTTTAAAACCTGAAGGTAATACCACAATTGCCCCCAGATAGTGAACCAAATCTTCTTTCGAAGAAAAACTAAAAGCAAATAGTAAACACAATCAAATATCCTTTGTATGTAAAAAGATCAGACACAAAATATTACATAGTAGTTAGGATGTCTTGAAGGGACTGTCCAGGCTACATAAAAAAACAAACTGAATACTCACCTTTTGACTCCCTACAGGTGATTGAGACACAAGTGCGCAGCTGCAGTGGGAAAAAGATGAGTATCGAGTTTGCTTTGCAGCAGCCATTAGATTTAGGATCAGGGAGAGTTTATGGGGAAACCAGGTGGGTTTCAGACTGCCAGGTATCCCAAATTGGGATGTGCCTAGGGAGATCCTTGAAAGAGAGTCAAACTATATGAGTTTTGGTATACTTTAAAGATTAGATGTACAAAAGGGAGCAGGTAAGAAACATCGGAACTAACCCCTCGATTCAAAGAGCAAAAGTTAATTGATTTCGTATCGAGAATCGTAAGTTTGGGTGGGTGTTTGTCATTTTTTCTTGTTTTTTTGCCCATTTCGTATTCGCACGATCGTTCGCGCATAGACGTATATGAACATACGCATTTCGTACGGGAATCATATATTTTGCGTTAGTTCGTGTGTTTTTCCCGTCCAAATCGTATTATTTGCGTCAGATCCTATTTTTTACGTCCTTCACATGGGCTTGCGACCAATTCAGAGAGGTGATTGCTAATTGTTTTGAAGCCCATTAAAGAGCTGCTTTACGAAATGTTTGCCGGCAGCTATTTGGCCTCGGGAGTAGGATGGAGAGGAGCGAGTTTGTGGCACATCAAGGGCTTATGCTTTTTGGCATTGAGTTGATCCAGATGTCTGAGAGCAGATTGCCCCTGCGTCGTCGCATGAACATCGATAGCATGAATGATGTTGAGCTGTTCGAGCTGACCAGGCTTAATCGCGCTTCCCTCCATAAATTATATAGTGAGCTGCGGCCATGGTTAGCCCGCACCACAAGGAAGGGGCAAGCAATTTCAGGTATGACCAAGATGCTTGGCTGCCTGCAATTTTTGGCGAACGGCTCGTTCCAGAGGCTGGGTGCCCTCTCCGTGGGGATGTCACAGCCTACGCTGAGCCGCGCACTATCTAAATTTTTGGAAGGCATGGCTGCCATAACTCCAAAATATATTTATTTTCCGGATGATATGGCAGCCAGAAACGCCATTAAGCTTGGTTTTTATAATGTGGCCGACATGCCCAACGTTATTGGTGCTATTGACTGCACACATGTGGCACTCGTACCTAGGGCTGCCGACGAGTATATATATAGGTATTGAGATTGGTTATTATGTTGGCCAACGTGTAATGTAACCTGTTTTCCTTTGCGGCAGCATATTTTTTTAGCCCTCATTTGTGTAGCTGCTTTATCTAGGCTTTTCATTAGTATTTCCCAATAGAGTGCAGACATGTTTTTTTTTTTTTTTCATTTTTACAAATATCAATTACCCTTTTTGTATGTTTTTGCCTTAAGGAATCGAAAAATGGGACACTCCCTTAATGTCCAGGCCGTGGTTGGTCCGGACATGCGTTTTATGAGTGTCCTTGCCGGCTACCCAGGATCGTCGCACGACTCGTATATACTCAGGCGATCTGGGTTGTTTAGGAGATTTGAGGCAGGTGAATTTTCGGGTGCATGGCTGCTTGGTAAGTGTGTCCTATTTGTGTGCTATTAAATGTGGGATTAATCTTGTATTTGTTGATCTTTTTGTATTTGAATTCTTTACATAAGCCAGAAACTGCCTTTTTGTTGGGTCATATATTATGAACTCCAAACCAAAATGCTTGCCTCGCTTTGTCCTTCAGAATGTTTTCCCTTTAGTTAGGATGTCTGTAAGTTCCATGTCCCTAAATATATTGGTTGGGAGTTTATACCCAAGTATCTGTGAGCTTTTGCTCCTTTTGTAGTATTGGTCTTTAAATGGCAAAGTGGACTTAAACTGCATACATTGTAGTTTTCATATAAATGTTGATAGCCCCTCAGCAGCATCCTAATTGTAACATGTCAGAAAACTAAAAATATATTTAAATTCCAACTACCCTTGGCCGTGCAGATGTTTGTTAATTAATTGGTATATTGAAGTGCCATTTTTAATTATGTACTACATTAGTGGCAATAGTTATTTTGCTAATGTGCCCTGGGTGTTTTTTTTTGCCCTTTACCTTACATCATTATGATATATGTAAAATTCTTTGTGTTTGTTGTGTTGCCTTTTTAATTTTTATTACATTTAATTGTCTGTTTAAGGTGATTCCGGGTACCCACTTCTACCCTGGCTCATGACGCCTGTGCTGCGGCCCCAGGATGCCTCTCAGGAAGCGTACAACCGTGCGCACCGCAAGACCAGGGCTGTTGTGGAGAGGGCCTTTGGGCTGTTGAAGACCCGTTTTCGTTGCTTGGACCATACTGGGGGCGCCCTGCAATATGATCCAAAAAAAGTGATCGACATAATCATGGCATGTGCTGTTTTGCACAATTTTGCTATACTCGAACGTGTCCCACGTTATGTGGATAGCCTGCCCTCTACAGCCCTAGAGGATGATGGAGAGAATTTTGTTGGGCCACCCAGTGAGTCTGCCCAATCAGTTAGAGCAAACTTGATATTGCAGCATTTTAGTTAATTTTATTTCGTGTATCAACATTCTGTGTGTCTGTGTTAGCCTTTTTGTTAAATATGTTGTTTTGCCGTAATGTGGCATTACCTCAAATTAAAACATTTTTCCCTTAATTGTTGCCTAATGTATTTCATGTAGTTTCCTTAGCTTGATATTTGCATTGTTACACCTCTTAAAACAAAAATTTTCTGGTTTAGCCCAAGCTGCTTAAAATGTGTTCCCACTAAAAACGCCACAAGTATTGTAAGTGAGAATATTTGTTTACTTAGGAAAGTTTAAATTATTGTGCTTAACAGAAAACATTCCACATACATCTGTGGTTACAAATGGATGAGATAACAAAAAAAACATCGAGCACATCTACACCTGGAAGTGAGTGGCACAACCAAACAAGGACACCCAGTCCAAAGGCCAGCCTAGTCCAGTCATTAATATTGCCTGTGCCCAGGGATATTTGGGCATGGCCATAATGTCACACAAACATGTCTGCAAACAGGAGGAGCACAAACCAAATACATATTTAAAGCCATAAGTGGCCAGATACACTCCACATAGACCTATGGCATTGGCTAGTGGCCTTAATCATTACTCTAAGGAGCTATATGGGAGCAAATACAAAACACAACCTGCATGAGCAACACAAAATGGATTGTTTGAAACCTCAAAGGACAAGTAAATACAGTGGGGGTTAAGAGAAAAGATGTCCCACACAACCATGGCTTAATAGGGTGGCTGCCCATAATACCCAGGTGGAGGTCCAGGTGGAGGTCCATGTGAATGGGACCTAGCCTGGGCCATGGCAGCATTGTGAATTTGAAACTGCTCCACAATGTTTCTCTGCATATTGGTCATCTCAGCCATGGCTGACTGGATGCCATTACTTGCAGTTACCATGTTGCTGTTGAGGGTACGCAACTCCGCGAGGATGCCCTGTAAGCTGGTATTGATGGTGACCATGTCGGCATGCCTTTCCTCATGCTCTGTAACGAGCTGTGCCTCATAAGAGTCCCTTTCTTGGGTCCATAATTGAAGCAGGGCACTCTGCCTCCCCTGGGAAATTGTGGGGCGGCGTAATGGAGTCCGCCGCACAATTACCCTGGCTCTTGGGCGTGCCCTGCCGCGTGGTGTCGTCCCCTCAACAGCAACAGGCCTGCTTTGCAAATCCTCAGCAGCAGAGTGAACACTGGGGACTGTTGTGTCAGTCTCCCCATGTGCATGCACAATGGATGGAGATTCACTCTGCTGCTGAGGATTGGCCAGAGAAACATTATGGAGCAGTTCCAAATTGGGACCCAGGGGGAGTTCATCCGACGTGCCCTGCATGGAGACATCAGCTTCCTCCATTTCCTGGATCTCTTCCATGAGTGTGCGGGTCTGTAGGGACATATAAAAAAAAAAAGTGTAAGTTGGCGTCCAAATTTGGGATTCCCACAGTTTAACACATGCTTAAGCACTTGGTAGTATTTATGGTACTAAATTAACTTACCGGAAATCTCGGATCTGGGCTCCTATGCTGTACGGACCTGGTAGGCATAAGCAAACTGGGGGGTGAGTTTACCCTTGCTGAGGGATCATGCTGGGCTGAAGAAGAGAAAAACAAACAAGGTAAACACACACATAACCATTTTTTTTTTAGGTAATCAAATAAACCACTATTTGTCATATTAAGCAACTCTACAGCAATGGGGACATTTGTTAAAAGACACGCAATTTTAGATAGGTGCAATGCCTCGAGAAAACTGCTAACTGACCTCAGTTCTAAGTCAGGAAGTGTACCCAGTCAGCATACAACTTGCAACGCAAATTTTGGGCTTAAGACTACCATTCGCTAGGTCCGGGGTACTCAAACACTTCTTGTAAAGGTCCATTTAAAGGTATGTGGTGAGAGGTGAATGTCTGGCCATGGGGCTGACGCAGGGGGTGTCTAGTTAGAAATAAACACACTGGTGGAGGGGCTTGAGATTTCAAAGTGCAAACTAATAAAGGCTGCTTGCCCTTGCTGGGCTGGATGGGGCAGAGCTGAGGGGACAGGGATTGGATGGCTAAAGGGGGGAGTTCACGAATTGATGGTGATGGGATGGATGGAGCAAATCTGTTACAAATGTATGGGGCTTATGTGGGGGGGGGGGACATGGGGGGACTGTGGCAGATGGGGCAGAGCTGGGGCAGCGGGACACGATTGGACCAAGAGAAAGATGTACCAAGTTACTGTGTACCTTGCAATGCCACTTCCTGTGCAGTACTTCATATTGCAATGCTATGTTTCAGGGAGCCATGACATTGGGCAGGAGAACAACCACTACATCGCCGATCAAGGGGGCAGCTCTGAGCACGTCAACACAGAAGTAACTGAGTGCAGGGCTGTCTGGCCAGGGGTCCTGGAATCTGGTGCCAAGGTCCGCATTGGGACCCCGGGCCGCCAGTTGAGTCTCGCTGCTCTAGGTCAGATATGTTTGGGGGTGGGTAATTAAATTGTTAACTCAAACACAACTCACACAACAAATAGCCAACCCATCCATAATGATGTGTGTTTTGTGATTGATTCCAAATATATCACTTTTCATGATAAACTTCATTACTTGACCAATAAAATTGGAACTTGGATCTTTGCCATAATGGATGTGGTCCTAAATGTGTGATTCACAGGGACCAAAAGAGGACACAAACAGGCACAGTAGTGCGAGGCCAAGCAAGGCAAACCATAGGGGCATCCCGTCATCTTGTTACTAGTGAACTTTAGATTATTTAGCAAACAGGCAAACATGCAGATTTAAGAGTACTCACCGTGGGTACGGGTCGGTGAGTCTGTGTCCCTTAGACCAGCATGTCCACCGACCGCGACCGGATGGAGAAGTCCCAGCACAATCTCCTCAGCAGGGGTAAACTCCAGTTTGGTAGGAAATCCACCTCCAGTTTTCATGCTGAAAAGAGAAAATCGTTTGGGACTCAGAAAATGTGCATACAGTACATCCTAATCCTTATATTTGGAGACATCATTTATTTACCTGTAATTATGCCTTTTAATTTCTTTTTGCCGTACAGCATATTTCAGATCCGAGATTTTCTTCTGAATTTGGGACACATCTTTCCTCTCTTCCCCCGCTGCATTTACTTGTCGTAGGATGGTTTCAAACAATTCCATCTTGCGCTGCTTTGTGGTGTGTTTTGATTTGCTCCCATAGAGCTCGTCATAGTATAATGTAAGGCCACTAGCCAATGCCATATTTTGGTCATGGGAGAATCTCCCACTCAACTGGCCGCGGCGCAATGTGCGCCCAGATGGTTGGCTTGGCTGCTCCTCCATGTGTACAGACACATGTGGTGACATTATGGCCTGGGGCTGGGTAGGGGAATGGCCGGATTGTTGGCTTCCCAATGACTGGACTGGACTGGCCAAGGGACTGGGTGTTCTTGCGTGGCTGGCCACCGAACTTCCAGGTGTAGATGTGGTCATGGTGGACATTCTGGGCCCTCTTGGGGGGCTATGTTCCCGGCTGGTGCCAGGTCGGGGGCTCTGTTCCCGGCTGGTGGCAGGTCGTGGGCTTCTGGCCCTGCTGCGGGGCCTGTAGGGGCTTCTGGCCCTGGATGAGGTTCGGGCCCTGGATGGTCTTCTGGCCCTGGATGGGGTTCGGGCCCTGGATGGGCTTCTGGCCCTGGATGGGGTTCGGGCCCTGGATGGTCTTCGGGCCCTGTATGGGCTTCGGGCCCTGGATGGGGTTCGGGCCCTGTATGGGCTTCTGGCCCTGGATGGGGTTCGGGCCCTGGATGGTCTTCTGGCCCTGGATGGTCTTCAGGCCCTGTATGGGCTTCTGGCCCTGGATGGGGTTCGGGCCCTGGATGGTCTTCTGGCCCTGGATGGGGTTCGGGCCCTGGCTGGGCTTCTGGCCCTGGATGGGGTTCGGGCCCTGGCTGGGCTTCTGGCCCTGGATGGGGTTCGGGCCCTGGCTGGGCTTCTGGCCCTGGATGGGGTTCGGGCCCTGCTGCGGGGCCTGGGTTGCCGAACTGCCCTACTTGAACCTATGGGCGGTGTGGGCTCCCTTGGGCGGCCTCTTCTGGGGGCAGAGGTGGTGGGTGCTGCTGTTGCCTGCTTTTTTGCGGCAGGGGCACGTGCCTTGGGGCCCCTTTTTTGGCTTCCAGAGGGTCCAGTGTCCCTTGGTGGGGCAGAGGTAGTAGTCTGGGATCGCAGCTTTTTCCTACCTTGCTGGGACCTGGTGGTTGGGCCCTCCGAGGTCTGGCTTTGCTGTGCTCGTTTGGAGATTGCCTTTTTAGGTGCCATCTTCCACAAATGCTCAAAGAGAATGAGCTTTGGGTGCAGGGACCTTTAAATAATGAGCCCAGCGCCTATGCGCACGACTATGCGCACGACTACGCGCTCGTACGGACGTACGTTCGAGCGGAACCAGGAAACCGCTGGGGTTTCACTTATCTGCTGTCTTGAAGAAGCATAAAGATGGCGCCCACTATCTTCACCCGTCAACAGGAAGAGATCCTCATGCTGGTAAGTGCCTGCCTCTGCATTTTAATGTAATAGTCAATGATGGCCTAAATGTAAATGATGCGTTTGGAACTAGTTTGGGGTCTCTTAATGTTTAATAACTGGCTCCTCACACTTCATCCTCAAGGGCCGAGCCTGGCCACGTTTTCACCTGTCTATGCTGATGTCCTAATTAGGGAAATTGCTCAGGCTTAGCAACAGTTAATTAACCTGTGGAGTAGCGGGGCTACCTGTCAAACCTGGCGTGTCTCGGACCTTGATGCGGATGTTTGAGGAACACTGTTTTCCTAAGCCATAAAAACACAACGGGAAGCCACACACGTGGTCCAAAAGCCTAAGCATAAGCCTACATCTTGGATGTTTAAACCATCCTAACATGCCATAGATGCAGGTGGCCTGATTTTTGATGTTGGCTATTATCTGTATGTACATGGTGTGTGATACATATAACATAAGACCAGACTCTCATTCACAGTCAACGTCCTCTTTAAGGCACTCCCCAAAAATGGCTGCCACTCTAAATGTGTGTGTTAATGACATGAAATTCTCAACTTGTGATGCAACACATATGGCTCTGTGTGTAAAAGTAAAAGCTCTGTGTCCATTATGTTTTTCAGATCATGCTTCAGCGCCGGTATGACTTCGCGCCCAATGTGTGCGAAAAAAGGGACATCGCCCGGGAGATCATCGCGGAGATACACCGTGTCACCAGCACCACCTTCACTCACACCCAGATAATGCAGCATTGGTCGGACCTGAAACGTCTGCACATGCCCCGGGTGCGGAGGTTTTTTGGGATCCATTTCCCAAGTAAGTACAAAGCAATTGCATGGTATATGTTCCAAATGTATAAGTTATGCCTTTATTTATAATGACTTTTCTTTGGTAGTGTTGGAAATGGATTTCAGAATTCGCCGCACCCGGAGGCGTACAGGCCGACCAGTGCTGCATGAGTCTGCATCTGTGAGTGAAGGTGGTGGATCTCCCGGGCGACGGACCTACCCCTCCTCTGTGGCCTCCTCAGACCAGCCCCTGGACCTTACCACAGAGGAGGGGCCCAACCGCGTGGGCGTGGAGTCATACCTGGCCAGGCATGGGGAAGGCTCTGGTATGTCACTCTTCATGTATAGGCACAAAGATATACATGGCAGGCCAAAAACTAAGTTATCCTTTATTATGTATTTGTAGAAGCTTCTGGTGCGGGTGAGATAGTGGAGGAGGAGGCAGCAGAGATGCTGGAAGTTGATCCTGGCGAAGGTGAGTGATGTCAGCCAGACTGGGAGCCAGATATGTTGGGAATAGTGACTCTATACAAGTACTAACCAAATGTCACATGTTTCTCCAGGGACTTCTTCACAGCATAGCCAGGACCAAGGGCAGCCTGTTGGCCCCAACCAGCCATCTGTCGGCCACCAACTCCTTAAGTCTCCATGCCATTATTCATATTAATGTTTTGTTAGGTAATAACACACACATAACTAAAGGCGTAGCCAATGTGTAGTTAACACTTTCATGTGGGCACTTCGTTAGCTTAAAGCGGACCCTAACTTGTATTAAGAACATAATAATTAGCCAACACACTGTACCTACAGATTTGAAACATTGAAAAACAGCCTTCAGCCATCTAATGCATGTTATTAGACTGAACAAAACCAATATTGCGGAATATGGAATGCGCAATATTTACAGGCAGCATGGGATACAGATTGAAAAAAGTAAGGTGCTGCCATGCATTGTGGGACTGATGACCTTTCCCTCAACCCAGCTATGCTCTGGATTCCCAACGCACCACTGTAACCTACTCCCCTGTACTTTATCCAACTCTCCACTCCTCATTAAGTGTTATGCTTCAGAGTCCAGATGGCGGCGCTGTAATCCAAAAACCTCCCAAATGTACTTTGATCTGGTGCAGAATCATTTGGGAATAGTTATTGGTTTTCATTAAATAATGTTGAAGGTCCGGTTTAAGGAGTTTAAAGACTTACCTGTGGGAAATGCATTAACTTTATCCCTTGGAAGAATGACATATGTCATGCATTTACATGTATTTGATTAACCCCAAATCTATTTCCAGCATACAAACCGGTCTGGGACTCCTATTTATGTTTATTTCTCTATTGGTTACAGGGATGATCCCAAAAACATTGGCTGGGAAAAAAAAAAGAATCAAGGAGTTGGTGGCCGAGCTGCTGGCCATACAGGCGACGTTGGGGCCAACAGATGAAGAAGAGGAGGATGATTAGTGCCCTTGGTCCTGGCTACTTTTGTTAAATGTTTTTAAAATTTTAGAATTGTTTATAAATTTTTAGTTTTTTTGTTAAAAAAAAACAAAAAAAAATTTTATCTATGTTTTTAAACCAAAAAAAAAAAAATTTTAATGTTTGGAAAACCAAAAAACAAAAATTTTCAATCTGTTTGTAAAACCAAAAAAAAAAAGTTTTAATGTGTTTGAAAAAAAAAAAAAAAATACGATGTTTTAAACAAAACCCAAAAAAAAAAAAATATGTTTAAACGAAAAAAAAAAACAAAAATCAAAATAATTTAAATAAATTATATTTTAAGACTTCAAAAATGTGTCTTTTCTAATATGCGCACCAAAAAACAATTACACAAACAAGAAAAAACACGCTTAGAAACATATAGACATATGTACATTATGTGGTTTGTGTAAGTTTTAGGGTCGTCAACATGAAGTTGGATGCAAGCGCTAAGGGGTTTAGGTAAGTTTTAGGGACCGAGAAATGAAGAAGGATGCAAGCGCTAAGGGGTTTAGGTAAGTTTTAGGGACCGAGAAATGAAGAAGGATGCAGGCGCTAAGGGGTTTAGGTAAGTTTTAGGGACCGAGAAATGAAGTTGGATGCAGGCGCTAAGGGGTTTAGGTAAGTTTTAGGGACCGAGAAATGAAGTTGGATGCAGGCGCTAAGGGGTTTAGGTAAGTTTTAGGGACCGAGAAATGAAGTTGGATGCAGGCGCTAAGGGGTTTAGGTAAGTTTTAGGGACCGAGAAATGAAGAAGGATGCAGGCGCTAAGGGGTTTAGGTAAGTTTTAGGGACCGAGAAATGAAGTTGGATGCAGGCGCTAAGGGGTTTAGGTAAGTTTTAGGGACCGAAAAATGAAGAAGGATGCAGGCGCTAAGGGGTTTAGGTAAGTTTTAGGGACCGAGAAATGAAGAAGGATGCAGGCGCTAAGGGGTTTAGGTAAGTTTTAGGGACCGAGAAATGAAGTTGGATGCAGGCGCTAAGGGGTTTAGGTAAGTTTTAGGGACCGAGAAATGAAGTTGGATGCAGGCGCTAAGGGGTTTAGGTAAGTTTTAGGGACCGAGAAATGAAGAAGGATGCAAGCGCTAAGGGGTTTAGGTAAGTTTTAGGGACCGAGAAATGAAGAAGGATGCAAGCGCTAAGGGGTTTAGGTAAGTTTTAGGGACCGAGAAATGAAGAAGGATGCAAGCGCTAAGGGGTTTAGGTAAGTTTTAGGGACCGAGAAATGAAGTTGGATGCAGGCGCTAAGGGGTTTAGGTAAGTTTTAGGGACCGAGAAATGAAGTTGGATGCAGGCGCTAAGGGGTTCAGGTAAGTTTTAGGGACCGAGAAATGAAGAAGGATGCAAGCGCTAAGGGGTTTAGGTAAGTTTTAGGGACCGAGAAATGAAGAAGGATGCAAGCGCTAAGGGGTTTAGGTAAGTTTTAGGGACCGAGAAATGAAGAAGGATGCAAGCGCTAAGGGGTTTAGGTAAGTTTTAGGGACCGAGAAATGAAGTTGGATGCAGGCGCTAAGGGGTTTAGGTAAGTTTTAGGGACCGAGAAATGAAGAAGGATGCAAGCGCTAAGGGGTTTAGGTAAGTTTTAGGGACCGAGAAATGAAGAAGGATGCAAGCGCTAAGGGGTTTAGGTAAGTTTTAGGGACCGAGAAATGAAGAAGGATGCAAGCGCTAAGGGGTTTAGGTAAGTTTTAGGGACCGAGAAATGAAGAAGGATGCAAGCGCTAAGGGGTTTAGGTAAGTTTGAGGGACCGAGAAATGAAGAAGGATGCAAGCGCTAAGGGGTTTAGGTAAGTTTTAGGGACCGAGAAATGAAGAAGGATGCAAGCGCTAAGGGGTTTAGCTAAGTTTTAGGGACCAAGAAATGAAGAAGGATGCAAGCGCTAAGGGGTTTAGGTAAGTTTTAGGGACCAAGAAATGAAGAAGGATGCAAGCGCTAAGGGGTTTGGATGGGGTGCGGGATGAGGGTGCGCATGCGCAAGATCTTATAAACATACGAACGCACGAATCTAAGAGGCCAAAAACCAATGAAAACCAGAGGCAAACGCAAGTAATTGGAAGAGCTGGACGATGGAAGCAGCACAAAAAACAGGCTGCCGCCGCAACAAGTGAGCACATGAACGTGAATTTTACGATTGTCAACTGACTGAGGCAAGTTCGGGAGATATCATACGAACGGACGTATATTTTAGGATAGAAACGTATTTGCTTATAGAATCACTCGCAAGTTCATACGAACGCACGAGCGGACGTGAAAAATAGGATGATCGGCACCCAAATCCAAGCTGTTACATGTTTCTTTGAATCAACCCATAAGAGTGGAAAAACAGGACCACTTCATTCTTTAGGATTTAGCCTGGTGAGTAATGCATCTGTTTTACCATTTGTAACCCTTTGTGCCCTATGAAGAATCACCACCCTGCATTTATCTGTGCTGCATTTAGCTGTGCGTCATGTGGCTTGTGAATTGCATCTAACTTGCTGGGTCCTATGTCTGTTATAAAATTTCTAGCTGCATTATTTTCTGGAATTGAGTCCATCGTCAAGTCATATCTTGTGCTTTGTTTCTAAATCTAAGACCCTGTTTCTGTCCTGGCCACAGTTTGTTTCCAGGTCAAGTCATGTAGCCAATTTAGCCCTGTACAGTTAACAGTCCTGTGACTTAGTCCTTCAGCCCCATAGCGCCCTAGTAGACATTTACCAGCCACCTGTGGCAGTGGGTTCACATTTTTCACATTGAGATAGGTAGCAGACTTTCTAAGACGAGGCTGTATTTTTGCTGAATTTCAGAACAAAAATTGGTGATAATAACACCTCTCTAAAAATGTAACTTCATTGAGTTGCAGTTCATACCAATCCACATATAAGGAGCAATATGATGTACCAGAGGAGACAGCTGAGAACTTGGAGCTGTCTATAATGAGATTTTATTTGCTATCTGCAATTTGTGAGGTCTGCTTTTACACATTCTAGTCTCGCACTCCCCATAGAAATTGTGTATTACTTCCATTTCAGCCCTTGACATGTAATAACAATGTGCAATCTGGTGGCGTATTATTGCTTTTTCAACTGCCACAATCTCTTTCAGCAATATATTATAATAAAGATTATAATATAATTGGTTTATAGTTTATGGAGGCACAGTTAACCTTGGCAGTGTCAGCTATTATTTACTTGTACTTCCCAGCCTTCTTGGGAGCTTTTTGGGGACAAAGAGGAGTATTCAAAATAGCAGAGAACTTTCACTTTACCATTTATGGCCAAAGTATTCTTTTAGTATATTCAAATTTTATTGGTTTCAAAAGTAAGTAGGGGGTATTGGGGGGGGGGGGGGTAGAGAAGGCAAAACGGGAAGGTTATGGGGAGAAGAGGGGTACAAGATACATATTCCACAATTAAGTACATTACCAACTTTACAATCCACTACTTTCAATAGTTCACAATCATGTTAGCTAACAATGATCACTTAATTGGTGGACAAAATCATTCTTTACATTGGTAGATCATGGAACTTATCTGGGTTCCCACAAGGGAACCATTGGGATCATTTCTTCTTACATGTAAGTGTTGTCAATGTCGAGCTGTAAGCTGAAGTAAAGTCATGACGTTGTACTAGTTCTTATACCCTTTCTACTTAGGGGATTGGGAAGGGCTAGGCCTGGAGGAAGGGGGTTTATAGGGTTGGGGGGGTGAGTGATCCTTAGCCACTGACTGGCATGTTCCCAGTTGGGTAAGAGACTCCAAAGAATGGGGCGAGGTACAGCCTGGGATCATATTTCGGGCCCACGTTCCAGCGTTGATACCGGCAATGTATATATCCAGGTTAACAGTGGCCCGGATGGGATTCCAGGCTAGTGTAGAGACATTCCTCTACAATTCTTGGACTTATCCGATAACTCTCATGGCCGCCAGGAAGTGCCTCAAGATAACTTTTTTGGAGCTGGCTATGGAGTTCTGAAAAGGAGACAAGAGTGCTACATGGGGAGTGTTCAACGTTATTCTTTTAAGGAATATTCATATTTCCCCACCATTTAATCAGAAATACTTTTGCTTGCATATAGTCCTCCTGCCCATTTGCCAAATAGGAATGTCCCATCTTCCTTGATCGGGATATCCAGAAGAATTAGCATTTCAGCCACAGGTTGTTGGCCAGGTTATTTGCCACCAGGGGTGAAAAGTGTTCAGGAACCGCACCGTCAGCATATCTTTCACAGGGCCTAGACTGTGGGAAGCTTGATCCTGTGCCACATGCTTCCATGTCTGCGCTCAACCCTCCCCTCCACTGGTAGACAATGGTGTAGTGCTATGGCCATATTTGTATGTGTTTTATTGGTTTGATCTCTACTCAAAAGTATGTTTAAAATTGTTCTAATGATTGAACTGGCAATTGCATTGTCCACAATGGCCAAAAGCTTGTGTTCAATTAAGTCAGCTTTGCTCTCTTTGTGTCTGTGGGGTGTAGTTGGACACATTGAATACAAGGCAATTACCCATTGGATGATCTGGAAAGCTTGCTATTGGTTAATAGGATGGGTCTGATGAGATACAAAAGTGACTTCACACAGATTTTGGATTTTCTCTCTTGCCACTGAGACCAGAAACATCTAGATCACCGTTTCTCAGCATGTGGTACACGTAACTCAGAGGGTACATTGCTGTATACAGGGGTACACCAAAAGAGGGTGGCCGGCTGGTCTGGTATTTTATTTCAACAGTGATAAAGTGCTACAAGGCCTGTGTTTCATTTTTAATTTAATTTTGGTAAAAAACTGGTTATCTAGAGTCTGCCTGCTTGGTGACAGCTGAATTAACCCTTTGTAGTGCATGGTCCTCAAAATGTACGGATCTTTGAACTCCTTTAAAAAATAAAGAACCGTTATAATTCATAAATCTCCCATAGTTTGTGCCAAAGCACAACTAGCACTCATTTCCAGCTGAAATTGTGCGCTGTTTTTGGATTGTGCTGTAGAGTTATTTTTCTTATATCTTTGCTAAGTAGAAAATGTTTCCCCAAGCGTTTTAAAAAGACTGGGGTTAAGCATACATTACAAAGGAAACATAGGACTGTAGTATCCCAAGCTGGGTGAAAGAGGGGTCATGGATGTCCGTAGATGCAGTGTTGGGTAAATATGCACCCCCTGGTATTAGCATGGGGGAGGGTGGCATTCAGAGCCGTTTAGCTCAGATCAGTGTTAAAGGGTTAAAGAGTCCACTTCCGATGGAATTTTTGAACGTTTTTGTATTGTGCCAAAAGGATGTGCTCAAGGTACTGGGCTGATGTAGCATTTTTTTTATTTTCTCCTATGTTATCTATTGTGTGTTTTATGGAAGCAGTTTTCAATCGGTTGCTATTCGCAATGTACACCAAGTAAAAAGTGCGTACTGTACACACAGAACTCTGCTGCTATGGCTGCTTACACATGCTTAGCAGCAGTGTTCTTTGCAACTATGTACAATCTGTTGCTATTGACAAGGTACACCAAGTATGTACATTGCCAATAGCAACAGATGAAAACTGCTTCCATAAAACACACATGTGCTAACATTTGAAAAAAATTATAAATGCTAGATCAGCTGAGCTCATTTAAGACATTAATTTGGCCGCACATAAATATACACTTCAATGCAATCGAAAGTGGACTTACCCTTTAAGCATTTCCAGCGTGGTAAGCAAGCCAGGATAGCAGTATCAAAGATTTGATGGCTGCTTCTGGAAGCTTTTCATGTTGAACTGGTGGTAAAACTTAAATCGGATGGAAACCCTTTTCTGGGTCTACCGCTCATCCTTTGGGGAACCCCTCCTGCCCGAACAGTTGGACGCTGCTGTTGGCTTGGCGTTGGCCCCGTTTTGTAAGATTGGCTGATCTCAAAGGGGCTGCATCCCCAGCATGCTGTTCGAATGTGCGCTCCCACACCCAGCAGTGAAGATCACGTCATGTTGCAGGACCCGCTGGCATCAGGTGAGATTACCTGCTCCCCGGGAGGTTTCAGACAGCAGAGCATTTGGTGTAGGGTTGTTGTGCCCCTGGGTTTTGATCTGTTTTAAGGCTGGTGAGGAAATTGAGAGATCAACTTGTACTTGCAAGATTCTCAGGGTGGATATATTGAAATCAGGGGCCCCAACAACAGATAGATGGCATACCATATGATGAGTTGTTGGAAAAATGGAAGCGGGTAACTGGTTATAAGATTATAGGTTTTTCCTGCAAAAAACATGGACATTTGTCCAGTAATTGTCATCCTGCAAACAGTGATGTGGGGCAGAAGCGCACAAGAGTTGCACACCCCACAACCTCCAAACATAATATTGAAACATATTTTTAAATTTCAATTCAATTTGATTCTCGTTTTGGGCTAAATGCAGTTAGGCAACACACGTTACCTTATGATGCAGTAAGAGCTAGGGCAGAATCAGCAATTGTTCCTGATCTGATGGTTTGTTAAGTGCGGGTAATTCCACTATCCTTTCCTTTGTTCCAACAGCCATTCCCTGACATGAACGGATGTATGTGTTTGGTTGGGAAAAGGCACAGCATTGAGTGTGATTTTCCTACTTCCAAGATCAATGGTTGATTGGATGATGCAGTGGAACTTGAAAGCAGAATTACTTTACAGCGGCAGGAACATTTGAAAGACTTTCTGACTTTGCCTTGGGCCCGGCTGAGATTTGAAATCTCAGAATTGGTGACTTTTTCCAGAATTTTTGTTGTGTTGTTTTATGGTAAATATACTAAGGGGGTTATTTAAGAAGGGGCCAGGTAGTGCCTTGTAGCAGCAGGCAGCGTCTGGTGAACGCTGGGCGCTGTATGGGAAACCACATTTATGAAAGCGAATCTGGTGAGTGACTCTTACAGCGGCAATTACATGTATTAATACAGGCGGCTCAGCGTATAGCACCGGCGCTCTGGAAGCTAGCTGGTATTACCTTTCGCTCAGTGTCATTGTCATTACAGAATTGTCATTACAGCTCTGGCACTAAAATGTTAAAATAATGTAATTCCATGCGTTTTCGCTTTGTTACAGGTGTATATGTGTTCAAAAGATTTTAATCACACAGCGTCTGGTGCTCTATGCTATAGCGACCTGATTTAGAGCGCCAATTCTATGTGTGTGTCCTTTTTTGATAAGTATGGTGTGGAGCGTCGGGAGTCGGTCGCATTGAGCTGGCATTACCTCTCGCTCCCTGCAGCGCTGTACTAGTGTTAGAGCGCTCAACATACATCACATTCATCAATTCCAGCCAGGTTACTACAGTGACTGAGGCTTTCTGTTATTGCGCCCGATACCCGCTTACAGCGTCTACTAGCGGTCGCTCTAAGCTACTGGCTTTGCTCCCATTCCTGGGTGTGGCCGAGCTGGGAAGGGTATGTCATGGCACACTGCTGTGGTCAGACACAGCTGTGCGATCACTGTGGCTTGTCATGCCCACTTGCACTGGGAACTCAAAGTGATAGTGTGTGGTTCTGTATAAATGGAATGGAGAGGAGGGCAAATATTGAAGCCCTGCTATGGGTTTCATACTGTGCTGCAGCAAATGGAGGAGAGACACAGTTCAGCCTAAAGGTTTTTGCATAGCATTGTCTCTCTAAAATCCATCTGCAGACTTCTCCCTTGGGTAAACACAATTTTCTTACAAACCAGAAATTGCCTCATTAACATAGTAGTCTATTAAAATAAATTCAATTCTCCAATTAAGAGACTCATCTAATTCAAGAGGCTGATCAATAAATCTATCTATAACTTGCTGGTTCAGATTATCACTAGATCATGGAACTATTTGCCTGTGGCCTGGGGATATGAGTGTCAGATACATAGGGAAAAACCGTTATGAGAATATGGTGCTGATGCTGAATAACCAGCACTGCCTCTCTTACAAACTTTGTATGAGCAAAAGCAATGGCAAATCAACTGGATTTTAAACTAAAATGTTTAATTTCACTGCTCCAGGAGTAACCCTGGCAGTCTTTAAAGATGGTCAATTAACTCTTTAGGCCTATTGCATACCCTCCCCTGGGGAATTTAGAATGCTCCACTCCTAAAAGTGTCAGTTTAGGCAACAGCAGTAATAAGGAAGCAAGCAGCTCAACTGATATGTAGAAGCTATAGAAGAGCTCCGGAGTTTGCCTTCCTTTCCATTCCCTTCCTCCAGGACCCCCCAAAAAATGGCTGCACGGCTGCTTCTTTCCCATGGTGCTCCCAGCACATACAACTATGGCAGGTCACAGTAGCCGCACAACTGGCTCCGATCACAACAGAACATCCCTAGGAATCAAAAATGAGATTTTGGGGCCTTATTTATCAAGGGATAGCGCCAGGTAGTGTCTCACTAGCGCCAGGTATCGCCAGCTATCGGCGGCTACCGACTCCAGAACGCCAGGCGGCGGACACAATCACGCATTTATCACGCTAAATGAGGCTAACGCCGGCGAGAGTGTCAGCTAGCGCGGGATTCATCATGTAGCGGACTGCAACGAACAGCGCCGCTGCTAATCCCATCACAGCGCCAGGTATGACCTCTCGCTACCTGGCGCTCTCCAATGCATTTCAATGGAGCAATCTTTAAATCTTCATATTTAATTGTTATTAATGTTTTGTTTTGTTTTTTTAAATGTCAAAAATTCTGTGACCACTTCGGCAATGTTAGATATTTTTTTTAAGGTAAAAAAATTAAAAAAAAAAAAATTGTGCAGAATTGATATTATAGGTCTGATATTAATGTATTCATATTACAAAATGTTTAGAAAAACTTGTTTAATTTTTTAATCAAAAAATATGGATGTTTGGGGGTTAAAAAGTACTTTTAAGCCATCGCCGCCAGCGCTCTGGGGTTTTAACAAGCTTTTCACAGCGCGAGAATTTTTTGAGTGTGATTTGTTAATGAATATGCTGGGAGCCGTTCGCTATGACCATTCGCTGTCAGGCGCTCCCATACAGCGCCGAACCTGTCAAACAGCGACTCCTAACCCCGTATTCAACATTACCGCACACCGACTGAGTCGCTGTCAACAACCGAACAACGGCCAAGCACAGCGAATACTAGCGGGCGCTGTGAAAATCACGCTACTGGCGCTCATCTGTCGCTACCTGGCGCTATTACTGAATCGGCCTCTTAGTATTAGTATCCATATTTAGTATTAGTATCCACTCTTCCGGGATTCCCATGGTGTATACTCCTAGAGGAGACCAATCAAGCAGACATGGCAAATCCAGTTTGCTGCTGGCATTCATGTGTGCCGCAGGAACAACGTGAGAGTGTGGATCAGGAATTTAAGTCCAGGGGCAAGCCTATCAATTTTGGGGCCCTGTGCAAAGTTGTTTGGGGCCCCTGATCAAAGACAAATTTTGTATAGCGAAATAGAATATTAATGCATTTTGTCAGGGATGTAGCCATGGCTGGCTCATGCGCTGTGGGAGCACGAGCAAACCTAGACGGTTTTACACAGAGGAAATTGTCCAGAAATTGCTCATATGGCTGTACAATTTCCACTACCTGTGGCATCCCAAACTAGGATGCCCCACTGTGTGAAACCCCCACCCACTCACCTAACCTTGTTCCGATGACACATGTGCAAGTCACACCTTCGCTATATTTTTTAGCTAGACCCATACCCGGGGCAGACATTTGTGATTGGCTGGCCTGGGCACGCCCCCAGCTAGAGGTGAGTGCCGTTGCAACCAGTGGCACGCTAGCTGCTGTGTCACAGCATCTTCCATAACTGAATGGAGCTGAGCGCACTGATTCTGCAACAGCCTGCTGCACACTGCATGGTGTTAAACGGACCCTCACTTGCTGTAGCCCGCCCTTCAGGTGCTGCTATATATTTATGTTTTTAAACAAAAAATTACCACTGACCTGACCCTTCCTGGGGGGGGGGGGGGGGGGGGGGCTGGCAGATGCACTTGCATGGTAAGTGTGGAGGTTAAGCACGCCACTGTGTATATCTTATATCTTATTAGCTGGAGGAGAAAGACGGAATATAAGTTAGATTCTGGTTCTGAGAGTGAAAGTAACTAAGCTTGGACGGGAGGGAGCAGGACATACCAGGCCTGACAGTCATCGAGGAGCACTCCTATGAGGTGTAGGAGTACATAAATGTACTTATCTCTAGACACGACCCACAAAGACCCTGCTTCCCGTACTCCCTGTTGCTACCCTGGAGTTGTGTGTGCAACAGTAGAGACTGTTAAACAATATATCCATCCTCCAGACCTATCTAAATGGTTACACCAATCATTGTTTGAAAGTTTCCCAACAAGTGGACCAACACCCAGGATTTTGACTATCCTGGGTCTTGGTCCACTTCGGTGGGGCACCCCCGATCGGGGTGCCCCGCTGTGTGAAACCCCCCCGAACCCCCCGAAAAACTCACCTCTCCCCGCGCCGACGGACAAGCCGCGGGCAAGCGGCTCCTCCGCCGCCGCCTCCCGCGCGTCCCTCTTGATGCGCGCGTGCCCGCGCCAGCCATTCACAGACGGCCGGCGCGGGTACGTCTAGAGGGGCGCGAGGGAGGCGGCGGCGGCCGGCCGCCGCCGAAGATAAGGTGAGGAGTTTGGGGGGGTTTCACCCCGCGGGACATCCCGATCTCGGATGTCCCGCGGGGAGGGAGGTGATCGGCCCGGGAATCTTATAGATCACCCGTGGGTGTTGGTCCACTTTAAGATACTGTATGAGTAAGCAACATCAAATCTCCAAAATGAATTGAGAATCAGTGGATCAGATAGGATAGGGACAGGATAGGGACAATTACCCAGAAATCCTACCCTTCTCATAAAAAGGTATATATTGTCCTTGGGCAATGATTGTCAAATTATTTTTATTTTGATGTGTATTCTGAAAGCTAATCCCAAGGAATATATTGTTGGAGATAGAATACTATGCAACAGCTTCTGCTTGTCTTTAAATGTGATTAGTGACTTTTGCTAGATTTACTGCAGTTCATAGCTATGACAAGTTATGATACTAGATGGTGCTGTGACCAATGCTTGATTATGGTTTCTATGAATTTTACTGCTGTGTTATATTTTCTGTGTTCAGTTGTTCTAAAGTACTCCCTTCTTTTCCCTGTCTATGTTAGCTACCATGTAATGTGACATATCTTACTGCATTCATGTTCCAGTAAAGCCAGTTACTGTTATACCATTAATGTCCATCTGGATTACGACTCCGCTGCACCCAGCACTCTGCAACATATACTTCCTTTCACAAAAATGAACCTGAAGAGTGGCCTTTGTGAGTACAGTTATTAACAGGTTAAAAAACCAAAGCGGGTAGTCTTCATTCAGTCCTCAAAATGTAAACACCAAAATAATCGGGATAATCAGGAATTATTAAAAGGTGCCCCCATCTTATTAATACCTGCATATCAAATAACATTGGTGGTTTAGCTGTCCCGCCCCAACTCCCTGCAGCGATCTTCGCTGGCCAGCAATTTCATTTTGTATGTACAAAATGCCTGATGTCTCTCTCTGGCTGCTTATATACCTGGCCCCGGAAAGCCAGATACGCCTGGGGAGGTTTATGTAACAGACAAAAGAGTGCTGGGGATGCAGGCAGGGGTGGGGGGGACACATGCATGTACCATGAAATGGGTGAGCTGGAGGGTTTTACACGGTGGGCAAGTTGTAACCTAGACCTGGAGTAGACTGGTTCTGTAATTGTTCTGAGAGTAGAAGTAACTAAGCTTTAGCAGGAGGGAGCACTCCTACGAGGTGTATTCAGAGTACATAAATGTTCTTATCTGGACACGACCCACAAAGACCCCCTCAGGGCCCTAGAAGAATCCACTTTCCATGCTCCGTTTCTACCCCTGGAGTTGTGTGTGCAACAGCAGAGACTGTTAAACAACAGATCCATCTCCCAGACCAATCTAAAGAGTTACCCCAATTATTGTTTGAAAGTTTCCCAATGTTAGGGCTAGCGAGCCCTTGACTTGATTTTGAAGGGCCAATAAGCCCACAGATCAAGGGACCTCAAGTCCTACCCCTGGTCAATGGACATCTCCATCCTCATATGATCAAAAGGGATTTTCAGCACAGGAACTCCAGGGTAACAATAATAAAAGATAACTTTTACTGACTATATATTAAAATAATCTCACGCAGGTACCGACCGTCCCATTCCCCAAACCCTAGAGCGAGCGACGCATTTCAGGGGAGCAACCCCTTTATCAAGTTGCCTTCTCCATGTTTCTTTGCCCTTGGCCATCTGACCAAAAATGCCAGCTGCTGTCCATTCCCTGGGAAAGAATTCATACTACTGTGGTGATCTTTACAACTGTGTTTAGATTTCCTTGTTGCTGACCTCCACAACTCACCACCTAAACTGACCCTGTCTGTCTATAAGTCTGCCTCTGGATACCTCGCATCTCTGCAGGGCTGAATTTACCATTAGGCAACCCTAGGCATGTGCCTAGGGTGGCAACCTGGAAGAGGGGTGGGTGCTGCCCTTACTACTACAGTAAAGAAAAGAAATTAAAACTCACATAGCCAGAACATTAATGCCTAACAAGCACCCCCTTCCCAGCCACAGAAGGATGCATAGTGTATTTGTGTGAAGGAGGGGTGCAATCGGTTGAACATAGGCCAGAGCATCTCCCTCCACTGGTGTGGTCATGTGACTCCTGTCTATGTCAGAATGCAGTAAAAGATGGAACATGCTTGCCTTCTTCTCTGCATTTCACCCATTGCACCCTTTCCCCTTACATACTTTTTTTTTTTATATAGGCCGTGACCTAACCTAAAAAAAGGGGGCGCAAGCACTTAAAGTGCCTAGGGCACCACGAACACCAAATACGGCCCTGCATCTCTGTCTGCCTGATCTTACCTGATTTTCCAAATGTCCTTCCCTCTTTTCATTTGATGTATATTCAGATTACCCTGTTGTGTACCATTACAGAACTGTAATAATAGGACATGACACCGATTTTTAACCATGGGTATTAAATGGAGTAGCCCACCCCCCTCACCATTGTTTTTTTTATTTATATTTTTTAAACATGGCTTTGCCTTCACAAAGTAACAACAAGAATAAGACACGTAGTAACAGTGAGATCCATTAAAAGAAGAAAAAAGAAATTCATCTTTAGACCTGAGTAAAAGCTACTCTGTGCAGCCCAGTAGGGGCAAAAATGTTTTTCAAAGCAGGAAGTAAAATAGCACAGGTATAGAATAAGCAGGGTAAGTGCATGCATAAGCCAAATACTCATACTACACAAGTATTAAAAGTGCACACTACATTCAAAAAAAATGTTCAAAAAGTCCACAGTGAGGGGGACTTGAACAATATCGATATAAATGGCTTGATGCAACAAACAGAAAAAAAATTATTTGGGTTGGAAAATGACAATGGCCTCGATTCAATAAAGGTAGGAAAAATTCTCATGGTAGTAAAAGATTCAATTCATGAGAGAAAAGCCTGAGAATTTCATTGTTGCTGAATCACCAGCTAAGAAAACAATGAAAGTCAATGGCACTTTTTTACTCCTAAGAAAAGTAGAGAACTGATTACTACTGATTACGCTGCAGTAAAAGCTGCCATTGACTTTCATTGACTTTTTATCCGGTGATTCAGTAACAGTGAGATTCTCTGGCTTTTTTCTCATGAATTTAATTTTTTACTACCATGAGAATTTTTTTCTACCTTTATTGAATCGAGGCCATTGCATGCAAAAAACTCAAGTAACTTTGAGTGATTCAAAAAAGCAAACTAAATTCATCAATTCAGATAGGCTCGAAAATGTGGGCCAGAAATCACGTTTTCAAGTGAAAATGGCTTTAGTAAGTGAAAATTTCTGAAAGCATCTCTGGGTCTCAGAAGCCTTTATCCAAAATGGTGCATTCGTTTTCTACATTTCATACAGCTTCAGAATGATCAGGTGACATCCCCATCAAATATATCATCATGATTTTGTGATAATTGTTTTTTAATGCACTTGTGCAACTAGTCACTTTGTTGTGAAGGATCACATGCATCCATGAAATGCTAGATATGTAGCAATATGTAGTAATAGATCAAAGCAACTGTTTTATTTTGCTTCACATGTTTTGGTATTCATCCCACTATTAGGAAAGGCAGCTGGATGACTTGATGTGTTGAAGTAAAAAAAACTATTGCAGTTGCCTGGATTTACTCATACAGACCTAGATATGCAGGAGTTTTTATTTTTTTATTTTAAAGTGTTTCAAATATGATTAAAAAGAATCATGGGCTCTCCTCCAGATTACCAGACTGGTGCACCAGGCATAGTAAGGTCAGGGTCAAAAAGCCAAACAGCCTGCCCCTGGCAAGTTACCAGACCCATGACCTTTAGCCAAGGTTTAGCACTTTTCCTGGGGTATCGGCTTTTTTTTTTAGTAAAACAGTACAAAAAAATAAAATAAAATTAATTAACAAAGAGATGTATTGAGTAATAGATTGAGGCAACTGGACATGTTGTTTCTTTTGCTCCACATCCCACTGAATGTATGTGTGAATTATTTATTTAATTTTTTTTACTGTTTCAATTAAAATGAAAACAAATCATAGCCCCTCTCTCACTAGCCCCTCACTATTTTGATTCTCTGCCTGGGGTGTCAGCAGTAATTTATTTAATTAAAACAGTAAAACATAAAAATATTTTTAAAAAGTTAATTCTTTAACACTGATTAAAAAACATGTTGGCAATTGTTGACGTGGAGGCTGATTAGTGCAACGTATTACCAGATGAGCGTCTGTATATAGCGGCGCTTAGAGCCTGTAAGCTAGTATCGGGTGCTGTAACCTAGAGTTGCAGTCGCTGTAGTAACTTGGCCGGCATTGATGAATATGATGTGTTTTGGGCGCTCTAACAACAGTACAGCGCTGCAGCGAGTGACAGGTAGCGCCAGCTCAGTGCACCCGGCACTCAGTGTTTAACACCATATTTAACAAAAAACTACACACACACAGTCTTGGTGCTTTAAAGCTGGGTGCTGTAGCATAGAGCAGATGCAGTGTGATTAAAGTCTGTTTTTGAACACATATACACCTGTAACAAAGCGAAAACACATGGAATGAAATTTTAACACTGGGACAATAACACTTTAGTGCCAGAACTGTAAATACAATTCTTCATATAGTCCAAAAAATGCAGGCCAGGAGAGGTCACACAATGATTTGAGCAAATAAAAATGTAAATTGACAAACACGCTATTTAAACACAACTAATGAAAGCCCATTGAAATGTATGGGAGAGTGCTACAGAGCGACAGGTACTATACGGCGCTCTGAAACCTAGAGCGCTGTCGCTATACATTGAGCCGCCTGGATTCATTCATGTGATGCTACATGTCGCTGTTAGAGGCGCTCACCAGATTCGCTTTCTTAAATGTGGTTTTGCGTACAGCGCTCGGCGTTCACCAGACGCTGCCTGTCACTACGAGGCACTACCTGGCGCTATTCATTCTTAAAGTGGACAAACACGCAGGGTGATTGGCCCGGGAATCTATAAGATTCCCAGGGCGATCCAATCCCTCCTTGCGGAGCATCCAAAATCGGGATGCCCCACTGTGTGAAACCCCCCAGGACGCCCGCTGCACTTACCTGAATCCTGGTCCAACGACGCATGCGCGGGCCGCTTCTCTCTAGCAGGGCGCGTCCAATTGGCTACATCCAGCATGCTGCCCACCCCTATAACCAGTTTACAAATGAGAGAGATGGGCACAGATAAGATGACATGCCAGGGGATTGCTTCTATTAAGTAGGCTGTTATCATCACTTTCCGTGTACCCCTCACTGCAGGACATTATCTTCACAAGAGATAAAGGATTTCTGTTTATTTCTCCGTTATTTTATAAGCATCTTGCCGTATTTTGTATGTCTGTAATTTTTATTGCACATCTTTATTTTACATGCACTGCCCCTTATGGGTGAATTAAATCCTAAAGATTTATAAAGTGGTCTTCTGTGTGCTAACCCACTTAACATCAGGAAAGACATTGTATGTGTGCTAAATCTTGTGCCCTATGTGCTTGCCTATCGCTACTAGTGCTGGTCTAGGGGTGTGAGATCACTTTACAATCAGTAGATCAGGGTGTGACTTTATAGCTGTATACTCGGGCCCAAGCCCTTATGGTTTGATTGGGTATATTAACTGCATAAGGTGAGATCTTAGCTTGAGATCTGTGTGTGTATGTGTTGTCTGGCTATTTAGGGCCAGTGGTGGTGGCTTTTCCAAAGTCCCATGTGTGTGGGTAAGACGATTGTAGGTAGAACGATTGTAATCCTGTCTGAATTAGAACATCAAACCTCCTTGATTCATGACACCCACCTTGGCTTTTTTAGGTAAAAAAAAATACAAGTGAATGTGCTGAGAATGTTTTACTGCTCAGGGCAGCTGTAAATAATACATATAGAGACAAAACATTGCTGAATCACACTGATTTTTTAAAATTGTAAATTTCCTCACTTTAGACGAATTTTCACTTTTTAAGAGAAGACAAGTGAAAAAATGAGTGTAGAAAATGAAGCATGGTTTTTCTTTGCTGAATTACAAGAATTTGAAAAGGCTTTCTCAAAATATAGACTACTTTCTTGTTACAGACTGTTGAATCGAGTCCATAGTGTAATAAAGTGACACTTGCAGTAATTTAACAAAATGTAATATTTGTGGATTCCATAACTACAGGGTCTGTTCCGATGGATTGGCGCTTGGCAAATGTGGTGGCAATATTCAAAAAGGGATCTAGGGGGGAACCTGGGAACTACAGACCGGTAAGCTTAACATCTGTGGTGGGCAAGCTGTTTGAAGGTTTCTTAAGGGATACTATCCTGGAGCACCTTGGGGAAAAAGACCTTATTACTCCATATCAGCATGGATTTCTGAGGAATCGCTCCTGCCAGACAAACCTAATCAGCTTTTATGAGGAGGTAAGTTCAAGATTGGATCAGGGGGAGTCATTGGATATCATATATCTTGACTTTTCTAAAGCATTTGATACTGTGCCACATAAAAGGCTGGTACAAAAGATGAGAATGCTTGGACTGGGGGAAAACGTGTGCAGATGGGTGGGAAATTGGCTTAATGATCGGAAGCAGAGGGTGGTTATCAATGGTACACACTCAGATTGGGTCACTGTTACTAGTGGAGTACCACAAGGGTCAGTTCTGGGACCAATTCTCTTCAATATATATATAAATGACATTGGGTATGGATTAAACAGTAAAGTCTCAATCTTTGCAGATGATACTAAGCTGAGTAAAGTAATTAAAACAAAAGAGGACAACAGGCAGCTACAAACAGATTTAGATAAATTGGAAGCATGGGCAGTTAAATGGCAAATGAAGTTTAACACAGATAAATGTAAGGTTATGCACATGGGAAGGAGAAATCTGTGTCATGATTACACACTAAATAAAGAAACACTTGGTAAAACAACAATGGAAAAGGACCTAGGGGTTTTAGTTGACAATAAGCTCAACTGTAGTAATCAATGCCAGGCAGCTGCTGCCAAGGCAAATAGGATCATGGGGTGCATCAGGAGGGGCATAGGTGCTCATGACCAGAGCATCATTTTACCCCTGTACAAGTCATTAGTCAGACCCCATATGGAATACTGTGTACAGTTCTGGGCACCTGGGCTTAAGAAGGACATATCAGAACTGGAGCGCGTTCAAAGAAGGGCAACAAAGTTAATAAAAGGAGTGCGGGGGCTAGAGTACCCGGAAAGATTGTCCAAGTTAGGCTTATTTAGTCTAGAAAAAAGACGATTGAGGGGTGATCTAATAACTATGTATAAATATATTCGGGGTCAATACAAGGATCTGTCCCACAATCTATTTATACCCCGGAGTGTAACCATAACCCGGGGGCATCCACTAAGTTTAGAGGAAAGGTGCTTTCTCCACCGACATAGGAGGGGATTCTTCTCTGTAAGAGCAGTGAGACTATGGAACTCGCTGCCAGAGGAGGTAGTAATGAGGGATACATTAAAAATGTTCAAAAGTGGCCTTGATGCCTTCCTGGCATGTAATAACATTTCCAGCTATGGCTACTAGACCACTGGAAGGAGATCTATAGTGGCCGGGATGCCCTCCTTGCATGTAATAACATTTCCAGCTATGGCTGCTAGACCACTGGAAGGAGTTAAACAGGCTGAACTGGATGGACTAAAGTCTTTATTCAGCCTTACATACTATGTTACTATGTTACTATGTAGATACCAATAAGAACTCAAGCAAGCCATTGTATCAACAGTATCAGCGATGGATATAACCATGATTATTTTAAACATCAAAAGGCAATCTATTCATTTGTCATGATTTGTTATTAAGTGTTACAGTCTCAAAGGATCTAGATTTTAATATACTAAATGAATTAAACATTAAAGACACATTTCACCAAGATGAGATTCATCAATCAATTTCAATTGCAATACAGTACAATAAGCATTAGATACATAACTCTGTATAAGGATTTCCCAAATGGTATAATAATGTATGTACAGAATTGAGCAATTCGACACTGTTTATTCTGTTTGGTTTTGAAGCTGATATGCTAGGTGGTCATTGTCCAAAAAATCAAGAACAGGGCAGAGCAGAAGCGATAGCCATGCTCAGGAAAACCTGCTTCCAGTTGTGTATTTACAGTGGAGGCAGGTGTTATCAGGCCAGTGGCACCAGACCCTCCACCTTGAAACACATGTGTCATTGTTAGTAGGATGTAGCTGCCAGTTCTCACAATCTGGTTGTTAAATTTGCAGCAAGATGGCATGACTGCCTAGTACACCTGGTCCCGACCCATAAATTCAGAGTGTGCCCATTAGGTGCCCACAGGCCTCCACAGCTCAGGATAATAACATCGGACATCAACAGCTTATATGAGGATGTCCCTGCATGCTTTTATGACATGATGAATAACATACATAGACATAAAATGGAAAATGAAAAGCATTTGCTTGGTATAAATGGTCTCTTATTTTAAATGATGGGGGTTATTTAAGAAATGCTAACACCAGGTAGTACCATGTAGCATCAGGTGAACGCTGGGCGCAGTGTGTGTAAACCGTATATATGAAAGTCAATCTGGTGAGCGCCCAGTTTTAGAGCGTCGGCGCTGGTTGTGTGTAGTTTTTTCTTAAATATGGACTTCAGCGCTGAGTGCCGGACGCACTTAACTGGCGCTACCTATCGCTCGCTGCAGCATCGTCCTGTTGTTAGATGTAGCGTAGTCTTGTGTGCTTTGACCTCGGGACACCACCTAGCGTTCTCGATTGGCTCTGCAGTGAATCAGAGAGAGCGCTTCTACAGCACCCTCCAGACATCACATTTATTACTGCTGGACAGGATACTACAGCATTACCAGTCTGGACGCTAGGTTATAGCGCCACACACCCGCTTGCAGCGGGCACTCTGGGATCCACTACATAGATACTTAAATGGCAATACGTGGCGCTAGTCTAATTATAAGGACTGCTAAAAGGGCAAAAAGAGGAAGAAATGGCCAAATCTATGAAGAAGGGAGATAAAACCTTTTTCCGATATATTGGTGACAGAAAGAAGAAAAACAATGCAGTCTCAAAAATTAGAAATAGGGAAAATAAATATATTGACGGAGATAAGGCTGTGGCTGACCATCTGAATAGCTACTTTTGTTCGGTATTTTCAGATAGTAGCAGGCATGGTCATAGCACAACATCCAGCTGGGAGGGTACAGCTCCGGAGTTTCTGGAGGCTGATGTCCTTTTCGAGCTGGCACATCTAAAGGTAAGTAAGGCGATGGGTCCAGATGGAATCCACCCCAGAGTTCTAAGGGAACTTAGGTTTGTGATTGCAGCCCCTCTAACCTCTGATTTACTGAACCATTCCCTTTCAACTGGGGTGGTTCCAGATGATTGGATAAGTTCTTGAAGGTAGGACTCAATCCCTGGATAGTTCAGTGGATTTCCAGTTGGCTGAGGGATCGGTATCAGAGTGTTGTTGTAAATGGCGTGCAATCTGAACAAAGGCGAGTTACAAGTGGTGTGCCGCAAGGCTCTGTCCTGGGCCCCATTCTTTTTAATATATTTGTAAGTGACATAGGAGAAGGCTTGGTAGGAAAAGTTTGTCTGTTTGCTGATGATACAAAGGTTAGTAATAGGGTGGATATTCCTGGAGGTGTCTGCAACATGGAAAATGATTTAGCTTTTCTGGATAGATGGTCAAAACTGTGGAAACTAGAGTTTAATGCCTCTAAATGTAAAATCATGCACTTGGGTAGAAGGAATCCCTGCTCTGAGTACCGTATGGGCAGTACTGTGTTAGCCAGGACCTCGGAGGAGAGAGATTTAGGGGTACTGATTACTGATAGCTGCAAGATGAGTGGACAGTGTAGCCAGGCAGTGGAAAAAGCAAGCAGGATGCTCGGCTGCATAGCTCGAGGCATCACCAGTAGGAAGAGGGAGGTTGTGATGCCGCTGTATAGAGCCCTGGTAAGGCCACAGCCAGAATACTGTGTGCAGTTCTGGAGACCTTACCTGCAAAAAGACATTATTCAAATAGAACGTGTCCAAAGGCGGGCAACAAAAATGGTGGAAGGACTTAAACTTAAAACTTAAAGTGGACCAACACCCAGGATTTTGACTATCCTGGGTCTTGGTCCACTTCGATGGGGCACCCCCGATCGGGGTGCCCCGCTGTGTGAAACCCCCCCCAACCCCCCGAAAAACTCACCTCTCCGCGCTCCCAGCGCCAACGTACAAGGACGTCTAAGCGGCTGCCGCCGCCGCCGCCTCCCGCGCGTCCCTTTTGACTTCTGCGAATGGCCGGCGCGGGCGCGCGCACGCCTGCAGGGGCGCGAGGGAGGCGGCGGCGGCCGGCCGCCGCCGAAGATCAGGTAGGGTTTTTCGGGGGTTTTGGGGGGGTTACACCCCGCGGGACATCCCGATCTCGGATGTCCCGCGGGGTGGGGGGTGATCGGCCCGGGAATCTTATAGATTCCCGGGCCGATCACCCGTGGGTGTTGGTCCACTTTAAGGAGAGACTTAAAGAACTTAATTTGTACAGTCTGGAGGAAAGAAGGGAGAGGGGGGACATGACTGAGACCTTTAAATATGTGAAAGGATTGAATAAGGTTCAGGAGGGAAGTGTTTTTAAGAAGAAGCTTAATGATAGAACAAGGGGGCACAACCTGAAGCTAGTCGGGGGGAAGATCAGGAGCAATGTTAGAAAATATTATTTTACAGAAAGAGTAGTAGATGCTTGGAACAAACTTCCAGCAGATGTAGTTGAAAAATCAATTCAGTCACTGAATTTAAACATGCCTGGGATAAGCACACATCTATCCTAAGATAAAGAGTACATACAGTATACACATAAGGGCAGACTAGATGGACCGTATGGTCTCCTTCTGCCGTCAACCTTCTATGTTTCTATGTTTCTATTAGCCCCCCCCCCCCCCCCCATCAGTACAGCAACCATTTTTTTTTAGTGTTTTGGTTGATGCTTGCATATTAACGCTACAAAAAAAGATGGTGCTATATGAATAATAACAATAATACGTTTTATAATATAGTATGATACTGTTTTTGTTTTTTATTTGTAATTAATTAAACCAATTAATTATAACCACTTTGACAAGGTCTGTTTTCAGTTCACTTTGACATGAAAAAATGTATTTCTGATCATTGTAATACAAAACCATTACTGTAGAACAGAGTGACCCTCTAAACCCTCCAGAATAATGCATTATGTGTTGTGCATACATAGCAGATTTACCTGTTTTTGACATATCTCATGAAACAGCTCCTTATAATACTGTATCTCCCGCAGCGAGACTCTGGCAGCCACCACTGGGGCCGTTCTTTTCTGTGACAATGAGCCAACGCTGCTCAAAGACTGCCAGTTTCAGCAAGATTTCCCATACACTGTCTAAGTGTCTTAGCCTGGCAAGTATCCCTGGCACTGAAATCAATCCCACAACATATCATAGGATTAGTCTATTGATTTTTGTGTATACACGCTGTAGCTGGAGCTCTGCAGGCCGTGTGCCTCCTGATCCCCGGCTGTTATACAGCATTCATGTTTAATGTATGGAGCCGTCCATCAGGATGATAACAGAGAACCAGCAATGAACGCCTTGAGCTTGCTGATAGATTATCCGATTGTGCCATTCAGAAAATTATATTTTTAGCATGTACAAGTAATGTTTAAGTCCATTAAAAAAAAAATAGACCTAATCCTTAATCAAATATGAAACAGCACAAACATACTACTTCTATTGCTCTATTTCAGAATGTGACCGTAGGACCAAGGATTTTGATACTAGGGGTCGATTCAGAGCCAGGTGAGAATTCTCACTCCTTTTTTTAGGAGAAAAAAAAATGCCATTCATTTTCATTGTCTACCAGGTCTAAATTTTCATGAGCTGGCTGCCATAATATTCCTATAATAAACAGGGTATCATTAATATTATTGTTTATTTATAAAGCCCTATTATCTTACATGCAGATGTGCAAGGTAGAGATTACAGGAGGGAAAGCCAAGTAATATACTAATAGTATGCTTGAAACTAGAGCGGAACAAAACCTGGGATTTTGACTATCCCGCGTTTTGTGCCGTGCCCCGGGGGCATCCCAAATTGTAGTGCCCCACTGTATGAAACCCCTCAGAATGCCCGTACAGACTCATGTTTGTCCGGTCCTACAGCCCATGCGCAGGCTCTCATCCAATCAGAGCCCTTTGGCATGCATATGTAATGCTCGGCCTACGACTGTTTACATGCAGCTCGTGCACTCCCGTCCCTTACAGGTGAAGATGCAGGGATATGACCACCCATGGTTTACATTGCCGGGGTGCCAGGAAACAGGTGATTTTTGCGGCACCCTAGAAGGCATCCCGTTCTGGGAACGTTGGCACCCAAAAATGCCCCCCCACTTCTTACTTGCTGGAATTTATTTATTTAAAATACGGGCAGTGAGGAGCCAGAGAAGCCCTGGTAGGCTGGTGACGGGGGGCAGAGGGGGTTCCCTAATGCAGAATGCACAGCAGTAAACTTACTTGAGCCCCATGATCCGTCTATCAGCGTTCTTTCTCCTGTAAAAATGTCTGGTCCTGAGGCAATCCGTCAGCAGATCTGCACATGGGAAATCCAGCTCACAGGTCCAGTGGGTTTGGTCAAGTCCTGACAGAGAATTATCCCACAGCTCATTCAGAGTTTGAGTGGGTCCCTGGGAGTCTGGAACATGCCAGGCATTGCCAGTGCTGGTGCCGGGCTTGGATAAGTGCAAGGGTGGATTGCCTGCCACTAAAAACACACACAAACAGCACAAACATAATCAGCTTCAAAGTCACAAGATACAGTATTATGAGTCAGGGCTCACTTCTCTCTTATAGATCTAGGTGTACACATTTGGCGTACAGTTGCCAACAGCAACAGATTGTAAGTAGTGAAAAATGCTTGTATAAGACATAACACATTAGCTAACAAAAAAACAATGAAAAAAGAAATATTAGCTTAGATAAGAACCTTTTGGCACAAAAAAATACACCCTTCCAAATGTCACTGAAAGTGGACTTCTCTTTGAAGGTAGTCTGCATAAATGTGGTGTTGGAATCCACATGCGTTTATCAGTTGTCCAGAACCATGGGTGTAAGTTAAGAAGTGAAGACTGCTGTAGCTGCAGTTATCCGCATGAGCAAATGAACCTCAGGACAGAGGTGATAAAAGTGACCTGATAAAAGTGACTTTATCAGTGGCGTAACTAAATATGACACATACCCCCTAAAGTTACTCCTCTGCCCCTAACTCCAGGAGGGCCTGAAACTCCATAGTCCCCTTGTAGAAGGATCATGAAAGCAAAAGGTAAGTATCTACCTAATGTCAGGCTCACAAATGGCTGAAGGGTGAATGAGTTAGGTGCATCTTAGGTTCCAAAAGGCCAAGATCAAGGTGAGGGAGGGGTCCTGGTACAAAGGGAACTTAAAGACAACAGGGCCGCTGATTCCATATCCCAAATCGGGATGCCCCCTTGTGTGAAATGTAGTATAGTCGCCTCACCATACTATACTCGCCAAGGTTCCCAAGATACACATGTAGGCTGTGCTGCCATCTCTGGCTTCCCTCTGGCTGATGCACACGCCCACGCCAGGAATTTCTGAATAACTGGCACATTAGGGCACAGCCAAAGGGGAGCAGCCAGCTGCTCAGGCTCTATTCAGCTTTACTAAACCACTCTCATCAACTCTGTCAAAGTTGAATGGAGCACTAGTCACTGATTGGAGGAGAGCATGTGCATGCACCAGTGAAGGGGTTAGGTGATTGGAAAAGGACAGTGGCAGGGGGTGGAGGGGTTAGGTAACTGGTGGATGACAGTGAAAGGGGGTGGAGGAGTTAAGTTAGTGGTAAGGAAGCAGTGTTTGTAGGGGTTAGGTGAATGGTAGAGAGCTTAGGTGAGTGTCAGAGGACAGTGTCAGGAGCTGGAGTGGTTAGGCGAGTTGTAGAGGACAGCAGTAGGGGGTAAAGGGTAAAGTAAGTGGTAGAGGCAGTGTCAAAAAAGGGGCGCATGCACGGGGGCCTCCACCACTTGCCCTACAAAGGGGACTCCACTAACCTTTGGGTTATGGTTTTTGGTCTCACGGCTGCAGGGACAGTAACAAAGCTATCAGCGGCAGTGGGGGCACGCCTGGGCAAGGCCTTTTAGTTTGTGCAAACCTGCAGCCCAAGCCACCACAGGGCAGGAAGGAGAGTCTAGAGTAGCAAAGCCGCTGTCAGCAACACTACAGGGATGGGTGGGTGCAGAGCTGTCAATCGGCGGCCACTCACTGCACATAAGCCACCAAGCAAAGGCGCTGGCAGCTCAATGCAGGGGAACTGTTTTCTGCTGGATCTGCCGGGCGACTGCACCCAGTGGTGCAGTTGTAATTAAAGTGTTTGGCAAGTCAAACATTAAATAAAATAAATATCAGTAGCTTACCCTACAGTTAGTCATTTCAGCATTGTCTTTCCTCTCCTGTCTGTCTCTGTAATTAGGAAATCACTTCCTTTCAATCATCAGCCCACTGACCTGGTCAGGTAGGCCCAACAACGACTGATTTCCTTAGCAAGTTAAGAAAATATAGTGGGTGTGGTAAAGTGTATGGAAAACTGGTGGATGGGGTCTATTTTTCCCATAAGTTTTTCAGGCAGGCACGATCCATGCCGGGATATCAGAGATCCAATCCACATCCCGGGTCCTCTATGTGTTTTTCCCCAATTCACAGGTCTTCCCAGGTGAGGAGACTAATTGAAGGAAGCCCTATAAAAAGAGTTGCTGAGGCTTTCAGAGTGGATATGAAGGGCTGGGATGAGGAGCTCTTGCCTTGCTGCTCCCAATACTGTCAGTGCTGAATTGCAGCCGAAGGACTTTATGTGTTATCTGTTCTTGGAACCTGTGGATTAACAGCATGGACTTGTATGCCCTGAAAGAGGACCTGTGATATCAAGGACTTGCAATACACTGTAATTATCCTACACTGGACATTGCTAAAGTTGGTGAGGTAACCGCTTGCTGTACTGCATTGTTCCTGCATCGTTCCTGCATCATACTCTGAAGTTAAGAGATTTTGCCTGTTGAACTTTATTTTCAATAAATTGCTTATTATTTGACTAAGAACTGTCTTCAGAGTCATTGCCGTTGGCCCCAGATCCTGACATGTGTTAAAGTGGACCAACACTCGTTCGACCGGGGGCCCAGGCAGTCAGGTTGTCCCTACGGAGTGGAGGCTGTTGTTCCTCCCTCAATCAGGCCCCTGAAAAGACCCTAAATCTGACCTGTAACCTCACTCCATTGGGGAAATGCACCTGTGAAATTAGCCGGCAGACGTCACATGTCCTGTGCTTATGCTTCCAACTTGCAGGCTACTGAGGGTGATGGTCCAGTTAAAGGACATTCTACACTGCAATTTTGTACTGTATACTCCGGTTCCCCTGTGTTAGCCTGTTGCACCATACACTTGGCAAAATAATTTTAAATCTTGAATCTATTTACCTTTCCTTGATATCAGTGTTTCCCAACCCTCTACTCGAGAGCCACAAATAGGCCAAGTTTTGCAGATCTCCACACTGATGCACAGGTTAAGAACTTAGAGAGAGCTATAGAACTATGTGGAGATGACTCTTTGCTGGCCCTCGATGAGAGGGTTGGGGCTCTATATGGTAAGAGAAATTGGACTTCAGTCCCTCTCATGGCATTACATTGACTTCCAATGGTTTTATGCCACTGCTATTCCTTAAATAGGAACATCGGGGGGGGGGGGGGGGCGTGGCCATGGCATGGCAGCGTAGAGACGCTAGTATAGGAGGCTCCTGCACAACCCCAGCCTTAAACGTGCTTTTGTGGGGCTAAAACCCCCCATCAAGTTCCCCAAGGAGATGGGGAAACGTGGAGGACCACGGAAGATCTCCAAAGCCAGCGAGGGGCAAGCGATTACCCGCTTTTTGAAGGCT
Source organism: Gastrophryne carolinensis (assembly GCA_027917425.1). Taxonomy (NCBI): domain Eukaryota; kingdom Metazoa; phylum Chordata; class Amphibia; order Anura; family Microhylidae; genus Gastrophryne; species Gastrophryne carolinensis. Next base: position 282,253,051 of record CM051235.1, read on the forward strand.
GAGGTAGCCGAAACCAAACGCCTGCCCAACATGGCGCCGGACCAGGTCGAGAAGGGAGAGCGTGGTGAGCGGCCGGATGGACAAAGTGCGGAGGTCGGGAGAGCCGTCACCGCGAGGAGAAGGGTGTCGCCGCCTCCCCCCCCCCGCTATACCCCTGACAGAGCCAGCGGCGGCCCGCATCTATCGAGCGGGGAGTGGAGGAGAGGAGACCGCCGCTCGCAGCATCAACAAGATGGCGGCCGCACAGAAGACGGAGTGCGCTGGCCGGGAGAAGCAGACAGACCCGCAGGGATGAAGAGCCTACCCGCATCAAGGTAGGCAGGCGGGCGGGCGCTCTCCCTCGTGCACGAGGGGAGACCACGGTGCAGGGAAATCAAAGAGCCCGGGGGGGCGTCCCGGGGTCCGAGTGGGGGATCAGCTCACCCCCCCCCCTGGCCTGGGAGCTTCCAGTGCGTGTTCCCCCCACAGTACGGAGAGCTCAGTGTGCGAGGAGGAGATAGAGGTGGGTCTGCTCCCCAGCCCACAAACAAGCCCAACTAGGTGGGAGCCTGGCCTGCAGAGCTCAGCATGGAGCAGCAATATGTCACCTATGAAACTGCCACTTAAAGGGCCGGAGACCCTCCTACGCGGGGCCCATGCACACAGTCTTTCCCGCTCAGACCATGCAATGTGGGACAGGAACTCGGGAGGACCCCCTGGAGGCTGAGAGTGGGCGGAATGGATCGCACAGTCAGATCAGGAGGGCATCCCGAACCCGTGGTCCTCGCCAGAGCAAACCACACCAGAACCGAGCCAAGACGGGAGAAGAGAGGGCCAGCTTTCTTCAGCAGCCCTGACACGGCAGATGTCACCTCCGGATGGGCTATTTACCTGCCCGATGCCACTTCAACTCAGGGAGAGAGGATGCAGTGCAGGTTCCTGGGATTCAAGAGGGGGCAGTCCTCAGCCCTTACATGGGAGGCCCGACTCCCCAGCTAACACTGAGCCGAGGTTTAGCTCCACAAGTATGCGAGGCAGAGAGTTAGTACACCAGGCAATGATACATGCTCCCCAGTAGAGCCCGGACCTCGATCTGCGCTCGGTCCTCCTCTCCCTCCCCACTAAAGCTGACCTTGAGGCAATCCCCACCAAAGCAGATATGGAAGCCATGATCTCTAGAATAGAGAAAACCTTTCGGAAAGACCTGGAAGCTGTTCAACACAACATGGCGGCGGTGGAAGTCTGGGTTTCAGCTTTGAAGAACGCAAGACCCACGACAGAGGAACGCCTGACCCGTCTGGAGCAGACGTATGATACGCACGATACGCTACGACGATTTGGAGAACAGAAACAGGCGAAACAACCTGCGCCTTAGAGGGATCCCCGAGACGCCCCAGTTCATGGACTTGGCCGGAGACCCCCGAATGATAATGACAGACCGCGGTGGGGAAACGTCCCCCCTCCTATGGTTGAGTAATGCCCGGATCTACTCTTATACAATAGAGTGGACTCGTCCTTCCTGATTGGACGGTCTCCTCTCCTTGAACCAGCTCCTTGAAAGACTCTCTCCCCCTCTCCTATGGGATCGCTCTTGCGCCTATGACCAACATGAACCAGTGCTTCCTGCTTCAGGGTTTGCATAGTGCATCGTGAATTTACTGTTGATTGTGGGTTTTTGGGGGCCCCTCTCCCCCTTCCTCGCCCCCCCTTCCCCTTGCTCTGGGGGTGGTACCGTGGCACTCGCCGGGGGGCTCATGGTGATGGCTGACTTGTGGCCTGGCCATGAGGGGGGGGTGTGGTGGAGGACGGGTGATAACCCTTGATTGTGCGGGCCTCGTTGGGGTGTTGGCTCTGGTGGACGTGCCCTGTGGGAGCGCTCCCGCGCCTATGACCAACGTGGACCGATGCTCTTTGCTTCAGGGTTCGCACAGTGTATCTTGAATTTATTGCCGATTGTGGTTCCCTGGGGTCCTCCCTTCCTCCCCCCCTCCCTGTCCCCCCTTTCCCCCGCTCTTGGGTCGTTGTCATGACGCTCGCCCGGGCGCCTATGGTGTTGGCTGGCTCGCGGCCTGTTGGCGGGGGGGGCTGGGTGGGGGGATGGACGGGTGATGGCCCTTGCTTGCGCGGGCCTTGTTGGGTTGCTGGGTCTAGCGGGTGTGGGAGAGCTGCTTGGCGGCGCCCGGGGCGGGCCCGGGCCGTGATTTTCTGCCACGGTCGGAGTTGATGGTGGACTTGAGTGCTGGCCGGGGACCGCCACGGGGCCCGCGAGTGACCCCTGGGTGGTTCTTGCTGGGTCAAAAAAGGAAGCTAGAAGAGAAAATAGGGAGGTTCCCCCTCCCCCCCCCCCCCGGGGTTGGATCCTGCCCATTTCGTTGGCGGGTGCTAATGGGCACCGGTCTGCGGCCGACGGGTGCTTGGGCTGCCCGGCCAAATTGGTGCTGGCCCTGGAGTGGTGGGTGGTTGCTTGTGCGGGGGCCGGGGGCGCTGGTCGAAAGGGACATGGACCTAACCGTGAGATTCGGTGGGCTCGTGATTGCCGGGGCTCCGTGCCTTCCAGGCTCCTGTCCTGTTTCCGGGGGGCCCTCGACTGTCGGCTGTCCCTTGAGATTGGTCGCTTGGACCTCCTGGTGCCCGTCACTTGCCTATCTGGAGTGGGGACTGAGGGCGGGGACTGGAGAGAGGTAAACCAACGGGGTGATTGTTCAGGACAGGTAGGGCTGTGTATTATGTAATATGTATTATGTGGTTCTTTGGAATGCCATATGTTAACAAGATCGTTGAGTGTCATTTTGAAGTCAAGGAAGACTCGGGATTCTTTTTTGCTGTTCTCTTCTTGTTCCCCTTGGGGAAAATAAGTCTTGGACCATCCCTCGAAAGAGGGGCTGAATCGGGCTGGGGAGGCGGGAGTCCTCAGTAGCCTTGCAGCGCCACAGTTTTTTTTCCCCTACGTAGGCCAGCGCGCCGGCTTATTTGGCCTAAGGCGGCCGTTTTTTCTTATTTCCTTTCGTACCTTTCTCTGCTCTTTTCCCATTCCCTTTTTTTTTCAGATCCTTCCGCCTCCCCCCCCCCCCCCCCCTTATAGCGCATCTTCTCTCGGGTCCTGGTAGCCGGCCCTCACCCGGGGCTTCCTCCTCCCTCTCTTGCTCGGGACTGCGCTCCCTCCATAGTCCCTAGTTTTCGGCTTTAGTCGACTGGGTCCCCCCCCCCCCCTTCCCGGGGTGTCGTGCGCGGTCTAGGTCAGGCACCGGGGGCGCGATGGATCTCAAGATCGTCTCCCTGAACACCAAGGGTCTCAACTTCCCTGAGAAAAGGAGAATATGCCTGAATCTATTCTGGAAACATAGGGCACGAATAGTGTTCGTGCAGGAAACGCATTTTTAAAAAGGAAGAGCCCCGAAGTTCCAACACAGGCGCTTCCCTGTTGGATGGCACTCCTATTCTCCTGACTCGAGGTGTGGGTATTCTGATTTCGGCCACCCTCCCATGGACCTTGATAGATACTAGGCTGGATGAGGAGGGTCGTTTTGTGGGTAATCAGGTATTCACATTGGCTAATATTTATGCTCCCAACTCGGATCAAATCAGCTTCATTGAACGCACCCTGGAGGATCTCCAGACGTTCTTGGAGGGCGTCCTGATCTTTGGCGGGAACCTTAATGTGGCCCTGGACCCACTGCTAGACGCCTCCAGGAAGGCTTCTCACATGTCATTCTCGGCCCTCAAAAAACTAAAAACTGCCCTGCGACTCTTTCAACTGATGGACCCGTGGCGTCTACAGAACCCCCGAGGCCGAGACTATACCTTTTACTCGGCACCTCATGATTCTTACCCAAGGATAGATTACCTTCTAATAGAACATAGACACCTGCAGATCGTCCAGAAAGCGGAGATTGATCCCATCATGATTTCGGATCATGCCCTGATCTCACTTTCTGTGAAACTTCCCGAGCTGCTGGCTAGACCGGGTACCTGGGTGCTCAATGAGTCGCTACTCCAGGACCAGGTTCTAAAAGAGGAGATCAGAAGAGAGTTGAAGACATACCAAGAGACGACTCCCCTAAGCCTCTGGGCAGCGCACAAATGTTATATTAGAGGTATTATACTGAAGATGGCCTCCAGAAGGAAGAGAGAAAGGGAAAAACTTATTGGAGACCTGGTGCAGAAAATTACTCGGTTAGACTCAGAACACAAAAAGCAGCTAGCGGAAAAGGTTAGGCAGGAACTGGCGGCGGCGCGGGAAAAACTGAGGGACATCCTGCTAACCAAAGCCAAGGTCATGCTTTTAAAGACCAGGCGCTCCTTTTACGAATACGGGAACAAATGCAGCCTCATGTTAGCTAGGGCAATAAGAGAGCAGAGGGCCAGTAATTTTATCCCACAGGTGTTGGGGAGCGGAGGTCGGCTGCTTTCTAGACCGGGCAGACATTGCCGAGGCCTTTAGGGAATTCTATCACAAGCTTTATAACCTGAGGGGGGGGGGGTTGCCGTTTGGACCGGCTGCAGGAGACTCGGAGATATGTTGCGGCGTTGGGCCTGCCCATGCTGAGTCGGGGAGGTGGCATAGGCCATGGAAGAACCCATAACTGCGCAGTAATGGTCACAGGCAATAAAGTCCTCCAAGACTGGAAAGTCCCCGGGTCCTGACGGTTTCCCCTTATTTTATTACAAGTGGATGGCGGACGTCCTGACCCCAAGAGCAGTGGCGGCTTTCAACTCTATATCTCCCGAGCAGGCTATACCAACGGATATGCTGAGGGCACAAATAGCGATAATACCCAAGCAGGGAAGAGATCCACTTCTTTGCTCCAACTACAGGCCGATATCGCTCCTAAATGTCGACCTCAAGATATTTGCGAAAGTTCTGGCGACTAGGCTCCTACCATACCTGGGCAACCTAATAGACATGGACCAGGTGGGGTTCACCCCAGGTAGAGAGGCAAGAGACAATGTGGCCAGAATCCTTAACCTGATTCACCTGTCACATGAGAAAGGGATCCCTGCCATGATGCTCTCCACAGATGCTGAGAAAGCATTCGATAGGGTCCAATGGGACCTTATACAGGCCTCTGAGGAGCATATAGGTTTACAAGAGAACATGAGATCTTGGGTGTTGGCCCTCTACTCTTCTCCCTCGGCGTGCGTCAAAGCCAATGGAATTTTGTCTGATCCTTTTCCGATAACGAACGGCACAAGAAAGGGATGCCCACTATCACCGATCATATTCATCCTGACGCTGGAACCATTCCTCAGGAAGATCAGGGCGAATTCAGACATAAAGGGCTTGGCGGTGGGGGGAGGAGCGGAACATAAGGTGGCCGCATTTGCTGCTCTTTTGTATCACCCAACCAGTGACGACCATCCCTAATTTACTAAGAGAAGTGAGAGAGTATGCGGAGCTGTCCAACTTCAAAATTAACCTTCAGAAGTCGGAAGCACTGATTGTCTCTCTTCCACAGAGACACATGGACAACATACAAGCTAACTTTCCCTTCCATTGGGGATCCAGAGCGATCAAATACCTGGGAGTACAGATAACACCTCAGCCTTAAGACCTGTTCGCCAAGAACTTTCCGCCCCTCCTGAGCACCATTAAAAGGGACCTCCATACATGGAAAGACAGGGCACTGTCCTGGTTTGGTAGGTGCAACATACTGAAGATGAACGTTTTACCTCGGCTACTTTATCCAATTAAGGTACTACCCATCCACCTGCCATCCGCCTTGCTGAGGGATATTCGTTCTGAATTCATAAAATTCATACGGGGGGCAGGAGCCCGAGAATTGCGCAACAAACACTCACACTACCGAAGATGAGGGGGGGAGTGGGACTCCCAGATATCAGGATGTACCATGCAGCAGCGCACCTCAACAGGATTGTGGACTGGAATAGGCACAGGGGAAGCAAAAGATGGGTACAATTAGAGCAATCGTGGGCTCCGGTTCCACTGGCGGGGCCTCCCTTGGTCTCCAGGCGAAATCCTGTGCGTGCTTAAGTCGCAACCCACAATAGGCCCGACCCTCGGGGTATGGGCAAGACATGCGATTAAAAAGAACATAGCGCCCTCGCCCTCCCCGCTTCGTCCGGTTACGGGTGCATTGGACTTCATGCCAAATCGGCTGGACGCGGGCTTTGCAATGTGGAGAGCCCCTGGACGAGGGGCTGCCCGGGATTTCCTGAGCGGCACTAGTTGGAAGTCCTTGCAGGAATTGTGAAATTGGGGTGATCCTCCCCATCTGTCTCACTGGAGGGAGTTCGGTAGAGAGCTGACACCATGAAATGAATGATGGATAAAACAACCAAGGGCGCGCTATCCACTATTTACAAACTGTTGGTAGACCCAGGAGAAACCCATGTACCTAACTTCATAAAGGCATGGGAGACGGAACTCAAAATCACATTGGCACCAACTCAAGTAAAGAAGGTCCTGGAGCTGGCACAGCAGGCTTCAATAAGCAACCTGTACCAGGAGGCAAGATATAAAATACTGAGTCGATGGTATAGGTCGCCACAGGTATTACATCGTTTCTACCCATCAGTACCTTCCCTCTGTTGGAAATGTGAGAGGGCCCCGGGATCCCTTGCACCTTGGCCGAGGCCTGAGAGCTGCATGCCTTTCCTGTTCTGTGCCCCCTGCCCTGTTCCTCCTCCCCCCCTCCCTCTCCCAACCCTCCCCTTCTTTTTTTTAATGTTTACTTCCTTTTCCCCTATCCCCTTTCTCTTGCTCCTCTCTCCCCTTCCATACTCCTCTTCTCTCTTTTTCTCTATCTGTTCAGTATTGGAAAAATGGGGGGTGGAAGGTGGTGAGACACGATCTCAAGCCTGCCTACAGGTGGTGGACAGGCTAAAATGTCAATTGTCATGGTGAAAGATTCAAATAGTATGTTTGTAATACTCAAGAGATTTGACTGCCATGTTTAATCGATAACTGTGATCTGCCTTACTGCTTCTGCTCTTCTCAATAAAGATTTATTGTTTAAAAAAAAAAAAAATAGGAACATCGGAGAAAGTTTTTGAAAAGTACACCACCCCTTTCTTCAGACATGTCTGCAACTACCAAATTTCATCTTCAGAGGTTCAGTGCAGGACATTTAATTAGTCAATGGAGGATAATCATGAGGTTGGGCCAGATTTCATAAGGCTGTGCTGAAAATGCTGCATTAGTTTAATGACTATGTCTAATGCTAATTAAAAAATACTTATAAACTTCCAGTAATTTTAAATGGCCTGCATTTGTTTTAGTATGGTAACGCTACTTAAAGGGATTGCCATCTCCAGGGAACTAATAGATTACTTTTAATCCTATAATTAGCATATTTTTAAAATCCTAATCAGGACTGAAAGAAAGTCATTTTACAATATCCTATACATTACAAGTCATCTACCTTCATTTATTTTACTTTCACATCAAGGGCTTAACCACAAGCCCCAAGGGCCCTATTGCAAAACTGAGAGGAAAGGGATGTGGCATGGCTTTGGCCCATTTCACACTGCCGCACTTGGAAGCGATAGCTGGGCGAACGCGGTTGCCTCGCAATTCCCGTAAGCGCAGCCTATGAGCCATCATCACATCGTGAGCATACTGCAACTGCCTCATCTGCAGCAACTTTCCTGCAACTGCAGTTGCAATCCCACTTTATTGAGTGCCAAACAAAAGCGCTAGTGCTTTGCAATCGCTGCAAAATCGCATTTCCATTACTGTTTTCATAGGAAAGCGTTACAGTCAAACGTGATCACCACTGTGTGAACTGAGCCCTGATGAAGGAACCTTTACTATCCATTCCAATAAATAAAGTGGATTCCGCCCCGCCTTAACTTCAATCCCCATTTCTGCCTTATCTGGGAAAATAATTAAAAGCCTCAGAGCTTCAAACATCGAAGGGCCTTTAATATCACAAAATATGTGTGAAGAGTTTTATAGATCGTCCACTTCTACATATAAAGGGGTTCAAGCAGACAATCCCCCTATATTCTTCCCCCCTCCCTTTGGATGACTTCCCCATGTGTGAAACCCTGTGGAATCACCATAGGCTCACCTCAATCTGAGGGCACATAATGGCTCAGCCTGGTTGTGTGAGCTCCCTGGTATACTCAAGTGTCTGCAGGTGCGAGCAAGTATAGCAGGGATACCACAGGGTACTGTGGCATAGAGTAAGCTCTGCTTTCTGGCCACAGCATACACACTCACCTGCAGACAATCAAGTCTGACGGACGCACAATGCAGGCACAGAAGGGACCCGGGGCTAAGATGTGCATAGAGGACCAAGGTGAGTATATGGTGGGGTTCACATACTAGGGCAGTTTTTTTTTAAAAAGTTAAAAATGTAATTCCCTTTCATGTTGTACACTTGTTAGTCCTGCTATTGAATTGACCCCCTCAATCAAGTAAATAAGAACTTTTTTTCAAAATCATCTACACCTGACTGGGAAGTGGAGAGGTTTATATTGGGTGCAGGGTTTGCAATGGAAGGCAGTTTCTATGTAATCATAGGGCCTGCCTTTAGGATTTGAGATAAAGACATAAAAGGCACTGATATGGCATCAAACTTTTTTTTTTTGGCATGTTTTTTGTTTGGTTGTTTTTTGTAATGGACTGATACAGATTGATCCAGGTGGGGCAAGGCCACCTGCTCATCTTAGACTCTGACAGATTGCTTTTTTGGGGGTGAGTGGGGTAGTTGGAGGGCAATGGAAACTTTTCCAGCCTTAAAGTGGACCTGTAGTTAAAAATGTATTTAGGCCCCTTTTAACAATAACCCCTAGTGCATCCTGATTTGGGATGCCTTTACACTTAAAGTGGACCAACACCCACGGGTGATCGGCCCGGGAATCTATAAGATTCCCGGGCTGATCACCCCCCACCCCGCGGGACATCCGAGATCGGGATGTCCCGCGGGGTGAAACCCCCCCCAAACACCCCAACTCACCTACCTTATCTTCGGCGGCGGCCGGCCGCCGCCGCCTCCCTCGCGCCCCTGTAGGCGTGCGCGCGCCCGGTGTCTGCGAATGGCCGGCGCGGGCGCGCGCGCGTCAAAAGTGACGCGAGGGAGGCGGCGGCGGCCGCGCCGCTTAGACGTTCCAGATCTTCCCTTGTACGTCGGCGCTGGGAGCGGGGAGAGGTGAGTTTTTCGGGGGGTTAGGGGGGGTTTCACACAGCGGGGCACCCCGATCGGGGGTGCCCCACCGAAGTGGACCAAGACCCAGGATAGTCAAAATCCTGGGTGTTGGTCCACTTTAAAGATCCTGAAACAGCATGTAAATCAAAAGTTACAGGAAATAGCTGTCCACTTCAGTGATGCATGTCTCCAAGAGGAGCAGGTGCAGATGCAGTAGCTTTTTCCTACCCCTCATCAGCTGGAGCTCTGCTAGGAAAAACACAATTCTGTGAGACTCACCTGTAGAATTGGTTTCGATTCCGATCCATTCCAGGCCGTCCCTTGATCATTACACCTGGCTAATTCCTGCCTGGATGGGCGTGGACTGCAAGATTAAAGGTGTGGCTCCTCCCGGCACCTATAAGTAGCAGCTGCCTCTAATCAAAGACCAGTAATTAAATAGCAGTAAATCATAACAAGAGGCTAAGGCCAGGAGGCTCTGAATATAGGAGACATGTTACTTCACACCGCCTCCGCTTGTTTTCTCTCGAAAAATCCTTCTCGTCCTAATTTTTTTTTTTTTTACAAGTGTCCTATTAAATAATAAATTGAGTCATCACCATAAAAAAGGCATCCAGGACATAATAAACCCCAAAAGAGGGCAGGTCGGACGGCCTGGAATGGATCGGAATCAAAACCAATTCTACAGGTGAGTCTCACAGAATTGTGTTTTTTCTTCCAATCCATTTCAGGCCATCCCTTAATCATTACACCTGGGACATCCAAAAGCAGTGCCTAATATGGGCGGGATCCCCAACGCGGTACAGCAGGTAGTTCAATTCACTACCACCTGAAGTCAGCTGTGGCCCTAACACCTACCTTGTAAAATTGGTAAATGTATGAACCGAAGACCAGGTGGCAGCTTTACAAACCTGTTCCACCGAGGCCTGATGCTGAAAGGCCCAGGAAGCACCAATGGCCCTAGTGGAAAAAGCTGTGACCCAAACAAGGAGCTCCTTTCCCTTGGCAGAATAGACTCTTACCTCTGTCTGTCTAATCCTTCGACTGATGGCAGACTTAGCTGGTGGAAGACCTTTCCGTGGACCCTCAGGTATGACATAAGAAGTCCAAACTATGGAAAGATTGTGTAGTAGTGAGATAATACCTTAGTGCTCTCACTACATCCAAACAGTGAAGAACATCCCTACCTTATTAGACACTGGAGCAGGACATAAGGAAGGCAAAACCATCTTTTCATTAAAATGAAAAGATACCTTTAGGAAGATAATCCTAAAACACTCAAATAACGAGGCTTACTGATAAGCTGCTAATTCAGAAACCCGCCTGCTGATGTTATTGCCACTAAGAGATAATCATAAGAGCCCTTAGACTTAATGATGCATCTACCATGGTTCAAAAAGGAGGACCCTGAAAAATAAGTTCAGGTCCCAAGCCGGCAGAAGTGGATTATGAGGAGGCCGCACATGAGCGACTCCTTGTAAAACAAGTTCTGATAAAATCATTCTCAGCTATGGGTTTCTGAAAGAAGATAGCAGATATTTGTCCTCAGTTGAAGACCTTAATCAAGATTTCTGCAAAAAATCAATATATTCTGTAAACAGAACATTACTACAAGTGAACCCCTGCATTCGCATCAAGCGATAAATGCTTGCCAGACTCTATAGTAGATCAATTGATAAAGATTTCTTCCTGGCCTGAATCATAGTCTGGATGACTGGCAGAAAAAAAACTCTTTCTTCCAAGATAAAGGATTCAATAGCCAGGCCTTCCAAGCCAGAACTTGTGATTTGGGATGCCTTAGAGGCCCCTGTGTGAGAAGATCTGGATCGTCGCCTCCACAAGTTGCCCTGTGACATCCTTACTATGTCTGAGAACCAGCTTCTTCTTGTCACCGAGGAGCCACCAGAATGGTTGGGACTCCCTTGTGAGCTAAACCTTTTTTAGTACTCGACCCAGGAGTAAAATCGGAGGGAAATGCATAAAGAAGCTTGAATGCTGACCACTGAAGAGTCAGGACATTTGTTGCTATTGTTAGAGGATCCCTGGGCTGAGACAAACTTGAGCCGTGATGCAAGAGATCTACGTCTGGGATCCCCCAGCACATGCATAGGGATTAAAAAACCCTCTGGCTAAGAGACCATTCCCTCTGATGCAGGACTGTTCTGCTGAGATGATCAGCCTACAAGTTGTCCACTCCAGGTATGTGTACCACCAAAAGACATGGAACCGGTTTCTCGGCCCAAAGTAAAAACCCAGCTCACTTCCATCAGGGCTTTACTGCTTCTGATGACCTCATGGTGGTTGATATATACCACCGCCGTCCAATTGTCTGTTTGAATCCGGACAGGATGTCCAATGTCTGAATACAATAGCTATCAGCTCTCAGTTTCAGGATCTTTATGGAGATTCTGCTCTCCTTCGGACTCCACTGTCCCTGGATCATTTGTGACTCCATGACACTCCCCCAACCAGATAGACTGGCATCCATGGTGATGATCTTCCACTGTACTGGAAGAAAGGATTTGTGGATCTGAAGAGGATGAGGACCAGGCTAGAGACTGCCTTTCTGACGGTGTCATGCAAAAAGAGTGATCCAGAGTGAGTGGGTCTCGATCCCAGTTTGTGAGCAATTCCATCTGCAGGGGTCTTGTGAAAACAGTGCAAAAGCTACTGACTCAAGCAATCAGGCCCAACAGACACATTTCTTGATGAATCGTCGGGTGAGGGCAAGACAAGAGACCCTGTACCCTGGCCTGAAGTAAGAGTCACTTCTGTGTTGGAAAAGCACTTTTGCCTGAGACGTGTCATGACATTCCCAGAAAAGAATAACTCTTGAAGCTATGACATGATGGGGCCCATATCAACCGATAGACTCAGTAAGGGATTAAATGTATCCCTGACTTCTTGGAGAAAAACATGAGACCTGCCAACACCTTGGTAAACACCCTTGGTGTTGATGATAGACCGAAGGGTAGCGCCACAAACTGAACAAGTAGGCCACCTACTACAATGTAGGTATGCATATATATATATATATATATATATATATATATATATATATATATATATACTGTGGTTATAAAAACTCCAATCTCTAAAAAGGTGAGATACGGCAGATCTCAATGCTTCTGCTTTCTGCTGAATTCAAGATACCCCTGACCAGAGATCTCTGATGGGGTCTGGTTCCTAATTTGATTTTGTAACCTGAGGATACAACTTCCTGTATCCAAATATCTGTTACATGAAGCCTTCAAATATGAGCCAAATGCAGAAGCTTTCCCCCCACACCTCAAGGGCGGGGGCATCCCTTCATGCCTAAGCCGGCTACGAAGGGGGTCTGGCTTTATTTTGGCCAGACATCTGTTGCCTTAGTTTGGAACTTTGTCTTATTCCAAAAAAATTTTCTTCGGAATCCCGAAGAGGCCGAACCTCTAGCCGGAACCCCGGAGTATTAGAGGCCCTGCGAAAGCAGTATTAGACTTCGGCTTCTGTGGCAGATTAAATGACTTACCACTAGTAGCATGCTTTACCAAGTCAACCAAGCACTCCCCAAACAGACGCCCCTTTAAGGTGGGGTGTGATATTCCTTTATAGAGCCTATGTCAGCTGGCCATTGCTTAAGCCATACAGCACGCCTTAAGGCGACCACCAGAGCTAGACCTCTAGCCCACAACCAGAACCACCCTCCATAGCCTGGATCACATACCTGTTAGAGCCAACTGGCTTTGATCAACTGGGAGCATGGCTCCCGTGAACGAGCCATAAAAGTCTTAGAGTCCAGTTGTTTTAACAACCTCCTGCTCACAAAAAATGCTATGGATGTAGCACAGGCCGGCCGCAAGGTCGACCCCATAAAAGCATGACATGCCACCTGATCCACGCACTTATCCGCTGGATCCTTTGGAGAAGCACTATCAGAGGATGGCATAACCAAAATCCCCACAGCGTCCATAATTCAATCTGATCTGGAGGAAAAGGATACATAGTATCTAGTACTTTAGGAATGGTCAGAAGACAACCTGACTTCTGCCATTCCCTATTGATCAGATTATAATAAAGCGTATGTCCCGCAACATCCTCCAGAATGGAGGGAATCAACCATCCATCTTCTCCTTAACCAAGCACCCCCTTGTGTAGAAGACTCTGAATCCCAAGTCGAATGGATAACTTCCTGAGAGACTTTGGCAGCCACAATATCCCCTTCCTAAGAGGAAAACATTTTTCTTTTTTTTTTTCTTATTACCTTTTTAGTAGCCAATACACCATAATGACACAATGCGACTATGACAGCCACAATATCCTCTTCAACTCAGAGGAAAAATTATTTTCTTTAAAACCTCTTTAGTAGCCAATACTCCATTATGACTCTCTATAGGTTTAGAACCACTTGAGGGCTGCCGACAAAGTTTAAAGACTCAGAAGGAGACTATAACAGCCACAATATTCTCTTCAACTCAGAGGAAAAAATATTTTCTTTAAAACCCTTTTAGTAGCTAATACTCCATGATGACTCTATAGATTTAGGACCACTTGAGGGCTGCCGACAGAGTTTAAAGACTCAGAAGGAGACTATGGCAGCCACAATATCCTCTTCAATACATTCAGAGGAATGTTTTTTTTTTTTGTTTTTTTTATAAACCTTCTTAGTAGCCTCACTAAAGGTTTAGGTCCGCATGCAGGCTGCAAAGGGGGTTTTTAAGTCTCAGAAAGCACTGGCGACAGGGGTCAGAGCCCCCTTCAGGGAGGAGACAACTGTCTCCCTATCCACTACAACCGTAGCATAATCCCTGCACACCGTGCTATCCTTGTCCAGTGCCACTGCATGCATACTGGACATGGGGTAAATCTGGTAAGACCAGATCCCTACCCCAGATGCCTCTGCCATGGTGAATTTAATAATACTGGTCTTTGACACTGGGGATTTGAGACCAAGTATATATAGGTTTTCGACAGTCACAAGACTACTGCGAGTCCTCTGGGGGGTAACCACCATATATATAAATTATATAGTAATATTATATTTGCCCTTTCCCAATCTATAATAGTATGGATTTAAACATAAAACAATAAAAAGAATTATTAAAAAACAAACAAAATGACCTGCCAAAAGGTTTAGGTCCACTTGAGGGTGACCGTGCAGTGGCTCAGAGCAGCCCCTTTTTGCTGGCCAACAACCTCAGCTTAAACACATGGGAAAGAGCAATAAGAAAGGGAAAATCCCTTGCCCCCCCCAATCAGGCTGACTTGCTTTTTAATGAAAGCCTGCAGCCCTGAGCGTGTAACACTCAGAAAGCGCCCCAGACCCCGGCGCTTCCCCTACCTTCACGGACCCCATAACAAAAAGCTGGGAAGGCATAGAGTTGGGTCAAAGGAATCCGTGGGAATAAGGTTGTGCTGGAAGCCGACAGGTTGTATTCCCTGCTTGCTGCCAATACCTAATCTTGAGGGAGAGAAATCCCAGCGATCCTCACAGTCCTTCCAAACTGCAAGAAATAAACTGGTCTTTGATTAGAGGCAGCTGCCACTTATAGGGGCCGGGAGGAGCCACACCTTTAATCTTGCAGTCCATGCCCATCCGGGCAGTAATTACCCTGGTGTAATGATTAAGGGACGGCGGTCACACTGGAATGCAGAAGTAGTTAAATATTTAAAGGGTCAGTGCAGCCAGCCCTTTTTTAAATCACCCCCCACCCTAACAGCTTTACCAAGTTCTAAAGCAGTGCTAAGGGTGTAAATAACAAAAAACATGCTCCTAGGCTGTACTAGGCTGTACTCCAACAGTGAATGGGTTTGGGGCGCTCACAATGCAGCAAGCTTCCGGTCCAGCAGCCCAGGGAAGATGGCGGCAGTGATCAAGCGATGGTCAACACTGGAGTACAGCTGAGGTAAGTGTATGTTATTTATCCCCTAGCCGTAGGGTGGCAGGGTAGGGGGTGGTTTAAAAATGGGCAGTCTAGATGGACTGGCCCTTTAAGCCTGATCTTGGCCATTCTGCTTGGTTCAACACAGCTAGCAGAGACAATACAGATATAAGCTATTATTCTACCAAGGCCATTAGGCCATGGAATAATTAAATAAAGAAGAAGGTTTCACAATATAAAATAATATTGGTTCCAAGGAAAATGTCTTTCTGATTTCCAAATTACACAGGGGTGCACTCATGCCTGAAATGTAAATAGGTAAATTGACATTTCAAAGAGAGCAGCTCCCCTGGCAGAAAGTGACATGTTAATGTTAATTACAGGGGAATCAAAGATGTGAAGTCAGACAGGATGAGTTTGGAGTCCCTTCAGAGAGAACGTCAGGGGGATGCATCTGGAATAAGTAATATTTTCAAATGGTATTAATCATTCATAAGTTCCCACAATATTAATAATAGAGAAAGTACATCTGGATAATCGGAATGGCCCAATCTTTAGCTGATAATAGTTGTGAAAGAGTCAGAATTCAAATAAACAATGATATGCATTCTGACCTAAATAGAAAAATGAATATTAAATTTGTATTTATTTGTATTTATTTTAAAGGTGACCAAAACCCAGGATGTTGACTATCTTGGGTTTTGGTCCTTGTCCCTCGGGCACGGGGATGGCCCGCTGTGTGAAACTCCCCAGGTTGCCCGATCTCACCCACCATGCAATCTCACATAGCTTACTGAATACTTTATTGACCACCAAGTAAGTACAGGATACATACAAGGAATGCTTTTTGGCAGGAGATTCACCATTAGAGCTATAAACCATAACATATAATACCTATAATACAAAGTAGTAACACAGTAAGTTCAGTGCAGGTTATTCAGTGCCTTAAACCAGACCTTCACCATGATTTATTGAAAAGCCCAAACCCTTAAAAAATGATTCCCCAGCATCTTAAGTTAGTATATTTTAAGTTTTTAGTCACTTACTTATTATTCTTCCCCCACTGGGCTGCAACTCTGTTCAGGACTTTAGGATACGGGCTCCGCCATCTTGACTCAGAAGCATCACACTTACTGAGGAAAGGAAAGTGGGATAAAGTACAGGGGGCGGGTTACAGCTGTGCTTTGCTCAGACAGAGCAGAGCTGGGGTCAGGAAAAGGTCAGCAATCCCAGAATGCAGAGCAGCACAGTCAGAAGGCACTTCCTGTTTGCAGGCTGCCTGATGTTACATGAGCCGCCATCTTGGATGTTTAAAGGCTCATAACATGCAGTAGATGCAGGTAGGATGATTTTTAATGGGAGCAATCTGTATGTACAGGGTAGGGGGAAACATATAAGATAGACTCTTATTCAGAGTGAAGGACCGCTTTAACAGCCAAAGGAAAAAAATACAATTCTGTGATTACTCACCTGTAGAATTGGTATTATATGTATACAGCACGTCCTGTTCCAGAAGATATTCCTTACACTTGGGTTATACATCCAGTAGATGGCGCTGGACTGCAGAGACAGAAAAGTGGCTCCTCCCGGCCCCATATATACCAGGGACCTCCCACAAAATCCCCAGTATTGAAAAGCAGTTAAAATGAGACCGGGAGAACTATAACCATTATATGAAAAATTGAACATGAGAACAATCACCATAAAGAGGTAACTAAAGATAATGATAACAAGGGTGGGGTGGAACAGGACGTGCTGTATACATATAATACCAATTCTACAGGTGAGTAATAACAGAATTGTATTATTCTAAGTATACAGCACGTCCTGTTCCAGAAGATATTCCTTACACATGGGACATCCAATAGTAGTGTCCATAAAGTAGGGTGGGATCCCCAAAAGTAACAGCAGACAGTTTAAACCACTGCCGCCTGCAGAACCTTGCGGCCAAAAGCAGCATCAGCTGAGGCCCTAACATCAACCTTGTAAAACTTTGAAAAAGTATGAACAGAAGACCAAGTAGCGGCCTTGCAAACATGTTCAACAGAAGCTTGGTGCTGAAAAGCCCAAGAGGCACCAATAGCACGAGTAGATTGAGCAGTAAGGCGTTAGGGAGGCTCCTTCCCCTTAGCAGAGTAGGTCTGTATCACAGCCTGACATATCCACTTGCTGATAGTGGACTTAGCCGGAGCCAGACCTTTCTTAGGTCCAGACGGAAGCGCAAAATGAGCATTAGTCTTCCTGAAGGATTCACTAGCCACCAAATAGAACTTCAGAGTTCTGACTACGTCAAAAGAATGCAAAACCCTTTCTTTAGGGTTACTGGGATTAGGACACAGAGAAGGCAAAACAATGTCCTGATTGAGATGAAAGGCAGAAACAACCTTTGGCAGAAAATCTGGCTTAAAACGAAACACCACCTTGTCCTGGTGTCTCTCAAAATAAGGAGGCTTGATGGAAAGCGCCGCCAACTCAGAAACACGCCTAACAGAAGTGATAGCCACCAAAAAGACCACCTTAAGCATAAGAATGGACAAAGGAGCCCCTTGCAAGGGCTCAAAGGGAGACCCCTGCAGGGCAGATAAGACCAAGTTCAAGTCCCAGACTGGTAACATAGGCTTACGTGGGGGACGCACGTAAGTAACCCCCTGGAAGAAGGTCTTGACCAGGGAATGCTGAGCAAAGGATCTTTGGAAAAAAATAGCCAAAGCAGACACATGGCCTTTCAGAGTACTGAGCTGAAGACCCAAATCCAAACCATGTTGGAGAAACTCCAAAATCCTAGGAATAGAATGCACACGACAGGAAAGCGAGTGGGACTCGCACCAGTCAATGTAAGTACGCCAAACCCTGTAATAGATGGAAGAAGAGGACCTCTTCCTAGCCCTGATCATAGTATTCATCACCGAGGCAGGCAGCCCTCTTTCCATCAAGATGGAGGTTTCAACAGCCAGGCCGTCAAAGCCAGCGTTTGTAAAATTGGGGTGGCGTAGGCGTCCCTGAGTGAGCAGATCTGCAACCAGTGGTAGGGCGTACTGATCTACCGCCAACTGCACGATGTCTGCGAACCACACTCTTCTTGGCCAACAGGGGGCCACCAGGATGGTTGGCACCCCTTCCTGAACAATCTTGCGCAGCACCCTGCCCAGCAGTGGAAACGGGGGAAAGACATACAGGAGCTGGAACCTCGTCCAAGACATCGCCAGGGCATCCGTGGAGAAGGCCAGAGGATCCTGGGACAGAGAGACAAAGACTGGAAGCTTGTGATTGTGACGGGACGCGAACAGATCCACATCCGGCTGACCCCAGCGGTGGCACAGGGAGCGAAACACCCTGCTGCTGAGGGACCACTCTCCCAGACGAGAGGTCCCCCTGCTCAGAGAGTCTGCCTCCAGATTCTCCACCCCCGGGATGTACACAGCTGAGATGCAAGAAACATTTTCCTCTGCCCAGGACAGTATTAGGGACACTTCCTTGAGGGCCCTCTTGCTCCGGGTCCCTCCCTGATGATTGATGTAGGCATCTGCCATCTGGTTGTCCGAGCGGACCTGAACCGCCCGACCCCTCAGGTGCGGGGTTAAGTGGGCGAGAACCAACCTGGTTGCCCTCAATTCCAGAATGTTGATAGGGGCATGGGCCTCCTGAGGGCCCCACTGACCCTGGAATTTCAGGGACTTCCAGAATCCCCCCCAACCTGTCAGACTGGCATCCGTGGTGACAGTCTCCCAGTAGGGGGCCAGAAAGGACCTGCCTCCCATCAGGTTCCTTGAGTCCAGCCACCACACTAGAGACCGCCTGACCTGAGGGGACAAGACAAACACCTGATCCAAGGACACAGTGTCCCGATCCCATACCGACAAGAGGTGAAGCTGAAGAGGACTCGTGTGGAACTGAGCATATGAAACCGCCTCGAAGCAGGACACCATCAGGCCCACCAGCTGCATTCCCTGCCTGATGGATGGATGAGAAGGCCTTGTACAGCCAGGGAGAGACACTGAGCTGACAAGGGGTTTTGAGCTAACCAAGATTTGATGAATCTTGGGGGCGGCCAGGCTGCAAACTCTATCTTGTAACCAGAGGATACTACCTCCTGAATCCACCGGTCTGAGACATGGCGCCTCCAGACGTGAGCCAAGAGCCGAAGCCGTCCCCCCACCCGGATGGGTGAGGGCGCCCCTTCATGCCTGAAGGGGCTTGGGGGAGGACTTAGTCTTGGGACCCCAGGTGGGGCCAGGGCGGCCACGTCCTCTGCCCCTGCCCCAAAAATCTCCACGGGCTCCAGCAAAGGAAGCTCCCTGTCCAATTCTGGAGCCCCTGAAGGAAGGAGAAAAGGCACCTGAACCCCGAAAGGACCGGGGCTGCCTTCTACGCTGAGATAACTTGCCACCTTTAGCAAACAAGTCCAAACGTTCCCCAAAGAGGCGCAGCCCCTTGAAGGGAAACCCAGTGAGAGCCTTTTTGGCAGCATTGTCAGCCACCCACTGGCGCAGCCAGACCGAGTGGCGTATCGCCACCAACAACGCAGATGCTCTGCCACATATTCTAATGGTATCATCCAGGGCAGAGAGAGCATATGCAACAAATTCCTCACAACGCAGAAGAGCTGTATACACTTCACTACCAGCATCATCAGGGGCCCCATCTAAGAGACCCCTGAGCAGGCTTTTAATAGCAACAGCCGTGATAGCAGAGGCACAGACCGGACGCAGCGCGGTCCCCCCACAGGCAAAGGCATGGCAAGCCAGCTGATCCATGCGCCTGTCCTCCCCATACCTCAGTGTAGTAGTGTCAGGGGAATGCATGACAGATGTGTTAGACAACCCTAGAACTGGTGCATCCACCTCTGGAGGACATGACCAAGGTTTAACCATCTCAGCAGGAAAGGGATACCTCTTATCCCAACTCTTTGGTACCCCGGGAAGTGGGCTAGGCCGTTCCCACTCCTTGAGAATCAGATTATTAAAGTGGGTTTGTTCAGGAAACTCCAAACGTGGCTTAACAGTATGAAACAGCTCCCCCTGCTGCCGCGGGGCCACGGCAGGAGGAGAGATACAGAGCACTTCAAAAATGTGAGACAAAAGTCTGTCAGTATCATCTGAAGCCCATGGGTCAGACCCAGACTCAGCATAACCCCTAAGCTGATCCTCAGATGATTCTGAATCAGAGAATAATTCCCCTTCTTCCAGGGGGGTATATCCAGTAATATCAAAAAACTCCTCAGCTTCCACAGGAAAGAGAGTAACACCGGGTGCCAGATGCCGCCGATTGGCAGGAGCCTTACGCGGCCCAGACCCAGAAATATGCCTTTCAATACTGGCTACCCGGGCAGCCGAATCAGGTTGAGACTCCCCACTGGTATGCACCTCACTGGGAGTCAGATGTAAGCGTGGGGGGGTAGGCGAAGCCAGAGGGGCGGGCCGCGGAGACAGTGATGCAGAACGCGTCAGCCGCAAGGCCCGCCCCCCCGAAGAGCGCGAAAACGCGCCCAACTTACAAGGCCAGCCAATGATGGCGCAGCAGCGCCTGAGGCGATGTCGCCGCCGACCGCTGAGCGTAGTACAAGCGTGCGGCAGCGGCAAAAGAAACCAGTGCAATCAATTCATAAGGGATCAAAACACAAAACACAACCTATAGTAAAGACATGCACCCCCCCCCCCACCAGATCTACAAGGGAGAGCGAAGGGGAAGTGACGGCCAGCCTAAAGGGAGCCAACTGCGGGGACAGGGGGCGAGGGGCATAAGATGCGGGAGGGGCATAAAAGGCTCACCATGGGCCTATACCGCCTACCCTTTGGTGGGGGACTGCGGTTGGAGCAGCGCTCCTTAGCACCTGACAGCGGTGCTGCCTACCTTCACCCGAACCAGTGCAGCCTAAGCTGGGAGGCAGTAAAAGGAAACGGGTGGGAATAGCCCTACAGGGCCGCAGGCTAATAGCCCCGCTCACCTGCGAGTAGAGAGCCATCTTCTAGTCATCGCAGCCAGGACTGCAGAGAAGAACCTGGGATTTTGGGGAGGTCCCTGGTATATATGGGGCCGGGAGGAGCCACTTTTCTGTCTCTGCAGTCCAGTGCCATCTACTGGATGTATATCCCAAGTGTAAGGAATATCTTCTGGAACAGGATGTGCTGTATACTTAGAATAAACTATTTTGGTGCCTGGAGGTTCTAGTTGAAAGAGCCAGGTACCTGTGGCCAGAGGGTAAGAGTCTGAAGAAAGAATGCCCTTGGTGCGTTGGGTCCATAGCTGTTTTTTTAGCCTTTGTGCAGATTCTGCTCTTGAATTGTTTCAAATCTGCACAAAAGGCTAAAAAAATAGCTATGGACCCAACACACCCAGGGCATTCTTTCTTCATACTCTTACCCTCTGGCCGCAGCATAAAAGGCACAAGTTATTAGAAGACAACTCGCATACATCTTATAGCAGCTGGGACCAACACCCACACTGCATGGGCGTTCGTCCGATTAAACAGGACCTTCAGCATAATTTAATGATAAGCCCAAATCCTTTAGAAACTATTCCCCATCATCTAAAATTAATATATTTTAAGCTTTTAGCCATTTACTTTTTATTCTTTCCCCCACTGGGCTGCAACTCTGTTAAGGACTCTAAGATAGGGGCGCCACCATCTTGCCTTAGAAGCATCACATACTGAGGAGTGGAGAGAGGGATAAAGTACAAGGGGCAGGGTTATAGCTGTGCTCTGAGTTGAGGTCAGGAAAAGGTCAGCAATCCCACAATGCAGAGCGACACAGTCAGAAGACACTTCCTGTTTGCAGGCTGCCTGATGCTCCATGAGCCGCCATCTTGATGTTTAAAGGCTCATAATATGCAGTAGATGCAGGCAAGATGATTTTTAATGTGAGCAATCTGTATGTACAGGGTGTGGGAAACATATAAGATAGGCCCTTATTCAGGGTGAAGGTCCGCTTTAACCCTTTAAACGCCAGCCACGTAAATTTTACGTGGCTGCCTCTCCAACAGTTAAACGCCAGCCACGTAAAATTTACGTGCCTGACTTTCCCCAGTAAAAAAAAAAAAAGTAAAAATAAAAGACACTTACCTGACCCCTCGTTCGATCCGGTCGGGTCTCCTCTTCAGCCAGAGGGGCTCCGATCGCCCATCGGGGCTCCTCCGGCTGCAGGGGAGGGCCCGGAACAGGGTGCCCCCCCCCCCGTTTCAGCAGCCGCCCGGTTTACTGTAAAAAAAAAAACAAAAAAAAACAAAACAGTCACCTACCTTTGTCCCCGCCGGCTCCCGCAGGCTCTCCTCTTCACGGGGGGGGGCTCCGATCCCCCCCCCCGCTCTTCTGTCTTCTGGAGGGGGCATAACAGCCCTCCTCCCTTGCTTCCTTCCGATGGCGGCCGCCATCTTGATGACGTCACGGGGCGGGGCCAGATGACGTCACCGCCGGGTGTCATCGGGGCACCCGGCAGTTCGTCTCTCAGATGCCGGTGACGGCTGGGCGGGGAAGGAGGGAGGTAGGCGATCCTCCGATCGCCTGCCTCCCCCCTTCTCTGCCCAGCCGTCACTGACAGCAGATCGCCGCGGGACACAGAAGATGAAGATCGGAGGTGAGTAAAGTAAAAGTTTTTTTTTTTTTTTAATAAACTTTTTTAAAAAACGTGTCTAGTCTTTTATTTTTTACCATTTAACCCTTTGTGAACTGGTAAGGGGTCCATGTGACCCCTTATACCAGTTCACAAGGCTGGGGAGATGGCAAGTCACCTGCGCTAGCGGGTGGCTTGCCATTAACCCCTGGCACCCCCATTACCTGCCTCCCCAAAGGCCAGGGGGGGGCAGAAGAGCCCGGGCCCACATGGGCTATGTGGGCTCGTAGGCTGCAGGGTGGGGGGGCCACATAAGCTGGCCCCCCCACTCTGTGCCTACAAGCCCCCATAGCTGGTCCCGGGCTGGTTACTGTGGGTAAGGGGGACCCCACGTCAATTTTTTTTTTGATTTTTAAGGGTTTTTAACCCTTAAAAATCAAAAAAAAAATGGGGTCCACCCCCCCTGGGAGGGGGGACCCTATGTCATTTTTTTTTTTGATTAACCCTTTGTGTTCTGTCATCCAGCAGCTATAAAAGGCTTCTAGCAAGTGAGCAGAAGCCAGTGATCGCCGAGGGACAGAGTGCTCCAGGATGGATGGGAGGTGAGTACAGTGTAAAAAAAAAAAAAAAAAATTAATAAAATATTTTATTTTTTTTTTTGCAGAGTTTAGACTTTAACATGAAATGTCTTGTTTGTAATTTTTTTTTTTTTTTTTTTACAATATTATTAAGTGAAAAAAAAAAAAAATAAATAAAATTTTTTTTTTAGAAAATTGACTCCTTTATTTTAAATAAAAAATGTATTTTATTAAGGAAAATCATATTGCATGTGAAAGCCCCATTTCTACCGATTAGAACAGTACCACATATTTATCGGTAGCCCCCCGTTCCTGCCCAGGAGACCCCCCTAACTGAAACAAGTATTTTATAACATTCACAAAAAAAAACACAAAAACCATCCACACTACAAAGGGTTAAATCGAGAAAAAAAATGACATAGGGTCCCCCCTCCCAGGGGAGGGAGACCCCATTTTTTTTTTGATTTTTAAGGGTTAAAAACCCTTAAAAATCAAAAAAAAAAATGACGTGGGGTCCCCCTTACCCACAGTAACCAGCCCGGGACCAGCTATGGGGGCTTGTAGGCACAGAGTGGGGGGGCCAGCTTTTGTGGCCCCCCCACCCTGCAGCCTACGAGCCCACATAGCCCATGTGGGCCCGGGCTCTTCTGCCCCCCCCTGGCCTTTGGGGAGGCAGGTAATGGGGGTGCCGGGGGTTAATGGCAAGCCACCCGCTAGCGCAGGTGGCTTGCCATCCCCCCAGCCTTGTGAACTGGTATAGGGGTCATGGACCCCTTACCAGTTCACAAGAGGTTAAAAGTAAAAAATGACACAGACACACAAAAGAGAAATATAATTTTTCTGAAAGTTCCAGCAAAAATGGCGCAAAACATGTCGCAAAACATGACGCAAAATGGGGAAAAATGGCCTGTCAACAGAGGGTGACAAAATCTCAAGTAGGCTGGCAATTAAAAGGGTTAATAGTACCTATGCATGTTGGGTATTGTTCTGTTCGGGGGACCTTGCGCTTTCAGACTTAGCTTGTTTTTTCTGGTTTGCATATTTATATTTTAGGAAAAGGTGTTTTTTATTCAGCTTTTTTATAAATTTTTTAGGGAAACCCTGCGCAACCAAAGAATTCTTTGAGGAATTAATTCCAGAAAGATGAGCCCACTACAGCAAGCTGGGTACCCTTAGAAAGCTTAACGTGTGTACTTTCAGGGAATATATGGTTTATGGGGGATATTCCAAATGTAAAGGGTTGTTTTGGTTGAAAAATCGCAAGGTGCGCACTTTGTCTGCAGAGCTGAAATTTTCAAGTAAAATTACCGTTACGCACATGCTTTACTTTGGGGTGTTTGGCAACTCTTCCCTTGACAGAACCTATGCATGTTGGGTATCGTTCTGTTCGGGAGATGTTGCTTTTTCAGATTAAACTTGATTTTTCTTGTTTGTATATAGTTTTTTTAGGAAAATGTGGCTTTGATTCTGCTTTTTTATCCTTTTTTTAGGGAAACTCTTTGCAACCAAAGATTACGTTGAGGGATTACTTCCAGAAAACTATGGCCACATCCACAAGCCTGGTACGCCTAGAAAGCCTGAGGTGTGTACTTCCAGAGAATATATAGTTTGTTGGGGGTATTTTAAATGTAAAGGGTTGTTTTTCTGGAAAAACCGCAAGGTGCGCATATTGCATAGCATAGTTGTATTTTATCTGAAAATCTCCTAAAGCGCTGTTTCAGTTTGGGGGAGTCTCCTGGGCAGGAAAGGGTGTCTACCTATACATATGTGGTACCGCTGTAACCGGGAGAAATTGGGATTTCACACGCAATAAGATTTTATTGACAAACTTACATTTTTTATTCCAAAAAAAACTACAATATGTAAAAATTTTTTTTTTTTTTTTTTTTTTGCACATATTTCACCCAAAAATATTAAGAATACACCTAACAAATGACAAACAAGACATTTCATGTTAAAGCCCAGACTATGCTGAAAAAAACAATATATCATTTTCCTGGGAAATCCCTGGAAATCCCCTCAAAAATCACAGTTGAACAAGGGGAGCGCAAAATAGTGCAAAATGGTCTGGCAACAAAGGGTGACAAAATCTCAAGGTAGGCTGGCGGTTAAAGGGTTAAAGGGTTCTTCTCAAACTACAAGGTCACACGAACTACTAAAATGTGGAACTGAGCCCATATGCGGTATGGTATATTTAGCGGCAGTTACATTTGTGTTCCCTGTGACACATCTTCCAAGAGGAACAACACAGCAATTTCACTTTCCCATGTGTTGTTCCTCCGGGGGGAGGGGGAAGCATACCAAATTGGGATGCCCCACTGTGTGTACACCCCCATGTCGCCCCATACACTTTAGCTCCCATGGCACAGACTTGGGCAAGAGGGAGTGCACTGATTGGCTGCGGGGATGCACATTAAGAGCTCGGGAAAAGGTGAGTGTATCGAGGCTGCCAGAGGGTAACAAAAGCAGAGCATCTTAATTTGGGATGCCCCAAGGACTGGAACTAAAATGGCCCTGGAGTCTAAACCCCCAAGATCCTCTTTAAGGTGACATTCTGGTAACACTTGCTGGCACCTGGGTGACCAGGGAGAGGGCAACATATTCCTAAAGAGCATAAGGGCCCCAACACATTCACTTCTATTTAATGCAAAGTATGGCAGAGAGGTCATCAAATTATGTGCCCACTCCCCAACCATACAAACCTTAAATTCATGGCCCCCTTTAGCTCCAAATAAAGCATAGAACAAACTGACGCCAGCTGCACTTTAACTTCCACATTATGGCTATGTGCAAACAGAACTCCTTAGCCCCCTCTTCACATGGCGTGAGAGTGTGAGTAAATCCCCTTAAACCCCAAATTCATAGTGTAGACAGGCCCCTCCAAGAAATGTGACATCATAGTATAAAAGGCAGATTATTTTCAGGTGAATTGCATATTCTAAGCGGATCTTCTGTAGCCCATCTCCTGCAATACCCAATAGCTTCAGGCTGATGCAAACACCAGGCCTGCTCACCGCCTACCGCCTGTCAGAAAATGTTTACCTTCCCCATCAGTACACAGTAAGGGGCTGCTCGTATTTAGAACTTCCTGCATCCAATTTCTTGTATGCAGTCTTACTGTATGCAGGATGCAATGTCTACCGATTTTGAGAATCTGCATTACTTACATTCCTGAACATTAACTAAAATGCAGTTCACGTAATTGATAAATTAAATTTCTAAAAAAAAACGACAGTTTGTTAAATAACCAGGATAAAATTGGCATCACAAAAAATGAAACAAAATCAGAGGCATGGTCTGGGATACAATATCTAAGAAATCATGATGCACTATTGCCACCTAGTGGATTTAGGTAGATAAACTAAAATTCCTGAGCAAGTAGTGCCAGAAAAAGACTGCAAAGCTTCAGTATAATCAATGAAAAGGATCCACAATGAGCGGATTATAAAATGTAATCACGTGATAAGCAACTGAAACGCATTGCTATCTGGCACCTGTTCCACAGGTCACATTGCTGGAAATGGACTTTTAACCTAATTAAAAGTAAAAGCTGTTTTAATTGTTTTTTTAACGTATTGTCAGAAACGCAAAATGTTAACCTATAAAACCTAAGGTGACACTGTAGGATTTGTCTTTGTCTTTTAATATTAGCATTTTGTTCAGAATATTACAACCCCGCCCCCTTTGTCTCCACCCCCATCCTTTAGACTGTAAGCTCGCAAGGGCAGGGCTCTCCTCCCTATTGTCTCCGGTGCTCACAACACTTGGTTTTAACCTGTGGCATCTAATTTTATATTGTTCTCTGTGCTATATGTTTTACCTTGTCTGTATTCTTATCTTGTAAAGCGCTACGGAAGTTGATGGCGCTATATAAATAAACATTAATAATAATAATAACTATCCACAGTCTATAGGTACAACCAGGTAGGATGCGATAATTCTGTGAATACTCACCTGTAGAATTGATTTCTCTTCCATTATTACTTCAGGACATCAGGATAATTCAGTAACAATAGGGTTAACCTCTCAACTGAAGGGTGTGGACTGCAAGACAAAGGCATGGCTCCGCCTATATCCTTCCGGCTGACTTCCTTCAATCCAGTTTAACTGAAAAGCAGTAGAACCAGCCGAGAGGCATACCTATATCTCTTGTTGGAGACAAAATACAAGACTCCTCTCTCTGATTGTAAATTTTTTTTTTTTACACATATTTACCACTCCACTAAGACTAGGCATCCAAGGAATGGACATAGTAACCTAGCAGACAGGGAGGGTCTGATGTCCTGAGGTAATAATGGAAGAGAAATCAATTCTACAGGTGAGTATTCACAGAATTATATTTTCTCTTCCATTTTACTTCAGGACATAAGGATAATTCAGTAATGATAGGGATCTCCAAAAGCAGTACCCTGAATTTGTGCGGGATTCCCAAAACCTTATCCCCTTCTATCAGGAATATGTCATTTTAAACCCCTCTAGGTTACTACAGCCTGTAATACCTTCCTACAGGTATTCGCATCCACTGAAACTCAAACATCTACCCTATAAAATTTGGTAAATGTATGAATTGAAGACCAAGTAGCGGCTTTATATACTTGTTCTACTAAAGCTTGATGCTGAAGCCCCAGAAGCTCCAACATCTCATGTTGAACGAGCAGTAGTCCAAAAGGGAGCATCCTTTCCCTTAGGGATATAGGCTCTTACCACTGCCTGTCTAATCCATCGGCTGATGGTAGACTTAGCTGGTGGAAGACCTTTCCGTGGACCCTCAGGTATGACAAATAAGAAGTCCAACCTACGAAAAGATTGTGTAGCATTGAGATGATACCTTAGTGCTCTCACTAAACTCACTCACTACATCCAGCCAGTGAAGAACCCCCTTCCTTATCGGACACTGGAGCAGGACATACGGAAAGCAAAACCATCTCTTCATTAAGATGAAAAGCACCTTAGGAACAAAATCCTGTTTAAAACAGAACACGTTCTTGTCCTTATGCAACACTAAATAAGCAGACTTAACGGATTTAGAAACCCGCTAATTCAGAAACCCGCCTCACTGAGGTTATTGCCACTAAAAGATAACCATAAGAGTCACTAGACTTAATGACGCATCTACCAATGGTTCAAAAGGAGGACCCTGAAGAGCTGATAAAATAAAGTTTACGTCCCAAACTGGCAGAAGTGGCTTACGAGGAGGCCACACATGAGCGACTCCCTGAAAAACAGGTTCTGATAAATTCATTCTCAGCTATGGGTTTCTGAAAAAGGATAAGCAGACATTTGTTCTTCAAAAGTACTCAATTGAAAAGCTTCATCAAGATCTTTCTGCAAAAAAATCCAAAATTCTGGCAACACAAAAAGTTCTACAAGATAACCCCCTGGATTCTCACCAAGGGATAAACGCATGTCAGACTCCACAGTAGATCATTGATGAAGACTTCTTCCTGGCCTGAATCATAGTCTGAATGACTCTGGCAGAGAGGCCTCTTTCTGCCAAGATGGAGGTTTCAATAACCAGGCAGTCAAGCCAAAACTCTTGAGTTGGGATGCCTTAGAGGCTCCTGTGTGAAGAACTGTATTGTCGTTAAACTCTGACATCCTTATTATGTCTGAGGAGTGGAATCAGTGGGAATGCATAAGGAAGCTTGAATGCTGACCACTGAAGAGTCAGAGCATCTGCTGCTATTGCTAGAGGATCCCTGGACCGGGACACAAACTTTGGAACCCTTCAATTGTGCGGTGATACAAGAGATCTATGACTGGAATCCCCCAGCGCATGCATAGATTGAAAGACCCCCTGACTCAGAGACCATTCCCCCTGATGCAGGGACTTTCTGCTGAGATGATTGGCCTGCAAGTTGTCCACTCCAGGTATATGTGCTGCCGAGATGCATGGAGCCTGCTTCTCGGCACAAAGTAAAATCTGGCTCACCTCCATGAGGGCTTTCCTGCATCTGTTACCCCCCTGGTGGTTGATATATGCCACAGCCATCTGATTGTCTGCCTGAATCCGGACGGGATGCCCCTCAGATGGAATGTCCAATGTCTGAGACATAATAGAGTTGCACTCAGTTTCAGGATATTATAGGAAGTCAGCTCTCCCTTGGACAGCACTGTCCCTGGATCATCCATGACACCTCCCCAAGATGATCTTCCACTGTACAGGAAGGAAGGATTTGCCAATCTGAAGAGGCTGAGGACCCTGTTGACTGTGTCATGCAAAAAGAGTGATCCAGAGTCTGTGTGTCTCCATCTCAGATCCTGAGCAAGTCATAGTGACATAGTATGTAAGGCTGAATAGAAACTTTAGTCTATCCAGTTCAGCCTTACATCTGCAGGGGTCTTGTGTGAAACTGCAAAAAACCCTGCCTCGAAGCAAGACTCCGTCAGGCCCAACCGAAGCATTCCTTGTCGAATTGTCGGGTGAGGGCAGCTCAAGAGACCCTGTACCCTGGCCTGAAGTAAAAGTCTCTTCTGTTCTGGAAGAAACACTTTTGCCTGAGACGTGTCAAGACATTCCCAGAAAATACATAATTCCAGAAGTATGGTATTCGACTCTAGAAAAATTCTGGATAGTCAGATATCCCAATGTCGATAAGATTATCTGTGCATCCTACTGGGCCTCCTGGCACGATGGGGCTCATATCAACAGATCGTAGTAAGGGATATGTAGACCTTGACTTTTTAGAAAAAAACATGAGACCTGCCAACACTATGGTAAACACCACTGGTGCTGACTATAGACCGAAGAATGTGTAGATACGCATCCATATACATACACCGTGGGTTTAAAAACTCCCAGCTGGAGTAATGTCACTGTGGAACAAACTACTCCAATCTCTAAAAGGTGAGATATGGCCGATCTCATTGCTTCCTCCTTCTGCGGAGTTCGGGATACCCTTGACAAAGAATCTCTGAGGAGGTCTGTCTCCTATTTAAACATATAATCTGAGGATACAACTTCCTGTATTCAAAGATCTGTTACATGGAGCCTCCAAATGTGTGTAAAATGCAGAAGCTGTTCCCCACAAGGGCGGAGGCATCCCTTAATACCTGAGCAGGCTTTGAAGGGGGTTTGGCTTTATTCCGCCAGACACATCTTGCCTTAATCTGAAACTCTCTATGGTATTCCAAAGAGGCCGAACCTCTACCCCCATGAAAAATCAGAGGATCCAAGGTCCTACAGAGATCAGTATTAGACTTCGGCTTCTGTGACAGATTAGTTGACTTACCACTAGACGCCTACTTACCATGTCAACCAAGCACTCTATCAACAGACGCCCCCCCCCCCAAAGGGGAGACCCGTCAGCTTCTTTTAGCGGCCAAGTCAACTGGCCATTGCTTAAGTCATAAGGCATGCCTTAAAGCTACTGCCAGAGCTAGGCCTCTGGCACTTAACCTGATCAAATCATCCATAGCCAAGATCACATACCTGTTGTAGATGCTATGGATGAAGCACAGGCCGGCCACAAGGACGACCCCATAATAGAATAAGGATG
This sequence comes from Gastrophryne carolinensis, assembly GCA_027917425.1. Taxonomy (NCBI): domain Eukaryota; kingdom Metazoa; phylum Chordata; class Amphibia; order Anura; family Microhylidae; genus Gastrophryne; species Gastrophryne carolinensis. Next base: position 282,283,628 of record CM051235.1, read on the forward strand.
ACGTGCCACCTGATCCATGAGCTTATCTGCTGGATCCTTTGAAGAAGCAATATCAGAGGAAGGCATTACCGAAGTCTTAAAAAAGGCCTGTCACCAGACCATCACCACAGGAGGGTGAGACCATAATTCAATCTGATCTAGAGAAAAATGATACGAAGTATCTAGTACTCTAGGAATGGGCAGAAGACTATCTGGCTTCTGCCATTACCTATGAATCAGATTAGAAAAATGCATATGCTCCGCAACAACCTCCAGAATCTAGGAATCTATCTTCTCCTTAACTGAGCGCCCCCTTGTGTAGAGGACTCTGAAATCCAAGACCCCACTGGATGAATCCTCCCCAACAGATAACTCTTCCTGGGAGACTATGGCAGACACAATATCCTCTTCAAACTCAGAGGAATCTTTTCTTAAAGACCTTCTTAGTAGCCGATACTTCTTGAACGACTCTCTAAAGGTTTAGGACCACTTGAGGGCTACCGAGTTTTAAGACTCAGAGGGAGACTATGGCAGCCACCATATCCTCTTCAAAAAACTCAGAGGACATGCTTCCATTATAACCTTCTTAGTAGCCAATACTACTTGAATGACCCACTGAAAGTTTAGGTACACTTGAGGGCTGACGAGGGGCCTTAAGGCTCAGAGGGCATCGGCGACAGGGGTCAGAACACTTGAAGGGGGTAGACAACTGTCTTCCATATCTACTACCGTAGCAAAATCCCTGCACACCACGTTCCTCGTCCATTACCCCAGATGCCTCTGTCATGGTGAAAAACGTAAGGTTTGGGTCCGCATGAACAATATTAATAAACATAATAATCTACCAAATAAATAAAATAAAATGATAATAAAACAAACAAAAAGACACACCTAAAGGTTTAGGTCCGCTAAAGGGTGGCTGTGCAGTGGCTCAGAAATGGCCCTTTCTGCCGGCCAACATGCGCTGCCGAAGAGAAGCGGAGATGTCGGCGGTGCTCGACGCTTAGCCAGCCGAAATCGTTCCAGAGGCAGCGGTAGTGAAGCGGCGGCATCAGCGGTGCTCGGTGCTTCGTCTACCAGAAAATTGTTCTGATGTCTCCGACCTAAAAAACGCGCTGTGACACGGAGAAGAAGCGGTGAGGCATCGGCGGTGCGAGGCACTTCGCCTAGCCGAAAATGTTTCAGCGAAGGCGGCCATGAAAAACCGATGAGACCCTCTGTTCATTGCTGCCATCTTAGGTGCGCGAATTTTGAATTTTACAACCAGTAAATTACACATTTAACACGTGGGAAAGAGCAATAAAAGAGGGAAAATAATTCCCTTGGTCACCCCACGCAGGCTCACCAGACAAAAGCCTCAATTCAGAGACACATTCGTCCGGACTTCCGTAGCTGAAAGTTTTGGTGGATGTTTGTCATTTTTTTGCTTTTTTTCATCCATTTTCTAGTCGCACGAACGTTCGGGAATGCGCTTCCGATGAACGGAAGCAAATCGGAACATTTCCGTTAGTTCGGATCATTTTCCAAACAAAATCGGAAATTTTCCGTTCGTTCAGAAAACTTCCGTTGCTGGGATGGGTTTCTGTCTGATTCAGAGAGCTGATTTCCGACGGATCACCACCCTATAAATCCGTTTCATTGCCAAACCACTTACGGGACCTTTGAGGGCTCGGATTGCTATTGTTGAACATGTTTTGCGGCTATGTGGAGGAGTCTGCGCACCTTTAGCACCAAGGCATTGCAAGTATCAGCATGGCCGAGGCCATAAATTGTATAGCAATGCATACCTGAATTAATACATTTCATGTATGCTTTATAGATGCATTTTAATGCTGACCTTAATTAGTCCTTAGCATGTAAACATTTATTTTTCCACACATCCATATAATTGCTATATTTTTTTAGACTTATGTCCTTTGTGAATTATATTTGGATTGTTGAACTTGAATCTTAATTTGTTTTTTGTAGGAGTTATTGTTTTAGTTGGTTACCTTTGCTTTGTGTAATTATTTTATATTTGGTTGCAGGAACTGCAAGATGTGCCACTCGCCCCTGCTCCTGATGCCCGTTCTTTGCCTGCAGAATGCGGGCCAGGGGTTCTCTAATCGGGCACTATGCAAAACCCGGGCTGTGGTGGCGAGGGCCCTCTGGCTTTTGAAGTCCAGATTTAGGTGTTTGGACCATACGGGGGGGGAACTGCAGTATGCCCCAACAAGGTTATACCAATATTTTAATTTAAGTTTTTTAACAGGGACCACACGTGCCAGAGTGGCACAGTGTCAGGGTCCTTCAGTTGGTGGCCGAGATGCAGGAGCTGCGCAACTCGTTGGGGGCCACAGATGAAGAATAATGTTCAGTGGCCTGCCATTGCAATGTATTTTGTTTTTTATAGTTGTAAAAATTTGAAATTTTCTAAATTTTGTAAAATTTTATATTTTATGATGGTATAAAAAAAAAATGTTACATTGTCATTTCATTTACAAAATACATTAACACAAAACTAATGGGCCCAGAAATATTTAAAGATGAATATTCACATGACCGCGAAGTGATTTGGGTAAGTTTTAGGTACCTAAAATGGAAGAACAACCTAACCGCGAAGTGATTTGGGTAAGTTTTAGGGACCGAAAATGGAAGAACAACCTAACCGCGAAGTGATTTGGGTGAGCTTTAAAGGTTCAAAAGGTAAGCTGCAGGATAGCGCTAAGTGGTTAGGGTGAGCTTTAAGTCATCAAAAGGGAAGCTGCAGGATAGCGCTAAGTGGTTAGGCTAAAACATTGTAGTAGAAGTGATGGAGTCAAATATGTATGCAAGCACTTTAATGAGTTAAGTTGGTAGTGCGCAGGCGCAAGATCGTAAGGATTCCATCTGGACAATTATTTTGGGTAAAAGTGAAACAGAATCTATCGGGAAACGTAAAGGATTCGTGTGAGGATACGATGGGAAAAGGGAAAAAACGAAAGGCTACGTTGTTACCAGAGAAAATGAATCAGAAAAGTCTTGATGGAAAAGGACATCCTCGTACTCTGGCATACGAGCGGACGGAAACTTTACAGAACGTTTACAATGCATGCATAGAATCGCACGCACATTCATACGAGAGCGGGAACTTTTGAAAATGATACAACGGCACTAAAACGGAAGTTTTTTTGTGTCTCTCTGAATCGAGCCTAAAGACCTGCGGCTGATTTGCTTTTCAATGAAAGACTTCAGCCCAGGGTGCTGACACCCCAAAGTGCCCCAGGACCCTGGCGCTTACCCTTACCATACTGACCCGGATACAGCTTAGCTGAGGAGGCATAGTGGGTCCATCCAGATTAGAGGAGCATAAGGGACCTAGGAAGCTAGACAGGGTATTGGCCCCGCTTCCAAGGTATAATCTTAAAAAAAAAAAAAAAAAAATGGGAGAGGAGTCCAAATAGAGCCCTGCAGTCCAGTCCGACTGCAAGAAAGAAACTGGAGTGGAAGAAGTCAGCCGGAAGGATATAGGCCGGGAGGCGGAGCCACGCCTTTGTCTTGCAGTCCACGCCCTTCGGTCGAGAGAGGTTAACCTCGTTACTGAATTATCCTGATGTCCTGAAGCAAAATGGAAGAGAAATATTATTGGGCAGTCTTAATCCAAGGGGACCAAGCCATGAAAAAAAAACGTGTTTATAATATAATAATATCAATGTAAGTCTCTGATTTATTATTCTGTTCTATAGCCTTATTGAAATTTGAAGAATTTTCTGAGCCAAGCAAAGCTGCTGCTTGCATTTTTAAGCGACATACTTACCATCTCTCCCTCTGCCTTGAATAGTTGTACCCCTGCCACACACAGCTCCTTCGTTTCAGCTATAGTGCTAATAGCGTGCTCTCAGCCAGCTGCATTAATCTGCAAACATGTCTTTCTAAGATCCCTGGCTTAGGGATCTGATTCCAGTAGCACCCGCACAAGCTACCAAGTTCTGTCTCATTATGGATGTGGGAAACACAGGGTAGGATAACCCACAAAAATTCTGCACCACAACGATTTATGAAAATATCACACAATTTTCACAAATAAATACACAATAAGGCAAATTAAAAACAGGTTAAAAAAATTTACAACAAAAAACATACACAGGAATACAATGGGAAAAACAATTCATCTGGTAACTGCTCACTCTTGAGCCAACATATCATATCAATCCCTATCTAGCAATTGATCTGGATTAATCCCCAAAATAAACTAAAAAAATCTCACAAAAGACTAAGCAGACACTAAGTGCAGAAATATAACCTCCAAGTGGCTAACTGCATATAATACATAATAAATACTTATTAAACCGGAACTTCACTGAAAACTGAACCCCCTCTCCCCCGTCCTGTTACCCTGACATTGAGGCAGGGTTTCAAATAAAAAGAAACCCTTACCTTAGCCAAATGCCCACGCCTTCCTCCCGACCTTCAGCGGCTGCCACAGGTAAAGGAGCAAAGCTCTCTTCGAGTGCTCCTGCCACACATTCACTTGAATGGCCGGACGGAAACACGCACACGGAGTCTCAGCGCCAGGGTAGCGTGGCAGGGTGGGGAAGGGGGGGTCAGTTTTCAGTGAAGTTTCGCTTTAATTTCAATTCAGACACAAGTGCACACAAATAAAGTAAAAACAATACTGAAATCAATATCACCGGTTCAATGATGGCACCATCCTGCAACACCCAGTCACGGTCCCCCAGAAGCCACGCATTCCATGTTAGTACTTTCTCAGGCAACTGGTACTATACCCCATGCACAGTGGATTTAAATCCCCAGACAACCAATCAGATTGAAATCCTAAATTCACCTGATCTATGGACCAATAACTGCTATGTGTGACAACAATGGAGCGTGGGTGGCGATAATGTCACACAAAAATTGATTAACAAATTCACACAAGTCCATCAAACAAGCTGACAGCATAGTAATAAAAGAGGATATGACACGCAAAATATGCGCAAATTCTAGTAACAGGGGTGCACCAGACAATACCACTGAATACAAACATGTGCTCACTCACAAGAACCAAACAAGACTGAAGTGGACGTGTCCAATTACACACCTTTCTTCAAAAAGGAGCACCAATATCAATATGGATACAAAATTCTTTATTATGAAAAAGGAGATTTTAAAATACACAAAAACACACTGGACAATTAAAATCACATGGATGACCCCACAGTCTTAATAATATTCATGAAAAAAAAACCCTAAGGGGAACAATGCATCAAAAGACCCTATGTGCGCTTATTAGATCCTATTATAACAGTGTACAACCTATATCTACTACATATAAACATGCTGATAGTCTCCTATACAAATAAGTGTCAACTCTTAACAACAATACCTCATATGTGAAAATAAATAAAAAACTAAATTCCACAGAAAATATATTGACAGACTCGCCCAGTTCAAACAGTTATAAGTGAATGGAAACAATAAAGATATACTCAAAGTGCACGTGTGCGTGCTAAATGACACCAGCAAACCTGAATATTCAAGAATAAAGAATGGCACATAGAGTCAGCATCACAGGGTCATCAAATATAAATCACCTCGCCCGCGACTCCCATGTCGCTTCAAGGTGAGCGACATGGGAGTCGCGGGCGTGGTGATTTACATTTGTTGGCTGAACAAAGGGTATTCACATTTATTAAAATGTATTTCAGTGGTTAGCTTTGTGCTGCCCCTCACTCTGCAAAGAGGTCACCCCACAGAGCGTGTGGAGGGGAGTTTTGGGAGCCCCTCGAGTATTTTTTTTGGCCTAAGTATTGCTGCTATCTTGCCACATCTCCATTTTTTTCTCTTTTTATAGGATGGCTTCTTTAGACACTTTTATGGATTTTTCTTGTTTATGAATTGTATTTACATTGTAACCACTTTACTGATTCACTTCAAGGTTTTGGCATGAATTTTTTACATTATTATTTGTAATATCCTTTGGTGTGTATTATAGATGTGTGGCAATACTGATATAATCTATGGTCATAAGCATACTGACATAGTGTGGGGGTTAATACCTTGCTTTTATTTCTATCTGTTTGTGTTTTTGCATAACTTCCTGTCATTTAATATACTTTGTGCAGCCATTTGTGTGTGCAGGGTTTTTGGACCTTTTTGGGCCCACGTGACCTATCAATGCATTTTTCAGTGTAAAAGTTCCCTCCATAGTGAATTCATTTGGGGAACTGAGAAAGAGGAGTCAGCAGAAAGGAGCAAGTTCTGCTGGGTTTATCAGGGAATGCATAGTGCTGGTGAATGAAAGATGACAACCCTAAAAGCCAGCATGGGGTAGGCATAAAGCAGGTAATATAACTCATTGCTTAGAATGTACCTAGGCCTAGGCCTATGTAGGCATATGGCTATCTAGGTTTATTCAATATTATTTATTACTATATCATCATTAGACAAATTATAGGGTACCTAGTAAATGGTTTTCTACAATCTGATATAACAGTATTGACCTTCAGCATGTGTTGGAGGATGATGGAAAACAAGCAGTACCTTGATTTAACAGTTGCTCAGAAATATAAACAGTATTGATTATCCAATATCATGCAGTAAATATTAATGAAATCAATATCTGGTATGACTATCTTTGCAACACAGCAGCAATTTCCCTAGGCACTCTTGCATGCAGTTTCTAGTCTCTGCAGACATTGGCAGCTGAACATGCTTTTGTTGATGCAGGCATTTCCAAACTGGCTCTGATTTTAGGACCATGGGTCTGACGGGCTGGTCTAGTAGTAAGATAGAATTTTAGAGTCAATTATGAACGATGGTAGGTAGTAAGCTGGAAGCCTGCTTTAGCCTGGCCAGGCCAGTGGAGTGATTGGTTTCACCTTTGAATATAGCTAGGCCTAGAGAGTATTAGTAGTTAGGGAATATGTAGTAAGTAAAAAATACAATAGGTGGCAGCAGGTAGAGTTAGCGCTATAGCTAGCGTAGGGAAAATGTCAGGGGAAGATAACAAGAGTTAGTTGAATCTGGTTCAACCAGGCCTACAGGAAGCATTGACGGGAGTGTTAGCCATTTGACAGAAAATGACATTTTATGGTTTTGGCGGAATCAGATTAAATATAGGGTTAGGTGGTCAATTGATTTGTCAGATCCTTCCTGGAGCTCTGTAGTTGTGTTGGAAACATGTGTGGACTTTGTATAGAAGGGACAGTGCTGAATGTATACTGTACATTGCCGTGGGACGTTAATAAATAGGATCCTTGTTTTTATCTGGAGTTGTGTGTTTCTGTTCTTCAGTAAACGGTGGGTAAAAGGTACCTGTCCCCAACTGATTACACACACTTTTATACTCTGGACACCCTGGGTCCCAGACAGTGCCACTTCTTGACACAGGTTAGCCTTGCCTTGACCCTAAGGGCAGAGGGCTCTGAGTGTACTAAGCTCGGCCAGTGAGCAAACGAACATGGAAGATAAATCATGAGAGGGGGGCATCGTTTACCTAACTCCTGAGAAAAAGACGAGATACCAAAATAGACTGTGTAAGTTAGGGGTTACAATGGGCAGGGGTGGGCAACTTCTTTCTCCCTTCCCTAAGTGGCATTTATTTTTTATATATTCTTTATTTATAAGTTTTCAGTACACAAAAGAGGACAGGTACATGACACATGAAATGCAGATAATAAAATAAAATACAGTACAGTACAAACAACCACCAGATTACGGTTGCCTAGTGGGGGTCGTATGGGTGGCAAATGGCATCTCTCAGCTCACCGCAGGGCCATAATTCAGTTCAGATCAGTACTCTTCCCACATACCAATCTCATCAATCAACAGGTCATGGCTCTCCGCCAATCCTTCGGCAGCCAGGCCTGCAGTGTCTGACGATACCCAAGAGCTCACCGTACGGTAATGGCCCAAGGACGAATAGAGGCAAGGTCTCCCACGACAGCCGCCAATAACCAATCAGGCCTGTCACAGCAGCTTTCAGGCAGTTGTTGTAGCACCAAACATCCATTGAAACAAACAAAACGATAACAATTAGCGAATATTAAGAAATAAGCTAGACAGTATAAAGGCTAACCAGGGCAGGGTAAGGATAGGAGAGGGGGCAATAAAGGGGGGAAAAAGAGGAGAAAAGGCGGAGGAGAGACGTGGAAGGGAGGCAGGACGGGACCCTATGGTAAGCAAATTAATCCTTCTACACCTCTGCCACCAGAAGGTCACTGTAAGCCCTTGACATCGTGAATTCTACCCAGTAGGCCCATTTAGTTCTGTGTGCTTCCTCAGACTCGCGCTGGGCCGCGATCATCCCTTCAAATCTCTCAATTTCACCCACCCTGTTGAGCCACTGTGTGATGTTTGGAGGTGACTGGCTCTTCCACCGCGAAGGGACACACGCCTTTGCAGCATTCACCAACTGGCACACCACAGATCTCCGATAACTCTTGGCGGGTATGGCTGAGTGGTGGAGGAGGAAGAAAGCAGGGTCCCATGGAATCTCTCTCTCTGTCATGCGCTGTGTCACCTCTCTGACACCCTTCCTAAACGACTGTAAGGCCGGGCACGACCAAAAGATGTGCAAAAGGTCGCCCCGCTCGGAACCGCACCTCCAACACAGCGGGGGGACACCGGGAAACCATTTATTGAGCTGTGTCGGGACTCTATACCAACGCATAAGCACCTTATAATTGCACTCTTTATATTTAGTGCATATCGAGGTCCCATGGGCCATAACTCCAATTACAGTAACTATGTACACCGGATGTTCCGGGCAAACCCTCTAGGGAGGGACAACTAAGTAGCGGTCTCGCTAAGTCTGTGGCCTATCCCGAAACGGGAGAGGTCAGAGACTGGCCTAAGTGGGGAACTGTGTCTGGCGACGAACGCGGGAGGCAGCCTCCCCCACCGAGAGTAGCTAATAATACAAGACAGAATTGTGCAACTATCGACATTAAACTCCAGTATAAAACATGAGGGAGGAGGAAGAGAGACGTTAATTGTCAAGAATGCAGCAACAGTTGCGCCACAGATCAAGTCTACTTCTCGTTATCTGTGGGTCTCAGTGGTCTCTCTCTCGGTCTTCCTGATCTACTGGCTCTCCGGTTTCTCAGTGCAGCGCTCCTAGGCCTCTGCAACAGAAAAGCAGTAGAGGGCATCAGCCAGTTGGGCACCGGGATTGGGCTGATGTTAAGAAACGCAAATAGCCCCTCCAGGTCCTGGTAAGCCCGGAGGGTGAAGGAGCCCCCGTACCTGCTCACGATCAAGTGGAGGGGATATCCCCATCTGTACGTCACATCAAGGACCGGGCGCAGGAGCCTGCGCATTTGCAGGGTGCGCCTCGAGAGATCCGGGAATATAGTGACATTCGCACCCTCAAAATCAATCGGGCCATGCCTCCAGGCCCTCCGGGAGATTTCTTCCTTGGTGGTGTGGTGATGAATACGACAAACAATGTCTCTCGGCCGAGACAGGTCATTGCTTGGCGGGCCCAGAGCTCTGTGCGCTCTATCTATCTCAATCGGGGTATTCGTCTCTCTTTCAAGTAATTGGTTAAAGATTACTGTAATAATTTGCTTGATGTCCTCCCCCGCTGAAGCCTCAGGGATGGCCCGGACCCGGAGATTGTTCCGCCTGTGCCTGTTTTCCAGGTCGTCGTGCTGGAGTTGCATCTGTATGATTTGCACATTTTGGCTCTCTATCTTCTTCGCCATGTCAGCTAGCGCTGCCGCTGTGGCTGTGTGGTTGGAGGAGATTTTGGTGTTCAATGACTGGATCTGGCCTCTAACCTCTGCTATATCTTTTTTATAGGACGCTTCGTATCTCTGGATCAGAGCTTCAAAATCTGCTTTGGTGGGAATAGACTTGAGGAAGTGAAGCGTTTCTTGGTGGATGTCGCTATCTCCCGGTGTCTCCGTCCGTCCTCTGGCTCCTGTTGAGGTCCCCGGCAAGTCTGAGTAAGATATCAGGGACGGGAGCTCTACCGTAAGGGGAGTCCACAGCTGGTGGTGACATGTGCCCTTGAGGGACGGTGAGCACCTCTTTCGTTAGGCCGAAGGGTGATATCTCCTTGCACTCTGGCCACGGTCGGGAGAGGGCACCGAAGATGGAATCACCCGTCCCCGGGTTACCTCTTGCAGGGGATACTGTGGTGGCCGGATGTGACTCGCCTCTCGGTTAGGGTCGCTCCTTGGGACACTCCTAGCACACTGCATTCTCTGTGGGAGGGGGCGGGGTGGTGGGGGTGAGGAGAGGTCGGGCATCGCAGCGCTCTGTGCTGCTATCCGCTGCGGATGGTCAGAAGATGTAAAGCCAAAGCTCTCTAGCCTTCCCACAGCTGGGACCTCTTTTATTGTTTTGCGGGCCTGTTTAACTGGCCAGTGGCTTGCTGGGGTCGCTGTGGTCTGCAACTGCTCTCTCTCATCAAGGGATGCGCTCTGTGGCCCTGGGCTCCCCTCATGTGTTTGGCAGAGATCATTAGGGTGGTACTGGGCTGTTGGGCACATAACTGTACTTAGTGTTGTGACCGGTTTTCGTGCTTGCCCTCCTATCTCCCTCCACTCTCCAGGCTCGGGGTCTTGCTCAGCGCTGACAGGTCGGGTGAGGTGCGCTGCTCCTACTGGCGCCATTTTGGTGCTGTCCCTGCGGCCCCTCTCCTCCCCTCCCATGTCCCTGCTTGCTGTGCTATGCGCTGCCTCCTTCTGCCGCTCCCCTCCACCGCCACTTCTCTTACCTCCGGTCGGCTCTCTCGGAGCTGGCTGGTCCACTGCCGACAGTCCCCGCAGGCAAGGCGACCCCTCGTCTGAGGCCGCCGGGCATTTCTCTCCCCGCAGCTTCGCACCCTTTGCCTGGATCTGCGCGCCGGAGTCCTCCGCTGCAGTCTCCACTGCTGAGGTGTGTGGTGCCTCGCTGTAACTCCCCTGCCTCCTCCAAGCCGCTAGTCTCCGATGAAGGAGAGAGTGGCGCCATGCCTGCGTCCACGTGGCTCCGCAAGTCTTCCAGCGCGGCTCTCCTCGCTCAGGTGCCGGCGATCGTCAGTCTCTTCTTCTGTCTCTTTCTCCTACCCGTCATAGGGCCAACTTTGGGGTGAGTTTTGCTGAAGGTAGCTGCTTTTAACACTGTAATTCTCTCGGCCAGGTCAGGAGCTCTCTGATTCACGGCCGCGCCATCCGCGCCAGGCCACGCCCCCCCTAAGTGCCATTTAGTCTAGAAACTGTCCTGGTCCTAAAAAGACCTCAACGCAGTACCACCAACCACAAGGTGCAAGATTCTTGATTTGTACTTCTATATCCCCTAGGTTAACTGTCTTGACCACCACCAAATTCCTTCTTAGTAATTAAAGACCCTCCTCAGCCATATAGACGCACATTCATTTCATAAAATGAAGTTTGAAGTTAAATAGAAACGTATAGGTTTAATGTTTACCTTTTAATATATATCTCACAAGTTACACAATTATCATGTATATTTAAATTTGATTACCCCTGTTTTTCTTTTGCTGTAGGCCAGGCTCTACTTGCCTTGGCTTAGATCCAACAGCTACCAGTTGGCACAAACCCTTCATAGTGCCATGCCACAAGGCTTTTGTGCCACTTTAATCTGTGAATGTATACAAACAACGAAATCATTCTCAAACTTTCTAAATCTCAAGAGATGACACATCCCCTTCATTGCAGCGAATGGAGTGGGTGCGGCCAGCTACCATGACTGGCGCAATGCGGGAGGAACAGGCTTCGGGCCACAGAGATGGCAAGGACGAGAATGTAGTTAACTGCTAACGTGTGTGATTCAGCTGCCCGAGACTAAAGGTGAGGATGTGCTGTTTAATGTGTTTGCTGGTACAGGGACCAAAAGGGACTTTTGGAGTTAAAAATACATTATAACAGAAGAACACTTGGATGATGATGAAATATATAGTAATATCTGACCATAGCAAGTCGAGCAGAACACAGATTAGCAGGAGGCCTTGATATTGTGGCTGTGCAGTCAATTTACTAGTTCAGGCATAAAATCATATTCTGTATCGAATTGGATGATGCTCCTCTGTCTGAAGATATATCACATAAAAGTGTCTAGGTAAGGCTGTGTAGTTCACATAGAATGGTCTGCATCACAGTCCTTCTGTTAAAGGATTGTAAATTATTATGAATATATATATTGACTCCTCACACACCTGAACTCACCGAATACCAGTTATGAAGAGTCAATTAATATTCCCAATATAGTTTCTTTAGAGGCTTGACAACCTAAAGAGGAGATGGACAGTGATAACTATTTTAACTATAATTGAGCACACATACATATAATACAATTAAAATCTACATAAGGATACTAGGCAGCCCATAAAATCATGAACATATAAAAATCATTCAGCACAGAGGATAGCAAATCAAGGACAATGTTAATAGTAGACAGGCACAGAGTAGGTTAATTAGGTCTGCATAATTGTATCCATCAGTAATGCCTAACTATGTTCTCTCCCCTCCACGTGTCAATAAACCGCACATAACACTCATGCTTTAAAGGGAAGCAAATAGGGTTTTGGTCTACTTTAAACCAAACCTATAGGAGGACTTTACCCCAGTCTCTGGGCAGGTCGGGGTCACAAAGGATGACCGCAGATGACGTAATCACTTGCCATCCGCACGTGCGCTGCTGATTGGTGCCATCAGGCTGGAACCTTTCACCTCTGCCTATTTAAAATGGCTAACACCACCAGGCATACTCCACTCGCTCCTGATGAAGGTCTAAAAAGGGTTCTTTTGGTGCCATCAACTATATATATATTATATACACTGCTCTACCTTTTTTTGACTCAACTCTGATGTCTCGATTGGTTATTCTCATACATGCTTTATCATTTATATGCGATTATTGACTGATGCATACTATTGAGGCACATGATGCTATTGTCTTCCTGAGCTATGTGCTTTTCACATGAAAATTTTGGCCTCAAATATACAAAGAGTTGAAAAAAACTTTCATGGTAGTAAAACATTCAATTCATGAGAAAAAAAGCCTGAGAATGTCACTGTTAGTGAATCACCAGATAGAAGACAATGAAAGTCAATGGCACTTTTTACTACAGGTAAAAAGGGGTAAAAAGTTCAATACCTTTTTCAGGAGTAAAAAAGTGCCATTGACTTTCATTGTCTTCCTATCTGGTGATTCACTAACAGTGACATTCTCAGGCTTTTTTCTCATGAATTGAATTTTTTACTACCATGTGGCCATTGTATAAATATACTCTGCTTCTTATGTACATTATCTACTATGTCCTTGCTTTTCATTTGTGTACTTTTCTCTTAAAGCGGTCCTTCACCCTAAATAAGAGCCTATCTTATATGTTTCTCACACCCTGTACATACAGAATGCTCACATTAAAAATCATCCTACCTGCATCTACTGCATGCTATGAGCCTTTAAACATCCAAAATGGCGGCTCATGGGCCATCAGGCAGCCTGCAAACAGGAAGTGTCTTCTGACTGTGTTGCTCTGCATTCTGGGATTTCTGACCTTTTTCTGACCCCAGCTCTGCTCTGTCTGAGCAAAGCACATCTATAACCTGCCCCCTGCACTTTATCCCACTGTCCTCTCCTCAGTATGTGTGATGCTTCTGAGTCAAGAGGGCGGCGCCCGTATCCTAGAGTCCTGAACAGAGTTGCAGCCAAGTGGGGAAAAGAATAAGTAGTATGTGACTAAAAACTTTAAATATATTAATTTTAGATGCTGGGAAATAGTTTTTTAAGGGTTTGGGCTTTTCATTAAATCACGCTGAAGGTCCGGTTTAAGATTCTCCTGTTAGTATTTTACATTTTCATTAAATATTTAACTTTTTGCATAAACTAAGCGTATTGGGTGTTCATATAGATAGCTTTAATTTTAGCATATTCATAGATAGTGTGCAGGGAGTGGGCACACTTAGCTACACATTGTGAACCCCTCAATCTCCCTCTGGTTATATGTTCTATGGTGTGCACATCCTTATTCTTAATTCTTAAACCAAACCAGACCCTCACAGAGCTATGGACCATAAAGAGGTCACCTGAAAGTGTGATTCTGTTACGCTTGCACTCCAGCATGCCATGCAATGGTCACCAGACCCTTTTCCCTGCCTTTTACTTTCCTCTTTGGAATAACTATAAAAAGCATCTATGTATAGCTCTTGGCTAATCACAGAAATTATAGCTAAAGTATGATATCCTAACAAAATATGACCAGTATGTTTTGGGACTACTCAAATCATCTGTACAGGTAATTGGGCTGGTATCGTCGAGTCACCTGCCGGCATGTCGGACAGGAGGCTTTCTGTCTTCCATACCCTTTGAACTTGTATAGGGGAAACTTGGACCCCTTACCAGTTCACAAGGAATAATGGAACACAACACAAAAAATATTTTATATGGAGATGTGTTCACTCGGAAATACCCTCTATGTCCCTGCCCTTCAGTGACACATATAGTCATATGGTAGAGAGGCCACATGCTCCCCGTTGGCCCAGCATTTCTCTTGGCGGGATGCCAAGTTAAAAGCACAGGGGACATTTCTCCTTCTAAATGATGGATGTAACCAAATCAGAAGGTCGCCCCCCCCACACACAGGCAAACCTGCTGAAAGGATACTGTCTGGTGGGAGAGAGCAGAAGGAAAACACAAGGGGTGAATTCCCATTTAATTCATTTTCTCTCTCGTCTGGAGGGGTGGGGGATGGGGGGGGGGGTGAAAGAGCCCAGTGCCCATTAAAAAACATGTGGGAATGTGGCAAGTACTTTTTTTCACCACGCCGTATACACAGGCCTCGACTGTGCGCAGCGGAGATGGGGGGAATGACTTGAAGTGCAGCTAAGCTTAGCCATGCTCTGCTCTGATGTTATACCTACACTCACGCCACAGAGTGCAGCCCCTCTGGCGGCCATAATAGTCTGCTGGCTACAGCAAGCACCAAGTCTTGCGCGCAGCAACCAAAATAATTGAAAGGTTAAGAACTGCTGTTGTTTATGCCCCACAATTTATACCGCACAGTTTGATGTGCTGCTGGTGTTTATCTAAATGTGGACCTACCCCTCCCCCCAAAATCTGCCCAGGGGTGATCCTGGTCCAGGGACATTAAACCGGACCTTCAGCATCATTTAATGAAAAGACCAAACCCTTAAAAAAACCTTCCCCCAAGATCTAAAATTAATATATTAAATGTTTTAGTCACTTACTTTTTATTCTTTCCCCCAATTGGCCTGCAACTCTGTTCAGGACTCTAGGATATGGGCGCCGCCATCTTGGCTCAGTAGCATCACATACTGAGGAGAGGAGAGGGGTAAAAAAGTGCAGGAGAGCGGGGTTATAGCTGTGCTTTGCTCAGACAGAGCAGAGCTGGGGTCAGGAAAAGGTCAGCAATCCCAGAATGCAGAGCAGCACAGAAGGCACTTCCTGTTTGCAGGCAGCCTGCACCTCCATGGGCCGCCATCTTGGATGTTTAAAGTCTCAGAAAATGCAATAGATACAGGTAGAATCATTTTTTAATGTGGGCAATCTGTATGTACAGGGCGGGGGAAACATATAAGATAGACTCTAATTTAGGGTTAAGGTCCACTTTAACCTACCTTCCATAGGAGCTCCAACTGACAAGGGGGTCCGGAGAAAACTTCACAGTGCACCACTGTACATCTTCTATTGAATGATGTTAAACAGGGTTAAACAAAGGTAAATGACACCTGAACTTGGAGTTTGTGGGTAGAGGGATAGGGTGGTTTATGTTTGGCCAGGGTCATTGTGGATCAGCCCCCTACCTTAGGTTTTAGTAGCAAGGTTGGGCACTTTGAGAGAATTGCCTGGAGTTAGGTATAAACCACCTCACTGCTCAAAATCTATTTCTAGTATCCATATCCTCTGGTTTTCAGACACATGCAAGTGATCATTTTAAGAAAGAAATATCTTTTGCAAAAGCGGGGGGGGGGGGGGGGGGGTCCCTCTAGCTTCCCTTTGAAGTTTAGAGCGCTGTTCATCCGCAGTAAACATAAAAGACTAAAAATATAGAAAAAAACAGCGCTAAAATCTTAAAACAATGAATTTTTAGCAACCAATCAATCTTAGGGTTAATGCTACCACGTGCCAGAACTTCTCATCCATATAAAGTTCAAACACAGTCTAAATAAATATTTTTACGGCACAGAGCAACAAAGGAGGCAAAATTTCAGCACATCCAAAGAAAAGTTCATAAAGTTGTCCCACGGTGCATGCACATCTAGAATTACTTCAATTTCCACACGTGCCCACCACCTTATGGGTATCTGCTTACCAGCTTCCAAATATATAAATGCCTCTCAAAGGAATTTCCACTGAGTAGATTGCCAGATCTTTTAGTCACTTGCAATAAGAGTGATTTCCATAGGCAGACTTATGACTTCATACGGGCAGGAGTGCGGATTAGTGCTGTCTGGGCGGAGGTTTTGCCAGGTGCAGGGCGGTCCGGTCGGGTTTGTGTGGCCAGTCTCGGGGTGTTCTTGGCTCTTTCGGTTCCATCATGGCTGGTGAAGTGGCGAAGTTGTCTAAGAACCTGCTGCGTATGAAGTCATAAGTCTGCCTATGGAAATCACTCTTATTGCAAGTGACTAAAAGATCTGGCAATCTACTCAGTGGAAATCCCTTTGAGAGGCATATATATATATTTGGAAGCTGTGATTAAAGATCTGGCAATCTACTCAGTGGAAATTCCTTTGAGAGGCATTTATATATTTGGAAGCTGGTAAGCAGATACCCATAAGGTGGTGGGCACGTGTGGAAATTGAAGTAATTCTAGATGTGCATGCACCGTGGGACAACTTTATGAACTTTTCTTTGGATGTGCTGAAATTTTGCCTCCTTTGTTGCTCTGTGCCGTAAAAATATTTATTTAAACATAAAAGACTACCTTGCCATCTAAACATGTCTTGACTCTTGCTGCTACACTGCAGTAATGTCTCATAAAAGCAGCTTGTTCTCTTGGTATTATTTCTTCTTCAGGATGTTCTCCAGTACTGGAAATATCAGCTTTAAATAATTATCAACAAAATGTTAGTTTGAGTCCAAGCATTTTTCAGTCTCAGTACTGTGCTTGCTCTCATTGACCACCACCCATCCCCCTAAATCTCACCACTGACCAAAAAGCAGGTAACAAAAGAATCATCCTCTATTGCTAAGCTGTATTTGGGGAATTAAAATGAAAAAAATCAACTAACCTTTACCGCAGTATCATCGCTATACAGCTCTGCTTCCACCTTCAAAGCAGCAACACTGATCTTGACAATTGAGTCCATGCTGCTTTAGATTACAGGATCAAAAAAAGGTTGGTTTGTATCCAAGCACTGGCCAGTTTCAATGTAATGTATGGGTCACCAGACAAAATGCAGGTAAAAGACCCACTCCTGTTCATGGTGCAGTAATCCCTGCCAGGAGCAGGGCTGCACAGTGATCTTGATTGGCTACTTAGCCAGTCAATAGATGCATCAGTGGCACCACTGCTCTGAGGGCATTGGATGTCTAAGTGATCATTTACAGTTAGTGCAGCAGCAACAGCATATGGGTGTGTGTTTATTTTTTATTTTAGCCTGGACAACTGCTCAAAGAGGAATATAAAAGACTCTAGAACTGCATTAATATGCACAGCATAGGACACTCGTTGGAGAAGAGCCCACATGCTCTGTGGGATTGCAAAAGAGGTAAGCAAATCAGCATGCCATAAGGGGCAAGGAACAAACCCAGGGTAGTCAAAATCTCAGCTTTGCTGTTCAAAGTGGTCCAACAACTATTTTTTAAAGTGGACCAAAACCCACTGCGATCGGCCCGGGAATCTATAAGATTTGGGATGGCCCGCTGTGTGAAACCCCCCAGATCGCCCATACACTTATCTCCTTTTCCGGGCCAACTGCGCATGTGCGAGCCGCGGCCGAATCCCTGCTATCCCTCTAGCAGGACGCACGCCCACGCCAGGCATATGTGAATGGCCGGCACAGGCACGCTCCCTGTTAGAGGCTAGCGGGGAATGCGTCCGTCAGCGTGCTCGGAGTCGCTTACCTTAGACAAAGCGGATCAGGGCGCGCTGATTGGTTGAGCGGCTGCACATGCGCCATAAGACCGGGAAGAGGTGAGTTTGTTTCAGTGGCCTGGGGGGTTTCACACAGCAAAGGGGTAAAGGACCAAAACCCAGGATAGTCAAAATCCTGGGTTTTAATCCACTTTAAAAAAGAGATGCTGGATGACATGGGGGGCATATAAATTTCTAGAGATCCATATTGCATAACCATTTTTTATATACATGGAAGGCACAAAAGCCCACTTTTAACATTGTCACGGGCACTATTAGGGAGTTCCCCAAGTTTGGCAGTCCAGGGCACCCGCTGTAGCTGAACATAGGGTGCCTCTGCTGTGAAAGGGTGATCTGCGGCGGCCCGAAAGATGAGAATCCGGCCTGCAGCACTGAGCACTTTTATAACTTGACTGATGAGGGGGCTATCTTTCAAACTTTAAAGTCTCTTTATACAGAAAAATAAAGTAAAAAAGCCTTACCCTGTCCCACTTTATAAGAAACATAGAGGGGCCCATTCATTCAAATTCCTAATTTTGAAGCGCTTTCCACTCCTCACATTATAGGATTGAGCTATAGGAAAACTTTTGCTGTGGTGAATATGCTCCCCAGTGTATACTGAGTAGCTCCCCTACATGATTCGGAAAAGAATAACTGACCAAGAGGTGTCATAGAACAACATAGAAAGGTACCTCCTGTAAAAGGAACACAATCAATGCATCTGTCCTGCCGCGCTGTGCAAACCTAAAGTGCTAAATTATTGTTTAAATTTAGGCTAGCAACCCTTTTAATGGCCCGATACCACTGTTCTGAGTGCCCGGCGGCCCTTAACCAGGAGACAGTAAGTACAGCTGAGTTTAAGGGCCTCAAATTTGCATTTGAGTTAAGACAGGCATCGCTAGGGCAGCTATGTGAAAGTGGTCTATCACTCTCCATGCAATTCAGCCAGGCACTGGGGCGGGCAGCCTGCTGGGTCTTCCAACCCAAACAGAGGTCCAGTAGTTCCGCGTTGTCAGATCCGCGGGTGTTCGCACCACGTCACGGGCAGCTGGCGGAGGTGTCAGCTCCCGGGGCCCCGGCATGTCCTCCGCACTGGAGTCGGACGATGCCTACGATTTCCTCTTCAAGATCGTGCTGATCGGGGATGCCGGGGTCGGGAAGACGTGTATGGTGCAGCGCTTTAAGAACGGCATCTTCGTGGAGCGTCAGGGCAACACTATCGGGGTGGACTTTACCATGAAGACCTTGGAGATCCAGGGCAAGAGGGTCAAGGTGAGATGTTACCCGCTACAGTCCTGGCTGGCTCGAGGAGGGGAGGGGTTTCAGGTGAACTACAGTTCCCAGTATGTCTGCTTACTCTAGAACTGCAAAGTCATCCCAACACGTCCACCTGATTTTTTACCTGTCACAGGACCGACACCTGATCACCTGGGAGGAGTTAAAGCCGTTCTGCCATAACATAACAAGATCTGCCAATGCTGGCTGCACCTGCTGGCCATCAGCATGGCACCCAGGTCACCTATGACACACATAACAGGTTCTCTTTACAGCCCCCTCACACCCAGCCAGCCAGCCTGATCATGTTCTATATGTTGCATGCTGCTGTTTATAGTTTCTCATTGCCCATTGTCAATGCCCTACACACTGTTTTTATGAGGAATATTCCAAAGAAGCTGGGGCACTATTTTTCCATGTATTGAGTGAAGCGCCTTAGACATTCTGTGCTCCCATGGCTTCAAATGATACATCACTTGCTAAAAAAATATTTTTACTATATTCTTTATATTCTTTTTTTAAAGTGGACCAAAACCCATCCTCGAGTGCCCTGGAATCTATAAGATTCCTGGGCTGATCAATTCCCCCCCCCCCCCCCGGGGCATCAAAAATTGGTATGCCCTGCTATGTGGAACCCCCCAGGTGGCCCTATACACTTACCTTGTTTCCCAGTCCAACAACACATGCGCGAGCCGCGGCTGCATCCCCGCAATCACTCTAGCAGAACGCGTGCTCGCACCAGGCATTTGTGAATGGCCAGCGTGGGCACACTCCCTGTTAGAGGGTAGCGGGGGATGCGGCTGCCAGTGTGCCCGGAGCTGCTGGTCTTATTGGACGAGTGGCCCCGAAGGACCAGGAAGAGGTGAGTTGACTTCGGTGATCTGGGGCCCTGATCTGGGTGCCCCTGGGGAGAGGACCAAAACCCAGGATAGTCATAATTTTGGTTCACTTTAAAAACAGTTTTTGTCACACATTGTATCATATAGCTCCAATGTTACCATACAAAATGATGGATTAACATGACGGGGTACTCTCGACTTGTGTCTCATTTCCCCGACCGGTTTTTCACCCTTCTTGCACAGGGTTTTCTCAGAGGGGTATTTTGGTACAGCCTGAGACCATGCTGTATCATAAATACAACTTCTTATTAATATTAACACAATTAGTACATTTTGTGATCTCAGACATAATGATAACAAAAAAACACCTCTCTAACAGTTTTCTTTATTCCATCATTGTGCCCAAACTATTCAATCTGGTCAGTTCTTCATCGCACTATTCTATTCTCGTTTACATCGTATCTCACAGTTATTTTTACAATAGTTTATATATGTCATGTTTTTAGCACTCCATACTTACATTTACAGAGTATTCCACCAGCAAGGATCTTATCCTGTCACCATTCCCTTCAATGTGGTTATATATATCATTCATCAGTCCTATATTAAATATTGACTTCTTAAAGTGGACCAACACCCTGAGGTGATCGGCCCTATATTAAATATTGACTTCTTAAAGTGGACCAACACCCTGAGGTGATCGGCCCTATATTAAATATTGACTTCTTAAAGTGGACCAACACCCTGAGGTGATCGGCCCGGGAATCTATAAGATTCCCGGGCCGATCACCTCACACACCGCGGGACATCTGAGATCGGGATGTCCCGCGGGGGGTGAAACCCCCCCAAAACCCCCGAAAAACCTTACCTCTCCAGCCGCTGCTTCCGCCGCCGCCTCACTCGCGCTCCTCTAGACGTGCCCGCGCCGGCCGTCTCTGAATGGCCGGCGCGGGCACGCACACGTCAAGAGTGACGCGCAGGAGGCGCCGACGGGCAAGCTGCTTGTACGTCGCTGTCAATCAGCTTGTCCGTCGGCGCCGATTGGACGGCGCGGCCACGTGGGAGCGGGGAGAGGTGAGTTTTGGGGGCTTTCTGGGGGGTTTCACACAGCGGGGCACCCCCGATCGGGGTGCCCCGGGGAAGTGGACCAATACCCAGGATAGTCAAAATCCTGGGTGTTGGTCCACTTTAATAAGATAACATTAAAAACCTAGCATTTATCTCACCCCTACCCTATTTTTGTTGTTATCTAAAATGGGGCAGGTGGACCTGAGGGAATTACCGTGACACCTAAAGAATTAAAACTCAATGTGGTTGAAAGAAATGTAACCAATTATTAATATAATTATTAATTAATTAAGGGAATAGAAATATGTTGATTTTTTTTCGGGTTCTGGTTTAACAAAGTGCCATCAAAAATATATTAAAAGAAATATTAAATTATCATTTGAAACTAGAATAAAGTATAAGGGAATACAATGATTAACATGAATACTGCGATGCTTATAGAACTGACCAGAATAGTTTGGGTACAATGATGGAATAAAGAAAAGTGTTAGAGAAGTGTTTTTTATTATTATCATAATGTCTGAGATCACAATATGTACTAATTGGATTATAATTAATAAGAGGTCGTATTTTTAATAAAGTTTAGATATGGTCTCAAGCTGTATCAACACATCCCCCTGAGGAAACTCTGTGTAAGAAGGGTGAAACCGGTCGGAGAAATAGAGACACGTCTAGACTATCCTGTCATGTTAATCAATAATTTTGTATGGTAACTTCTGAGCTATATGGTGCAATGTGTGACAAAATTTCACCCCGGCTGCTAGGGAGAGGCTGGTTAGATATGTAGATAAGAAAGAGATTTTCCTTAAAGTAGAACAAAACCCGGGATTTGACTCTCAGAGGTTTTGTTCCACGTCCCTTGGCATCCCATGTTCGCCCATTAGAGCGTCTGCTGTGACTACGTCATTCGGCAGGTGGCTATTATTGACTTGAATGGGGAGCACGTGCTGCCCCATGCGCGCTCCCGACCCAGCCTATCTGCGCACGATGCAGGGGATGCGCCATTGTTACCAATGAGAGCCGCCTGCCAAATGACGTAGTCACAGCTCTCATTGGACAAGAGCCCACCCATGCGCCGTTGAAGTCTGGAAAGGTGAGTTTTTATGGGCAAACTGGGGGGGGGGGGTTCGCCGATTTGGGATGCCTCAGGCAAAAGCCAGTGGCCGGCGCTGGAACCTTTTACATTCCAGGCCAGCCTCTGCTGGGTTTTGTACCACTTTAACCCTTTAAGTGCCAGCCTACCTGCAGCATTTCCCACTCCCTGTTGCCAGACTGAGTTTCACTGTTTCGCGCTACACATGTTCAACTGTCATTTTTGAAAGGATTTCCAGGGATTTCCCAGGAAAATTATATATTGTTTTTTTCAACAGAGTCTGGGCTTTAACATGAAATGTCTTGTTTGTATTTTTTAGGTGTATTCTCAACATTTTTGGGTGAAATGTGTGAAAAAAATTAAAAAAAAATATATTTTTTTACAATTTGTAGAGTTTTTTTGTAATAAAAAATGTAAGTTTGTCAATAAAATCTTATTGCGTGAGAAACCCCAATTTCTCCCGGGTACAGCGATACCACATATGTATAGGTAGACACCCTTTCCTGCCCAGAAGCCTTTTATAGCTGCTGGATGACAAATGGTTAATTAAAAAAAAAAAATGACATAGGGTCCCCCTTCCCGGGGAGGGGGACCCCATTTTTTTTTGGATTTTTAAGGGTTAAAAACCCTTAAAAATCCAAAAAAAAAAATGACGTGGGGTCCCCCTTACCCAAAGTAACCAGCCCGGGACCAGCTATGGGGGCTTGTAGGCACAGAGTGGGGGGGCCAGCTTTGGTGGCCCCCCCACCCTGCAGCCTACGAGCCCACATAGCCTATGTGGGCCCGGGCTCTTCTGCCCCCCCCTGGCCTTTGGGGAGGCAGGTAATGGGGGTGCGGGGGTTAATGGCAAGCCACCCGCTAGGGCAGGTGACTTGCCACCCCCCCAGCCTTGTGAACTGGTATAAGGGGTCTCATGGACCCCTTACCAGCTCACAAAGGGTTAATGTGAAATAAAAACACCACACAATAATAAAAAGTATTTTATTCAAAAAAAAAAAAAATTTTTTAACTGTACTTACCTTCGATTGCAAGCTCTTGTCCCTCGCCGCTCAGCTGACAGATGCCTGTGATCGGCATCCAGAGAAGGAGAAGGCAGGAGATCAGAGGATCTCCTGTCACCTCCTTCCAGGGCACCGATCACCGGCATCTGAGAAGCTGAGAAAGCTGAAGCCGGTGATCGGGACCGGGATGACGTCATAAGCCCCGCCCCCAAGGGGGCGGGGCTTAGAGGCAAGATGGCTGCCACCATCGTGAAGAAGAGAGGAGAGAGCCTCCCAGGCTCTCTCCTGAAGATCGGTAAGTCCTGGGGGGGGATCGGAGGCCCCCCAGGTGAAGAGGAGGGACAGCGGGAGCCAGCGCACACACAGGTAAGTGAATGTCATTTTTATTTTTTATTTTTTTTTACAGTTAGCAGCTGCTGCTGCAGAAGCGGGGGGGGGGCGGCCTATTCCGGGGGCTCTCCTGGAGCCATCTGACCCCCCACGGGGGATCGGATGGCACCAAATTAAAGAGGAGACCCGGCCGGATCCAACAAGGGGTCAGGTGAGTATTTTTGATTTTTATTTTTTAAACTAGAAGCGAGGAAAGTCAAGCACGTAACACCTACGGGCTTGGCACTTAAGGCCCAGCCAAGCCAGCACGTAGGTGTTACGGGCTTGGCAACAAAAGGGTTAAAGCAGAGCAAAACTGTGGGTGGCCTTCCCCCTGAGGCATCCCAAATTGGGATGCCCCGCTATGTGACCCCCCTCCCCTCCTAGTCACCGCAAAGCTCACCTTTGCCCTGACCTCCACAGCAATATAAATATTGGCAGCTGCATCTCTGGGCTGATGCACGCTCCTGCACTCAGCCATTCAGATAGGCTGGGGACGGGAGGATGCCCTCGTCTAAAGGGAAACTAGGAATGCTGCTGTTCCCACTTCCTATAGCTGAGATCTGTGTCTAAACAGACCTGTATGCCGGGCATTATTATGCATGACATACGGCACCGATCGGACGAGAGCCCATGCATGCGCCATAGGTACATTTATGAGTGATCTTGGGGGGGGGGTCACTTAGTAGGGTACCCCAAATCTGGATGCCCCAGGGGCAAGGGTAGTGAAAAACCTGTGTTTTGTTCTGCTTTAACATCAGCAAAGGAAGCTGACTCATAGGTGTCCTTGGAATATAAAGTTACCTCCTCCTAACAATTGTATTCATATGGTCTCTCCTGATTACACAAAGGAAGGGAAGGTCTCCCCAGTCATCACTGCAAACACAGGGGACTGGCTAAGCGTCAAATCACTGTTTGCTTACCTGCCATGCAGCTGAGACATCCTGTTGTGCTGCTGAGTTGTTGATCCACCCATTCTGATGCAGTCCCAAGATTTTATTAACACAGGACTGCCTTTTCTTCACACCAAGAGATGGCTGTGTTTTTACCTCCTTTGCATTAGAATTTGTGAGACACCAAATCCCCGGGGTCTAGGGGAGGATAGCTGCTCCATCCTCTGGTTATCTATCTCTTCTGCGCATCCGCACTCCGTACAAATGTCACTGACCACAATAAAAAAGAACACAATCCTGGTGAGAAGGGGACACAGATACACAGACATGCAGAAACATGGAACTTCCCCAGCTTTCAGTATATTCCTCATATGCAGGCACAGGAATCTACCACCATGGGTGTATAATAGGAGGAGTCATCCCAACAATCCTCTTCTGAGAAATCAGACTACCACAAAAATGCCTGGCTGGTAGGCTTTTATTTAAAGTGGATGGGAACCCATTTGGGCTTCCCCTGCTGATTCCTTGGGGCCCAGCCCACTCTAGCAGCTAGCCGATGCTTTTGGCTCGGCGGTGGCCCCATTTTATAAGAAAACCGGGTTGTTCCACTGCCTAAGCCACGCTCAGCAGCACTTTAGAGATCAACAATTGGCTGCGCCGTTGTGCGCTAGCTGGCTGGCCCCATGCTCAGTCGCGCACGCTACTGCATCCAGCCATTCGGAAAGGCTTTAGGGACACCAGGGAGGTGGTGGCCGACAATCACAGCATTGCATGACCCACCAGAAAAGGTGAGTTTACTGGCGACCCAGAGGGTGTCACACAGCGGAGCATCCTGGTATAGGATGCCCCAGGGGCAGGCTAGCGGCTGGCCCTGGAGTCTTTTAGATTCCATGGCTATGCCAAGCGGGGTTTCACCCACTTTAAAACACTGCCTTTACTGCCCCTTTAAGAAAGGATCAAAACCCAGGATTTTATCTATTACAGGTTTTGGTTTCACATAGTGGGGCATACTAAATTGGGATGCCCCACTCTCAAAAACTTTCTGGTTTGCCAGCTATTCTTACCTCTTCCCCGATCTCCTGTGTGTGCACTGCCACTATCTGCCTTGCCACTGACCCGGGCCTCTACATGCACCGTGGTTTCATGCAGAAGTTAAGATTCCCGGGGATTTCAAACAGGGCATCCCAAATCGGGATGTTTCAGTCACAGAATTGACCAGCCCTGGAATATTTTAGGCTCTGGGGCCAGACAAATGGGGATTGGTCGTCTTCGAAGCAGACTCAAAGCCATAAGGGCTCATAACATCCCCAGACATCCTGTTTTGGTATGCATGTCTGCATAAAGCCCTATAGGAAGTGTTAAAAGGCAGAATACTCATGATTTAATTTGCAGGAAAAGTATTCTAGGGCATCTGTGAAATAAACACACCTCCACTGCTCCAGGTGCTGCGCCACAGCAGATCTCCTTCTCTGAGCTAATAAAGAACTAGTTTCAGAAAATCTCACAAACATGTTTGCTAAATATGTTGTTTCCTGTTGCCTGATGCACATAGAGAGGGCTGTGCAGTAAAGCAGACCTAAAGCCTGCTTAAACACAGCTAACCTACTACTTCCTGCAACTCCTAGGCCCTGCAATAGGCTCTGTAAGCTCGGACCTACCAGCAGCAGGATACAGTGGATTTGTTTACCGCGGATCTGGCACAAAGTTGTCAGGGAGGGTTTAGGTTCCCTTTAAAGCCTCTTGACTTTTGGTCCACTTTAATACAGAGCCAAAGTTAAAAAGCTTTTTAGGTCAGCTGAATAACCCTCTACCCTCACGCAAGACATTCTGTATGTGATTTGGACTTAAAGTGGAGCCATCTGCGCTTTGAACTCCAGGCATCCTGATATGAGATGCCCTGCTTTGTTAAATCACACTGATCCCCCACACTTACTTTTCTGATGATCCTACGCTGCAGCCACGCCCCGTTTCTATGCCGGTCTCTGTGTAAACAGAGCTGTATGACATATATTAATATGCATGGCACACAGCACTGATTGGATGAGAGGCTGCACATGTGCCGTGGGACTGGCAGAAAGCAATATGGGGGGGGGTTTCCCACATCGGGGCATCCCAAATCAGGATGTCTCGGGGGCAAGGACCTATCACTAGGATAGTAAGAATCCTGTTGATAGGTCCATTTTAATTACTCCCCCCAGTCCACGTTTTCACTCCACTTTTGTGCTTCAGATGTCCACCATTGGCCAATCCACTTTGCCACATGCAAACACGCAGTAATACTCAATGAGCTGCCAGAAGAGAATGACGTCATGGGGATCTCAAAGTGGGTAAGTATTGAAATCCCACTTTCTATGGGTCAACAAGAGTGGGCCATCCCAAATGGGGATGCCCCGGGAGGAGAGTGTTCATCAGACCTAAGTATTATTTCTATTTAGGTCCACTTAAAGAGGAACTATGGTCAGAAATGATCGGAGTCCCTCTTTAATATGCAGCAGAAGGGGCACTCGGATACTCGCCTCTTCCAGGTTGCGCGCCCAACGTGACCGAGAGCAGACTATTTATTTTTAATTAATGAGGGGGTGCCTCACAGTGATACATTTTACTCTTCTAGCTATACTCTAGATTCTCCATTCTAGTCTGCTGTATTTGGCTTTGTTGTGAAGATTTAGCTTTACTTCCTGTTTACGCTGGAAACAAACAGGAAGTTAATGTAGCAAAAAAGCTACTGGGACCACAGGAGTGTAGCAGGCACAGAAACCTTGTCTTATATAGTTGCCACCTTTTGTCTTTGACACCTATAGATTAAACAAAGGGGAAGGTCAGTGGCTCCCCCTGGAGTCTTTTAGATTCCAGGGTCAGCTGCTGTGAGTTTTGTTCCACTTTAAAGCAGGGCTGTGGAGTCGGTAGATAAATGTTCCGACTCCGACTCCTCAGTTTTTTGTACTTCCGACTCCGACTCCTCTGTATTAATATGTGAATGTATTTTATACATTCCTTGAAGGAAAGAAAGGCAACATACATGTCATTACTTCTAGCAGAGAGAGGTAGTTGGGCAGAAGCTTCTCCTTTCTGTGTGCTGATCTTCTGCTGAAGATAGGGCAGTGGGAGGATCCAGAAAGGGGCCTTTATTATAAAACATGATTTCCCTAGTAGAATCCCATAGTCATGTTTAAAGTTTAAGCTAACAATCGAAGTTTACACGTTTTTATAGCCTTTTGCTGAATGACAGCAGTTTTTCCAATGGTACAGCTTCAGTCTTGAACTATTGATCCTCCATTCCCTTCACTTATACAAGTGTCTCTAGTCCTGCAAAAAGCATATTTACTTAATCCCTTATCAGTGAGAGGCTAGGTTACCCATGGGTTCCCTGTAACACAACACTATGCAAAGTATAAGTATTGCCGCTTCTAATTGTGCGTTGCGTGCCATATAGTGAAGCACATGAAAAGCATGCTTCTTCAATGTGTTCGTTTTGCAGTTACGTGAGGCACTGCATGCATTGGTCTTTATTCTTACAATAGAGAAGTCATTAATTAGAACTTTTTGTGAATTGGGACATTTAAACTTGCTAAATCAAAATTTAGTAGGAGTCGGAGTCGGTGCATTGTTTGCCGACTCCAGGTACCCAAAATTTCCTCTCGACTCCGACGCCACAGCCCTGCTTTAAAGTAGACGCCTAGTCCAAAATTGATGAAAGTTCCCCTAACAGCCGAGACATTTTCCATAATATAAACGTATCACTGTATATGCAATTAATTTGGAATGTGCTTTCACTTCTATTGAAACTGTGAGGCTCCAGTAACCACTAACAGAGCCATGCAGCTGGGGGAGTTCTCCCCCTTTCCCCTCTCCAAGCCCTGAAAGAGTTCAGAAAGAGAAGCAGCCTCAAGGCGGGGAGAAAAGAACTAAGCACAGCAGAAAGAGACTTGCAATTTTTAGTAGAAGTCTATGACTGGGGCTGCCTCAGGAGAGCTTATCTATGTTCAGATAACATTCATTGCAATCAGAGATAATATTTTATATTACCCAAAATGTGTCTGTTAGAAGAACTTTAATTAGGGCTTAAAGTGCACCTATACTAGCCCAGTGGCCAAAAACAGCCTGTGTTTCTTTTTTACCTCAGCCTTTGCCCTATATTGATAAAAAGACTAACAGGAAGTACTAATATAGTGAATGGTCTGCCATGTGCTGATTGGTTCACTTACAACGAAACTGTCACATTAGGGCTGATTCAACACTGTGAGGATTTTGATTTATGTATTTTCCTTAGTGCAATTTAGCGCCATTTTAGCTGTGCACATTTTTACTTAATTTGCGCAGCTAAAAATTATTCTGCATTGCGCTAAAAAGGAAAAAAAAACATTTAAAAAAATGTTCTCACACAAAAAGTGAGAAAAAAATGTAATCTTGATTATTTTCCACAGTGCAATTTAGAATCAAATTTTAAAAACATTTGCACAGCTAAACATGGTACACCGAGGGAAAAAATCAAGATACATTTTTTTTCTCTTAAGCAAATGTGAGGAAAAAAATTCTCACTCTCAGCCCTAATGGCAGTTAGGTTGAAGTGCTAACCCATTACTGAGCTGTGTGTACTGTGACTGGATGCATCATAGCTGGGGGTGGGGCTGCTCGACCAGGAAGCTGTATGGCCCACTGCATCTTGTTCGTGTTGTTATTAATAGTTTTTAGTTAAAAAAAGAAACACAGGCACTGGGCTGGGGATGGAATGTGGCGAACATAAACTTCCTTTCTGAGTATACTGTAGGTGCACTTTAAGTCAAATTTTGACTGGACTTTAAAGGACAGCTATTTTTAAACCAGACCTTCACTCAGAATAAGAGTCTATCTTATAATTTTTCCACACCCTGTACATACAGATTGCTCACATTAAAAATCATCCTTCCTGCATCTACTGCATGTTATGAGCCTTTAAATATCCAAGATGGCGGCCCATGAAGTCTGCAAACAGGAAGTGTCTTCTGACTGTGCCGCTCTGCATTCTGGGATTGCTGACCTTTTCCCAGCCCCAGCTCTGCTCTCCTCAGTATGTGATGCTTCTGGGGCAAGATGGCAGCACCCGTATCCTAGTGTCCTGAACAGAGTTGCAGCCCAGTGGGGGAAAGAATAAAAAGAAAGCAACTAAAAACTTAAAATATATTCATTCTAGTGGCTTGGAAATAGTTTTTAAAGTTTGGCCTTTTCATGAAATCATGCTGAAGGTCCGGTTAAAGAAGCAGAAAGTGATTTACAAAGATTTCAGGTACAGGGCTGTGTTTTTAGGTGCACCAATTACAACCCATCATTAGTTCAATTTGGTGCCTTGAACATTTCCTAAACACCTGTCAGAGCTATTTTTGTGATTCGAGATATGACAGTCTCACAACTGAAACTTATTAAGAGACAGGGCTTATGATTTAAAGTGGACCAAAACCCACGGCAATTGGCCTAGGAATCTATAAGATTCTCGGGCCGATCAATTCTCTCCCCTGGGGCATCCAAAATTGGGATGCCCTGCTGTGTAAAAACCCCCAGGTCGCCCTATACACTTACCTTCTTTCACAGTCTAACGGCGCATGCGCGAGCCGTGGGCACGCTATCCCTCTAGCAGGGTGCGTGCCACTGCGCCAGCCATTTGTGAATGGCCAGTGCGGGCACACTCCTGTTAGAGGGAGGCGGGGGATGCGGCCATTAGCGCACTGATTGGACGAGTGGCCTCACATGCGCTGTAGGACCGGGAAGAGTTGAGTTGGTTTCGGAAACCTGGGGGGTTTCACACAGCGAGGCATCCCCGGTCAGGGTGCCCTGGGGGCAGCGACCAAAACCCAGCATAGTAAAAATCCTGGGTTTTGGTCCACTTCAATTTGACGACCCGGACCTAGAGTCTAAGACTCTGAGGCAAGGTGAAAGGTCTCCCCAGAGTCCTCCAGATTTGGGATGCCCCACTGTGCAAAACCCCTTAGTTCACCCATATACCTCCAGATTTGACCCAACGTTGCCTTGGCACGCCTGCCAAATCCTGATGCCCTTGTAAAGCAAACCAAAACCTGGACGGGGGAAAAGACACAGCACTGTGCTTCAGAACTTTGTGAGCAGACACGTGCTGCTCTCTGATTGCCTGGTAAGCCCTGTCACTCTCTACTGGCACCACTCCTTTTTCATACTTCATTTTTGATAAAGTATTATTATTAAAGTAATATATTTAGTCAAACATTTTATTTTTGTACCCTATCATTGTCTCAGGTAGAAGGAGCTGAGATCAGTACACAGATATTTTTGTTTGTTTGGGGATTCAGTCTGAGGAAATATGCTGGAAAGACAACCCTTGTTCTATAAGAAAAGCCATTGCTTGTAAGAAAATGGATGTGTGTGTACGGCTGTATAGAGGAGTGATGAGTTGTCAGAGAGGTAGCCCGGGGCCACCAGGTGAGCTTCTCTCTCCCTGCATGTCAGCTGCCTCCATCCTGGGTGGTGTCATCTGTTCTCTGTGTCAGAGCTCCCTTCCTTACAAAATAACACACACACACACATCCTGTTATGCTTCTTATAATGCACAACAGAGTAAATACTCGGGCTGGTCATAATGTCTAATGATTAAGAGCATGTCATAGGATCCCCTTATTGCCTGAGCTTAGATGTTTCCTTTGGTTGGTTTGACTGTTTAGACAGACAGGGGCCACCCAACGCTTTATCGCTGTGTAATTTTAAAAGCCAACGATCAATAAAGTGGATCAAGATTTTGACTATTCTGGGTTTTGGTTCTTGCAATTGAGCATGCCCTGCTGTGTGAAACCCCCCAGGTTGCCCAAACAAACTCGCCTCTCCCTGATTCCTACAGCGCATGCGTGGCTTCTCGTCCAATCAGCAAGCTCAGATCCCCTCCCGACCTTCGTCTAAGGCGAGCGCGTAGACAGCCGCATCCCCCGCTACCGTTTAACAAGGAGCGTGCCCACGCCAGCCATTTACAAATGCCTGTCATGCATCCTGCTAAAGGGATAGCGGGGATGCAGCTGCTGCTCGCGCATGCGCTGTTAGGCCAGGGAAGAAGGTGAGTTTCTGGGTGACCTGGGGGGTTCACACAGTGGGGCATCCCAATTTTGAATGCCCCAGGGGGAGGGAATCAAGCAGCCCTGCAATCTTATAGATCTCAGTGGGTTTTGCTCCACTTTAAACACACGTGAACAAGTACTGTTGTATCAAAGAATAAAAAAAAATATTTGACTACTATACTTTTGTTTAAAAAAATAAAAGCTGCCCCGTCCCCCAAGGTTTTTCAGTTCTGCATCATTTCCTGACGCACAATCATATCTGTGATATGTGCTTAGTTTAGTTTTAATGAGTAAAATAAAACTTATGATGGGTCAGGGCATGTGATTTTGGTTTCTAAAGACACAACAGTGTACATGAGAGCTTTGTGAGCAGACACACGCTCCCCCCCCCCCCCCCCCCTCCCCCTGCTCAGCCCTGGCACTTCTGCTGACATCCATCACTGTCACTTTTTTCACATTTCAAGTGGGGAAAAAAAGAGGTTAGTACATACATGATAGTCAGGTATTTATTTTTTTGTATCCTCTCTTGTAGGAGCATTTAATTTTCACAGGTGTTTAATGATAGTTGTCCTTTAATGTGAACCACCTGATTCTCACATCCTTGACATGCAAGGCTTGGCCTGTATGAAACCCCCTGGATCCCCAGTAAAGCTTACTAATCTGCCAATCCAATGTGTGCCAACGCCATGCATTTGTAAATGGCCGGCGCGGGCATGCCCCCAGCTAGAGGCTAGCAGGGGTGTGGACTGCTGCGCGCTTGGCTCCATTTCATGTGTTTACCTGTGCCAACCGTTCCGATACGCCTGCCGCAGGTGCGGGCATCAGCCAATGGGATGCCACAGTGGGATCGCCGGAAAGGTGCGTTTCCGAGCCAACTGCAGGGTTTTACATTTCCCAAATTGGGATGCCCCACAAAGAGGGAGACCACTAGCCATAGATTCCTATAGACTCTAGGCTAGAGGCTGCTCCTTTTTTTAAGTTATAGGTTATGTAACCTATAGTTAATAAGGGCTCTTGTAAGCAAGATCAGCCGACTTTCATTTCTTTATGGCCAACTTTGGGAAGGAAGGTCATTATATAATGCTACTTTCACTTGATCCTGCACTTTGCCGATTCCAGGACTACTCTCCACTACTTCCAACCAGCCGCCAACCTATGGCAACCACCACCACCAACCACCAACCCATGGCATACGACTGTGATGCACTATTTATTCAAGTAAATAGGATGTAGGAGAGGCCTCCTCATGCAGCGTGGTAACTTCTCCCAACATGGCATAGTAATGGGTCAATGTAGCTTCCAGCACCTGTAAAAGATACAGGTATATTACGGTGCTCGAGTCTCTACTTCAGTAGCAAACACAGTCAGACATAGACAGACAGGTATAATTATGAGAAGAGTAAAGGGAAGATGAAGGGAACACTGGAAAAAGAGTGTAGATGATAAACAAAAAAGATGGGTAAATGTGAAAGAGATAGTGGGAATGAGAAAAAAAAGAGATAAAGACAGAGTGACTGTGAAATAAAGGGGAAGGGAGATGAGAGAATGTGGAAAAGAAAGTGAGAAAAGACAGAGACTAAAGAAAGGTAGAAAACAAAACAGGTGCAGATCTTGAGGAAGTAAAGGGAATCTGAATAGACCTGTTGAGCAAACTGAGAGCTCAGCCAATGACATTCTCCTTTTTATCTCATCCCCCAATCAGTTCAGCAGAGCGGGACAGGATTGCTGGTCCCTCCCTCCTCCTCCTCCTCCGCCTCCTCCTTCTGCCCCTTCCTCCAACTTCTCCTGCCCCTCCTCCTCCAGATTCATCACATTGCCGTCAGCATAGAGAGCTGATTATTATGCAGCATCAAGGGCCACACACTCTTTTTTTTCAGAAGAAAAATCATAAGCTGGACTTGTACACCCCAATGTATCTGCTATTTCTTCTTTAATTTAAAAAACGGAAAACAGTTTAGGACGTTGCTAAATGTAGCCCGACGCAATGGTGTAACCATTACCTTTGCCTGCAGTATCACTTTAATGTCCGGTTCCCCTTTACAGAGGGATTAGGGTGGTGCCCTGTGACATTTCACAGCCCCAAGCAGGGGCGAAACTAAATATGGATGGGCCCTGGTGCAAACATTAAATGTGGCCCTGTCAAGGCTCATACAGTAAACTTTGTTCTGTCTTTTAACTCAATTAGATGCAACTAGATGACTAAACACTGAAATAGTAGAGACTAATGGTGCTTCATTTCTTTAAATGATTCCAAGTGAGCACAAAACTGATAAATAAGGGGTCTTCAGTGTCGTCACACCCCCTATAGTTCCTTCAGGAAAACAGAAATCTTTTCTGTGTTTGTTGGTAGTAGTTCTGACCACACACCTTACACCTTATATCTGATCTGAAAAACCTTGTTTTTGAATATATTTAGTATGGGTCATTTTACTGCAGTCAGATTGTAAGGTGCGTGGCCAGCATGGCTGTTGGGTTAGCTCTGCTGAATCATAGCTTCCATTTGTATTGTGTGTAACTGCGGTGTGATAGTTACTGATATAATCACTTCAGAAAACTTGATCACGTAAATACCGGCGTTGTGAAACTTCAACTTGTATTGAAATGTCTCCTGAAAGGTCAGAATAACAATAACACTTTATTAACCAATTCTCCAACATATAGTTTCCCTGCAGGAGAATACCTCCATTTACCCAGAAGGCCTGTTTAGGAAAGAAGAAAAGAGACGGAGGTTCTGACAGACTCCCGGTCACATGTCAGGGAAAGGCAGTTGCTATGACCAGTGGCAGATTTTCTGGGCCTACTCTGCGGCACAAATAAGGTTACCACCTGGCCGGTATTTTTTTTTTTTATTGGTAATTGAGGTTGGGAAAAGTATGCAACCCTAGGCAGAAACCTCTACAACTGGACCTCTGACTGGACAATGAGAGGGCCCCAAACAGACCCCAACATAACATGGCAGTGCAAGAGTTCCCCACCCTTTCTACAGATCCCAGTTTTAATTGAGTGAACTAGTAATGTTAGGCCCTAAGATTCTAAATGTATGTGGCATAGCAAGAGAAGACCTCCATCTCCAGAGTACAATATTACAGGGGTCATTTAATGCTAGTGTTAAAGAAGTTACTGCTAGAGAATTAAAGAGGGCCCAATTTGGGATGGGCCACAGTGTAAAACCCCTTTCTGATACCACAAACTTTCCTCAACACCACGTTGCAAATTACGCCCTGCTGACCTCCCCGCTCTGCATGCTCCTCACGCCCCGGCAGACTTGACTGGCTGATGAGGGCCACGCATGGGTCATGGGATGACGGGTTTGGATTACATATTTGGGAGACCTTAAGGGGTTTCACACTGTGGGACATTGCCCCTAGGACATGAATTGCCTGGTCTTTAGAGTCTTTTAGATTCTAGGGCCAGGCATGCAGGTTTTTGGTCCTCTTTAAAATGTGCACTACGCTGTTCTTGGAGGAAAAAGCGTGCATCCTATTTTCTACCTATATGCTATGCTGAAATTCCCCTTTTGTGTCAGTGTGAGCTGACCCCATCAGTACCTATTGTTACGTGTGACTGCACTTTATGTAGCAGACCCCAAAATAATGTGGAAGATTGGAGCTGTGAGCTGACCCCCCCCCCCCTTTACAATGTCCGTGCCCACAGCTACAGGCAAGACTTAGACATAATATTGTCATCAGAAGAAGCTCCCATGCTTTTCCACCAGGCATGGCATCAAATCTGAGGGAGTAGCCTGGAAGCACCTTTGCTTGGAGAACAGTGTCCGAATCTTTAAGTCTGTATTTTCTCATAGCCACGTTTGGGAGTCTCGTCCTAATGCCACAGACGTATCAGTTTACCTGGTACATACAGACCAAGAATAACATTTATTACCTATGATACTTAGCAGTACATAGAGCCATGTATATCATTTCTGTTAGTGATTAGTGTTGGGCAAACCCCCACTTGCCGGGTTCAGCAAGTTCCCACGAACTTGGAATAAACCCAGTCTCCACTGAAATCTTAAAAAATTGGGGGGCCATTCTGCCTCTGGGGCCCCTTGGCACCCCCCACTTCCCTACCTACCCGGGCAGAGGACGGGAAAAATCAGGTATAAAAAAAGATTGTGAAAGTCGGTGTGAGTGGAGAGTGTGCAGCAGGAAGGGCTGCTGTACAACTTACCGGAACCCTGATCCTTTAGCTGAAACTCAAACATGGACTTCTGGCTGGTTTGGGAATCTGAACTTTGCGGTTCGGGTTTGCCCAACACTATTAGTGACCCCTCGAGTGGCCAAAAAGGCCTAGCCAGGCAAGCAATACTTTAATATGTCTTCTAATATTTACACGGCCATCAATTACTATTTGTAGACACATGTTTTGGACTAGTGGTCTGCATCAGCACAATAAATTATAAACCAGGACAGATCTCCTCTCACCGGTGAACCGTCCTGGTTTGATGGTGACCCACCTGCAACTATAACCTTATATTTAGAGGGGGTTTGGAGACCACAGGTCCAACTATGTTAGATTCCATAAAGACTTTCTTAGGATAGGGTCCAATCCCAATGTTTGACAGGGGCCCAGCTCTTCCACCACACCTCTAGTTCAGTTTAAAACATACTTTTATTATAAACCTTTATATACAAAGGATCCATGTGGATCCACAAGTCATATGTTTTACATACAATCGAATAAAAACAATTAGTTATACAGCAGTAAATTTCATCCTGGATTTCTTTAATGGCAGTTTTCTAATAAAGTAGATTATTTATCTTACTATAGTGGTGTCAGGAACCGCTTACCTGATCCCCGTTCCAGCGACGTCTCCAGGCGACCAGCTGCAGCTGTCACTGTGCGGCGGCTGCGCCGAGCGGCGTCGGCTCGAGCAGCGTCGGCTCGAGCGGCGCCCAGCTCAGCCACGCCCCCCGCTTCCTCCTCCAGGAGAGGTGCTCGCGCGCGGCCGCGAGCACGTGTCTGTTATGCCCTCCGGCGGCGCTGTGCGGCGCGCACCCGCCGGAGGATCAATTAAAGGGTTAATGAATCCTTGGGGATTGAGGGCTTCGCCCTCTTCTGCTCTGCAGCCAATTACCCTTGGAATCCTATGTGCTCCAATCAGTACACTGCTTCCCTCAGACCTGTTCCTATAAAGGCAATTCCCTCTCAGTTGTGAATTGCCTGTGATAGCGCTCAGAACCCTGTGTTACCTACTCCTGTGAAGTCTAGCCTGTTGCCGACTTGATTGTACGACCATTCTCGATCCTGAATCCTTTTTGCCGACCTCTGCCTGAATTGACGCCTCTCGATCCTGAATCCTTGTTGCCGACCTTTGCCTGAACTGACGCTTCTAGATCCTGATCCCCAGTTGCTGACCTCTGCCTGAACCCCGACTACGTCTTGCCTGACCCCTGGTGCCGCTACGATCTCTGCCTTCCCGTTATCGACCTATTGCCTGTCTCTGGACTTCCGTCACTCACGCTCTTGCTATTGGTTCTCCAGTCCTCCCACATATAAGCTTACATCCTTTGAGCCATTAAGTCCTGGGGGCAACCGATCCCGGGTAGGCGTGTCTTGCGTCCCGGCAAGCGGGGGCTCCTACAGGTGAAGCTGGCTGTGGAGATTGGGGGTTGTGAGCTTATTAAGAGGGCTGGAGTTACCCCGAGCGTGACATTATCACAGGCCCAAAAATGGATGACCTGGTACAGCAGGTGCAAGCTATGGCCACAGCGATCAACCAACTCGCTCAAAGAGTGGCCACTCAGGAATCTCGTCAAGTGCCAACTTCCGCTGTACCACCTCATTTCTCCGAACCTAAGATTCCACTGCCTGAGAAATTTTTTGGAGAACGAGCAAAATTTTCCAATTTCAAGAATGCCTGCGAACTATATTTTAAGTTAAGACCTATCTCCTCTGGCACAGAGGTCCAACGAGTAGGCCTAGTCATTTCCTTGCTTCAAGGAGACCCACAGTCCTGGGCCTTTAGTTTACCGTCCCATGACATTGCTCTACAATCAGTGACTGCCTTCTTCAATGCTATGGGCGTTTTATACGCCGATCCAGATATACAGTCTACCGCAGAGAATAGGCTTCGGGCCTTAAAACAAGGACGGAATTCGGCTGAAGACTACTGTGCTGAATTCCGCCGCTGGGCTATCGAAGCTAGGTGGAACGATCCAGCTTTGTGTAGTCAGTTCAGGGTGGGACTGTCGGATAGCATCAAGGATGCCTTAGTCAATTTTCCCCCGCCAGCGGACCTAGATCAATTAATGCAGGTCTCCATTAAAATAGACCGACGTCTTAGAGAAAGGGCCAGGGAGAGAGTCGGGGCTCCCACGTCTTTTAGACCAGTCCAGAGTCATAGATCCCCGGTTCCCCGTGGAGAAAATACCTCATCATCCTCCCAGGAAGAACCTATGCAATTAGGGAGAACCCGCTTATCCCAAGAGGAGAAACAGCGTAGGCGATCCGAGGGGTTATGCCTGTATTGCGGGAATTCTGGTCATTTTGCAGGGTCCTGTCCCAACAAGGGGAAACCGGCGGAAAACTTCCGCACCCAGACCAGGTAGAGAGTACTGATCTGGGTGAGTCAGTTTGTAACTCTCGCCAGAATAAGATGCTTGTACCTATTGATTTGTTTTGGGGGTCCTCTAAGCAGACAGTTTCCGCCTTCATAGACAGTGGTGCGGCTGGAAACTTTTTGGACAGGAGCATGATCTCCACCTTAGGGATCCCTGTAGTTCCTCTTGAAAGATCCCTACAAGTTTTAGCTATCAATGGAAAGGCAATCCAGGGAGGTCCTATAAATACCAAGACCCCACCTCTCAGACTAATTGTCGGCTCTTCTCACTCTGAATTCTTAGAATTCTTTATTTTTGATTGTCCGGAAACTCCGGTGGTTTTGGGATACCCCTGGTTGCAACTCCATAACCCGGTGTTAGATTGGCGGGCTGGGGAGTTGGTCAAGTGGAGTGACCACTGTAAAGGTCACTGTTTTAATACAGGCCTCAGAAGCGTTCAAGTCTTACCACAGGAATTACCTCAGTCATACGCTGATTGGATCGATGTATTCTCTGAACGCTCTGCTGATACTCTTCCTCCACATCTGTCCTATGACTGCCCCATTGACTTGCTGCCTGGCACAATTCCCCCGAGGGGAAAGATTTATAACCTTACCCTGCCCGAGGAGCAAGCAATGAGGGAGTATATTACCGAAAATCTTAGGAAAGGATTTATCCGTCCCTCTACCTCGCCTGCTGGGGCCGGGTTCTTTTTTGTAGAGAAAAAAGATGGTGGCTTGAGACCGTGCATAGATTATCGAGCCTTGAATAAGATCACTGTAAAAAACCGATACCCCTTACCCTTGATTGGGGATCTGTTCAATCAAGTCACAGGAGCTCAAATTTTCTCCAAATTGGATTTGAGAGGGGCTTACAATCTGATTCGCATCCGACAGGGGGACGAGTGGAAAACTGCATTTAATGTGAAGGATGGGCACTATGAGTACCTGGTCATGCCCTTCGGTCTTTGTAATGCGCCAGCCGTTTTCCAAGATTTTGTTAATGATATATTCAGGGAATATCTCGGTAGATTTGTAGTCATCTACTTGGATGATATTCTCATTTTTTCTAATTCTTTACCGGAGCACAGACACCATGTTAAGTTAGTGCTACAAAAATTAAGAGAGAACAACTTATTTGCTAAACTGTCTAAGTGTGTGTTTGAAGTCACTACAGTTCCCTTCCTAGGGTATGTTATTACCAACCAGGGTTTGGAGATGGACGCGGGGAAGGTTTCAGCAGTTCAGGATTGGGTCCAACCCAAAACTTTAAAGGAATTGCAACGTTTTCTAGGTTTTGCAAATTTTTATCGGCGTTTCATAAAAGGCTTTTCCCATGTTGTTGCACCCCTTACCAACCTTACCCGCAAGGGGGCTTTTACTGCTAACTGGTCCCCCTCTGCCTGTGAGGCCTTTCTAACCTTGAAACGGGCCTTTACTTCGGCACCTGTCTTAGTGCATCCAGATATTCATAAAGCTTTTATTATTGAAGTGGATGCTTCTGAGCTGGGAGTGGGTGCAGTTTTGTCACAATATTCTGGTAACCCTGAGCGTCTCCATCCATGCGCTTATTTTTCGCGTAAATTCAGTACCGCGGAACAAAATTATGATGTTGGCAATAGGGAACTATTAGCTATTAAACTGGCATTTGATGAATGGCGACACTGGTTGGAGGGTTCATTACATCCTATAACTGTGTATACTGATCATAAAAATCTCGAATACATAGGTTCTGCCAAGAGGCTGAACTCTCGTCAGGCACGTTGGGCATTATTCTTCTCGCGTTTCAATTTTATTATTACTTTCAAGCCGGGTGTAAAAAATACTAAAGCTGATGCTCTATCTCGCATGTTCGGTGAATGTAAGGATCGGGGTGATTCTGGTGAACCAATTTTACCCACAGGTTGTGTGGTGGGGGCGTTACTTCCTGATCTCTCCAATACCTTGGCGCCGTTTCAAGATGAATCTCCTAGTGATGTACCCTTGGGGTGCCAGTTTGTTCCGCCGCACCTGCGTTCGGATGTAATTCGCGAATTTCACGATGCCAAAACTGCTGGTCATTTGGGTAACCGTAAGACGTTTATGCTTGCCCGTCGTCATGTATGGTGGCCTACCATGAGACGCGATATCACTGCCTTTATCGACGCTTGTGCTATTTGTGCTCGAAGTAAAGGAGTTCACAAGGCTCCTAGTGGCAGTTTGGTTCCTCTTGAAATTCCTGCTGAGCCATGGACCCATATTTCTATGGATTTTATTGTAGATTTGCCTCTCTCACATGGTAATACTGTCATTTGGGTGGTCGTAGATCGTTTCAGTAAGATGGCACATTTCGTTCCTTTGGCCAAACTTCCTTCTGCACCTGAGCTTTCGCGGCTGTTTACTTCGCATATTTTTCGTATTCATGGTATTCCGTCCAATATAGTCTCTGATCGGGGTGTTCAATTTACTTCCCGTTTTTGGAAACACTTCTGTTCGCGGTTGGGAATACAGATCTCTCTTTCTTCTGCCTACCATCCCCAGACTAATGGGCAGACAGAAAGAACTAATCAAACTTTGGAACAATACTTAAGGTGTTATGTTTCTGATGCCCAAGAACAATGGGCGGAATTTATTGATTTAGCCGAGTTTGCTTACAATAACGTGCCTAGTGAGAGTACCAAGGTATCTCCTTTTTATTGTAACTTAGGGAAAAATCCTAGAGCTTCTTCCCTTTCAGGGTCACCTTCCAATCTGCCGGCGTTGGAGGAGTGGCTTCAAGAACGGAAGAATATCTGGACACACGTTCAGGAGATTCTTAAGACCACTGGTTTGAGGTATAAGAAATTTGCCGACCGCCGCAGATCACAGGAACCTACTCTTCGAGTAGGCGATCTAGTTTGGGTCTCCACTAAAAATATTGCGCTCCGTCAGCCATCTAGCAAATTAGGTCCAAAATTTATTGGTCCTTTTCCAATCATCAAGAAGTTGAATAATGTGTCTTTTAAAGTTCAACTCCCGCCAACTATGAAAATACCTAATTCCTTTCACGTTTCACTGTTAAAACCGGCGAAGAATGCTCCTCTTGCTGGTCCTGCACCAATTCTTCTTAATAATGAGCCCGAGTATGAAGTGAATAAGATCTTGGATTCACGTAAAGTGCGTAATTCTTTACAGTATTTGGTGGATTGGGTTGGCTATGGTCCGGAGGAAAGATGCTGGGTGGCAGCGAGGAATGTTCATGCCAAGGCTCTTGTAAGAAGGTTCCATCGTGACAATCCAGGGAAACCGGGTGAGGGTCCGGAGGCCCCTCGTGAAGGGGGGGGTAGTGTCAGGAACCGCTTACCTGATCCCCGTTCCAGCGACGTCTCCAGGCGACCAGCTGCAGCTGTCACTGTGCGGCGGCTGCGCCGAGCGGCGTCGGCTCGAGCAGCGTCGGCTCGAGCGGCGCCCAGCTCAGCCACGCCCCCCGCTTCCTCCTCCAGGAGACGTGCTCGCGCGCGGCCGCGAGCACGTGTCTGTTATGCCCTCCGGCGGCGCTGTGCGGCGCGCACCCGCCGGAGGATCAATTAAAGGGTTAATGAATCCTTGGGGATTGAGGGCTTCGCCCTCTTCTGCTCTGCAGCCAATTACCCTTGGAATCCTATGTGCTCCAATCAGTACACTGCTTCCCTCAGACCTGTTCCTATAAAGGCAATTCCCTCTCAGTTGTGAATTGCCTGTGATAGCGCTCAGAACCCTGTGTTACCTACTCCTGTGAAGTCTAGCCTGTTGCCGACTTGATTGTACGACCATTCTCGATCCTGAATCCTTTTTGCCGACCTCTGCCTGAATTGACGCCTCTCGATCCTGAATCCTTGTTGCCGACCTTTGCCTGAACTGACGCTTCTAGATCCTGATCCCCAGTTGCTGACCTCTGCCTGAACCCCGACTACGTCTTGCCTGACCCCTGGTGCCGCTACGATCTCTGCCTTCCCGTTATCGACCTATTGCCTGTCTCTGGACTTCCGTCACTCACGCTCTTGCTATTGGTTCTCCAGTCCTCCCACATATAAGCTTACATCCTTTGAGCCATTAAGTCCTGGGGGCAACCGATCCCGGGTAGGCGTATCTTGCGTCCCGGCAAGCGGGGGCTCCTACAGGTGAAGCTGGCTGTGGAGATTGGGGGTTGTGAGCTTATTAAGAGGGCTGGAGTTACCCCGAGCGTGACAAGTGGCAGTCAGATCAGGGCAGACATGTTTCGCCAAGTAGGCTTCTTCAGTGCCCTAATATGGAAATCACAAAATATATTGTCAAAAATATGTTATCTCATTATGTATAAAATTGTGCTACATTTAAATGTGGACAGGCAGTGACAAAACAATAGACCCAACTAGCTTGCACTTTAATTTGTTCGTTGATACCCTTCTTATATATACTAAAAACCATCTAAGATTCATTCACATGTACATTCTATTGTATAGTTAACTGGTCTCATTAGATGGCCCACCTGTTTTCTGACATTGCGGGTCCAGACTTGTGGCCCTAGAGAGGGATGGAGCACTTCCCCTTGCTATAGTTGGAAGCAAATGAAGCCGAATCCGTATATAGTGGTATTGGCTGGCCTTTTAAGAAAAATTCATTGAAAGTCATACATGACGAGGAGATTAAATTAAAAACAAGCGCGCCAGAAGGACGGGCACCCACGTGCAGCGGCCACATAGAGAGGCAGCCGGAACACTGTGCTTAAACGAGCACTACCACCCTTTGAAACAGCGCGACGCGTGCGGGACTCCATTGCGGGGCTATAACAGTATCGTCTGGACCCACAAGGTACCCCATAGTCTATTATAGATGGCATTTACCTCCCCATAGTTTGGGATTGAATAGCAGCAACAGATAACTTTGTATTATTCTTAGAAATCAATACAAATCTCCACAGTGTGGCTGGATTACATAAACATTTTCAGCAATTAACACAGATCTCCATAGAGGGGCTGGATCACACAGCTTACGTTAAAAAACAGGTAATTTGTGCCTAAAATAGTAACACAAAAGATATAATCTTTTTGAATTTTATCTCCTTGTCATTTATGACTTTCAATTAATATTTTTAAAAGGCCAGCCAATACCACTATATACGGATTCGGCTTCATTTGCTTCCAACTTTAGCAAGGGGAAGTGCTCCATCCCTCTCTAGGGCCACAAGTCTGGACCCGCAATATCAGAGAACAGGTGGGCCATCTAATGAGACCAGTTAACTATGTACAAGATGTGAATGAATCTTAGATGGTTTTTTAGTATATATATAAGAAGGGTACTTGGCGAAACATGTCTGCCCTTATCTGACTGCCACTATAGTAAGATAAATAAGCTACTTTATTAGAAAACTGCCATTGAGGAAATCCAAGATGAAATTTACTGCTGTATAACTAATTGTTTTTATTTGATTGTATGTAAAACATATGACTTGTGGATCCACACGGATCCTTTGTATATAAAGGTTTATAATAAAAGTATGTTTTAAACTGAACTAGAGGTGTGGTGAGAGAGCTGGGTCCCTGTCAAACATTGGGATTGGACCTAATCCTAAGAAAGTCTTTATGGGATTTTGCATCAGCACAAGGCTGGAAATAATGGCTGTAGGGGGGTAATGCTTGAAAGCACCACAACTAAGGTGACCAGTCAGCTCCTTCTGGGCACTTGAGATATCAAAAAAGAAATGATTTGCATGGCTCTGCTTACATTTAG
The DNA here is from genome assembly GCA_027917425.1 of Gastrophryne carolinensis. Classification (NCBI taxonomy): domain Eukaryota; kingdom Metazoa; phylum Chordata; class Amphibia; order Anura; family Microhylidae; genus Gastrophryne; species Gastrophryne carolinensis. The sequence goes on from CM051235.1 coordinate 282,327,451, forward strand.
GAATCCTGGGTAAATCCAGCTTTTTTTGGTTTGAATGTGCCTTCTGAATTCTTTCTGATTTAAGAAAGTGCTCTTCATCTTATACACATAAATAGGGGAGTTTTTGGTGTGTGGGGGAGCTGGGTTTCACCCTTAAACCGGACCTTCAGTGTGATTTAATGAAAAGCCCAAACTCTTAAAAAACAATTCCCCAGCATCTAAAATTAATGTATTTTACGTTTTTAGTCACTAACTTATTATTCTTTCCCCCACTGGGCTGCAACTCTGTTCAGGAATTTAGGATATGGGCGCCACCATCTTGACTCAGAAGCATCACACTTACTGAGTAGAGTAGAGTGGGATAAGGTACAGGGGGCGGGTTATAGCTCTGCTTTGCTCAGACAGAGCAGAGCTGGGGTCAGGTAAAGGTCAGCAGTCCCAGAATGCAGAGCAGCACAGTCAGGAGGCACTTCCTGTTTGCAGGCTGCCTGATAAGTTGGCGGGTTCCATAAGCCGCCATTTTGAATGTTTAAAGGCTCATAACATACACTAGATGCAGGTAGGATGATTTTTAATGTGGACAATCTGTATGTACAGGGTGTGGGAAACATATAAGATAGACTCTTATTCAGAGTGAAGGTCCGCTTTAAGTGTCTTGTACTTTGTTACTGGTGCATTTGAGCATATGGCCACCAGTTTAGCCAGCTGCACAGAGGCAGATTGCAGTCCCTGTATGTATGCCTATGTACTGTAGAGAGAGATGGGAAGTTTTTGTAAATGCACACAACACTCCCACATAATAGCCTTGGGATGGGGGGTTGTAATATCTCTGCTTACTTTGTTTGCAAACTCCTTTATTTGCATTGACTCATTTCTGGTAGAAGCACAAAGACCTGATCACCATCTTGTGCTCAGTGTATTAACCCTTTAAATGCCAGCCACGTAAAATTTACGTGGTTGCCTCTCCGTCACTTAAGTGCCAGCCACGTAAATTTCACGTGCCTGGCATTTACCCCTAACAGTTAAAAAATAGAAAAAAAAAACCACTTACCTCCCGGTATCCCCGTGAAGCTTGGGGTCCCCTCTTCCTGCGGGGGGCATCCGATCGCCCCCCCGTTGTCCTCCGTCTTCAGGAGGGGGCCCGAAACCAGCCGCCCCCCCCTTCCCCGTTTCCAGCGCTGACATCGCCGCTGTAAAAAAAAAAAACAAAAAACAAACTGTCATTTACTCACCTCCGCGCCCGAGCCTTCTGTCGGGTCTCCTCTTCACCGGGGGGGGGGGGGTCCGATCCCCCCCCTGGGCTGCGCAGTCTTCAGGTGAGGACCCTCTTCCGGGTCCTCACCTCTAGTAATGGCGGCGATGGCCGCCGCCTCCTAGCCCCGCCCATTGTGGGGAGCAGGGCGGGTGTCAGGTGAGGAGGCTCCGATCGGAGCCCCCTCGCCTGTCACCCGCCCTGCGCCGATCACCACCGGCATCTGTCAGTGACATGAGCGGCGCAGGACAGCGGCGAGGGACGCCGGATCAGAGGTGAGTACAGTGTAAAAAAAGAAAAATAAAGATTTTTTTTCTTGTGTCTGTGTCTTATTATTTACTTTTAACCCCTTGTGAACTGGTAAGGGGTCCATGACCCCTATACCAGTTCACAAGGCTGGGGGGATGGCAAGTCACCTGCACTAGCGGGTGACTTGCCATTAACCCCCGGCACCCCCATTACCTGCCTCCCCAAAGGCCAGGGGGGGGCAGAAGAGCCCGGGCCCACGGGCTATGCGGGCTTGTAGCCTGCAGGGCCAGGGGCCACAAAAGCTGGCCCCTGCGCCCTGTTCCTACAAGCCCTGCATAGCTGGTCCCGGGCTGGTTACTTTGGGTAAGGGGGACCCCACGTCAATTTTTATTTTTTTTTTAAGGGTTTTTAACCCTTAAAAATAAAAAAAAAATGGGGTCCCCCTCCCCTGGGAGGGGGGACCCTATGTCATTTTTTTTTTCGATTTAACCCTTTGTAGTGTGGATGGTATTTGTATTTTATTTGTGAATGTTATAAAATACTTGTTTCAGTTAGAGGGGTCTCCTGGGCAGGAACGGGGGGCTACCGATAAATATGTGGTACCGTTCTAATCGGTAGAAATGGGGCTTTCACATGCAATATGCTTTTCCTTAATAAAATAAATTTTTTATTTAAATTAAAGGAGTCAATTTTCTAAAAAAAATTTTATTTATTTATTTTTTTTACTTAATAATATTGAAAAAAAAAATAAAATTTACAAACAAGACATTTCATGTTAAAGCCTAAACTCTGCTGCAAAAAAAATATATATAATTTTCCTGAAAGTTCCAGCAAAAATGGCGCAAAACATGACGCAAAATGGGGAAAAATGGCCTGTCAACAGAGGGTGACAAAATCTCAAGTAGGCTGGCAATTAAAAGGGTTAATAGTACCTATGCATGTTGGGTATTGTTCTGTTCGGGGGACCTTGCGCTTTCAGACTTAGCTTGTTTTTTTCTGGTTTGCATATTTATATTTTAGGAAAAGGTGTTTTTTATTCAGCTTTTTTATAAATTTTTTAGGGAAACCCTGCGCAAACAAAGAATTCTTTGAGGTAATAATTCCAGAAAGATGAGCCCACTAGAACAAGCTGGGTACCCTTAGAAAGCTTAACGTGTGTACTTTCAGGGAATATATGGTTTATGGGGGATATTCCAAATGTCAAGGGTTGTTTTGGTTGAAAAATCGCAAGGTGCGCATTTTCAAGTAAAATTACCGTTACGCACATGCTTTACTTTGGGGTGTTTGGCAACTCTTCCCTTGACAGTAGCTATGCATGTTGGGTATTGTTCTGTTCGGGGGATGTTGCGTTTTCAGATTAAACTTGTTTTTTCTTGTTTGTATATAGTTTTTTTAGGAAAATGTGGCTTTGATTCTGCTTTTTTATCCTTTTTTTTTAGGGAAACTCTTTGCAACCAAAGAATCCATTGAGGGATTACTTCCAGAAAACTATGGCCACATCAACAAGCCTGGTACGCCTAGAAAGCCTGAGGTGTGTACTTCCAGAGAATATATAGTTTGTTGGGGGTATTTCAAAAGTAAAGGGTTGTTTTTCTGGAAAAACTGCAAGGTGCGCATATTGCGTAGCATAGTTGTATTTTATCTGAAAATCCCCTAAAGCGCTGTTTCAGTTTGGGGGAGTCTCCTGGGCAGGAAAGGGTGTCTACCAATACATATGTGGTACCGCTGTAACCGGGAGAAATTGGGATTTCACACGCAATAAGATTTCATTGACAAACTTACTAGAGACAGCAGCCCGACTGGCCCCAAAGCATTGCACCACCAAGCATTGTTCCACCAAGCATTGTTCCAGGTCTCCCTTTGGCCAGTCCACCCCTGGGCATAACTATAGGGAATGTGACTACACCGGAGCCAAGAAGGTCAGGGGGGCGCCATCATTGTTGCTCCTCCACCCTATTTATCAGATTTGTGCTCACTTGCCATAATTTAGAGAAAGGAAGCATCATTTGTATCTGCTCTTACAGTTGTGAGTTGTCTAGCTGTATCCAATTGGGTTAAAAGACATAAAAAAGGTTACTGTATGGGCTCTACTTAAAGCGGAACAAAACCACCCAGAGGTCAACCTACAATCGAAAAGATTCAAGGCAGGCCATTGGCTTTTCCCTGGGGCATCCTGAATTGGGATGCCCAGCTGTGTGAACCCCCCATTCACCCATAAAAACTCACTTTTTCTTCCAATCCATTCCAGGCCATACTTATTCAATACGATTGGGTAACTCCTGCCCAAAGGGGCGTGACTGCAAGACAAAAGCGTGGCTCCGCCTCCCGGCCTATATCCTTCCGGCTGACTTCCTAGATTCCAGTTTCATTCTTGCAGTTGGGATGACTGCATGGCTCTCTAGACTCCTCTTCCATTTACTTTTTTTTTGTTTCTCAGATTATACCTTTGAAGCGGGGGCAAGACCCTGTCTGTCTTCCTAGGTCCCTTATGCTGCTCTGATCTGGATTGTCCCATTATGCCTCCTCAGTTTTCGGCTTGGCGAAGTTCCGTAAAACTGTATCCGGATCAGGATGGTAAGGTAAGCGCAGGGTCCAGTGTGCGCTTTGTAGTGCTTGGCACTCTGGCTGAAGGCTTTCATTGAAAAGTATAAGCAGCTACAGGTTTTTGTCTGGTGAGCCTGATTGGGGTGACCAAGGGAATGATTTTCCCTCTCTTATTGTTTTTTATTGCTCTTTCCCATGTGTTTCTTTGTTCTCTGGTTGAAAAATTCAAAATTTGCGCGCCTTTTTAGGGGGCGGAGCTAAAGCTGCAACGAGAAAAGATTTTCGGCAGCTTAAGTTCCGAGTACCGGGCGCAGAGCGCTTCCTCCGTCCGCCTCTGTGGAAAGATTTTCGGCTTGGCGAAGTACCAAGTACCGGGCACAGAGCGCTTCCTCCATCCGCCTCTGTGGAAAGATTTTCGGGTTGGCGAAGTTCCGAGTACCGGGCGCAGAGCGCTTCCTCTGTCAGCCTCTGTGGAAAGATTTTCGGCTTGGCGAAGTACCGAGTACCGGGCGCAGAGCGCTTCCTCTGTCAGCCTCTGTGGAATGATTTTCCCTCTCTTATTGTCTTTTATTGCTCTTTCCCATGTGTTTCTTTGTTCTCTGGTTGAAAAATTCAAAATTTGCGCGCCTTTTTAGGGGGCGGAGCTAAAGCTGCAACGAGAAAAGATTTTCGGCAGCTTAAGTTCCGAGTACCGGGCGCAGAGCGCTTCCTCCGTCCGCCTCTGTGGAAAGATTTTCGGCTTGGCGAAGTACCAAGTACCGGGCACAGAGCGCTTCCTCCATCCGCCTCTGTGGAAAGATTTTCGCCTTGGCGAAGTTCCGAGTACCGGGCGCAGAGCGCTTCCTCTGTCAGCCTCTGTGGAAAGATTTTCGCCTTGGCGAAGTTCCGAGTACCGGGCGCAGAGCGCTTCCTCCGTCCGCCTCTGTGGAAAGATTTTCGGCTTGGCGAAGTTCCAAGTACCAAGCGCAGATCGCTTTCTCCGTCCGCCTCTGTGGAAAGATTTTCAGCTTAGCGTAGCAGCTAGCTTCGCTGAGATCTCCGTTTCTTTTCAGTGGTACTGCGCATTTTCTCTAGAAGGGGACGCTGGAAGATATTCGGCTTAGCGAAGTCACCAGCTCCGCTGAAGTGGCCGGTTCTCTTCCGACGGGGCACGTTTTTCTCGCCGACCAAGCTTAAACATTTTCGGCTAGGCAAGGTGCCTAACATCGCCAGAGATCGCAATTCCCCTTTGGCTGCACATAATTTCTGGGGTAGTTGGCCAGCAAAAGGGCTGCTCTGAGCCACTGCACGGCCACCCTCAAGTGGACCTAAACCTTTTGGTAGGTTATTTTTTTATTTAATTTTTTATTTATTATTGATTGGGAAAGGGCAAGGTAATATATAATTTATATTGTAATATATAATTATATGGTGGTCTACCCTCAAGGACTTGCAGTAGTCTTGTGACTGTCGAGAACCTATATATACTTGGTCGCAGATCCCCTGTGTCATAGACTAGTATTATTAAATTCACCATGGTGGAGGCATCTGGGGTAGTCATCTGGTCTTTATCAGATTTACCCTATATCTAGTTGCATGCAGTGGCACTGGATGAGGATAGCACAGTGCGCAGGGATTATGCTACGGTTGTAGTGGATAGGGAGACAGTTGTCTCCTCCCTGAAGGGGCTCTGACCCTTATCGACGGTGCTTTCTGAGAAACCCCTTGGCAGTTTTCATGCGGACCGTGATGTGAATCGTACCGGTTACTAACAAGGTTTTTTGGAAAAAAAAAAAGAGAAAAAAGAAATCCTCCGAGTATATTGAAGAGGATATTGTGGCTGCCATAGGCTCCTTCGGAGTTTGTAAACTTTCGGCAGCCCTCAAGTGGTCCTAAACCTATAGAGTCGTCATGGAGTATTCACTACTAAAAAGGTTTTAAAGAAAATAATTTTTTCCTCTGAGTTGAAGAGGATATTGTGGCTGCCATGGTCTCCTTCTGAGTCTTTGAACTCTGTCGGCAGCCCTCAAGTGGTCCTAAACCTATAGAGTCATCATGAAGTATTGGCTACTAAAAGGGTTTTAAAGAAAATAATTTTTCCTCCAATTTGAAGAGGATATTGTGGCTGCCATAGTCTCCTTCTGAGTCTTTAAACTCTGTCGGCAGCCCTCAAGTGGTCCTAAACCTATAGAGTGTCATAATGGAGTATTGGCTACTAAAAATATTTTAAAAGAAAAGATTTTTTCCTCTGAATGGAAGAGGATATTGTCTGCCATAGTCTCCCAGGAAGTTATCTGTTGGAGAGTCCTCTACACATGAGGTGTCCGGTTAAGGAGAAGTTGGATGGATGGTTGATTTCCTCCGTTTCTGGAGGATTTTGCGGAGCATATGCATTATTATAATCTGATCAATAGGGAATGGCAGAAGTCAGGTTGTCTACTACGTATCTCTTTCCTCCAGATCAGATTGAATTATGGTCTTACCCTTGTTACCAAGAGCACAAGCAGGGAGGAATTCAGTCAATATGGATTTCTCCCTGTGAAGTGTTCTAAAGGGAGGCTGGCAGCTTCCCAGGTGAGTAGCTCTCAGATATTTGTCTGCATTGCATGTCCCAACTTTGGGGACTCAGAATTAAGAGTAGGGACCACACTAAACACAGAGTGCCTTGCCGGGGCAGTGTGGCTTCCACATGTATCTGCAGATATATGCAACCAAATCTCTGTCTTTCCACACAGCTAGACATGTTTGTTGCTTGATATTTAGTTGATGAGAGGGTTAAACTGGGCGGTAAATTAGTTCCCAGGCCCTGAATAATAATAATAATTTTGTATAAATAATAGTGATTGAGCTGCTCCCACCCCCCTTTGTTCACTTGTAAAGCTGCCACCTGGTCTTCGCTTCATACATTTACCAAATTTTACAAGGTAAGGGCCTCAGCTGACGCTGTATTTGGTCGAAAAGTTCTTTAGGCGGTAGTGAAAGGAACTACCGCGTTGGGGATCCCACCCATATTTGGCACTGCTTTTGGATGTATCAATCGTATTGAATAAGGACGGCCTGGAATGGATTGGAAGAAAAAACACAATTCTGTGATACTCACGTGTAGAATTGTTTTTTCTGTTAATCCATTCCAGGCCATCCGACCCGCCTCTTTTGGGGGAATATAGGAAGTTACGATCTATCCTTGATACCCTTTTTATGGTGTTCTTCTTTTTTATAATAATATTTTGCATTGAAAAGAATGCTCGGTTGATATATCCATGTCTTGGATGCCTAGTCTTGTGGATATATAAAAAAAAAAAATTTAAATGGTACATATTTATAATCAGAGAGAGGAGTCTTTTATGTTGTCTCCAGCCTTTTTGTCTCCAAAGAGATATAGGTATGCCTCCCGGGCGGCTGGCTATCCTGCTTTTTAATTAACTGGAATCTAGGAAGCCAGCCGGAAGGATATAGGCCGGGAGGCGGAGCCACGCTTTTGTCTTGCAGTCACGCCCCTTCGGGCAGGAGTTACCCAATCGTATTGAATAAGGACGGCCTGGAATGGATTAACAGAAAAACCAATTCTACAGGTGAGTATCATAGAATTGTGTTTTTTCAGGGTCCAAAGCACATGCACAGGCTCTCGTTCAGTGAAAGCCACCTGCTGTTGCTCTCATTGTATACCATGGGGAGCATGTATGACTATTTCCCCTGCACCCCCGGTATCGTGAGTTGGCTCCCACCCTAGCCATTCAAGTAAATGGGAACCACCTGCCGAATGACATCCCGTAGGGATAAGTTTTCCTGGGGGGTTCATAAGGCAGGGCATAAAACAAAACCCAGGAAAGTCAAATTCCCGGGCGTTGTTCTGCTTTAAGATTCACACCAGGGCCCCATCACATTTAGTAACACCATTAATGATACCCATAGACTCAGACTAAATTTCAGAAATGATTCATACAATACAACTTACTTGGCTGTATATGTAAGAAAGGTGCACCGCATAAGCTTTAAGTAGGTTGAAAGAGATTCTTTCCTCCAGCTCCGCAACACAACCTTTTGCAATGCAGAAACAGACTTGTCTTCATATGAAGCAGAATGTGAGTTTGCAGAAAGCAGAAGTTACATAGTAAGAAAAAAAGTTATATTCACCATTACAGAGGGTGAAATAAAAGTAAAGTAAGCTGCTAAAAAGAATGGCCACTAAATAGCCGTGTAACACATCACGAACGGTTGGCTAAAAAGTGACATTATAACTCATAACAGAACAGAAGCCCAACAGAATACAGTGCTTCCAGCTGCACTTTCAAGTTTAAATTTTGACTGTGACGTGGCAGCTCTTACATTGTCACACTGTCATCCTCCCCACTTCTCCTCCCTCAGTCTGGATGTCCTCAAGCTATGTCTCAACACTCAACACAAATAAAATGCTTCTATATGTAGTAAACCGTTATTTAAGTAAGGCCAACATCACACCTAGGGGATGTGATTGCCTGTGCGTCCGCAAGTTGCAGGCATTTTGGCCGTTCTCTATTTGCTACTGAGCAATTGTAAGCACAATAATTGCAAAAACATTGCTAGCAGTGCTTAGGCGCCAAATGCAGGTATGAATGGCCCATAGGTAACTACGGACAGCATTCTGTCGACGAATGCGGGGCGGTAAGGATAGCCTCATTATCGCAGCCAAGTGCTCAGGTGTAAAGTGGGCCTTAATCTAGCTCATTTTGTGTGGTACACATGCGCTGCTGACTCTTAGAACTGTATTTACACATGTTCAGACGTGCCTAAAGTTTAAAACCTTTTCTACTGTCCCTCTTATAAACTATTCAAGTCCTGTTTACCATAGGTGTTGGCTTTATGGCACAGAATTGAGCAGACTATTTATGCATTCAGAGGGTCCTTTTTAGATAAACAATTACCAAACCAAATTGAGATGCCGCACTTTAAGCCAACAACTGCCCGATGTTTGGAGGTCTCATTTTAATGCATGGGTTCCCTAATGACACCATGGATGACCCATCTAATGAACCATGCATGACTTGTCACATGTAATGCCCCAGCAGTCATCCCTATGTAGCCATACTAACAATGATGTTTTTTTTGTTGTGTTCTTGTATTGATAGTCTCTGGATGACTCTCCTTATTTTAACAGCAGTTTCAGCAGATCTAATGAAAGACTTTGGCTTAGTATGTGGCATACGTCAGCTAACTTGTGATTTTACCAGAATAATGCCTATGGCGAGTTTCTTCTAAATAGACTGGTGGCTACACACAGTGTGTGGGCTGACATTTCAACCTTCTAGTATACTTAGTCTCTAATAGATAAATGAAAGGGATTGACCAGTCAAACTTTAAAATAATCTGTCAGGCAGCTTACCTGATGCAGTATCAGTCCCATGCAGTCTCCTTGCTCTGGTCACAAAAATCCAGGGTACGTTCAGCTTCCTCTGCCTCCAGCATTTCTGGACCACAAATACAACACTAAGACTCACGTCTAGTCAACACCCCCTCTGTTATTCTGATGCTCAATCTAATTCAATATACACAGTGTGCTTGTATGACTCAGCCCTGCCAATCCCATCACCGAGGGCACGAATACAATGAGGTAAAACATTTCAAATTACTATGGAAGAATAGCTTCACTTAGAAAAAAAGGAAAACAAAATAACAATGTTGCCATGTTTGGCCCTACACCATAAGTGTGCTTGGACAATCACTTGTCTGATACCTGTGACTCTTACTTGCACCGGTCTGGCAGATTATTAATACAGGGAACTGAGATAGACACAAGGAAGTGTTACAGTTATAGGAAATCAGTAAAAATGATTTGCCTTAAAATATTTAGTAATAGAACATTGCACCACAATATATGAAGACCTCCTCTACAATAAATCTACGAGTCGCCCATGACTCTCAACAGTAAATCTGTGTATCCCTTTACCATTTTCAGTCTTTCCGATGCCTTTTCCACCTTGGATCCCTTATTCCCAAGAGACCATTACCACCTCTGTTGCCCCATCCTGTGGCCATTGGAGTCTTCTGGACAGCATACTTAAATTCCGAACTAAAGCATCAGCCTTCAGAAAGACAATTTTCTGTTCCAGAAATGATATTTGAAGGTGCCACGTGGCTTTGTAATGAAAAATAGAATTCTGGATAGCAGATGTCTTGTCAATGGAATTTATAAAAGAAAAAAGGAGATGAAACATGATTTCATTTGTCAGAAACCAGGGGAAGACCAAAGCGTCAGGGTTGTACATGCTTTAATGGTCGTATTTTCCATTTAACAGCTTCAGATCTGGGATACTGCTGGACAGGAACGCTTCCGCACCATAACTCAGAGTTACTACAGAAGCGCCAATGGGGCCATTATCGCCTATGACATCAGCAAGAAGAAATCATTTGAATCGGTTCCTCGCTGGATAGAGGATGTTCAGAAATATGCTGGCTCCAACATTGTGCAGCTGTTGATTGGTGAGTTTACAATTATACAAATACTAGTTACAAACATGACAGAAAACCACCCCCAACAGATCCACAAAATTGTTTTCAAAGGACGCTGGTCACAGGCCATGCCCACTCATCCTCCGGACCAGAGTTTGTGTGTGAGAGGGTGGCTGTGGCCGGAGGAGCTGGCAGGCAGAGATCAGTTATCCTGCCCGACTACTGCGGGGGGTGGAGGAGTTCATTCTGCCGCACTGCCTATAATGGGGGAATCTGGGGGTGATATTCTACCACACTGTAAGGGGGAGATATGCTGCCACACTGCCTATAATGAGGGGGATTTGTGAGGGATATGCTGCAACACTGCTTATAATGAGGGGGATTTGGGGGGATAATTCTGCCACACTGCTTATAAGGGGGTTGGTATTCTACCACACTAACTTAAAGTGGAGTATTTGAGAGGGCTAATCTGCCATGAATTCTATAATGGGGGGGGGGGGTGGGGGCAATTCTGCCATACTGCCTGTTATGGGGTGATTGGGGGGGCATTGTGCACACTGCCTGGAATGGGGTGATTATGAGGTGGTATTCCCTTCCCGCACAGAACTAATCGTAAATGTAGCAATATTGCTGGGCTTTTACAATTGAGTATTGGGCTCAATGGTTGTTGGGATACAGTAAAGGGGTACACTGTATATCTTTTTGTATCCCTATAAACTAGGGGAGTATTGTATGTACAGGGTTCATTGTCTGTATGTCATGGTGTGTATATTGAAAATGTAGAATGGCTATAGAAATATAGACAGAGATCCACTGAACTCCTGTATATAGTCTCACGTTTTATATGGAGATTTTGACTGGGACAGGGCAGAAACAGACTTTGTGAGATAGGAGATGGTGTTTCAGTGTATCCACCCCACTTCCATATAATCCCCCTTTTTTTCTAAATGAATAGAATGTACCCCAGTATAAACCTCGGCTAGCTGCTAAACAGGGGTAATCGCTGGAAGGACAACAATTATCTATCAAACCTTCAGTTTCCACTGCTTTAGAGCATGGTGTTCCACCCAGATGGTCCTTCACCAATATGTTCATCAAGGAAGGTCCACCCTGTGCTGAGCTTTTTGATTGGTTAGGTAGCAATCGGTAAGTACATGGAATTAGGTCACGCTATACAATAGAATATTATTCTAAGTATGTCACACACCCCACTTCAGAATAGTCATTACACTTGAGTTATACTGACCTGTAGAGGGCGATCTTGCAGAGATGTAATGAAAAAAAGGGAGCCCCTCCCGGTCCATAAATACCTGGGACCTCCCACTCATTCCCCAGTCTTTCATCTCTGCAGTCGGCGAGCAAGTCAGAAGATAGATGTCTCCTCCTTGCAGGTAGCCGGGGTAACTCCCGGCCCTCTTGTTGGTCTATTCCTGCCTGGACCCACTTTTATTTAAGTATCCCTTGCCTCCCAGCCTAGGCTGCTGGTCTGGGCACAGGTAGACTGCACCTTACGGTGCTCAGGAGCTCTGCTCCGCCGTGAGACCCCATACTAGGGGATAGGCGGCTGTCCGGGTTGGTGATCCCGGAGTGGGATGCCCCGTCTATGGCCCCTCCACTTCTAAGTGGGTTTCCCCCTCTCCCGGTCATCCATTGCTCCCTTATTGAGGGGGGGGGGAGCGCACACCTTCTCCCTTGTGAATTATCTCTGTGGATGTTATTGAGGTGTGTGTGTGTGTTATTTACTGTTGCATGCTTTTCTGTTCACTCTTGGCGGCGCCGGCTGTAGTCGCGGCGCCGGCTGTTTCTGCCAGCGTTTTCTTGGGGGAGCTTCTTCCCCTCAGGTTCCGTGTGGGGGGGGCGGGGTCGGGCGCTCGGTGCGCTCCTACAGCCCGCCCCCTGTGTTGCTGGCACTGCTGCGGAGCCCGGCCACTGGCCGGGAGACGCGTTCTGTCAGGGGAGGGGGGCGGGGCCGGGCGCGAACCGCGCCGACCCGCCCTCCTTCTTCCTCATCTGCTCTCTGCTTCGCATCGTGCTCTGCTGTCGGCGCCATTATAGTAAGCGCCCTGTGGGCTCCATATTTTACATTATTTCATTTTATCTGCTTGTTATGGGTGTGTGTGTGTGTATATATATATATATATATATATATATATATATATATATATATAATTTGGTGCGCCTGATTGTGTGTGTTGATCAGCCCTTGCCTTATGTCTTTCAGGTGGACCTTTATTTGATATAAAGGGGTCCTCCTGGTCCTGGGTTTTTTAGTTAGGGCTCCCAATAAATCCTCCCACTCGGGACATAGTAGGGGCATCCCGGGTTGCTTATATTGCGTAATTCCCTTGGTCATTGCGACTACCAATAAAATCACCATATGGAGGCTTCCTAGGATACCGGGCTCGGGCTCCCCTTGGGGCAATCCCGGCAGTGTATGGGGTGTGGGGTATCCCTTACGGGGGATGATGTATTTCTTTGTATACCATGTGCGCAGCAGGCTATAACGCGGCAGTCCGGGTCCCAGGCGTCTGGGTCAGCGCCGCCGGCCTCATCGCCTACCCCTCCCCGTCTGATCCGTACCCCAGGTGATGTTGTCACGGGTGGGGAGTCGCAATCTGCTGTGTGTGCCAGATTGGCCAACCTTGAGAAATTATTTTCTAGCGCTGTGGCCAGAAAGGCCCCGGCTAAGAGGAAGCACTTGTCTCCAGCCACGCCAGCCTTGGATTTTGATGAGTTTGATTCACTGGACTGGTCTGATTATTCCCCGCTAGAGGAAGGGGAGTTATTTGAGGAGTCCAATGGTTCTGATGATCAGCAATTTGTGGGCGCTGATTGCGAGCAGGGACAGGGGGTTACTATGGATACCCCTAAGGTCCTGGCTCATCTTCTCGAAGTTCTGGCTATTTCTCTCCCAGAGGAGACTCCTCCGCAGAAGGGCGAGTTCTTTGGGACTTCTAAGCCGCGCTTGGAATTCCCAAATCAAAAGCATTTTGATGGCATTATTCTTAAGGAATGGGAGAGGCCTACTCGGCTTCCGGGTGTTCCTCAGGGCTGGGATAAGAAATATCCCTTCCTGGTGGACGCGGTGCAGCACTGGTCGTTTTGCATTCTCCTGACTCCACCACCTTAAAAGATGGTGAGGACCTCCCTTCTCACTTCCCAATGATGTGTTGTAAACACCTCGCGTCAGTTGGCGACTGGACACCCACCCCCATTCCTATCCCTTCCTCTTTTCCTTTCTTGCCTCCCTAGCTTCTTTAATCTAGTCCCCCTGTCCTAACCTTCCATTCTTCCTCCTAACGTACGTGGTCTTGGGCCACACACACCTTATACCTCGCTTTGGGAGATTTTGTTTCCAATTTGTTTATGTGTTGACACCCCCTTGGGTGTTATTATATGCTGTACAAAATGTAAAGTGTGATACAATGCAATGTACTTCTCATATATTCTCAATAAAAATATTGATAAAAAAAAAAAAAAGATGGTGAGGACAAGCGCATTGATCAGATGGCTTGTCACGGCTTTGTAAGTGTCGGTTCGGCCTTGCGGCCTGTTTGTGCTTCGGCACTTTTGGCGGTAGCTACCAGGTCGGTTGTTAGGGACCTGTTGACTACTTCCAGGCTTGACCAGGCTAGTGATAAGTTCACCGCCCTTAAGAGGTGCGAGTTGTTCATGTCCTTTGTGTTAGCCACCCTGGATGACACCATGGTGATGTGTAGTAGAACTTCGGCCTTGCTTGTGGCTATCTGGCGGTCGGTTTGGTTGCGCCAGTGGGCGGCTGATATTCTAAGTGTGCCATACACTCCACTTTGATCTTCATGACATGTGGGTAATCTCCAGTAGAGGTCGAACTTCTGCAGAGATGAATATGCAAAGAAAGAAAGCCCCTCCCGGCCCATATATACTTGGTACCTCCCACCAATTTCCCAGTTCCTTCTCTGCAGGGAAGGCGACAAGACAGAAGATGAAGACTTCTTTTACTTACAGGCAAGCCGCGCCCGGCCGTTTATTATCCCTATAACTGCCAGGACCCGTTTTAAATTGCCCCTATTTGAGCCTCCCAGCTTAGGCTGCGGGTTCTGGTGAGGGTAGGAGCACCCTATGGGTGCGGAAGGAGCCTTGCTCCACCGTGAGGCCTCATTATGGGGTAGGCGGTTATCCAGGTTTTTGGTGATCCTGGTGCGGGATGCCCCATCCCTACATGCCTGTGGCCTTATTATGGCTGGGTTCCCACCCCCCATTCCGGGTCCCTTACTTCCCTCTAGGTGGGGGGGGGGCTGGCGGGCCGTCATCCTCGGTCTCTCCCTTTTTATTTATTAAGATTTATATATGAGTGTATGTGTGTGTTGGTGTTTCACTTTACTTTGTGTTGTGTGTGAGTGTGGATCTCCTGGAAGTATCCCTGGATGAATTGGTGCATGGTGCTTTACTAGCCCGTGGTGGGTTTCCTGTTAGCCTGGGGAGCTTCTCTCCCTCAGGCTGTGTTAAGAAAAGGGGGCGGGCGCTCGGCGCAGCCGCGGTACCCCCGCCCCCTCGTTCGGCGCGTTTTGCGGGGGCTTCACTGGCCAGACCCACGCTGCTGGGAGGGGGGTGGGGCCGGAAAAGCACGCCTTTGGCGCTGGCCCGCCCCGCTTCTCTTCCTGCTTCTCCTCAGATCGGGGGCCATTTTTGCTGCCTTGCTGCGGTTGCTGCTGCCGTTCTTGGGGACAGGTAGGGGCCTGTTGGCCACCTCTTTGTCACTTGGGGGTCCCTCTCTGGTGGGGGGGCCCCTGTGGTGCTGTTTTTTTGCAGGTTTTGCCATTTAATTATTTTAATTATTTAATTAAAATTATATATATATATATTTTATATATATTTGGACCGTATGGTCTCCTTCTGCCATCAACCTTCTATGTTTCTATGTTTACTGTATAGTAATTGATATGCCTTTATTGTGTGTTGCAGATTGCAGATGTTAAAGGGTTCCTCCTGGTCCTGGGGTCCCTAGTGTAAATTTGATCACCTCAAATCCTCCCACCGGGACTTTTAAGAGGCATCCCGGGTTGCTTAGGCGCAGGGTGGATTTGATTTAAATCTAACTGATTTAAATCACGATTTAAATCACGATTTAAATCACTAGTCAGTAAGGCTTGATTTAAATCAGTGATTTAAATCAAAGTTTCTACCTAAACTAGTTCTTGCTATTTTAACATGCAAGTAGATGAAGATTTTTAGAATCACTTTTTATATTACTTTTTTCTCCCCAGTTTAATGGGTTAATCATTCATATTTGGACACCACTGTTCTGTTGTACTTAGGAAGGAGAAAAATAATCCTGACCTTAATAACAATTTAAATAGATATACAGCATAAGTTATTTGCTTAAACAAACATCCATGTTTTGTTAACTAATTTGGCTAAACAAAATATATATATATTTTAAGAAACTTAGACTGTCAGCCCAGCCGACACATGAAAAACTTAAATACTACTGTCCCTGCTGTCCTCTGTAGCTCACTAGTCATAGGTTTGTAGAACAATAGGATTAAGGTCTTTTTCTCAACTCTGTTCATGTTGTAACATTTTTGCTGTGAAGAAGAGGCTGGGACCTCTGCGGAGTCAAATTCAGTTTTGAGAACTGCGTAAGTAAAGCGAGCGTCTGTGATAATATAGGAGAGAAACTGCCCACTAATCCTACAGAAACCTCTGGAAGAGCATGGCATTGTGAATGTTACACATATACGGCCTTTATTCTACTGAGTTAAACAACTCAGCTTTATCTCATGATGGAAGAACCTTTGGATGGTAAAATACTTTCCTCAAAAAGCAGTTTATTGAAAAAAAATCCGATTTAAATCAAAAAAATCCGATTTAAATCAAAAAAATCCGATTTAAATCAAAAAAATCCGATTTAAATCAAAAAAATCCGATTTTTTTGATTTTTTAAAAAAAAACATTGATTTTTATCCACCCTGCTTAGGCGTAAATTCCCTGCGGTCTTGCGACTGACCACAAAAATCACCATATGGAGGCTTCGCAGGATACTGGGCTCGGGCCCCCTCTGGGACAATCCGGGCCATGTGTGGGGTATCCCTTACGGGGGAGAATGTGCCGATCTGTATACCATGTGCACAAAAGGCCATAACGCGGCAGTCTGGTACCCAGCCTTCTGGGTCGGCTCCTCCCGCTTCATCGCCTTCCCCTCCCCACCTTATCCGTACCCCAAGTGACATTGGTGCCAGCAGGGAGTCGCACTCTGATGTTTGTGCTAGGTTGGCCAGCATCGAGAAATTTATTGGTAGCATGGTGAGCAAGAAGGCCCAGGCTAAAAAGAGACATTTGTCGGCGGCCCAGCCCTTGTGGGATGTTCCATTGATTTGTCAGATTATTCGCCGTTAGTGGAGGGGGAATTGTATGAGGAAACAGAGACTGACTATGTACAGTCTGGTGATGCTGATGTCGGGCAGGCGCTGGGGGATGCCGTCGATATGGTCAGTGTTTTGTCACATCTATTGGAGGTGTTGGATATTTACCCGCCTGAGGCGACTCCTCTCAAGAAGGGGGAATTTTTTGGGGCACGCGAGCCCCGTCTGGAATTCCCTACCCAGGGTCACTTTGATGCGCTGATCCTGAAAGATTGGGAAAGGCCCAGTCTTTCTGGTGCTCCTCAGGGATTGGATAAGAAGTATCCTTTCCCGGTGGAGGCGGTTAAGCGATGGTCTTCTCCTCCCGAGGTCGATGCGCCAGTTTTGGTTTTGACCAACTCTTCTGTGCTGAACACCCCTGACGCCACCTCCCTTAAGGATGGCGAGGACAAGCACCTTGATCAGATGGCGTGTCACGCATTTGCCAGTGTGGGCTCGGCCCTGCGGCCGGTTTGTGCATCTGCCCTAGTGCCGCTTGCTACCAGGTCTCTTATCAGGGACTGGCTGAATGACGCTCAGTTTGATCCGGCTAGCGCTGAGTTCGCTACCCTTAAGAGATGTGAAATGTTCATGGGTTTTGTCTTGGCTGCTATGGAAGATTCTATTGTCATGTGTAGCAGAACTTCAGCCCTATTGGTGGCTATGCGCAGATTGGTCTGGCTCCGACAGTGGACGGCAGATTTTGGGGCCAAGAAGTTGTTTACAGCTCTGCCCTTCCTGGGTGCGCGACTGTTTGGAGATAAATTGGATGCTGTTGCTAAGGGAGGTAAGTTACCTCAGCGGAAGAAACAGTGCCGTCCCTTTCGGGGGGGCTGGCTCGTTCACTCCTTCCTTTCCAGAGCGGCTAGAGGTTTGGCCTTCACGGGTGTCAGGAGCTCGGCCTGGGACAGGGGCAGAGGTCGGGCACATCCCGCGGCTGCCTGGGGTTCCAAGCCCAAGCCCGCCGTTAAACCGGCTCAGCAATGAAGGGGCGCCCTCACCCGTAAGGGTGGGGGACGGCTGCGGCTCTTCTTCCAGGTCTGGGCCCGGGAGGTCACAGACATTTGGATTTTGGAAGTGGTCTCCTCCGGGTACAAACTGGAGATCGAGTACTGGCCGCCTCCAAGATTCTAAAGGTCTCGGGTGCCCTCGGACCCTTAGGCTGCACAGGGGCTCCTGTTAGCAGTAAAAAACCTTCTGGACATGGGAGTTATTTGCCCGGTGCCTCAGTTGGAGAGAGGCAGGGGTTACTACTCCAACCTTTTCACGGTTCCCAAAAAGGAGGGTTCTGTGAGACCCATTCTAGATCTCAAGTTTCTTAACAGGTTTATCAGAGCCAAAAAGTTCCGCTTGGAGACTTTGCGCTCGGCTATCAATTCCCTTCGCCAAGGGGATTTTATGACATCCATAAACATCAAGGATGCGTATCTGCATTTTCCGATTTTGCCGGCACATCAGAGATTCCTCTGGTTTGCGATGGAGGATCAACTTTTTCAGTTTGTAGCCCTTCCCTTCGGACTGACCTCGGCGCCAAGGGTCTTCACCAAGGTCTTGGCGGGAATAATGGCTCTGCTCAGAGCTCAGGGCATTCGCATTGTGCCTTATCTGGACGACCTGTTGATCTCAGCTTCTTCCCTCCGTCAGGCGGAGCTGGACACCCACCAGGTGGTGTCAACTCTGGAGAGGTTCGGGTGGGTGATCAACCGCCCCAAGTCTTCTCTCTCTCCGTCACGAGTGATTTCATTTCTTGGCATGAATCTGGATACCATTCAGGCCAGTGTGTTTCTGCCCCAGACCAAGGTGCAGGGGATTCAGGATCTGATCATCCTTCTTTGGGCCAGTCCTTGTCCCTCTATCTGACAGGGGATGAAACTGGTGGGCTTGATGGTGTCCTCCTTCGAGGCTGTACCGTTTGCACAGTTTCGCATGAGATCTCTTCAACTTCACCTATTGACGCATTTGGACAGGTGTCCGCAGTCATTGGATCAACCTTTCAGGATGTCTCCCAGGGTTCGGCAGTCCCTTCGGTGGTGGCTGGACGCGAGCAACCTGTTGAAGGGCAGATCCTTTCTGGTCCCTTGTTGGGAGACGGTTACCACGGATGCCAGCCTGTCGGGCTGGGGAGGTTATTGGAAAAGTCATCAGTTCAGCGGGATTTGGGGTCCTCAGGAGGCTCACACCCCCATCAATGTCTTGGAGCTCAGAGCCATCCGACTGGTTCTGGCACGGCTGACCTCACATTTACAGGGTCTACCGGTTCAAGTTCGTTCAGACATCGAACGGCGGTAGCTTACATCAATCACCAAGGAGGGGACTCGCAGCAGGAGTGCCCTCAGGGAAGTCTCTCTGATCCTGCCCTGGGCGGAGAGCAATGTTCCTTGCGCTTCGGCAGTCTACTTTCCGAGAGTGGAGAACACTGAGTCGGATTCCCTGAGCAGGGGATCCTCTTGCCAAGGAGAGTGGTCTATCAACCCCAAGGTTTTTCTGGATCTTTGCCGCAAGTGGGGGACTCCGGAGGTGGACCTCTTTGCCTCGAGGCACAATCACAAACTTCACATACTTCCGGCCTTTGTTTCTCTTTCTCAGGATCCTCTATCTCTGGCAGTGGATGCCTTGTCCCTTGCTTGGAAGGATCTGGGTTTTATGTACCTGTTTCCGCCTGTCTCCATGCTGGGCAAGGTAGTTCGCAAACTGGTTCTAGAAGGGGCACCAGCAATTCTGGTGGCTCCAAGGTGGCCAAGAAGGGTTTGGTGCACAGACGTTGTAAGGCTGGCCGTAGATCAGTACCGGCTTCCCATGTTGCCGGATCTGTTATCTCAGGGTCTACTACTTTACCCCAATTTACAAACGCTGGCTTTGACGGCTTGGCTGCTGAAACCTTCATTCTGAAGGAGGAAGGTTTGTCTGCGGCCGTTGTTCAGACTTTGATTAGAGCTAGAAAGCGGTCCTCTTCTGGCATTTACTATAGGACTTGGAGGTCCTATATTGATTGGTGTGAGGCTAGGGCCTTGCCTTGTAGGGTGTTTTCGATTCCTAGGATTTTGGAGTTTCTTCAGAATCATCTGGATCTTGGGTTCCAGCTTAGTACTTTGAAAGGACAGGTTTCTGCTCTGTCGGTTTTCTTCCAGAGGTCTTTTGCCTTACACCCGCTGGTTAAGACCTTTTTTCCAAGGGGTCGCGCATGTGCGGCCCCCTCGGAAGGCTGTGGTTCTGGTTTGGGATTGGAATATGGTTCTTTCGGCTCTCCAGGGTCCTCCTTTTGAGCCGCTACAGGATATTGCTCTTTCGGTTCTCACTCAGATGGTTGCCTTCTTGGTGGCTATTACCTCTGTTCGGCGTGTCTCTGAGTTGGCGGATCTGTCGATTCAGGCCCCTTACTTTGAGAGACACCAGGAAAAGGTGGTTTTTCGCTTTAAGCCAGATTTCCTTCTTAAGGTGGTGTCTGCCTTCCACCTCAATCAGGATATTGTTCTCCCTTCCTTGTGTCCTAAGCCTAACAATGACAAGGAGTGGGTTCTGCACAATTTGGATGTCGTTTGCTGTGTGAAGTTCTATTTGGTGACTACTTCTTTTTTCCGCAAGACGGATGCTTTTTTCGTGGTGCCCTGCGGGCCCAGGAAAGCGTTGGCGTCCGCCAAGTCTACCATTAGTAAATGGATTCGTCAGGCCGTTGTTGGGGCCTATTCTGCTAAGGGGAGGACTCCCCCTTTTAGGGTCACGGCGCACTCTACTCGTGCTGTTGGTGCATCCTGGGCTTTTCAGCACCAGGCTTCGGTTGAACAAGTTTGTAAGGCTGCTACTTGGTCTTCCGTTCATACTTTTTCCAAGTTTTACAAGGTTGATGTGCGGGCTTCAGCGGATGCTGTTTTTGGCCACAAGGTTCTGTAAGGTGCAGTGGTTTGAGCTGGTACATTCTTTACTGTTTCTGGTTCCCACCCATGGACACTGCTATTGGATGTCCCACATGTCCTGAAGATCGAAGTGGAGTGTATGGCACACTTAGAATAATACCGTTTTGTGAGTACTCACCTTTAAAACGGGTATTATGAGCGTGCCATACACTCCACTTCGCCCCACCCCCTTTTTTTTTTTCAGGTGTTCTGGAGTTTTTATTTGGTGAACCATTGGTTTTTATTGTTAAGGTTATAATTGGTTCTTCCTGGTCCCCTTACTGTTTTTTTGCACTGGGAAATTTGTGGGAGGTCCCAGGTATATATGGGCCGGGAGGGGCTTTCTTTTTTTGCATATTCATCTCTGCAGAAGTTCGCCCTCTACTGGAGATTACCCACATGTCATGAAGATCTAAGTGGAGTGTGCCATACAATACCCGTTTTAAAGGTGAGTACTCACAAAACGGTATTTTTGTGGCTAAGAAGTCGCTTACGGCTCTTCCCTTCGTGGGGTTGCGGCTTTTTGGAGAAAAATTGGATTCAGTCGCGAAAGGAGGCAAGTTACCACAGCGAAAGAAGCAGCGTCGTCCCTGTCTGGGGCAGCCTCCTTTAACCCTTCCTTTCATGGGGCCAGAGCTGGCAGGGGATTGGCCTTCTCTTCCTCCAGAGCTGATTCCTGGAACAGGGGCAGAGGACGTGCCCGTCCAGGTCACGCCTGGGGTTCCAAACCCAAGCCAGCTCAGCAGTGAGGGGGCACCCTCACCCTTCCGGGTGGGGGGACGGCTGCGACACTTCTTCCAGGTCTGGGACCAGGAGGTCCCCGACAGATGGATTCTGGAAGTGGTGTCTTCCGGTTAAAAAGCTGGAGTTCGAGATCCGGCCCCCTCCCAGATTCTTCAGGTCTCGGGTGCCTTCGGACCCTCTGGCCACGCAGGGGCTCCGGGCGGCAGCAAAGAATCTTCTGGACATGGCTGTCATTTGTCCGGTGCCTTCCTTGGAAAGGGGCCTGGGCTACTACTCCAATCTGTTCACGGTGCCCAAGAAGGACGGCTCTGTTCGTCCCATCTTGGATCTGAAGCTCCTCAACAGGTTTATCCTTCCCCGGAAGTTCCGCATGGAAACACTGCGCTCAGCCATCAATTCTCTTCGTCAGGGGGACTTCATGACGTCCATAGACATCAAGGATGCTTATCTGCATGTTCCTATCTTCCCGGCACACCAGAGATTTCTCAGGTTTGTGCTGGAAAATCAGCATTTTCAGTTTGTGGCCCTTCCATTCGGCCTTACCTCGGCTCCGAGGGTTTTTACCAAGGTGCTGGCAGGGGTGATGGCCCTCCTCAGAGCCCAGGGTATTCGCATTGTGCCATATCTGGACGACCTTCTCATTATGGCATCCTCTCACAGCCAAGCGGAGCTAGACACCAGAGCTGTGGTATCCACTCTGGAGAGATTCGGCTGGGTGATCAACTATCCCAAGTCCTCCCTCTCCCCGTCAAGGGTGGTGTCTTTTCTGGGAATGTCTCTGGATACTTCTCAGACCAGGGTGTTCCTCCCTTGACCCAAGGTTCTTTTGATTCAGGAGTTGATTCAGCTTCTTCTGTCCAACCCTCGCCCGTCCATCCGGCTGGGGATGAGACTGGTGGGATTGATGGTGGCTTCCTTCGAGGCGGTTCCCTTTGCTCAGTTTCACACAAGGACGCTCCAGCTCCATCTTTTAGTGTCTTGGGACAGGTGTCCGCTGTCATTGGATCAGTCTTTTCTGATGTCCCCCCGGGTTCGGCATTCCCTTCGGTGGTGGCTGGAACCAAGCAATCTGATGAGGGGCAGGTGCTTTCTGACCCCTCGTTGGGAGACAGTCACCACGGATGCCAGCCTGTCAGGTTGGGGGGGTGTCTGGAAGGATCTTCAGTTTCAGGGACTGTGGGGGCCTCAGGAGGCTCACGATCCCATCAATGTTTTGGAGCTGAGAGCCGTCAGGTTGGTTCTGTCTCACTTGACTCTTCAGTTGCAGGGCTTACCGGTTCAAGTTCGGTCAGACAATCGGACGGCGGTCGCCTACATCAATCACCAGGGAGGGACTCGCAGCAGGAGTGCCCTCAGTCCTTGATTCTTGCCTGGGCGGAGAGCAATGTCCCATGCATTTCGGTGGTGTACATTCCGGGTGTGGAGAACACGGAGGCGGACTCACTGAGCAGGTGCTCGTCTCGCCGGGGGGAATGGTCTCTCAATCCCAAGGTTTTTCGGTCACTTTGCCACAAGTGGGGGACTCCGGAGGTGGATCTCTTTGCCTCTCGTCACAATCACAAGCTTCTGCCGTTTGTGTCTCTCTTGCGGGATCCTCTGGCTCTGGCAGTGGATGCCATGTCTCTGAGCTGGAGGGATCTGGGGTTCCTGTACCTGTTCCCTATGGTGGTGCACAGGTTGGCACTAGAATGGGCTCACTCAGGGTCAGCTACTTTACCCCAATTTACCAACGCTGGCTTTGATGGCGTGGCTGCTGAAACCTCCATCTTAAGGGAGGAAGGTCTTTCTGATGCTGTGATTCAGACTCTTGTTAAGGCTAGGAAGCGGTCTTCCTCTACCATCTATTAGAGGACTTGGAGGTCTTATATTGATTGGTGTGAGGCTAGGGCCTTGCCTTGCAGGGTGTTTTCTATTCCCAGGATTTGGGATTTTCTGCAACACTGTCTGGACTTGGGGTTCCAGCTTAGTACTTTGAAAGGGTTTTCTTTCAAAGATCTTTTGCTCTTCATCCTCTGGTTAAGACCTTTTTCCAGGGGGTTACGCATGTGCGACCTCCTAGGAAGCCTCTGCTCTCAGTTTGGGACTTGAACTTGGTTCTTTCTGCTCTTCAGGGTCCTCCTTTTGAGCCGTTGCAGGATATTCCTCTTTCTACTCGCTTACTCAGAAGGTTGCTTTTCTGGTCGTTATCACCTCAGTTCGGCGTGTCTCAGAGTTGGCGGCCTTGTCCATTCAGGCCCCTTACTTTGAGAGGCATCAGGACAAAGTTGTTTTCCGCTTCAAGCCAGATTTGCCTAAAGTGGTTTCTGCCTTTCATCTTAATCAGGATGTTGTTCTTCCCTCCTTGTGTCCTAAGCCCAGCAATGACATTACTTGGATGTGGTTTGCTGTGTGAAGTATTATTTGGTGACTACTTCTTCCTTTCGTAAGACTGACGCCTTTTTCGTGGTGCCCTCCGGGCCTAGGAGAGGTTTGGCACCCGCCAAGTCTTCCATTAGTAAATGGATTCGCCAGGCCATTGTTGGGGCCTATTCTGCCAAGGGGAAGATTCCCCCTTTTCGTGTTACTGTTCATTCTACTCGTGCTGTTGGGGCGTCCTGGGCTTTCCAGCACCAGGCCTCTGTTGAACAAGTTTGTAAGGCTGCTACTTGGTCTTCTGTTCACACTTTTTCCAAGTTTTATAAGGTTGATGTGTGGGCCTCAGCGGATGCTGTTTTTGGCCACAAAGTTCTGAAAGCTGCAGTGGTTTAAGTTTGTGCATTATTGCCTTGTTTTGGATCCCCGCCCTTTATGGACACTGCTATTGGATGTCCCAGGTGTAATGACTATTCTGAAGCGGGGTGTGTGACATACTTAGAATACCATTTTGTGATTACTCGCCTGTAAAATGGGTATTATAAGTATGTCACACACCCCGCCCTTTGGTATTCTGGATCCTTTATATGGTGAACCTTTTTTTACTGTTGCTGGTTATAATTGGCTCTTCCTGGTCCCTTTCCCTTCCTTATTGCTGTCTTAATACTGGGGAATGAGTGGGAGGTCCCAGGTATTTATGGACTGGGAAGGGCTCCCTTTTTTTCATTACATCTCTGCAAGATCACCCTCTACAGGTCAGTATAACCCAAGTGTAATGACTATTCTGAAGCGGGGTGTGTGACATACTTATAATACCCATTTTACAGGTGAGTAATCACAAAATGGTATTTTTATGTCAAATCGAACAGCTCTCAAACTTGCTCCTATCCTCATTATGTCTCTTTAGCATAAATTACAGCATATTTAGCTATTTTAATGTTTGACTGTGACATTCTAAGATTTATTATTCTATTATGTCCTATTTTAAAAAATCCTTTTCTCTGCCATTCTGTGTGTGGGTGCACGCACGTCCTGCCCCTTCGCTCATCTGAGAGAATTGGGACAAATATTTCTTTAGTTATTATTCAGGCTGCCTATACATTGTGACCTCTACCAGCTAGCCATTCAATACAGGTATTTTTTTTACTGCCCAGGATCTAGCCATTTAGTCTGTGATTCCACAGATCAGATGCAGGGAAAGAGAGAATAATATTCCTTCTTAAAGGAGCACTATCACAAAAAAAAATGGTCCAATGATAAAAATCCAAATAAATATGCAGGATGGTGGGAGGACAGGTCACTTATACACCCAGCAACAAGCAATATCCAGCCAGGCTATTTTTTAATGGATGAAAGAGGTAATCAGGGGTGACAGGTTCAAGGATTAGCTTTAAATTCACGCAGCCATACACATCCAACTAGTGACAAGCATTTTGAGCTTTAGGCTCTCACCAGCACTAGGGCAGATGTTTCTGGCTGTATGGGGAGTGAGACTTGGCGATTACCAAAACAGAGTTGCAAGCCAGTATGTGAAGAGATCCATGTTAGGCCTAATGTAGAGACCATGGATTATGTCTGTCGAATCCAGGCAGCAGCGCAGCAGGAATGCTAGGAAAGTAAGCCCCAAAATGGCCACTACCAGGAGAAAATATGTGATACAGCATTTCAGCTTTGAGTTGATGCAAGAGCAAATGTAAGTCCTGGCAATAAGTTGGTATCCTTTATGCAGAAGGGGCAAATGTGTTTTTTTTCCCAACCATGCAAGGCTATTGGTCCGGTTTAATTAGGGATTTTCTAAGCAGACAACAGCTGAGCCAAAGGAAGGTGCGAACTGAATCAGGAGGCGTCCAGAATCATTGGAAAGTTAGAGCCTTCGTGGGCAGGTCAAGAGATCCCGAGGCTCAAGGAATGTATGCCTTCCCGCTGGCATGCATTTCTGCCTCTTCCACTTATGCATTGTTTGTATCATTGCATCGGACTGGTCGAGATGGACATGGCATACAAATCTGGTGAATGTAATAGTGGATACTGAATTCCTTTACCACCAGATCATTTTTAGAGGTAATTATGCACCCTAATTAGAAATTTCTTGACAGCCGAACGTGGTATTGTATATAGATACTGGAGAACCATTTTTAGCTGGTGTGCCACACATGGTCTTTTTTTAGGTGATTTTTTAATTTAGTTTTTTTTTAGTTAAGCTTAGACCAGTAGTCCTCAAACTTCCTCCTCAAGGGCCGAGACAGGCCAGGTTTTGCAGCTCTCCATGCTACTCCACAGGTGAATTAACTGGTGCTCAGACAGAGCTATAGCCCTAATTATTACATCTGTGCATCAGCATAGCCTGTCTCGGCCCTTGAGGAGGAAGTTTGAGGACTACTGGCTTAGACAATGGTTTTTCAGTAAGTAGCTGAAAAGGCCAGGTGTCTGTATTGACAATTCTTTTTCAGGATCCAGTTGATTAATTATTCTGTTGAAACATTTCTACAAGGGACAGCTAATGTATTACTTCAGTTTTGAATGCCAGTTGAGCCTTGAAACCTCAATTTGGAACCCCTCTGTCCAACATGCTCTGTTTTAGGACCTTTTAGATGAAATTTCACTACCGCATTAATCACAAACTGTTTTTTTCTCATTCCAATTACTTATGTTAAGACAAATTTTAAATGTGGCATCCCTTTCCATTAAGGACACAGTTTTTTCAATTTCCTTCTATATATCTGAGCAAAGGTAGTTTCTCCTTTTCCTTTAAATTAGTCTATTGTGCTACCTTCTCTTTTTTTTTGGAAAGGAAAGGATGTTACATCTTTTAGATGAGGTTCGTGCTTGAAGGTTTTACCTTTACATAAAAAAGGAGTTCAGAAAGACATTTATTTTTGTGTTTATTCAAGAACCTAAAGAAAGGATAGCTGACTCCCATAAGGACCATTAGCAAATGAAATGGAATGGCTATTGTGTGCTGTTACTCGGCTAAGAGAAAAGAGCCTCCCATGAAGCTCACTGCTCATTCCACAAGGTCTGAGGATACCTCATGGGCATTTTGTCATCAGGCTACTGTTGAATAGGTGTACAGGATGGCTACTTGGTTCTCTGTCCATACCTTCTCAAGGGTTTATAAAATTGAAAAATACAATTCTGTGATTACTCACCTGTAGATTTTATTGTGTACAGCACGGCCCATTTCATTCAATCATTACTTCTGGGTATTCCGCCACAAGGTGGCTCCTCCCGGCCCTATAAAAAGCCAGGAATCACAAATAGACCCCCAGTGTTGAAAAACAGTTATGCAAGAAGCCGGGAGATAAATCCTAATCAAGGAATACATAACCTAAAAAAGGCTAACTAGAACCAATCGCCATAAAGAGGCAACCAAAGGCAACGATAACAAGGGAGGGATGAAATAGGCCATGCTGTACACAGTAAAATCAATTCTACAGGTGAGTAATTACAGAATTGTATTTTTCCAAGTGTACAGCACGACCTGTTTCATTCAATCATTACTTCTGGGACATCCAATAGCAGTGTTCTTAAAGTAGGGTGGGATCCCCAAAGAGTAACGTCAGGCAGTTCAAGCCACTACCGCCTGAAGCACCTTGCGGCCCTGACATCAACCTTGTAAAACTTAGAAAAAGTATGAACAGAAGACCACGTAGCGGCCTTACAAATTTGTTCAACAGAAGCCTGGTGCTGAAAAGCCCAAGAGGCACCAATAGCCCTAGTAGAATGAGCAGTAACACGGAAGGAAGGTTCCTTCCCTTTAGCAGAATAAGCATGCACCACCGCTTGTCTAATCCACTTGCTGATAGTAGATTTAGCCGGAGGCAAGCCCTTCCTAGTACCGAAAGGAAGAACAAAAAGAGAATCAGACTTACTAAAAGGCTCAGTGGTGACCAAATAATACTTGAGCGCCCTGACCACATCCAAAGAATGAAGGTTCTGTTCCTTGGAATTAGCAGGGGCAGGACAATAGGAAGGTAAGACCATGTCTTCATTGAGATGAAAAGCAGAGACAACCTTGGGCAAATATTCCAGGTTAAGACAGAACATCACCTTATCCTGATGCCTCTCAAAAAAAGGAGGTTTAATGGAAAGCGCCGCCAGCTCAGAGACTCGACGCACCGAAGTAATAGCAACCAAAAAGGCCACTTTAAGAGTCAATATGGACAGCACAGCATTGCACAAGGGCTCAAAGGGAGGACCCTGTAGAGCAGACAACACCAAGTTTAAGTCCCAAACCAGTAGCAGAGGCTTACGCGGCGGACGCACATGAGTAACACCCTTAAAGAAAGTCTTAACAAACCTGTGGGTAGCAAAAGGATCTTTGGAAAAAAATTGCCAGAGCCGAAACCTGTCCCTTGAGGGTACTAAGTTGAAGGCCCGAGTCCAGACCATGCTGTAAAAACTCCAGAATCCTGGGGATGGAAAATTCCCGACAAAAAAGAGACTTGGCCTCGCACCAAGCAATGTATGCATGCCAGACCCTGTAGTAGATAAAAGACGAGGATTTCTTCCGAGCCTGAATCAAGGTATGAACCACAGAGGCCGGGATACCCTTGCCGATCAGGATAGAGGCTTCAGCAGCCAAGCCGTTAAAGCCAGCGTTTGTAAATTGGGATGGCGCAGCCGTCCCTGCGTGAGAAGTTCCGGATCCTCGGGCAACACGAACCGATCTACTACCATCTGCAAGACGTCCGCGAACCAAACCCTTCTCGGCCAGTGGGGGGCCACCAGAATGGCCGGACCCCTCCTGGGCTATCTTGCGCAGCACCCGACCCAGCAGAGGAAAGGGAGGAAATACATAGAGGAGCCGAAACTCCGTCCAAGGAATTGCCAACGCGTCCGTGGCGAAGGCCAGAGGGTCCTTTGACAGGGAGACAATTTTGGAAGCTTGTGATTGTGACGGGATGCAAACAAGTCCATGTCCGGATGACCCCAGCGGCGACACAGGGTGTGAAAGATCTTGATGCTGAGGGACCATTCCCCCAGGCGAGACGTCCCCCTGCTCAGAGTCTGTCTCCTGATTTTCCACCCCTGGAATGTAAACCACCGAGATGCAGGGAACATTCTCCTCCGCCCAAGACAAGATCAGAGACACTTCCTTGAGGGCCCGCTTGCTCAGGGTCCCTCTCTGATGATTGATGTAGGCAACCGCCATCCGATTGTCCGAGCGGACCTGTACAGCACGACCCCGAAGGTGGGGAGTCAACTGCGAGAGTCAGACTGGCATCTGTGGTGACACTCTCCCAGCGCGGAGGCAGAAAGGACCTGCCCACTAGAAGATTCCTCGAGTCCAGCCACCAGGAGAGAGACTGCCTGACCAGAGGGGACAGAGCAAACTCTTGATCCAGGGACTCGACTCCCAAACTGACAAGAGATGCAACTGAAGAGGTCTCATGTGGAACTGACCAAAGGGAACCGCCTCGAAGAAAGACACCATGAGGCCCACCAACCGCATCCTCTGCCAAATGGAGGGGTGAGGACACGATAGCAGAACCCGTGCCTGCATCTCAATGCTCTCCACCTTCTGCTGAGGGAGAAAAACCTTGACCTGAGAAGTATCCAGCGTCATGCCTAGGAAGGACCTCGCCAAAGACGGAGATAGTGACGACTTGGGATAGTTGATCACCCAGCCGAAGGACTCGAAAGTGGACGTCACCACCTGAGTATCCCTCTCGGCCTGATGAAGAGACTGAGCAGCAATCAGAATATTGTCCAGGTAAGGAAGGATGCGAATGCCCTGATTCCTCAGGAGAGCCATGACGTCGGCCAACACCGAGGAGCCGAGGTGATAGCGAATGGCAAGGCCACAAACTGGTAGCGTTGATCCCCCAGAGCGAACCTCTGGTGACCTGGGAAGATTGGCACGTGAAGTTAGGCATCCTAGATGTCCACAGTGGTCATGAAGTCGCCCCGGCCGAAGAGAACTTGCAGCCGAACCTGACAAACTTGTTGAGACCCTTTAAGTCCAGGATGGGCCTCAAGGAGCCGTCCTTCTTGGGCACCGTGAACAGGTTGGAGTAGTACCCCCCGACCCTGTTCTTGAAGAGGTACCTGACATATGACACCTGAAGCCAGAAGACATTGGACGGCCAGACGCAGTCCCTGAGCCGACACAGGGTTTTGGGATATCCGGGATCGGAGGAATCTTGGGTGCGGCCAGGCTGCAAACTCTATCTTGTAACCGGAGGACACCACCTCCTGAATCCACCGGTTTGAGACACGAAGCCTCCAGACGTGAGCAAAAAGCCGGTCGGGTGAGGGCGCCCCCTCACGCCTGAGGGGCCTTGGGAGGGGGTTTGGGTTTGGTCCCCCAAGAGAGACCGGGACGACCGCGGGATCTGCCTCGGCCCCAAGATTCTCTGCGGCTACCTAAGGGGTGCCACGACCTCCACTTGAAGGGCGAAAGGAGGAGGAGCCCCGAAAGGGCCGAGCCTGCTTTCTACGCTGGGGGAGCCTACCATCCTTGGCCAGAGCATCCAGACGCTCACCGAAAAGACGGAGACCCGTGAAGGGAAGCCCAGTGAGAGCCTTCTTAGCGGCAGTGTCAGCAGCCCACTGACGCAACCAAACTGACCGGCGCATAGCCACCAACAGGGCCGAATCCCTACCTCCAAGCCGGACGGCATCATCCATGGCAGCCAGCACAAAAGCAATAAAATCTGAGCAAAGCAAGAGGTCCTTATAATCGTCCCTATTCTTCCCAGACCGGGCGGCCTCAGCAACACGTCTGACCTTCTTTTTAAATGGTGATGGGGATGGCATGACCGAAGTGTTAGCCCCAGGACCGGAGCGTCCACCTCAGGAGGGCGCGACCAGCGCTTAACCAAATCTGCCGAAAACGGACACCTCCTATCCAACCCCTTGGGCATCGAGAGTAATCTATAAGGACGTTCCCACTCCTTCAGAACCATATCTGAGAAATGGCCCTGGTCCGGGAACTCCAAACGTTGCTTGCCAGGGTGGAAGAGCTCGCCCTGCTTCTTCGCCGCCTTAGGGGGGGGGGCGATGTTTAATGTATCGAAAACCGCCGACAAGAGGCTATCGGTATCATCCGGGAGCCAAGTATCCTCATCAGAGTAGGACCCTAGATCACTATCGTAACTGTCCTGGCGATCCCCAGAGGAGTCCGAGTCACGGAAAAGCTCCCCCTCCTCCGGGAGTCACGGCCGCCATACACATCAAGATCCCCATCCTCCTTGGCAAATAGGGACAACACAGCGTTAAGGTGTCGCTTCTTGCTAGAGACCTTGCCCGCCGCCGGTCGGGCCAATTGCCGCTCAATGCTGGCCACGCGCAGCGCCAGATCTGATTGCGACCCCCTGCTAGTGTCCCCCTCACTTGGGGCTAAATGCAGGAACGGAGGGCCAGGAGATGCCGTAGGGAAAGCAAGACTGGAAATAGAAGCACTCGTCCCAGCCTGATCCGCAATGATACTTTGGGCGCACGGCACACAAACCGCTCCACCACCACTCAAAGGGGATGCCCCACACATGACACACAGCCGAGGCTGCCCCGAGGGGCCCCCAAGCTCGCTCTCCCCAGAAGCCTCCATATGGTGATTATCAAAACAGGGCACAGCCAGCCCACCGGGAATAATGGCTAAATCAGAGCCGACCCGGGATGCCCCACAGAGCCAGACAGGCGGAGGGGTATTGGGCCGGGAGAAACCACACTGCTTGATCCTATCTGCAAAACATAAGCAATACAATAATGAGCATCCCACAGCACATGCACCGAACCCAACCCCCGTCGGATCAACTCACGGACCAGCTGAGCCGCACCGCAGCACGCGCAGGAGCCAGGACACCGCATGAAGATCACCAGTGACGAGGTGACAGGGACCAGGCAGCGGAGAAAGCCCCAGCAGGAGAGCGTGGCGCCCTACAAAATGGCGCCGACGAAGATCCTGGGCCGCAGGGGGATGACGTGAAAAGAGTCATCCCACAGCGCTGCACCCCCCCCCCCCCCCGCTAAAGCCGCGTGAGACGTCGGCGCCCATACCAGTAATGGCGCCGACGTCAGCCATGGCCATGTCTCCAGAGATAAAGCACCGCATTGAGCGGCTGAGAGTCAGCGTGCTCCCGATCCCGACCGCCCACCCCGAACCACCGCAGCAGGACCGCGGAATAGGGAAGCGGGAGGGGAGAGAGCGCACAGCATGTGGGAACAACCGGCCCCGTAAGGAAGGGGGTACGAAGCCCTCAATAAGGAGAGTCACCCACACAAACAGACCCCAATAAAAACTCACCCCAAGAAATGCACAACACCAAGGGCACAGTGGTTCCTCCGTCCCCCTAGGCTCACCATAGGCCTATGGACCGGCTATCCTTCAGTAATAGGGTCTGCGGTCTGGAGCAAAGCTCACCTACCGTCACCCGATCCGACAGCCAAGGCTGGGAGGCAGAAGGGTCCGGAAGCGGGTGGGAATAGGCTTGCAGGGCCGCAGGCTTGGTTGCCCCGCTCACCTGTGAAAAACCGTAGCTTCCTGGCTTTTTATAGGGCCGGGAGGAGCCACAAGTCTTCTGCAGTTAACTGAGCCACCTTGTGGCGGAATACTCAGAAGTAATGATTGAATGAAACAGGCCGTGCTGTACACTTGGAAAAAGCTGGTGTGGCTGATGCTGCTTCTAACTTGTAATGTTAGTACTGGTTCTTTTGCAGCCTTTTACAAACGTTTTTTTTTATTTGTATATTTACGAGATACTGCAGCCAAAAAGGGGGGGGGGGGGTGCTGCATCCTCTGCGTGCACATTAAAACCTCTATTTGTAGTTTCATATTCTCCTGATAGTTTATCAAAACCCATAATTTTTGAGGATGGTCATTTTACTTGGCCCACTGCCACCCCCTCCACTCCTCCCAGATACCAGCTGAGCAATTTGCCACATACTTTAGAGATAAAATAGACAAGATTCATAATGCCTCTCTCCTCCCTCTGCCCCACTTAACTAATTTCACTTAGCTAACTGTACAAGCACTTTCCTCTCTTGTTTCAAAGGCCCACCTGACCACTTGCTCCCATTCCATTCCACATTATTCCTCAACTGTCTCCAGCCTTAACATCTCTATTTAACCTCTCCCTGGTACCTTTCCTTCTTCCTATAAGCATGCTGTTATAACTCTACTTATCAAAAAACCCTCTGTGGACCTCTCTGCCCTCCCCAGTTACCGCCCTATATCTCTACTCCCTTTCTCACCCCAGCTTCTTGAACAGCACATCCACACAGAAATGGCTCACTGTCTGTCTACAAACTCCCTCCTAGATCCCCTCCAGTCTGGTTTCCACTCAAATCACTATCACCACTGTAACTGTACTCAAAGCCACCAGTGATCTAATAACTGCCAAATCCAAAAGACCACTGCTTTACTCTCATTCTTCTTGACCTACCCTCTGCTTTTGACAAGGTCATGCTCTGCTTCTCAATATTCTTTCTACTCTTGGAATCCAAGGTCTTGCCCTCTCTTGGCTCTCCTCCTATCTCTCTGATTGTACATTTAGTGTATCTTACTCTAACACAACCTTCCCCGCCCTCTGTCTGTTGGTGTACCAAAAGGCTCAGTTCTGGGGCCCCTACTTTTTCAATATACACTTATGGTCTTGGTCAACTAATAACCTCACTGTGCTTCCAATATTACTTTTACGCAGATGACACTCAGATCTACCTCTGTGACCCAAATCTTCCCTCCTCTCTTGCCTTCCAGACTGTAACAGCTATTTCTTCCTTCATGACCTCTCATTACCTTAAACTGAACATGGACAAAACCGAACTGGCCATCTTCCCACCATCTCACTTCTCTACCCTCTTTAACGCCACAATCTCTGTAAATAATCTTACAATAACTGCAACACCTCAAGCCCAGGGCCTGGGCGTCATTCTGGATTCCTGTCGCCTCCAACTCAAAAATATCTCCCGCATCTGTTCCTTCCTCTCACATGACAACTTCCTTTTGTGGTTTACCAACAGAATGACACCCCTCCAATCTGTTCTGAACTCTGCTGCTCACCTCATCCACCTCCCCTCTGTCAATCCCTTCACTGGCTACCTGTCTCTCAGAGAGTTCAGTTCAAACTTCTAACCCTAACCAGGCCTACATCTCTAATCCAGCAATACCAACCCAGACAACCTCCGCTCTGCCTCAGACATTCTCCTGTCTTCCTCCTCGCACTCCTGCGCATCTCCACTTCTCTGGAACGCGCTCCAAGCCTTTAAAAGTGCCCTCAATACTCAACTCTTTAGACAAGCATATAACCTTGCTTAAGCTTCAATGGGCACATTCTGCCAAACTCAAGTTCTACCACGTGTGATCCCGCCTCTCTCTCCACCCCCATCATTTAGATTGTAAACACACAAGGGCAGTACTCTCCTTTCTATTGTCTCGTTTTCACATTTGGATTGAACTTTGCAACATCTAGTTTATAATGATTCATGTACAGTATATTTTACCTTGGAAGATGGCGCTATATAAATAAACAATATTAATAAATAATCATTTAGAATATAGAAGTCCAGCTGTAGCATACTCCACATGCACAGAAGAAATAACATTTACAGCAAGTAATAAAACGTTTTTTTCCCAAGGCACTGTATATAGCATATCCTATGATCTTGCTAGACAATGGTGGATTAAAGAGTTTGTGTTCACTGGATTTTTTTTATAACTGAAACTTTCTATTGTCTAGGAAACAAGTCTGACATGCACCAGTTCCGAGAGGTTACACTGGAAGAAGCAGAGAACCTGGCAAAATATTATGACATCATCAGCATCCTAGAGACCTCGGCTAAGGATTCCAGTAATGTGGAGGAGGCTTTTGTGAAGATGGCTATGGAGCTGATGATGAGGCATGGTGGACCAGTCTTTAGTGAAAAGGCCAGTGATAGTATAAAACTTGACAGCAAAGACATGAATGGAGAGTCCTGGGGATGTGCCTGTTGATGATCACTTCCACTAGTGCCATCTGTAGTTCTAGAACGGTCATCAGTATAAGGGACTTTCCACTTGTATGGAGCTACAGCTCTTGATATGCAGTCTGCTTGCTGGGAGTCCTGGCAGAAAAACTTGAAGGCAGGTCTCATGGCTAGATATCTGGAACCTTTCTGTAATTCCCAATCAGATACGCCATCATCAATACTGCACTAATTTGGCTGCTTTGGACAAAAAGGTTCTTCTTCATACACTTTAAATCATGTAAAAAAATGCTCATTTAAGAGTAGAAGCAGGGAACTAATGGCCAAATATAGTGGAACTGGTTTCCACCTGTCGGTTGCTGCAGGGATCTGCGCACTGTATTCTCACTGGTTGCCTTGTACTTTTTAGGCTGCGAACCTGATTTGTGAAGATAATGCACCATGATTTTAATAACTTTATAGTATGATGTCATTGTAGCACATAGCAGGCAGCCGTCATTTTTGTAGATTGTTTTTCTACACTTTGTAAGCTTCAAAAACTAAAAAAAAAAAAAAGTTTATTTTATTAGTATTTTCTTGCTCCACATTTGGACAAAACTTTGGAGTCATTCCTGGATTTTTAGGACTTTTGAGTGACCAAATGAACATTTCAAGACCACGAGTAATGTGAAATGTCTCGAACGTCAACTTATGTCGCTTTACATTTCAGAGGGCGTTTGAAGTTTTTTTTTCTCCTGAATAGATTCTATATTTATCTCCAGCAAATGAATTTTAAATAAATACTTTCAGACATGTGTTGGATTTATTTCTGTTGAATGATGATACCTCTGTGTGCATAGATGGTTAGAACCAGACTTGGCTCATATTTCAGAGACAGAGAATGATGGCTGCCATGGAACCCCCAAAAGCTACCCTGATGATGTGGATTGAAGGGCAGTTAAAAAGGACCAAAATTCAAGGAAAAAAAAAAAAAAAAGTTTAGTAAATTGCTCCCCCTCTGGCAAAAACTATTTGAGAGGGCTAAACTCCACCCAGATGGTGTGGATTAACAGGCCAATTATTTGCTGCAGAACTGCATGAGAACAGCCATCTTGTCATACACATAAGCATGAAGGGGAGAGCTGTGCCAGCAGCAGCCCACACCAAACAGAGATAAATGCCTGAGAAACATGGGCAGCTTGTGTATTATGTTATATAAACACACACACTGAATAACCAGCTGCTAGAGAGATTGTGTGTGATGGGAGACCTGCAACAATGTATCTTTATCACACTGTACACTAACTGAATGGACTACGGTAAATCCAGAGGTGAAAATGTGTTGTATCTTGTAAAATGATACAAATCCTTTCAGCTGTGCAGCAGAGCAATGAGTAATCGCAGCTGATGGCTTTCTACTAGAAATAAAGGAGGATTGCACTGATATGCGAAGCAATTTTGACTGGGGGATTGGGTTTACATAAAATGGATTATGTATAGGGCAAGATGGCCGCTGCCATGCAGTATAGAATCTGCCCGCTATTCCATGGAGTAATAGTTTGTCACCGATTACCAGAGTGGGGCTTTAGGGGTGCAATTTACTGAACGTGATTTTTTTTTTTCTTTTGGTCTGCTTTAAGGCTTCTATGCAGCAATGGTGGCTGCAATTTGGTGGTGGTTTGCGTCCTCACTTTTTACAGTAACTAGACGAAAACCATGACCAGGGTTGTGACCCTGGAGACTGTGCCTATAGGCCAGATTACCACTCAAAATGCCCCTTAAAGAAGGGACAATTAAAGAGGAACATCGCACCGGAAATAAAAAGCCCCCCCCAAGCAGCCCCTACTTACCTTTTGGATGTGCCTTAACCGTGCTAGTGAATGTTCCATGTCGATCTCACAGCTCAGTGAAGTCTCACAGGATTTCAGGCAGCCCCATTGCATCCCATTAATGGCCAGTGCGCAGACGCGAGATTGGACACCATGTGCAGTGCCTGATGGGATGCCCAATGGCAGCACCTGTCAGAAGGTTGCCTAGAAACCAAAGGACCTAGAAGTTGGATGCCTTGGTGAAGTAAGAAAAGAATAGCCAAAAGGTAAAACCGGAGGGAGGGGGGGGGCAGCAGATCGGTGAGGCTTGGGGGATGTTTTAACCTCCCCTGATGTAAAGAAATAAGCCTTAAGACTCAGTCACACAAAAAATCCTGCAGGCTTCGGCCCACCAGCTTCAGCATGGTTGAATCCAGTGCCGACAGCATACATCTCTCTCAGCCCTGAGTGACTCGCAATGAACTTAAGCATGAGACCCTCACAAGTGGTCATATGATGTATCCCTATGTATCTGCACCCATGTGACTGGTAACAGGCTTAGCAAGGGAGAAGCACACTGTCAGCACCAGAGCAGACAGTGCTAAAAACCAGGGCTGAAACACGCAGGACCCTCTGGTATTGAGCTTCCCCTTTATTTTTTTTGGCCAGACTTTTTACCATTAAAAAGGAACAGTCCAGGCATTTGTAAGGAGCTCACCTATGCCGTGTGCCTTCACCCAATTCCCTGCTGTAGCAGAGCTGCAAAGTGTGCTCCTCCTTTCCATCCCATTTTCCCATGACCATGCTACAAATATGGGCGCCCAGCCACCGGTGCCTCTCAATGTTCCCAGTGTGAGCAAGCCCACAAATTGTGGCTTGCTGGGCTCAATCCTGCTGGGAGCACCAAAGGGACAGGGGTGGACATATGACCACATTTTTAGAGTTGTGGTAGATAATTGGAAAGGAGGAGGAGAGGGAACTTTAGAGCCCTGTTGCAGAAAAAGGAGAGATATGGGATAGACTTCAGGGGAATGCCTGAAATGTCCCTTTAATGGTAATGACCAGACTGACTAAATAAAATAATAAATTGCTGTAGAGAGACTGGCAAGTAAAAAAAAAAAAAAAAAATACAACTGCAGGGTGTGGTAACAGACGCTGCTGTTTCTTTGTAAAAGCATTATAATGCTTGATTCAACATTTTTCAAGGGAAAAAAAGCAATTCTGTGAGTACTAACCTGTAGAATTGTTTTTGTTCTTGCATGGCACGGCCTGCTTCGGTATTCATAACAGTTGGGTTATTCCGCCACTAGGTGGCGCAGTGGTACTGCAGAAAGCTGTGGCATCTCCCGGCCCCCTATAAAAAAGGGGAATTAACCATAGAGTTCCCAGCATAAACAAGCAGTGAGACAAGAAGCTGGGAGAGAATAAAAGTCAAAAAAATGTAAAAAGGTAAAAAAAAAAAAAACCATTTAACTTGGAACAATCACCATAAAGAGGCAACCAAGAATAACTTTAACAAGGGTGGGTCGAAGCAGGCCGTGCCATGCAAGAACAATTCTACAAGTGAGTACTCACAGAATTGCTTTTTTCTTTATTGCATGGCACGGCCTGCTTCGGTATTCATAACAGTTGGGACATCCAAAAGCAGTGTCCAAAAGTAGGGTGGGATCCCCAATAAGTAACAGCTGGCAGTTCAAGTCACTACCGCCTGAAGCACCTTGCAGCCAAAAGCAGCATCCGCTGAGGCCTTAACATCAACCTTGTAAAACTTGAAAAAAAAAAGTATGAACAGAAGACCAAGTAGCGGC
Organism: Gastrophryne carolinensis; assembly: GCA_027917425.1. Lineage (NCBI taxonomy): Eukaryota > Metazoa > Chordata > Amphibia > Anura > Microhylidae > Gastrophryne > Gastrophryne carolinensis. Next base: position 282,365,749 of record CM051235.1, read on the forward strand.
CTTGCAAACTTGTTCAACAGAAGCTTGGTGCTGAAAAGCCCAAGAGGTACCAATAGCACGAGTGGAATGAGCAGTAAGGCGGAAGGGAGGTTCCCTCCCCTTAGCAGAATAGGCTTGAACCACCACCTGACGGATCCACTTGCTGATAGTGGATTTAGCCAGAGGCAAACCCTTCCTAGGTCCAGAAGTGAGAACAAAAAGAGCATCAGATTTCCTGAAAGGCTCAGTAGCGACCAAATAAAACTTCAGAGCCCTGACCACATCCAGAGAATGCAGTGTCCGCTCCTTGGAATTAGCAAGATTAGGACACAAAGAAGGCAAGACAATGTCCTCATTGAGATGAAAGGCAGACACCACTTTAGGCAAGAAATCCGGTTTAAGCCGAAACACCACCTTATCCTGATGCCTCTCAACATGAGGTTTGATGGAAAGCCACCAAAAAGGCTACCTTAAGAGTCAGAATGGGCAAAGCAGCCCCACGGATAGGCTCAAAGAGAGGACCCTGCAGAGCAGACAACACCAGATTCAAGTCAGTTAAAGCCAGCGTTTGTAAATTGGGATGGCGTAGCCGTCCCTGAGTGAGAAGATCTGGATCCCTGGGTAAGAGGCACTGGTCTACTGCCAGCTGCACAACATCTGCGAACCACACCCTTCTTGGCCAACAGGGGGCCACCAGGATGGCTGACACCCCCTCCTGAGCAATCTTGCGCATGACCCTGCCCAGTAGAGGGAATGGTGGGAACACATAGGGAAGCCGTAAATCCATCCAAGGCATTGCCAGTGCATCCGTGGCGAAGGCCAGAGGATCCTGGGAAGTTTGTGATTGTGACGGGACGCAAACAGGTCCACATCCGGGTGACACAGGGAGAGAAACACCTGGTAGTTGAGGGGCCATTCCCCCAGACAAGACGTCCCCCTGCTCAGGGAGTCCGCCACCTGGTTCTCCACTCCCGGAATATATACCACTGAGATGCAGGAGACATTCTGTTCCACCCAAGACAGTATCAGAGACATTTCCTTGAAGGCTTGCTTGCTCCGAGTCCCTCCCTGATAGTTGATGTAGGCAACCGCCGTCTGGTTGTCTGAGCGGATCTGAACAGCCCGACCCCGAAGGCGTGTGGTCAGGTGGGACAGAACCAACCTGATCGCCCTCAGTTCCAGGACATTGATGGGCCCCAACGACCCTGGAACTGTAGGGACTTCCAAACCCCCTCCCCCCCCCCCCCCCCAGCCGTCAGACTGGCATCAGTGGTGACAGTCTCCCAGCACGGGGGCAGGAAGGTCCTGCCCATCAGAAGATTCCTTGAGTCCAGCCACCATGAAAGGGACTGCCTGGCCAGGGGAGACAGAGCAAATTCCGGATCCAGGGACACAGGGTCCCAATCCCAAACTGACAAGAGGTGCAACTGAAGAGGTCTCATGTGAAACTGAGCAAAGGGGACCGCCTTGAAGCAGGACACCATTAGGCCCACCAACTGCATCCCCAGACGTATGGAGGGATGAGGACACGACAGGAGAGCCCAAGCCTACAGCTGAAGACCCTCCACCTTCTGCTGAGGAAGGAACACCTTGACCTGAAAGATATCCAGTGTCATGCCCAGAAAGGACCTCACCAAGGACGGGAACAGTGAAGACTTGGGAAAATTGATCACCCAACCGAAGGACTCCAGAGTGGAGATCACCACCTGGGTGTCCTGTTCGGCCTGATGAAACAACTGAGCCACAATGAGGATGTCGTCCAGGTAGGGAAGGATGCGAATGCCCAGGTTCGCAGCAGAGCCATCACTCCCGCCAGCACCTTGGTGAACACCCGAGGCGCCCAGGTGATACCAAATGGTAAGGCCACAAACTGGTAATGCTGATCCTCCAGCACGAACCTCAGAAATCTCTGATGACCTGGGAAGATAGGCACATGAAGATAAGCATCCTTAATGTCCACGGTGGTCATGAAGTCGCCCGGACGAAGGGTACAGACAGCAGAGCGTAGCGTCTCCATGTGAAAATGTTTGAATCTGAGAAACTTGTTGAGGCCCTTCAAGTCCAGAATGGGCCTCAGAGAGCCGTCCTTTTTGGGGACCGTGAAGAGATTGGAATTGTACCCCTGACACTGTTCTTGATAGGGCACCGGAAAATGACCCCTGACTCCAGCAGGCATTTAACCGCCGAAAGTAATCCTTGAGCTGACAGGGAGTTTAAAGACATCCGGGATCTGATGAATCTTGGGGGCGGCCAGGCTGAAAACTATCTTGTAACCGGAGGACACCACCTCCTGAATCCACCGGTCTGAAACGTGGAGCCTCCAGACGTGAGCAAAGAGCCGAAGCCGTCCCCCCACCCGGATCGGTGAGGGCGCCCCCTCATGCCTGGGGGGGCTTGAGAGGAGGTTTGGGCTTGGAACCCCAGGAGAGACCGGGACGTCCACGGGATCTGCCACGTCCAAGACTCTCTGCGGCTACCTGAGAAGAGGGAGCCACGACCTCCTCTGGAAGAACGAAGGGAGGGAGACGGAGGTCCCCCGAAAAGGTCAGGGCTGTCTCCTATGCTAAGGCAGCCTGCCATCCTTGGGCAAAACATCAAGATGCTCACCAAAGAGCCGCAGCCCCGCAAAGGGGGCCCAGTGAGAGCCTTCTTAGCAGCAGCATCAGATGCCCACTGATGCAACCAAACAGAGCGGCGCATAGCCACCAAAAGTGCAGAGGTCCTACCGCCCAGCCTCACAGCATCATCCATGGCAGTAAGGATAAATGCAACAAAATCAGAGCAAAGCAAGAGGGCCCTACAATCCTCCCTCCTCCTACCAGCCATAGCGCCATCACAGAGACGCTTGAGCAGTTTCTTAAGGGCAATAGCAGTAATGGCAGCAGTACAAAAAAACACCAAAAAACACACTGTAAATGCCACAACAAACACCACTCGCCGCTACCACCCCCCCGAACAAAGTCAGAGAGGGGGAAAAAGAGAGATGAGAAGGCAGCGGCGAGTATCCAGGCCAAGGGGGGGGGGGAACCCCTGAACGAAAAGAAAGGGACACAGTCCCCAAAACACTCACCCCCTCAGAAGCCAGGACAGGAACTCCGCATCCCTAGTAGGCTCACCATAAAGCCTATGGCCGGCTACCCTTTGTGGAAAAGGGTCTGGCTTGGAGCAGCGCTCCAGGAGCACTTGACCCTAGTGCTCTTCTACCCTCACCTGATCTGTCAGCCAAGGCAGTAAGGGTCCAGAAACGGGTGGAAATAGACTTGCAGGGCCGCAGGCTTGGTTGCCCCGCTCACCTGCGCAAGAGAGAGAGCCATCTTCTAACTTCGCAGTTTCCCTGCAGAGGAAACACTGGGAACTCTATGGTTAATCCCCCTTTTTATAGGGGGCCGGGAGATGCCACAGCTTTCTGCAGTACCACTGCGCCACCTTGTAGCGGAATAACCCAACTGTTATGAATATCGAAGCAGGCCGTGCCATGCAATAAAGAAAAAACAAACACATCACTCCTTTAGATTACATTTAATAAAACCGTGAAATCTGTAACAGACATAAATAAAGAACATGAGCTCCATAATATGTACACCAAAAGGGCTAACCTTAAATACACAGAGAAAACGCATGCACAATTCAAGTCACAACCTTGGGCCGATGGTGCCCACAGCTGTCAATAAAATAGTAGAAAAAGGAGTAACCAAAGGTTTAAAATAGTCTCTGAATATAAAAAGATCTTTTTCTGTAATATTGCTCTGAATTAGGGATTAAGTATAAGGAACACTGGCAGCCATGGTTGTCATGTGTGTAGCCCCCTTTACTGCAATGGATGTGCTGCCGGCACAAAACCAAGAAGTCAATTTCTCAAAGTAAATGTCAAGCTGCACAGACCAGTTTTTCTGATTGAAATAGGAGCCTTTAGGGATTTTACCCTTGGTACAGTTTTGCTCCAACTGCAGGAGATGGCTCCTTTTTAGGTTATTGCTACCAGTAGCTCCCACTGACCTGCAATGCTGCAATAACAACACTCGACATGGCTGTCCTGCCGGCAAATGCCTTCAAAAGTCTGTGCTGCCTAAAAGAGGGCGAGGTCTTCAGCTGTTAACTCCGCACTGTATCTGCTGGCTGGACTTAGGGCAGTTGTGGGTAAATGGGGAATTTATGGGTGATCAAATTGCATTATATTTTTTTTCGGTGGGCTAGGGTGTGGGATCGCTTTGAGTCCCTAGAGGGCATCTTGATTTGGGACACCCCTCAGCATAAAACAATATAGAGGGCCCAAGATCAGGCTAAATATTCTCCTAGTTCCAGCAGCTGTAAATGTGGCAGACAGATCCACCATTGTTGGGAGATGGTCAGGCTCGCTGGGCATGCAGAGCAGAGGGATCAGGGATGCTTCTTCTCTGCAGCTCGAGGCTGCCTGCCACATTACAGCCACCAAGGGAACCCATAACTAGGCAAGTATTTTTCCTAATCTCATAATGCCTATAAAATATGCTGCAGGACATATAGACTATAGACATAAAAAGCTCCCACATGAAAAGCTAGCCCACCAAAAAATATTTTGCAACCTATAACTGCTCCCTTATAGTGAATGTCAAAAGGAGCTGCAAGTACCCTTATTTACATAAAGCAGTTCCTATTTAAGTCCATGCTCCCTTGCGCCACATTGAAACAACCCGGAGGTGCATCCTAAAATCCTCCTTGGGTCCTGGCCAAGATCTCATGTAACTGCACTGTGCTCATTTTTTTTATTCTTTATTACTTAATTTATTATAACCGTTATTTAATTGTTGGCAAAGTGGCAGGGAGATCAGGAATCCAAGTATGGGGCTTCTACCAAGCCTTAGCCATGGGAAGCCGTAACGGCTTAGCAAAATGAAAGCCAATCATAGCGGCCCTCAGCTGCCTAATGTTAAGCCTGTAGAGTGTTTCCCATGCAGTGCTGGGATTGCATACACGCCCACTGATACTGTGCAAGGTGCAGGCATTCAAGCAGCAGCTGTTCTCACCAATGATGGGGAGCATGGTTACTGGCAGTGCATTAACATAGCCATTGGGGCAACCAGCTCACTTCCATATTGCCAGTCAGTCCAGAAGTTGCATTGGGGAGGGCCAGTGTTCTATAAAAACATTTCTGAAAGGCAATTTTTATAAGTTACATTACCAACTGTTCATATGCAGTGATTCTAATTTTTCTTGTTCATATGCAGTTATCCCCAACCTTCAGTACAAGTATAGGGATCAACTGCATATGAACAAAAAACTGAAGATAACTGCATATGAACAAGAAAAATTAGAATCACTGCATATGAACAGATTGGTCACAAGGTGATCAGGCAAATTAAATCAGCCCTCCAGTCAAAAAAAATGTTTAGTAAATAGCTTCCCCTCTTATGATCAGTGGCATAACAGTTTGAGAGGGCTTACCCCCCCCCCCCCCCCCATGCAGATGTTGTGAAATGGCATAAAGATTATTCACACTTGAATTACATGGGGGCGGCCATCTTGCCACACATAGGGTTGCTGTGCCAGCAGCAATTCACACACCAAATTGAGAGAGATATATTCCTCGGAAACAAGGAGAAGCTTGCCTGTCATTTTTCACACATGCAGAATGAATAAACCGTGAATGTAGCAAAAGACATCTGTGTGAGGGAAGCTGTCACAATGTATCTTTATAGCAGCGACTGCACAAAAGTATATAGTCAGGGGATACAATGTATTTAGAAGATGTTAGCTAGCAAAGCAAACATAAGTCATTACAGCTGAAGCCTTTCTGGCTAGAAATAAGATGATTGCACAGAGATATGAGGCAATTTTTAAAGACTCAATAAGCTTCTGTCACGGATTGCCACAGAGGGGCTTTAGGGGAGCAATTTACTAAGCTTTGATTTTTTTTGACTGGAGGTCCACTTGAATCACTCCCTGCCACTAGTAGAATTTAATGGGAAACCCATGTTTTAATAGTGCTAGAGAGGGATCATTAGCCTCAAGGGATTTAGAATTAAAAACAGATATATGAAATAATGGGAATCAAGAGATTGGTTTGGGATGGTGTTCCTCAGGCTGGCAGCATCTCAAGTCCCACACAGGACACCTCAAGGTCCAGAAGGAACATTAGGAACCCACAGCCAGACCCCAAGTTGTCCAGAAGGAATGTTTATTATGGCAGCACATATGCCCTGTGCCACACTAGGTTTGTGGCCCCGCCACCAGCAGGTGTGTATGAACAATTGAAAGAAAGATGGTTTCTAATCTCTTTTATTCCAGAAGGGAGTGGTTGGACCTTAGAGCCTGTGGTGTCTGTAGTATTTGGGGGTGACAGTACTGTTTAAAGCAGATGTCTGCAGGAACTAACCCACCAGGAGGATTCTAACAGATGCCAAGCAGCACTATAATTCAGCACTGAGAATTATTTTTCTCATGTTTTTGTAAGAAAAAAAATGTTATGAGACTTTTTCCTGGTGCAATTAAAACACATTTTTCGCTGTGCTATTTCTTAAATAATAATTCACACAGCTAAAAATGGTGCTGAACTGCAGAGAAATTAAAAAAAATTCCAAAAAAACGTGAGGAAAAAAAAATGTCAGTGTCAGCCCTAGTATCTCTTCAATAGGAGGCTAAAGGGGATCCAGTGTACAGCGGTTTACAGATCCCTGGCAGAAGAATCAATGCTTAGACCCTTACCTTCTATTTGCACTGAGGGACTGATAAGTGGCAGAACAAGGGAGGTTGCCAGGGAGAATTTAGGTCCAATTTATAGAAGGGATGGGGGTAAAACATTTAGATTCTTCTTAATTACATTTTTGGATCTTGATTCAGCTTTGATCACTATAGGTCTCATGGCTATTACACACTGGACCGTATTCTTTTTCTTGCTACCCCAGTGCTGGCATCTAAGCACGGATCTTACCCTACAAAAGTGACAAAATGGGTGTTGGTCCAAGATACACTACCCAGGCTCTATCTGGCCTTGCATTCAGGTGCTGGCAGGCACATGGTCAGAGTTTCTAGTCTGCGATTCTGGTAGCCTGAAGAAACCCAAGACCACATGACTGCCAGCAGCCAATTGCAGGGATGGATTTGGGGAATGAGGTGCAGGTAAGCAGATCTTATGGGTGGTGTAAGCAGTTTGTCTAAAAGGGGTGTTGATTCACTTTTAAAACCAGCAGCCTAAGGACTTGCCTTCTTGGTAGGTATAAGTTATGTAATGCTGTATAGGGAATAGGGGTTTCAATATATGAAAACACTATATGGAAATAACAGTGGAGCAACTGGTGTATCCTAAAACAAATCCTGCCTCTTGTTTCTAATCACGGGGCTTATGAAATGAAAGTGTATTACTAGCTAAAGGGGTCATTTTGTAAAACGTGTTAAAGAGGAGCAACCACCAGCCTAAGACTTAACATAAGATTCTAGGGCAGGTGGTCTCCCTCTTTGGGCATCTTGATTTGGGATGTCCCAATGTGTAAGATCCACCAAAATCATCTGTAAACTCACCTCGCCGGTGATCCCATAGTGCATGTGCAGACCACTTCCCCAATCCCTGTGCCAGGCATCTATGAATAGCTGTTACCTGTATGCAGGGGAGCCACCAGCAGCTTGTCTTCTATTCAGCTTTTACTTGACATACAGAGTGGCATGGTAGAAACTAAAAAGATCACAAGATAGCGATAGCCTGGTGACCCTTGCATGCACCATGTGATCACCGGAAAGGTGAATTTACAAGCAATCTGGGGGATTTCACACGACCCAAAAGAGTTGGTCATTTCCTAACTTAACTACAAAACTATTGGAAACTCTTCCATCTCCAAACCCCATCATATGCACAGGATTGAGAAATAAACTTTTCTTTGGGCACTTTGTGTATTACGAGAACGCTCACTAAACCTGAGTGAATAGCAGCCACTAGAGATGGTTACATAATGCAGTGAGTGAGCCTACCACATTTTGATGAATTACCCGACCCCCCCCCCCCCCCCCCATTAGTGTGAACATAACAAAATACCTGGTTTGCTGTAGGCAGTGCCAATACGCTGAACCCTGATATATTAGCAGTAAGTAACCCAAGGAACCAATAAGAAATACCTGCTCTGTTGCCCATAGCAACAGATTCTTTTTTATCAATGCACACTAAAAAACTGTAGGAAATCTAGTTGCTATGCAACACCATCACTGGTCAACCACGTTGTTTATAAAAGGGATAAAGAACATGTTTTAGGGGCAAATGCTATTAAATACTACTGGTCACAAATGGCAAAAAATAAAATAAAAATATACAACGAAGTTACAAACAAGATCATAAAAACAGGTGGGGAAGGTTCTGGCATTGCAACCATTTTTTTAAAAGCATACTTAAAACTTTTCTAGTTGTGTCTCCAATTGCAAATGGAAATATAAATATAGATTATAAGGTTTTAAAACAATGGGTAAAACATACATATTTTTTTTTATCTTAAGTGGCTTTAGGGATAAAAAGGTTAAAAATAATAAAATAGGGGGAACGGTAAAGTGCAGTAACACAAAAACATCAGGTGTTTGAGGTTAGATGGGCCACAGTATCCGTGAACAAGAAATAAGCGTTCAGTTCGTCCTATCAGTGGCTGGCAAAAACGTTTCTAGTTGGAAAATCAGGTCAACAGCTGCATTGACATCGGGAACGATATGGTCTGGTTCTACCAAGGCAGGGTCGATCCTAAAATCCCGATGGCCGTGAAATACCGTTTCAGTAACTGACTGGGTGGGGTCAGTTGGCACTTCGGCGTGAGGGTTGTAAATCCCAGTGCAAACCAGAACAGACTTACTGTGAGTGGCACTGGGACAAGACAGTTCACTTTCCCATGCTGCCTCAACCTCCTGAGAAATTGTGGTTAGCCGCGCTCCAGACCCAGTCTGCACAAGAGCCTTCGAGTCTTTCCTAGAATTTCTCTCTTGAAGGTAGCGGTTGTAGAGATTAGCACCATAGATGTCAGTCATGAGGTTGTCCCTGTAAATCAAGACACACATGTCAATTTATGGTCTTCTTGAACCCAAAAGCGAATGGTGCAGTTCAAGCAAAACTTTAGTCAAACGATAACCCCCCCTCCCCCCTGCCAACCTACCCTGGCACTGGAGGCAGGACGGGGGGGGGGGGGCTACAAAGAAAAAAAAAAAAAAACCTTACCATATCCAGGGACCCCCGCCGCTCCCCCAGTCTCTGTGCAGCCACCGCAGGAAAAAGATAAAAAGCATCAAAGCAACGCCCATTCACTTGAATGGCCTGGTGGGAAGCAGCTCTGTTTTAGTCCAAGATGGCAACGCCCAGGTTTCTCAGCGACAGGAGAGGGTAGGGTAGGGTAAAGTGGGGTGGCAGTTATAGTTAGACAAGGGATGGCAAAGGAGAATCTTTAAAGCAGAACTTTAGTCAAACTCCCCTAAGCTTAAATGGGGCATAAAATGGAAAAATACAACCATACGACACACTGGAAAAGCCTGTTACCCTGTCCTGATAACTACCCAACTCCATGACCCCTCCTCCCAGCCCACTTGACAGCTGAACACCCGCAAAATCCATGCACAAAGCACGCCCACCCTGCAAACGTTACTAGCGGTTATTGGACACATGGGGCTGCAGAGCTACCTGGAATTGTGAAAGGAGTTACTACTTGTGTTAAAGAAGTTAATGGTGTGACTGGTCATACCATTCCTCAAGGAGGCTATTGGCTTCCGGCGGGATCCACTGCAGTTTGCTTACAAAACAAACAGATCGACGGAAGACGCAGTCAGTCTGTCAATCAAGCTCACATTAGACCATGTAGATCGACCCAGTACATACACCAACACCAGACTATTATATGTAGACTTCTCATCGGCCTTCAACACCATTGACCCACAAATTCTCCATGGGAAAATGCTTGCACTGGGCATCTCACCAAGTTTATCTGGATGGATTACCAACTTTCTCACGAACAGGACCCAGAGAGTAAAACTGGGCCCCTTTATTTCCACATCCAGATCAACAAAATACAATTCTGTGATTACTTACATGTAGAATTGGTATTATATGTATACAGCACGTGCTGTTCCAGAAGATATTCCTTACACTTGGGTTATACCTCCAGTAGATGGCGCTGGACTGCAGAGACAGAAAAGTGGCTCCTCCCGGCCCCATATATACCAGGGACCTCCCACAAAATCCCCAGTATTGAAAAGCAGTTAGCAAGAGACCGGGAGAACTATAACCATTATATGAAAATTTGAACCTAAGAACAATCACCATAAAGAGGTAACTAAAAGATAAAGATAACAAGGGTGGGGTGGAACAGGACGTGCTGTATACATATAATACCAATTCTACAGGTGAGTAATCACAGAATTGTATTATTCTAAGTATACAGCACGTCCTGTTCCAGAAGATATTCCTTACACTTGGGACATCCAATAGCAGTGTCCGTCAGGTAGGGTGGGATCCCCAAAAGTAACAGCAGACAGTTTAAACCACTGCCGCCTGCAGAACCTTGCGGCCAAAAGCAGCATCAGCTGAGGCCCTAACATCAACCTTGTAAAACTTTGAAAAGGTATGAACAGAAGACCAAGTAGCGGCCTTGCAAACTTGTTCAACAGAAGCCTGGTGCTGAAAAGCCCAAGAGGCACCAACAGCACGAGTAGAATGAGCAGTAAGGCGGAAGGGAGGCTCCTTCCCCTTAGCAGAGTAGGCCTGTATCACAGCCTGATGGATCAACTTGCTGATAGTGGACTTAGCCGGAGCCAGACCTTTCTTAGGTCCAGACGGAAGCACAAAAAGAACATCAGTCTTCCTGAAGGATTCAGTAGCAACAAATAGAACTTCAGAGTTCTGACTACGTCCAAAGAATGCAAAACCCTCTCCTTGGGGTTACTAGGATTAGGACACAGAGAAGGAAAAACAATGTCCTGATTGAGATGAAAGGCAGAAACAACCTTTGGCAGAAAATCTGGCTTAAAACGAACCACCTTGTCCTGGTGTCTCTCAAAATAAGGAGGCTTAATGGAAAGCACTGCCAACTCAGAAACACGCCTAACAGAAGTGATAGCCACCAAAAAGACCACCTTAAGCGTAAGAATGGACAAAGGAGCCCCTTGCAAGGGCTCAAAGGGAGACCCCTGCAGGGCAGATAAGACCAAGTTCAAGTCCCAGACTGGTAACATAGGCTTACGTGGGGGACGCACGTGAGTAACCCCCTGGAAAAAAAGTCTTGACCAGGGGATGCTGAGCAAAGGATCTTTGGAAAAAAATAGCCAAAGCAGACACATTGCCTTTCAGAGTACTGAGCTAAAGACCCAAATCCAAACCATGTTGGAGAAACTCCAAAATCCTAGGAATAGAAAACACGACAGGGAAGCGAGTGGGACTCGCACCAGTCAATGTAAGTACACCAAACCCTCCGCCAGGGAGGCAGCCCTCTTTCCATCAAGATGGAGGTTTCAACAGCCAGGCCGTCAAAGCCAGCGTTTGTAAATTGGGGTGGCATAGGTGTCCCTGAGTGAGCAGATCTGGAACCAGTGGCAGGGCGTACTGATCTACCGCCAACTGCACGATGTCTGCGAACCGCACTCTTCTTGGCCAACAGGGGGCCACCAGGATGGTTGGCACCCCTTCCTGAACTATCTTGCGCAGCACCCTGCCCAGCAGTGGAAACGGGGGAAAGACATGCAGGAGCTGGAACCTCGTCCAAGACATCGCCAGGGCATCCGTGGTCAAGGCCAGAGGATCCTGGGACAGAGAGACAAAGACTGGTAACTTGTGATTGTGACGGGACGCAAACAGATCCACATCCGGCTGACCCCAGCAGTGGCACAGGGAGCGAAACACCCTGCTGCTGAGGGACCACTCTCCCAGACGACAGGTCCCCCTGCTCAGAGAGTCTGCCTCCAGATTCTCTACCCCCGGGATGTACACAGCTGAGATGCAGGGAACATTTTCCTCCGTCCAGGACAGTATCAGAGACACTTCCTTGAGGGCCCTCTTGCTCCGGGTCCCTCCCTGATGACTGATTTAGGCAACCGCCCGACCCCGAAGGTGTGGGGTTAAGTGGACGAGAACCAACCTGATTGCCCTCAATTCCAGAATGTTGATAGGGGCATGGGCCACCTGAGGGCCCCACTGACCCTGGAATTTCAGGGACTTCCAGAATCCCCCCCAACCTGTCAGACTGGCATCCGTGGTGACAGTCTCCCAGCAGGGGGCCAGAAAGGATCTGCCCCCCAGCAGGTTCCTCGAGTCCAGCCACCACACTAGAGACCGCCTGACCTGAGGGGACAAGACAAACACCTGATCCAGGGACACAGTGTCCCGATCCCATACCGACAAGAGGTGAAGCTGAAGAGGCCTCATGTGGAACTGAGCATATGGAACCGCCTCGAGGCAGGGACACCATCAGGCCCACCAGCTGCATTCCCTGCCTGATGGATGGATGGATGAGGACAAGACAGCAGGAGCTGAGCTTTCTCTTGAAGGACCTCCACCTTCTGCTGAGGAAGAAGGATCTTGACCCGAGCTGAATCCAGAATCATGCCCAGAAAAGACTTCACCATGGAAGGAGACAGGGAAGTTTTGGGGTGATTGATCACCCAGCCGAATGACTCCAGTGTAGACACCACCCGCTGAGTGTCCAGCTCTGCCTGATGGAAGGACTCAGAAGCAATAAGCATGTCGTCCAAGTAGGGAAGAATGTGAATGCCCTGAGATCTCAGTAGGGCCATCACTCCTGCCAGCACCTTGGTGAATACCCTGGGGGCAGAGGTGAGGCCGAAGGGCAAGGCCACAAATTGGTAGTGCTGATCCTCCAGAGTGAACCTGAGGAATCTCTGATGACCTGGAAAGATAGGTACATGAAGGCAAGCATCCTTGATGTCTACAGAGGTCATGAAGTCTCCTGGGCGTAGGAAAGTCACAGCTGAACGCAGAGTCTCCATGCGAAAGTGTCTGAATCTGACAAACTTGTTGAGAAGCTTTAAATCCAGGATAGGTCTGATGGACCCATCTTTTTTGGGCACAATGAAAAGATTGGAATAATAGCCTTTGCCCCTTTCCATCAAGGGAACCGGCAGATGACACCTAGGTCTAGAAGGCCTTGGACGGCCAGGGAGAGACACTGAGCCGACAAGGGGTTTTGAGCTAACCGAGATTTGATGAATCTTGGGGGCGGCCAGGCTGCAAACTATCTTGTAACCAGAGGATACTACCTCCTGAATCCACCGGTCTGAGACATGACGCCTCCAGACGTGAGCCAAGAGCCGAAGCCGTCCCCCCACCCGGATGGGTGAGGGCGCCCCTTCATGCCTGAGGGGGCTTGGGGGAGGACTTAGTCTTGGGACCCCAGGTGGGGCCAGGGCGGCCACGTCCTCTGCCCCGCCCCAAAAATCTCCACGGGCTCCAGCGAAGGAAGCTCCCCGTCCAATTCTGGAGCCCATGAAGGAAGGAGAAAAGGCACCTGAACCCCAAAAGGACGGGGCTGCCTTCTACGCTGAGGTAACTCGCTACCTTTAGCAAACAAGTCCAAACGTTCCCCAAAGAGGCGCAACCCCTTGAAGGGAAACTCAGTGAGCGCCTTTTTGGCAGCATTGTCAGCCGCCAACTGGCGCAGCCAGATCTAGCGGCGTATCGCCACCAACAATGCAGATGCCCTGCCACACATTCTAATGGTATCATCCAGGGCAGAGAGAACATATGCACCAAATTCCTCACAACGCAGAAGAGCTCTATACTCTTCACTACCAGCATCATCAGGGGCCCCATCTAAGAGACCCCTGAGCAGGCTTTTAATAGCAACAGCCGTGATAGCAGATGCACAGACCGGACGCAGCGCGGTCCCCACACAGGCAAAGGCATGGCAAGCCAGCTGATCCATGCGCCTGTCCTCCCCATCCCTCAGTGTAGTAGAGTCAGGGGAATGCATGACAGATGTGTTAGACAACCTCAGAACTGGAGCATCCACCGCTGGAGGACATGACCAACGTTTAACCATCTCAGCAGTAAAGGGATACCTCTTATCCCAAATCTTTGGTACCCCAGGAAGCCGGCTAGGCCGTTCCCACTCCTTGAGAATCAGATTATTAAAGGGAGTTTGTTCAGAAAACTCCAAACGTGGCTTAACAGTATGAAACAGCTCCCCCTGCTGCTGCGGGGCCACGGCAGGAGGGGAGATACAGAGCACTTCAAAAATGTGAGCAAAAAGTCTGCCAGTATCATCTGAAGCCCATGGGTCAGACCCAGACGCAGCATAAACCCTAGGCTGATCCTCAGATGATTCTGAATTGGAGAATAATTCCCCTTCTTCCAGGGGGGTATATCCAGTAATATAAAAAAACTCAGCTTCCACAGGAAAGAGAGTAACACCGGGTGCCAGATGCCGGCGCTTAGCAGGAGCCTTACGCGGACCAGACCCAGCAATATGCCTTTCAATGCTGGCTAGCCGGGTAGCCAAATCAGGTTGAGACTCCCCACTGGTATGCACCTCACTGGGAGTCAGATGTAAGCGTGGGGGGGGGGGGGGGGGGGGGGGAGGTAGGCGAAGCCAGAGGGGGCGCAGCACTAGGCCCAGCCGCAGGTAACCCAGACTGCAGCGCAAGTACCTGCTGGGCATCCCTTATACCCTGACATCACTTATAGGGGATACCCCACACGCCACACACAGCCGAGCTTGTCCCGAAGGAACCCCCGAGCACATTATCCTGAGAAGCCTTTATATGGCGATTATCACAGCACAACAGGCCAATAGGGATTGACGCTAATAATAGCAACCCGGGATGCCCCAATAACCCGCTAGGGAAGTGGGAGTAATGAAATATAATAGCCCTCCAATAAGAGCTAACACTAAATAGAGGGGATAGGACCGGGAGAAACCACAAAGTTTGACCCGCCTGCAAGACCTAAGCAAAAGATCCCATAAGCAATAGCAATACAGAGAAATATATAAAATAATCAGCCCGCAGGGGCACTTACGGGCCGCGATAGGGAGACGGCAGGCACACGCAGCAGAGAACTAAAATGGCGCCCGCATATACCTCGAGGGGCGGGCCGTGGAGACAGTGATGAAGAACGCGTTAGCCGCAAGGCCCGCATCCCCCCCCCACGCCCACCTGACAAGGCCAGCCAATTATGTCGCCGCCGACCGCAGAGCGCAGAGCGTAGTACAAGCGTGCGGCAGCGGCAAAAGAAACCAGTGCAATCAATTCATAAGGGATCAAAACACAGCACACAACATATAGTAAAGACATGCACCCCCCCCCCCCCCCCAAGATCTACAAGGGAGAGCGAAGTGGAAGCGACGGCCAGCCTAAAGGGAGCCAACTGCGGGGTCAGGGGGCGAGGGGCATAAAATGCGGGAGGGGCATCCCATAAGGCTCACCATGGGCCTATACCGCCTACCCTTTGGTGGGGGACTGCGGTTGGAGCAGTGCTCCTTAGCACCTGACAGCGGTGCTGCCTACCTTCACCCGAACCAGTGCAGCCTAAGCTGGGAGGCAGTAAAAGGAAACGGGTGGGAATATTCCTACAGGGCCACAGGCTAATAGCCCCGCTCACCTGCGAGTAGAGATCTTCTAGTCATCGCAGCAAAGACTGCAGAGAAGAACTGGGGATTTTGTGGGAGGTCCCTGGTATATATGGGGCCGGGAGGAGCCACTTTTCTGTCTCTGCAGTCCAGCGCCATCTACTGGAGGTATAACCCAAGTGTGTTCTGGAACAGCACGTGCTGTATACTTAGAATATATAGGTGCACCACAGGGATGTGTTCTGTCTCCCCTTCTCTTTTCCATCTACACAAATGACTTCAAATCCTCAGACCCATCCATCAAGATAATCAAGTATGCAGATAATACCACGAGTCTCCCTACCGAACACAAGTAAAAAACCTGAAATCCTGGTGCGAAGAGAACAACCTCATCTTGAACATCCAGAAAACGGTTGAACTCATTATTGACTTCAGACAATCCCACATAACACATCATCCCATTTCCATCGATAATGGAGAGGTCAATATCGCTACCAGCACAAAATTTCTCGCACTGTGATCACGCAAGACTTGAAGTGGAGCAGGCAAGCTACCGTCATCTTGAAGAAGGCCCAACAGAGACTATACTTCTTAAGACAACTAGCAAGATACAGTATGTCTAAAAGGATCCTGAAAACCTTTTACAATGGTGCCATAGGCTCACTTCTGACCTCCTCCTTCACTGTCTGGTATTGCGGGACCACAGCCAAGGACAAGAACAGGCTGAAGAGGATCACCAGTACTGCTGAGCGGATCATTGGATGCCCCTTACCATCCCTGGAGGAACAATTCATGCAAAGGATCTGCTCAAAGGCAAAAAGTATAACTGAGGACCCAACACACCCAGGTCATTCATTTTTCAAACTCTTGCCCTCTGGCCGGAGGTACTTGCCGCTTTCGACAAGAAGCTCCAGGTACAAAAATGTTTTTTTTCCTCTAGCCGTTAAGGCACTAAATAACCACCACTGAATAATCTGCCATGAACTCCCTGTCCTTACCATGTGACTGATTTACCACCAATATAATAACCATATGTAAATATGTTAAAATGTATAATAGTATAATAATATATGTATAATATGTTAAAATGTTCAATTTTTATATTTAATGTTATAGCACTAACAGGGTACCTCCCTTCCAAGAAGCATTCCTTGTATGTATCCTGTACTTACTTGGCGGGCAATAAAGTATTCATAGTATTCGTACTTGGTGCTGGCCTCCTTTAATCAGATGCCCCTATCTTCTGCAGATCTCAGAGTGCCAACACTCATGTTTAAGTGTTGGTCCTCTTAAAGTGGAACAAAACCCAGGATTTTGACCATCCCGGGCTTTGTTCTGTGCCCTGAAGGCATCCCTGCTGGGTGAACCCCCCAGAACAACTCACTCTTCCTGGTCCAACAGTGCATGCGTGGCCTCTTGGCAAATTAGAGCCGTAACTAGGTCATCTGCCAAACGGCTCTGATAAACTTCAATGGGGAGGAAGGGAGAGAGCATTCCCAGTGGCGAGCGCTCTCCCGTCCCAGCCTATTTTAATGGCTGGGGTGGCAGCGTGCGTGCAGCCCGAAGATGCAGGGGATGTGGCTGCTCTAGCTTACTGAATTACATAGGCATGGCAAACGACTCTGATTGGATGAGAGCCCATACATGCATCATACAGCGGAGCAAGGGTAATACAAAGCAAGTTATTGGATCAATCAATTGAATCAGTCCATGGCGACGTCCCCTGCCGTTCTACGCTTGCTATGTAGAACCAGCTACATGAAGGCTGCATACCAAGTTTCACTTTCAGACATCACTCTATGCGCTTCTGACGTGGGCCTTCGTGTAACTGATTCTAGATAGTCAGGAGCACAGAGCGGCAGGAAACAACGGAAGGGACGCTGTCGTGGACAGATTCATTGCCTTGATTTTTATTACTCCAGCGAGTTTTCAATTATCATTAAAGCGGTCCTTAACTCTGAATAAGAGCATATCTTATATGTTTCCCCCACCCTGTACATACATATTGCTCACATTAAAAATCATCCTACCTGCATCTACTGCATGTTATGAGCCTTAAACATCCATGATGGCGGCTCATGGAACATCAGGCAGCCTGCAAACAGGAAGTGCCTTCTGACTGTGTCGCTCTGCATTTTGGGATTGCTGACCTTTTCCTGACCCCAACTCTGCTCTGTCTAAGCAAAGCACAGCTATAACCAGCCCCTCTGTACTTTATCCCGCTCTCCTCTCCTCAGTAAGTGATGCTTCTGAGTCAAGATGGCAGCGCCCGTATCCTAAAGTCCTGAACAGAGTTGCAGCCCAGTGGGGGAAAGAATAAGTAACTAAAAACTTAAAATATATTAGATGCTGGGGAATCGTTTTATAAGGGTTTTGGCTTTTTAATAAATCATGGTGAAGGTCCGGTTTAAACAGCTGTTTCACCTTAAGGATATCACACTATGGTCTGTTTATTTTCCATTGCATGGTGATCTGCATCTCGTTACTTGCATACTAAATTCTATTGCTGCTGTTGGAACCATTTGTGCGGAGCATATTGGTGCCCTTAACATCGTGTGGCTAAATGCATTTGGCTTTCTTGCAGAAGGGGCCCATCTTATCTGGTTATATGGTTATGAGTTCAAGTTACAGTGGTGAAGAAAAATACAATTCGTTGAAACTCACCTGTAGAATTGTTTTTGAACATATCCAATCCAGGTCGTTAGAAGTAATGACAGTTGGGTAATCCACCGCTAGGTGGCGCCTGACTGCAGGATCAAAAGCTGTCGCTCCTACCGGCCTCCTATTAAACAGGTGTCTCTCTATGATTCCCCAGTGGTTAAACAGCAGTAAGAAAAAGAGACAGGCCGGGGAGGCCAAGAAACCATGTTACTTCACATAGCTTCAGCATGTACTCTCTCCATCAAACTAAGGACAACAGTCCAATATAAAAATGGTAATCACCATAACAGGCAATCCAGATATAATGAATAAGGGTGGGGTGGGACGACCTGGACTGGATATATTCAAAAACAATTCTACAGGTGAGTTTCAAAGAATTGTATTTTTCCCTATATCCAGTCCAGGTCGTCCCAGAAGTAATTACATGTGGGAGATCCAAAAGCAGTGTCCATTAGGGCGGGATCCCCAGTGCGGAACAGCATGTAGTTCATTTCACTACCGCCTGAAGTACTTTTCGGCCAAAGACAGCATCAGCTGAGGCCCTAACATCAACCTTGTAAAACTTTGTAAAAGTATGAACTGAAGACCAAGTGGCGGCCTTACAAACTTGTTCAACAGATGCCTGGTGCTCTAGTAGAATGAGCTGTAACACGAAAAAGGGTGTTCCTTCCCCTTGGCAGAATATGCTTGCACCACCACCTGTCTGATCCACTTAGAGTGGACTCGGCCGGAGGCAAGCCCCTCCTAGACCCCTCGGAGAGGACAAAAAGACAAATCTGACTTCCTAAAGGACTCAGTCGCAACCAAGAGTACTTAATGTCTCTGACCACATCCAGGGAATGGAGGGTCCTTTCCTTAGAGTTAGTCAGAGCTGGACACAAGGAAGGCAAGACAATTTCCTCATTAAGGTGAAAAGGAGACACGACCTTAAGCAAAAAAATCAGGTTTAAGCGAAACACCACCTTATCCCTATGCCGTCCAAAGTAAGGAGGCTTCACACCAATCGCGGCCAGCTCTGACACACCACGCACCAAGGTGATAGGTACCAAAAATACCACACTTCTGGCGCAAGTGACACAACCATGCTGAGTCCGCTCAGAGGGCTAGCACCGCACATGGGGGAGAGCTTCACCCGCCCAGATGGGATCCCAAGCTCACTATCCCCAGAAGCCTTCATTATGGTGATTTGAGTTATGTTAACAGGTACAAGGCACTAACGACCCAACCTGGCCAGCCCGCAAGAAATGATCCCTCTTAAGTGATCCCTCTTTACAGGGAGAGGGCTTGGAGAGAGGGGGGGGGGGGGCGGAGGCCGAGAGGAACCACAACCCTTAACATCAAGGGGCCCACCTGGAAGACGCAAAGTGAACATATAAGCATCCCACAGCACATGCCCAGCGCATAAAAGACAATATGTCAAGATGGACTCACGTCACCGCTCAAAGGGACGACAGCAGCGTGCAGGAGGAGAAGATGGTGTGGATCAGCCAGCAGCACACGTTCGAGGGGCGGCCGCACGACCGTGACGCGTAAATCGTCATCGTGCGGACCCCGCAACATCAGGCGGCCCAAAGAGGAGCCCAGCAGAATCGCCAACCCGGCGCCCTCACGCAGCCCAGGGCGGCCGGCAGCACGCGCGCACCCGGCGGCGGGGCCCACAGCCCCAGACATACTCCGCCCGTGCAGCGCCGACATCCTCCCCCCCCCCCCTCACAGCGCGGCAGCATGAAGGAGAGGGGAGAGAGCGGAGCGACGAGGGAGCAAGGAGGGTGAATATCTGAGGTAAAAAAATCAGTAAAAAAAAAAAAAAAAACACAGGAGGGTAAATATGTGACGTAAAAAGTCAGTAAAAAACACAGGAGGGTAAATATGTCAGGTAAAAAGTCAGTTAAAAAAAAAAAAACACACAGGAGGGTAAATATGTGACGTAAAAAGTCAGTAAAAAACACAGGAGGGTAAATATGTGAGGTAAAAAGTCAGTTAAAAAAAAAAAAAAAAAAAAAAAAAAAAAACACCAGCACGCAAGGGCCAGCAAGTCTAGTCAATAAACACCAGCACAACACAACAATAAAGCTTGTCGGGCAGGGAGGGCATAAGCCCCGTGGGCATATAGTGGTTCCTCTCCCCCCTATATAGGCTCACCATCAGCCTATGGCCGGCTACCCTTTGGGCAGGGTCTGCGGCCCAGAGCGTAGCTCTGCCAACCTAGCGGTGGATTACCCAACTGTCATTACTTCTGGGACGACCTGGACTGGATATAGTGAAAAATGAATGCTCTCTTTTAAGTGGACTTTGATTCAAGTCAGACTTTTTAGCTCCGCAATTTGTTTTTATGTATAGCGCATCTGATCTTTATGACTGCCCCTTTTCTTTGAATCAATTTAATTATGCTCTATCCCGAAAGCATGAACACTGCCCATATTTTGAGAGACATTTTAAAGGAAAGTTTATGGAATCAAAAGGCAGTAAGACCCATTTAGCAGTTTAAAAGGAGGAGGTCACTTTACCCAATAGCATAGAGTGTCTGGACAGGCTTATTCCACTGCATCTCGGCAGCCTTGGTCCTTATGAGGTATTCTGCAAAGTGGTAAGTCACCTCGCTGGGTTTGCCCATTAAAGCCTCATACTTCAGTTCCTTTCCCGTTATCTTCTTATAAATGCTTTCCAGGCAGACCAAAAATGTCCCATGACCAAACCTGAGGGAACAAAAAAAAAAAAAAAAATGATGAGCAACAGCAATGAGCTCAGGTAAAAAGGACAGAAATATACGGCACATTACTAAATAAGAATTCAGCTCTTAGAAAATGATAAAAATAAAAGTCCTTTTATTGCTGATAATTTAAAATGATATCCATTGTCCAAGACCCCACTATAATGGCTGCAGGTACATAGGATACATGCTGTGATGCGAAACTTTTCAAAAATGTTATCAATCTCAAGACTCCACCCCTCCTTAAACCGGACCTTCAGCGTCATTTAATGAAAAGCCCAAACCTTTAAAAAAAAATATATATATATTCTGCAGCATCCAAAATTAATATATTAAGTTTTTAGTCACTTTTTATTCTTCTTACACTCACTGGGCTGCAACAGTGTTCAGGACTCTAGGATACGGGCACCGCCATCTTGCCTGAGAAGCATCACATACTGAAGGGGGGGGGGGTTATAGTTGTGCTCTACACAGATAGAGCAGAGCTGGGGTCAGGAAAAGGACAGCAATCCCAGAATGCAGAGTGGCACATTCGGCGACTCTATGGGCTGCCATCTTGTATGTTTAAAGGTTCAGAAAATGCAGTAGATGCAGGTAGAATATTTAATGTGAGCAATCTGTATGTACAGGGTGTGGAAAACATAAGATAGGTTCCTATTCAGGGTGAAGGTCCCGTTTTAGGATGCCGCCATTATTAGGCTCCTTCAAGTCAGCCATACAGGGCTATTACTCGATAACCTGGGGTGAACACTGCCCTACCTCCCCGATATTGTAACAAATGCACCCATTATATTCAATTGCTTGGATTTTTGAGCACTAAAAGGTCTTTTTTCTCCATTTCCCAAGAGCTGGCATTTCCTGCTTTATTATGAACAATCATTCTCCTCAGGTGTAGGCCCAGCGCTTCACAACAGGCCCCCCATGCACAATAGCAAAGGATTTGTGGATCACCCAGCACCACAAAGCACAGCCTGCTATACCCAGCAACAAAATGTATGCACAACAAATAAAAGCCTGGTTACGTCCAGCCAGCATCTGCTATCCCTCCAGTTTACTCCCAATACCTGAGCTAGCCAAAAAAAAACACTATTACATTGTAGTGAAAACATTAACCCATTGAGGCTGTAGGGATACAACCTGGTAACATTTGGATTTATAGAGGGCACGCCCTCAAATTTATGGTGTAATCTCTGTGAGGCTTTCACAGCTAGTGTTGCAATGACTGTATTGTACTGTTCATCATGCCATATTAACCCTTTGTTTTCTGCACATTGACAGACATGTCTGAGGGGCAAGTTATTGTACCACTGTTCTAGATTGCTAATACAAACTAAAGGGTCTGTAAAATGGCAGACATTGAGGAGGTTAAAACTGGTTTCAATTCTTAAGTAAAGGTTAGCGCATAGCACTATGAACATTTTATATACAGTTTTTGCTCACTATTGGTAAAAAATATTTATTAGCAATATCAGCAATGCTCCTCAGAATACAGCTGTTTTGAGGATCCCTGCTGTACCTATATAGTGACCCAAAAGCCACACCAACATGCCTGTCATTGTTGGTCACGCTTTCATGATGTAGAAAGAGAGGAATTTCCTTCCTGCTTTAAAACGTGAGATCTACGGGTGAATGTACAGGTGGAATTTTTAGGGTTTTGGTCTGCTTTAAATTGCTCCTTCTTACAGATTAAAATAGACTTATTTGCAGTTCTGCAGATTCCCCTCGATGTTTAAGGTACTTGTAGTTCACCGTACCACCAACTATACCACAAAAGCGATGGGGGGGGGTGATAAAAGCTGACTTTATACAAAAGAGCATTGGATATATGTTAATGATACAGAATGAATGGAGGAGAAAGGGAAATATGCAGCTCTTTGTTCTTGTCGTCAGGGACCAAACATGGAGCCTCCTGTTTCTGACAAGCCGACCACAAACACTACACAACTTACCTTGGTGCACGGGCCTCGGCCATCCACATCAGATCCATGTTACAGGCCAGTAACGGAATATGTGGGTAACTGGAAGGTCGATGGGGGTTGGCAGGATAACCCCCAGTTAGTAAGACATCTATTATTATCTGAAGATTGGTTTCCCATCGAATAGGTTCCCCAAACAGGATCACAGCTAAAACACAAACAGTGGCAATGCTGAAAAAATCTGGCAGCAATATGTCCATGCAATACAATGCCCCATACATTAGAAAATATACAGACATCTGAAGTGGGTGTTTTACACATCTACAAAAGGCTTTGAGTTCCCCATATGTCCCAGGAAAACCATTACAGGACAAGTACATGCACATATAGAGGCTGTGGTCGTTTTGAAAAACTATACACATATATACAATTGCACTAACCTATTCAACACCTACGGAAACACTTAAATGTGTTACATTAGTTGTGTTGTTGTTATTTTAACACACAATGCTGCTTCTTTGGTCTACTGCTGTCTTAGAATTACTTTAATTAGTTAATTAAAAAAAGGAGAGAAACCCCCCCCCAGATTCAGGATGTCCAATTATGTATACTTTCCTGTATACTCAAATCAGCATCTCCTGCTACCTCCACCAGAGGGTCAAGTCTGCTGTGATCAGCGAGCGCAAAGAGGGAATATGGGATCGAAACTTTAAGAGTATACAGAGGATATGGGGGGGTTGGGGAAATTCTGGTATGCGATACCCCTGGGACAGAGAATTGTCCAGAACTAAACTTTAGGGCTGGCCTGAACGGGATTTTGTTCTCTTTAACTCTAGCAATGACCTTAAGATCATGAATAATCTCAGGTTTGCATGCTGCAATGGGCTTCTTCCCATCACTTGGGTTTAAATGCAGGCAACTAATCAGACAGGGGACTGGAAGGCACAGGAAACACTGCAGTGCCTTAACAATGAACAAAAGAAAACACAATAATGGTATGTTTCCTATTGGAGGGCATGTCAGCTCCTCCAATGTTTGCTACAATGGACAGAGACCTGACCGTGAAGAGACACGTATAACTCATTGTAAAGGATGGGGGTTTTTGAGGTTAAAGCAGACCTACTACTAGATCTGGTTTAACTTCTCTATCTCCCCCCGCCTTACTTCTCAGTAAAAGAATCATCTTCTGGAAGCCGTGAAATGGTGTGCGAGAGGCATCTTTGTCTGAACAATCTCACTAATTGGGAAACCCTTAACAATTCACAAAGAAAATACAATGTTTCCTTGCACTGACACTTACCATCTATCTTTGGCAAATTCACGGCGGCAGAGGGCTGTAAATAATTAGAAAAAATTACTAGAATGAAGCTAGATAGGACACGTAGATTTGGAAAGCATTGCTAAATTTAAGATTCACCACCATAACACTTGGCAATGGTACAACCATTTACAACTGCAGAACATCTACAGGCACTCTATAAAATGATCCGTGGATGCGCCACCATCCCATGAAAATCTGCTTACCTTTCCTACCTGCTGCATGAATAAAAATGCCTCCGTAGTTGCTTGATTTCCCATGCAATTGCTCTGCATTTCAAATAAAGCGGACCTTCCTCTCTTGCTCTATTAACCATAGCAGTATAAAGGAAAGTTCTTCCCCGATATTCTTTGGGATTGGCATGGGGGTAATACTGCATACAGATGTACCTTGCCCTCAGTCTATAATGGAGGGGTTTGGCTTTTTGGCTTGGTTGTGTGGGAGCCAAGTGTGAGACGCAATGAGGTATTACAAAAAAAAAAAAAAAAAAAAACACCTTACTGAGACATTTTATAAGCACAGTTCTTAGAACCCAAGCTACTTAGTATGTGTGTCTAATAACTTGGAAAGGTCACGACTGGGATAATTGAGGTTTCTGAAAATCTGTCACGCAAGCGTGTCACCGAGACACACAATGCTGCACAGTAAATGAGTAAACACCTGGGCCATGCTGGACATCACAGAAAAGGGCACTCTTAAAGCAAACCTCCAATTAAAAAATCATTGCATAGTAAATTGCTCGCCTACCCCCACCCCATCACCACCACATCAATCAGTGGCATGAGCTATTTGAGTGGGCTTAAAGTCAATGTCCAGGCACTAACCTAATAACCAAGTTGTCGTAAATGTCATGTCCCCTAGTTTTCTTTAACTAAGTTTGCACTGCAGAGAAAACATGTCCTCTCTCTGGGTGTACGGCTTGTATTAGCATGAGGCTTTTGTTCAGAGAGGGGAGAGTTTAGAGGATTGACAAAAAGGGGAAAGGAGGGATTGGTTAGCAGCCAGAGGGGAAAGGAGCAGAGGCATAAATTCTGAATATATGGGCAGTCTTTCGTCAGGACAATCATCTCAATTGATGGACGATGCCAAGAGGAGGAGTGATCCTTGGGCTGGTAGTGAATGCAAACACATAGATAGACAGCACTGCAGGCAGGGGGCCTGCATGGTACCTGTCTGGACAATGGCTTTAACCCCATGCAAATGTGGCACAGCAAGCAGATGTTGCGCTCCTGAACTGCATTGGAGCTACCAACTTGTTACAAACCTTTAGCCCGGCTTCTGAAAAGTAAAGTAAAAAAATTGCTTTAAATCTCTTGCAATAATCAGGCATGCTGGCACACTGAAGCCCACTTGAAAACTTTTGATCAATGCAGTGCAATGCATCAAAGTTTTACCTCATAACATTGTGTGCTGAAGCTCACAGCTCGGCTGCAATGTGTCTGTGGGCAGAGACTAACTGTCAGCAGAGGCTCTCCCCCCCCCAATCACCCTACTCATGCTCATGTGTAAGCAGGGCTCTCAGGTGTGTAGCAATATGGTCGCTTCCATGCAGTCCAGGAGTGCAGCATCTGCAATTGTATTCCACAACACCTGCATATTTAAGCCCTCTTAAACACTAAACTTTGATTTTTTGACTGGTGGTCCGGTTTAGAACAAAACTTGTAAGGAACTGTGAGAAGAAGCCTTTATTCTAATACATACAATATAAATGGATATTCTAGAGATGTTTAGACATATAAAAAGGGACATTCAAGACAGAGAGTTAAATTAGCCTGTGTATTGCCTTCCCTGTGCTGACTTTTGGGAGTTTTTGAGAAATATAACGTAGGCCGAATGAAAGATGCAGCTCCTAAGTGAACTCTCCCCCCTTTGCAGGGCCTCCTCAGCCGCAGTTGATGACTCACACATGAATGTTTCAATGTGAGAGTCCCTTCAAAAGTCAATTCTATAGGGTTTATCAAAGAATCCTGGCAGCCAGCATGGGGCCAACAGAAAGCAGGCTAATATAACCCTTTGCCTGGAATGTCCCTTTAATACAAGGAACCTCTAGGATTACTTTGCAAATCATGCTTGGGTATAAAGGAGATGGGCATGCTCAGACTCCGGCCCTGGAACTAAGAGGGTGAATTACTCTCACAATATTGTTACAATAGATATTTTAGCTTCCCACACCAAACGGAGGTTTACTGAATGCTCCATCCCTCTGCTGAGAGCTAGATGTATTTGTCATTTGTTAAGGAGTTCAATTTCCCAATATCTGTGAACAAAATGGGTTCCTAAATGCTTTAATGAGATCCCCTGGCAGAAGCAGCGCCATACAGCTCCACCTTCTGAGCTGCCATACGGACCATGACCGACTGCTTAGTCAGCCAATCTGCAGCAGCACCCCTAAATGGGGTCTAGTTCATCGTTTATTTTAAAACAAGCTGGACAGCATTTTTAAAAAGGCAGAGTCCAGGCAATTACATAGATAAAGCAGAAAGAAGCTCACTAGAAGCTTGCCCCGCATGCCTCTCCTCCTGCAATAGGAGTTTGCCTATTCTTTCTTTCCCATCCCTCCATGGCCACATCTGTTCCCTAGCTCCCCCAGCAAACCACAATGGTCCTGCTTGACAGGCCTGATCACACTGGGAGGGCCTCAGCCCTGTGAGCAAGCCTGTCCAGCAGAACTATTGTGGCTTGCTGGGGGAGCTAGGGAGGTGGCCATGGAGGGATGGCCGTGCAACCACATGTAGACAGATGGCTGTAGCTCCGGAATGCCTTTTCATTCTCAATTATGGTCTTCAGTGACAGACATGTAGCAGAAAAAATTGCTACTAAATGAACATTGAGTTTTTGGTGACTAAACAAGAATCCAGTCTTCTCTGAGTGAAGTCACCTTCAGAATAAATGTTAAAATATAAAAATGAGGTTTGCCAGTGAGGGTATTAAGAAGGAATAGAATTTAACCTATGCAGCCAAGTTTCCATTTAAAATACAGCAACACTCACCAGAATTTTAGGCCTTCGCCGGTGGTCCACCATGTCCAGGAATGGGTACGACTCACACACAGAGTCTACTGTAATAGGATTTGAAAATCCTAAACTGTTGAGTTAGTCAAGGAAACAAGCAGTTGTTAGCCATAATCTCTTTATAGTTTTAAATAATACCCTTCCATCTAAGGCAGGTCATACAGGGTAGGACGGATGTTCAGTTTCCCAAGTCTTTATATACTAATTTTGATCTACCCTATGCAGCTTCTAATATTATTCTATGGTTTATCAAGGCAGTTCTTTCATGTTAAAGTCTGAACGTTTTGTCATTTATCCTCCTCTTCAAGCCTACCAACATGTCATGTTTTGTGGATCTCCACATAGCGGCTCTAAGGCTCTGCTGCTGCAACTATGGGGAGATCTGCAAAACCTAACCTGACCTGTTCGAGGGCCTTGAGGCGGAGGGGACCCCAGTCTTACTGCATAACCGAATAGAAAGAAAAAGAAACTGAATTTGATAGCATTCGGCCATCATAAACATAAGCTATTAGAAGTCTGTTGACACATATGGCCACTCTACTAGGTAACTTCATTGGTTTTAAATGTGTATTAAAAAAAAAACACACATACAAATAAACCTGTATGATCTGTTCTTTCCAAACTAGTTGTGCAGTCCATAAAACTGAGATATGTATAAAGGTAAACAGGTCACCCTTCACTAGACACAAGAGCCAGGTGAGAGAGTGGAACAGATGGGGGAGGGGTAGTCAGCGAGCCTTCCTCTATGCGCCTGGCGGTGGTTTTAAAACACACACACACACACACACACACACACACACACACACACACATTCATCCCCTATAACACCTCCATCCTAGTCCAATAGTATAAGATTTACCAGGGCCCGAGATCACTTCTGCAGTGTCCACTCCTGACCACCTCCAAGTCAAATCACCCCACCTATTCAGTCAGTGACTTGGGCATGTCCACTCCATTTATTTTAATAGTGTAGCCATGCCAAAGCCTGGCATGCCCCTCCATTGCTGTAGAGCGAGTGTCCACAGTCACTGTGATTAAACATGAAGAGTACTTTGTCTGAGGGTTCGTCAGTAAGTGCGAATGCTGTGGGACTCTTGGGACAGGTCTATACTATTAGACTAGGACAGAAGCACTGTGGGGGAAAATAGTGAGTATATGGGAGTTGTGTTTTTTTCCCCAGGCAGAGCTTTTGAAGCATAACTTTTACATGGGCTACTAAAAGTAAAAGAACTACCTTGTTATGAGATTAGTAAACCCACAAATAATAATTAGCTTGATAATTACACAGGAATGAGATAAGGATCACTTCCCACTATTACCAGCTAAGCACATGTCTGTGTTTAATCAGATTCCATAATGCCCCAAACACAAGTACACATATAGGGGTCGATTCAAAGCCAGGTGAGAATTCTCACTCCTTTTTTGGGGCTGATTTAACACCAGGTGAAAATTAACATATGGTTGTTGATGTAGCCCCAAAGTAGACAATCACTGACCTCATGGGGGTAGTTTAAGGGGTTTTGCTCAGCTTTAAGCCAGATCTTGAGGACAATTTTTAAAGAGACAAGCAGCTATTTTCACTAAAAACAAGGATAGACTACACAGGAATTTACAACATAGCGTAAATATTTACTAGAAAAAGCACTTCCCTTCCAGCGCTACATCTTGAAAATTCACATTTACAGCCGGGTGCGTGTAGAAGCATGTGCCTGCACAACAGCTTTTTCATGTCACTGGGTTCTGACATCCTGACCTACCCTGCCTTGGGTGAACCCTGTGAAAAGGCTGCCAATAAACATGATGATTCTTCAGATCTGGGTGGGTTTGCCAAGGTCACAAACAAAAAACACACATGCCAAAAGCAAATCTAACATATGAAAGGTAGTTAGAAATGGTGCATGCTAATAGAATAGAAGGATACTATTTTGCTATGTCCAAAACTGGGCCTTGTCCAGATACCAGGACGAACTTATTGTGGTACTGTTTGAAGATACGTAGTGGACTGTGCGACATCATTACTTGGTCCTGCGAGATCTGTTGGAACAGAAAATGTAAATATATATAAGACATGTTGGCAGCAGCAGTGCAGCAATGGACACTTTGGTGAGATGAAGTCAAGCCTGAAAGCGGATCAAAATCCATGCGGCCGGGCCTTGGAATCTAAGATTCCCGGCCCAGCAGCTAGCCTACCCCTGAGGCATTCTACACTGGATGGCCCACTGTGTGAAACCCCCTGGGACTAGGGTGATCTTACCTGAGCCCAGCGGATCCTGCGTTGCGATCCCTGCCGGTGCCGCATCCCCGGTTCTGTGGGGCCATGCGCTCCTGCACCCAGCCTTTCTGGGTGCGCCGGAACAGAGTTCCCAGGAATGCACCTCGTCACAGCATTGCAAAATTTTCAGAGGAGATTTTAGATTTTTAGGGTGCGCCTGGATCCTGTGTGAGAGCCTGGCACACAGACTGAGGGTATTATCAGGATTGAGAGTGTAGTAAGGGTAAACTATCTGTCTTGCCTGAGCACAGCTGATGGGGGTTAATGGTTCTCCACCCTTGTTCTTCCTCTGATAGTGTGGTCCTGTTCTCATTTGTTGACAGCTTGGTACACTTCTTGTGTGGTACAATATATTTTTGATTACCTTGCTCTTACCTGCCTAGTCCATGGCACACATGTGTCACACTAGGCCCTTCTGACATTCGGCTGGTCAGTGCACAAATATATGGCGGTCTCTGACTATACTTTCCTGGATTTTTCCTGGATTTTTTTAGCCATTCTCTTTCTGCCATTTTACTCTGGACTCTATGTCAGAACAGTTCCATATTCTTTTTATTATTTGAACATTTACATTAGTACATATTACAATTCTGTAATTTAGTGGTCATGTAGTGTTTAATTTTCAACGTCGGGCATTAGTTTCTTATTTTGGGTCCTTTTCCATGGCCTTTTTAAAGAAAGAATTACAATAAAAGGAAAGAAGTGGATCCAAACTTGTTGCAGAGTAGCATGAGAAGCCCAGAAATACTGCAGTGGCAGTATTTAGCATCACTACTTGGTGCTCTAACAACTCTTCATGATACCAGGACACTGCAGCCACTAGTACCGTTACTGGACAGAGTGTCGTGGTATAGGGCGCTTACATTTTCAAGGCCATGATGACCATTGTAGTTGTTCTTCAGCCACTAGGCTTACCTTTCAAGCAATCCAGATGTACATGTGTGCTCCCTCTGCCCATCCATTAGTGTCATGCATATTAATGAGCGGCAAAGAGTAATGAATGGAGAGAGAGTGGCAATCATCCCCACGGCACAGAAGAATGCAGCAGCCAGAAGGATTTCGCTACATGAGTCTTGGGGTTGTCAGAAAGATGTTTTACCACGAAGCAGTGGTTTTCACATTTCAGAGCATCCCAAATTAGGATGCCCCACTAAGAGAAACATCATGGCCCTAGAGTCTTATAGAATTTGGGCAAAGGGGAGAGCAGCAAAATAACCACCCAAAACAAAACACTGGCACTTAACACAGAATGGCCAATTTCAATTAGGGCCTTTATACTATAAGACAAGTTGGATCGAAAGCACACCATACTCAAAGAATTAATTTGCAAGTAAAATTTATATTTAAGATA
Source organism: Gastrophryne carolinensis (assembly GCA_027917425.1). NCBI lineage: Eukaryota > Metazoa > Chordata > Amphibia > Anura > Microhylidae > Gastrophryne > Gastrophryne carolinensis. The sequence continues at coordinate 282,396,473 of CM051235.1, forward strand.
TCAGAAAAAACATTTAATACATGTACATATAGCAACATATAAGTCAATATATATGAAAAAGGATACAATGTCAAACATAGTGAGCGGAGATCAGAATGTCATCAGGAGCGTTTGGCCACCTCAGTAGAAATAAAATGATGTATCATCTGATCGCCGCTCACTAAGTTTGACATATTGTATCCTTTTTCATATATATTGACTGTTAGAGACTTATATGTTGCTATATGTACATGTACTAAATATATGTTTTTTCTGATACCTTAAAATACAATTCTGTGAAATACTCACCTGTAGAATTGGTATACGTATACAGTACGTCCTGCTCCAGATATAATACTTACACTTGGGTAATCCTCCTCCTCTGGCGGCGCTGTGCACTGCAGACATGCAAAAACAGGCTCCTCCCGGCCCTTCATATACCCAGGGACCTCCCACAAATCCCCAGCATTGAAAAGCAGTGAACCAGAAGCCGGGAGAAACCAACCACCAAAACAAGTGGTAATGATAACAACAACAACAATCACCATACAGGGGATCCAGAATAATGCAAACCAGGGTGGGGTGGAGCAGGACGTACTGTATACGTATAATACCAATTCTACAGGTGACCATTTCACAGAATTGTATTATTCTAAGTATACAGTACGTCATGCTCCAGATATAATACTTACACTTGGGACATCCAATAGCAGTGACCATAGAACAGGGTGGGGTCCCCAACAACAAAGGCAACAGCAGACAGTTGAAAGCACTGTCACCTGCAATACCTCGCTACCAAGAGCGACACGAGCAAAAGCTCCAATTTCAACATCAAAACAACCCTTGAAAGGGTACAAACAAGAAAACAAGTAGCGTTAAGCAAACCTGTTCAACAAGACCTGGTGCTGAAAGGCCCAAAGATACCAAGGCACCAGCGTACTCAGAAAAGAGTGAGGAGAACTTGTCCCCTTAAGGAATAGGCTTGAGTAAAAGCCTAACTAGAGCAAAAACTAAAAGTAGCCCAGGAAGAAGCCAAGCCTTCCCCAGGACCAGAAGGGACATCTTATACAGGTAAAGGCCAGGCCCAAGGCCGCCTAACCCCTAGAGGCAGACAAGATCAGGCACATTCAGATGTAAGTGCCCACAACCCCGAGGAACATCAGTCCCCTAAGGGACAGGAGACAATCCAGGAAAAAAATTCCAGCATCTATTGAGGGAAAATAGATTCCCGTGCCTCAGCATTACAAGGAATAATCCCAGAAGAAGGATAATGTCTTAATACCTGAGCCTAAGACACCACCTTAGGCAGAATAACCGGCGTAAGGTGGAACGCCCCCACATCACGGTGAAGATACAGTAAGAAAACAAGGCTAGCTAAACAAATCCGCCTGCTCAGGCACACGGCCGGCTGAGGTAACAGTCCCAGAAGGGCAACCTCATGGATAAGAACCGTCAGACAGCATCCGGAATAGAGCCAAGGGGAACACCCCGCTAGGCAAATCGAATAGAAATCAATCCCAACAGGGACCCTAGAACTACGTGGGGGATGTCACTGAGCAATCCCTGAAAGAAGGTCAACCCAGGCAAGGAACCGAGTAAGACTTCTGCAGAAAACAGACAGGACAGAGCCTGAACCACCAGGGCACCAAGTAGGAGAGCCAACTCCAACCCATGCTGTGATAACTATATAACCCTGGGAACAGAGCTTGTCCACAGGGGAGAGACCAAAAAACCCAATCAATATGGGTAAGAATACCCCACAATAGACGGAAGAAGAGGCAGAAGAAGCCAACTCCTAGGCTTCCAGAAGTCACAGACACCCACGAAGGTGCACCCACTTCCATCAAGGTGGATGAGCCAACCGTCAGACCATCCAGACCAGAGTCTGTAGATAGGGGTGAAATAGAAAAGGGGGGCCTGAGTGAGCAGGCCAGCACTCCTGACAGGACGTACAGGTCCGCTGTCCACATAACCACATCTGCAACCACACTCCACTAGGCCACCCAAGGGCCGCCAGTATCACTGGTTCCCCCTTCCAGCAGCAAACTTGCACAGAATGAAGGTAAAACATATAGAAACAGAATGTCCAGCATAAAGTCACGAAGCCTCATGACCAAGGACAGAACAATCTGAGACAGGGAAACAAGGGCCCAGAACCCATGAAGGTGACGGGCCCAGAAAGATCCACACTAGACGGATCACATGGAGACACAAGAATTAGCACATCCTGTCGCAGAAGGACATCCACCGGAGCAAATATCGCAGATATGCAGGGAACTCTGTCCTCCACCCAGATCAGGATAGATACCTTCCTGGGAGATCATCCTGCTTCCATGTCCACGCAGATAATTAATACAGGCCACTGTCGTCAGACAGACCAAGGGGCCCCCAAATAGACCGATCCCGCAATGGAGAATTCCAGCGATATAGAGCCAACCTGAAGGCCTACCTCTTCCAAAAATAGACAGGAGGAAGGACCCCTAAAGGCCCCACCTCCCCCGGAATCACAGGGAAATTTAGGAGAAAAAAAGTTCCCCCTCCATCGACCTGATAGATTTGGAATCCAACCGCAGGAAGACGCAAGGGAGGGGGCGCCCCCTGATTGGTACCCCTAGTACCACAGTCTCAAGGGTAACCACCGTACCAAGGTGGAAGGGTACACAGACCCAGCTCCAGGGAAGCTGGAACCCAGTCCAGCATTTACAATAGGAGTAGCGGAGGAGCCCAAGGGCTCTGAGCATAGGGGACAACCTTTGAACAGCCACCAACAGGCCCGCCAGCTGCAATCCAGCCTGGTGAAGAGACAGGAACAGCAAGAGGGACCGAGCCCCTTCAAACATCTTGACCATTTATAGTCAAGGAAGCAGGTTCCCGTATGAACCGAATCCTAGTTCAACCCTAGGAAGGGAGATAACACTAAGGGGAAAAAGAGGAATTGAGGTGATTGAGCACCCATCCAAAGACTCCCAAAAGGACACCACCAACCGAGCAACAACTTCGGCCTGACGCAGGGATTGGGAAGCAAAGAGGGACGGCCAGGCAGTTCCTCGTGCGGACGCCCCCTTGGTCTCAGTAGAGAAATCACCCCCGTCATCACCTAGGCGATCACCCAGGGAGCAGAACCAAGGCCAGATAATAAGGCCACAATCAGCAGTGTTGGAGCGCCAACACTAACCTGTAAGGTCCTTGGAGCCCGGAAGGCACAATGGCAATGAAATAAGCATCTTAGGTCCCTACTGACGGCAAGAGGTCCCTGGACACAGGGCACTTGCGGCCCAACTCAGAGAAACCATGCAGTAAAACCGCCTGTGAATGTAAATTGCCTCACCTATGGAAGGCCATAATGGACAGAGTGTCTCATCCGTTTGGAGGAATGTGGAAAGGTTGGTGTAGAGGCCCCTGCCTCTGTCTGTTAAGGGCAACCAGCAGTTGACCCCAGACCTCGCAGATCGCGCGTGGCCTGCGCCAACACAAGAAGAGAGGCAGGGACCAGAAGCACCCTGAATATCTCGGTAAGGGGCCGCCCAGCAGACACTATCCTGCATCCAGAGGAAACTTCCTCCTGATTCCATCAGAACGAGGCATGCAGCCTCCTGATAGGGGCAAGGTGCTGCGGCCATCCCCTCATCATCCCCATCATGCTGGGGGGTTTTGGTAACAGGCTTGGACTTAGCCCTGCAGGAGGGACCAGGGCGTTGTCTGCCACTCCTGGGGCAGGGATCTATACCAAAAAGCTGGAAGGACACCATTGGTTCGGGTTTGACGCTAACATAGGGGGGTTGGAGGGGGTGCCCCTGCCTCGAGAAGGCCGAGACCGCCTTCTGTAAAGGGGTGTTTTGCCCTTTTTTCCAAACAGGTCCAGACGGGCCCCGAATAGGCGTCGCCCTCTAAAGGGAAGCCCAGTAAGAATCTTTTTCGTAGCATTGTCAACACCCCACTGTCGCAGCCAGACCAGTCGGCATATAGCTACAGCAAGGGTGGAAGTTCTAGCGCACATGCTGATGGTGTCATCCAGCGCCAAAAGGATAAATCTTACAACTGGAGAGTGCATTAAACACCTCCCAGGGGAGATCCTCAGGTTGATGATCAATCAGCTTTCTGATGAGGGTCCTAGTGGCCACTGCAGCGATGGCCGCGGCACAGACTGGGCGCAGAGTCGTCCCTGCACAAGAAAAGGCATGGGAAGCCAGCCTATCAATGCGCCGGTCCTCAGCATCCCGAAGGGTACGATAACTAGGGGCCGCAATAAAGGGGGGGGTTAAGAACCCCAATGATCGGTGCATCCACCACGGGAGGTGATGACCAGCAGTTAACCACATCAGGGGGAAAAGGGTATTTCCAATCCCAGTCCCCTGGAAGTTTACTAGGGCATTGCCATTCTTTGAGTACAAGAGCCTGGAAGTGATCCTGCTCCAGAAATTCCAAACGCGGCGGCGCTGTATGGAAACTCTCCCTTCTAGGCCTGGAAGCTTTACCAGGGAGAGAGATAGACAAGACTGTGAAGATCTTTATCAGTAATTCGTCGGTGTCACACAGGCCCCAAGAACCAGGGCCCGAATCATCATGACTCCTCAGCCCCTCGACAGATGAGCCCGAGTCAGAGAATAGCCGACCATCATAAAGAGCAAAACCCTGCTCAGCAGTGAACTCTTCAGATTCAGAAGGAATGGGCGAAACCGGAGGCGTCAGGGACCGCTTCTTACCAGGGCCCAAGCGCTCAGCCAACCTCGAAATCACCTGATCGGCCGTAGGCAGTCTGCGCGGCACAACTTGTTGTTCATTCCCGTTCGAGTGCGACTCATCAGGAGTGAGATTTAAGCATGGGGAGAGAGGTGTATTGAAACGAGGCGCAGCCACTGGAAACTCTGACTGCAGGGCCAGTACTTGTTCAGCACATGGTCCGCAGACCCGTGCTCTGTCCGCATCAGCGTGGGGCAGACCACACGCTGTACACAGCCAGTCTTGTCCCGGAGGGACCCCGGTCACATAATTCTGAGATGCCTCCATATGGTGATTATATATATATATATATATATATATATATATATATATATATATATATATATATATATATATATATATATATATATATATATATATATGTATATATATGTCAGGGCCATGCGCTAGAAAGAATACTAATGATGAAAAACGCCCGCGAGGGCACTCACCGACCTGGGGAGGAGAAGGACAGCCAACACGCGTGCGGAGATCAACAAAATGGCGCTGACCGAACCTCGGAGGGCGGGTCTAAACTGGGCGTGAAGCGGAGCGCGCCACGCCAGGTCCCCGCCTCCCCCAAAGAGCGCGAAGCTCTGAAGCAGCCGTTAAAACCTCGACAAGCCAAGCATAGAATGTGCCAGTAAAGGCATCTGCTAGTGGATACTCGTGAAGTCTAAATACACCGCCATCATTCTGACGCCCGAAGGCGTGTACAAATTTAGTTTTCTGGCCAAGATGCAGTATAATAAAGCTGGACCTGCAGTACACTATTGCATGTTAAATTGAGAAGGCCAAAACTAGAAGGGCAGCGCGGCTCTGACACACAGTTGCCGGTCAGGGGCAAAAGCAAGGCCATAAGCGTGACAATACTGTACACTGAGACCGCCAACAGACACACACACACCCCTTCTTTTCCCCCGAATGCGGGGGCGGGGGGGGGGGGGGGAACGAGGGAGGACGGCGACCCTTTACACAGGGTCCACCTCTACACGGGGCATGGGGCGAGATTGCGGGAGGGACATCCACTATGAGGCTCACCATCGGCCTAAACCGCCTACCCTATGGTGGCGGACTGCGGTGGAGCATGGCTCCGTTAAGCATACATGGTGCTGCCTACCTTCACCCGACCAGCGCAGCCCAGGCTGGGAGGCACATCACAGGGTGGGAATAGTCCAAGAGGGCCGCAGGCTGTGATAGCCCCGCTCACCTGCGAGAGAGTGATACTTCATGTCTTCGCAGTCAGCACGGCAGAGAAATCTGGGGATTTGTGGGAGGTCCCTGGGTATATGAAGGGCCGGGAGGAGCCTGTTTTTTTTGCATGTCTGCAGTGCACAGCGCCATCTGGCGGAGGATAACCCAAGTGTAAGTATTATATCTGGAGCAGGACGTACTGTATACTTAGAATATATAAATTTTGCTTGCAGATTAATGCTTTAAGTATGGTGTGCTTTCGATCCAACTTGCTTATAGTATGTACATGTATAAGAGGTAGTAGAGTGGCGAGACACCTCGGATCCTATTAGCACCCCCCCCCCTTTTTTTCTACTTCTCCTTGTTGTCTGGTGTGCCAATTATTAACCTAATTAGGGCCTTTATGAAAGTAAAAAATATTATACTTACTGGCACTCCAAGTATATTGGATAGCTGGTCAGCTTTGGTCTGACGAAGGCAATTTCCAGCATTTGTGACAAAAACAACAGGCACCAGGAACTGGCCATGGCTATTCACTAGTTTCTGGAAGGCTCTCTTTGCAGCAGGAATGGGGGTTTTCCCTCTCACAAGCACTCCATCAATGTCGAACAAAAGCCCGAACGTTGGCTGCAAAGAAAAATGAAAAAAAGAAATTAGCTGAACATGGTTAAACCTATATCCCGCAAGACCTTGCGATTGGAGGGCTATATAAAAGTTCTGTCAAAGTGTTAAATGCATTTAATGGCTTGGGGTTGAATGTTTCCGCCTGATCAGTTGGCAATTTAACTGCATGATAGTTACATAGTTAAAACAGACCAACACCAGGTGTTGGTCCCACAATCCTCAGCTTTACTGCGAGCCAGCACCGGGAAAGCAGCGCCGCAATTGGCCAGTGGGCAGTCCCGTTTTTAACCATGACCCACGTGACCACCTGGCGGTCCAACACCCATTAAAGAAAAAATGGGTGTTGGTCCGGTTTAAAGTTATACTAAAGACAAGCCCGATTGTTGTCCCATTGTCCCGGGCTACACGTTGCACTGTCCCAAACTTTAATCTGTTTTCAAAAAGACCCTATAGTTACCAAGTAATTACTAAAAGTATTAGGGCATTGGAGAAGCAGAGAAAAAAAAATGAGGAGAAACACTGGGCGTAGCAACAGTGATGTAGGCACACTGTGTGCTTTACATATATCATAGTAAAAAAATAAAGTGCATTGTTGTGCCTCTAGTTATTACTGCCAGCACAGAGTAGGACCAGAAAAAGGAGGTGAGAGAAAAAACTAAGAGCGTCTCCAGCATCCCAGCACAAAGTGTGACCAAAAAAAGAGGGTGGGGTTTCATAGCTGCAGAGAGAGGCAGCCAATCCAGACGTCTGGGCAGGGAGTGGGGGGTTTCCTTTCTCAGTCCACTGAAGGTTGATTGATTGACCAGGTCACACATGTATAGGCCAAATCCACGCTATACCTTTAATTAAGACAGACATCCGAACCAGGCATTTTTGAATAGCTTTCCTAGCCGACATCAGGTTGGTTAAAGTGGACCAAAACCCAGTGAGATCGGCCAGAGAATCTATAAGATTCCTGGTCAGATCAATTCCCTCCCCCCAGTGGATTCAAAATCGGGATGCCCTGCTATGTGAAAACCCCCAGATCGCCCCATTTACTTACTTTCCAGTCCAACGGCGCATGTGCGAGCCGTGGCCGCATCCCCGCTATCCCTTTAGCAAGGCGCTTGCCAGCGCCAGGCATTCGTGAATGGCCGGCTCAGCCACGCTCCCCGTTAGACGAAAGCTTAGACGCTGTGACGTCAGCTGCTCCAAGCTCTCCGATTGTACAAGCGGCCGTGGATGTGCCGTAGGACCGGTAAGAGGCGAGTTGCGCTTGGCGATCTAGCGGGTTTCAGACTGCGGGAAAGGCCCTAAACCTAGGATAGTCAAAATCCTGTGTTTTGGTCCACTTTAAAGGAAGGTATGAATAATGCACACATTCAATAACTGACCAGCAACTTGTGTATGCACCATGGGATAGCTGAAAGGTGAGCTTTTCCAGGTGATCCTCAAAGAAACACACAGAGGGGAATCCCAAATCGGGATTTAATATGGACTGCTCCATTTGGACACACGATTTAAAAGGGTTGTAATGTTTTGCTGTATGTGACCTATTAGAAAAATCCAGCTTCTCCTCCCTGCCAGGTCACCCCTCAGGAAGACAATTAATGGAACATAAAAATTCACCCCGCCTAAGACAAAGACCAACCCAGGCACGCACATTTTAGGTCAAATGGGGTAACTGCTGGTTAACCTACAATTATCAGGTAGCTGAGGGAAACTGTAGTACTGGCTAATTCCAAGAAACAGACAGATGGTTCTTGAAATTAGGTAACACCTTATTTTTTTTTTTTAAGTTGCTTAATTTCTTTTTGTTTTTCAGCACAGTAAGGCAGGGTTGTATCCAAGGTTCATGTCGCCCTAGGCACCCTCTGTAATTACACTGCTTCATGCTGTAAGAAGTAATATTCATTTCCGTGTTTTCCAGCCTTTTTTCATTAAGTCCTGCTTTTCATTTTCTTATTATTGAAACATTTTATTTAAAGTGGGACAGTTTGTGGGTGATGGGAATGGTAGGGGTGTGGTTTAGCGTGTGGCTTAATTATAGGTCAAATGCTCTAGGAATAGTTGGGTCATAAAAGATGTAGGTGATTGAGCTAATACTCAGAAGTCCATTCATTCCACTACTATCATTCAACCAAAGAGTCAGAGCAGTTGTAAAGCACAGGCTTGGCTTGTCAGGCTTGGGTACAGAATAAGTGGCAGATCAGTTTAGGGGTACAGATGAGGCTGCAGCTTCATTGTGCACCACCTGATCGGATCTTGCATACCTTGCTTCATTGCTGCCCTCCCCAAGTACTTTCAGAAAAATGCCCTGGTTTGCTGGACATTGTAGTGCACTAAGGAAGGGTTAGAAGAAGTACAATTTCATGTAATGCAAAAGTAAAGTTCCAGGGCGATACCTCTTAAAATCCAACATTCCAGTCTAGAGCTGCATTACTTCTCTTACTCCAAGGAGGCTGACACTGCAAATAGTTGGTATTTTATAACTGGCAGCATATGCGAATATTGAATTATCACTTTGGTTAACGGACCTACCTTGACATTGATATAGAGTCACTAGAAAAAGCATAGTGACCTCTGACTGGAACAGACTACAGCCTGGCAAAAGCCAGCACTAACCCCTGAGCTGCCATGTCATATTCCTTCTGATTCATTCAGTCATTTATTTATTCGGTAACACTTTTTATGTGAGAGTAAAGGTAGAGGAGGCAAGCAGCAGAGGTTGTATGGGTGCCATTCTGTTGCCGGCAGACCACAAAGGATAGAGTGTTGCAGTAGACTAGCCGGGATATGATCAGGACATGCACTAAAGTTTTTGTGCTGTTGGGCATGAATTCATATGATCCTGTGTTTACCTGAATGCATCTGAATATATATTCCACAGACGGAGGGCTATCAAGCATTTGGTCCACCTCAAACGTACTAGGTTTTATATAATCATAATGATCAAAGAACCACTGAAAGCTAAAAAAAAAAAAAAAAAAAAAAAAAAAAAAAAAAACACAACACCCAATACTGCTCAGCATTGGCGACTTGGCTGAAAGTTAAGCTAACAGTATATGGATAGTGGGCGTTTTGAGCATATGGCAAGGTAGAATAAAGCAAATATAAGCAAAGGCTTATATCTGGGCCTGTGGATGACCAGCCCGAGACTGCTAGAATTTCAACAAGCAAATTTGTGTTACCACCATTAATGCAGTGATGAGCGCTGGGTACAGAGAGGCCAATTATCCTAAATAAAACACTGCGTGCCATTAAAGCAAATGGAAACGAATTACCCCCACCACCCCGGGCGATGCAGCTGGCTGGGAAGCCCATGTGAGTATGTGAGTGGCCCAGTAAAGGTGAGTTTACCGGCGCCCGGGGGGGGGGGGGGGGGGGGGTTGGCTAGTGGCCAGCCCTGGAATTTTTTTTTTTTTTTTTTTTTGTCCAGGGCACAGCCACATGGGTTTTGACTCCAATTAATTATAAAACAGCAACGAGTTCAAACAGCTGCAGTTACCAGGTATAAACTGGATGTACAAAGATATTTCATAAGACTGTATGAGAAAATTACAAGCAAATAGAGGACGAGTCAAGTTGCTAATTACAATAGGTCCCGAAGTTGACAATAAACGACATGTTTTAAAAATGCTGCACCCACCTTATTAAATAGGAGGCTAAACGTTTAAACATTTCTCTACGTGTAGCTCTACTGCCAAGATTCTGGAATTAACAGGAACAATACGGGAGATCAACACCTTCCTAAATGCAGCAAGAGACTGAGATAATAAGATAACTAGAATCACAAATCTATGCTATACAATGTTACTAGGGCAGAACACGGGGACCAGGAAAACTGTAATGCAACACAACTTTGAAGAGACAGGCTTGGCTAAACTGTCTAATCACAAAAAGTATATCCTCTGACTATTAATTTATGCCAAGGCTGTTAGAAATAACACACACAAGGGCACTTACCTCCCAGCCCATCAACAGCACCCCAATGGCTGCCTCTGGTTTCAGTGCTATGGCCTGTCAGGGTCCCATTTGACAAGGCAGAGGCAAGACGCCTTAAGACCTCTTGGTTACACTGCCAATTCAAGATTATAAAAATATAAAGAGGAAGTGCCCTGCGCAGCTGACCCATGAAGTCGAAAGTTAACAGGCCCAGGAAATGCCACCATCCCTGGTGGAAAGAGCCATAGCCGAAGAAAAGCCTCCTGGCCCTAGTAGGACAAGGAAACTCAACTGCCCTCATGATTGAACGTGAACAGTGAACTAGGCAGGCACCAGCACCTCGTGACTTAACAAGCCCATGAAAGATAACCTCCCTCCCGAGAGTGGAGAAAGAAGGCAAGAAACAAAATCTCCCAGCAGAGGGCCATGTAAGAGTGACCAAAAGTGCATAATGGGAGGAGGAGAGCAGGATGGTAGAACCTCAGCAGCTAAATGAGAAGACACAATCGCAAGGAGAACTCCACTCCAAGCAGCAAGAGCACTCCACGTCTCGAAATGATGTTGGACGACCCCAGCTCAGAGGCGCTGAAAACAGAGAAGAAAGCACCTATAGCTACAGAAGGGAATGCAAGAGCAAAAACAAAATCAGCAAAGAAGGCAGCACAGAGGCCAGCGCCAATCCCTAAAGGGAAGAAGAGGAGCATGGAACCAAAGCTCCAGCCGGGACACAGCCTAGCTATACCTGAGGAAATGCGCTATTAAGGAGATCTGCGAGCTGCAAGAGTGTGTGAGGACCACCAGTGGAGAACTTAATACACCAGAAGATACACCACCTCTGAATCCACATACCTCCTCGTTATAGCGGTGCAATAAGATACAAGGGGGTCTCTCAACCCCCAGCCCCTGAAGAAGCAGACCCAAGCCGACTACCATGGAAGCTGACCTAAGCAGACATCTTGCTGCAATGGCCGGTCAAGTCCAAAAGAACGGAGTAGAGGACCGCTCCCAACTGCCCACAAATGCTTGGGGCCACAGAAAAAACAGGCAGCGGCCATTTACAGTAGATGGACTTCTGGAGCCCACATGGCGAGCCCCCCAGAAGGAGGCCAAACTGTAACGTGCAGTCCAAGTGGCTGCACTGGTACCCAGGTCTCCAGTGGAATGCACAGGTTTAACAGGAAGGAACATCATTGTCCCATCCTCTGGAGCCAGGACCTCTTCTCATAGCAGGTAGGCTCGTTCAGGACCAAGGACCATGTCAAGAAGACTCTGGCTTGCTCTACTCTCTGCTGTTACTGTAGGGTGCAATCACGTCCCAAGACCGCTGAATCACCCATTCGGTTGCAGGGGTGGAGAAGACAGACTCCCAAGCAAGGATGTCCGTGAGAACCTTCAAAGCAACCCATGGAGCCTCTACTAGTGGCCCCACTCCTTGCAAGAGCAGTCCACTGGCACCACCAACAGAATGGCTGTCCAGGCCCGCAGGGAGAGGCCCCTGCTGAGAGATATCAATGAAGATGCCAACATGGTATTAAATCGCAGACTCACCAGAGGCCTTCACCTCAGGTAATCTACGTCCTCCAAAGCAAAGGCACCATCTGCCTCTGAAGCAGAGGACAATGAGTGGCTAAAACTAAGTAGCAAGTGAGGCCTATCACAGTGAATGTATGTAGGATAAGTGCTGTGGACCAGGGCGCCCACATCAGAGGGGTTCGATCCCACCTAGGCCAGCCGCCTGAAGGAATTAACCGGATCCATGAAAACTCCTGGGAGTTACAGTTAGCCAGTCCGGCCTCCCTACCCAGCATGAAAAAACAGAGCTACCCCAACCAGCATAGAGGGAGCAGCAGACCCGCAGAAGGGAACCCACTCAGCACCACCCGCTTGAACATAGAAAGTGGGGAACTGACCATGCCACCCCACCACCAGAAGGCAAGGCAGCATGTGCTGGCAGGAGACGAGGCAGGCTACCCTCTGAAGACCCCCCCCCTCCCCCCATGGTCGAATCCCCAGCAGAGACCACAGAAGACGCATGGCAGCGGTCCGACCAAATGGGGGGAGGGGACCAGAGGAGCACCCAATGGCCCCCGTCCAGCCAAGCAACAGACTATGCAGGGTACCACCGAAGCCCCCCCCCCCTCCCCCCAGGAGAGCAGGCAACGGGCCGTGCCCAGGCACACAGAGCGCATATTGCCAACCAGAACTTATGCACAGAAGGACAGAAGGAGAGGGGGAGAAGTCCTAACACACAGGGGCATCCTAATTTCAAGCCCATCGAAAAGGAGGGGCCCAGTCCACCACCCCAGACATCCAGGGACAACATGTAAGTCCCATTGCAGGCATTGTGCATCACCATGTTGGGGACCACTGGCCTAATTAAACTGTTCTGTTGGAGGTTATCAGCTTATCTGGGATTGGGGGGAAAGAGTCTTTTCATAACATTCTTAGACAGGAAACCATCTGTGTGTAGGAGAATAGCTAAAAATATACAACATTTCTGCTAATTTTAGTATTATGTTTTCCCAGACAAAAAGGAAATGCTATTTAATTCTGGGAAAAACAAAATTTAAAGAGTAAACCCACTTTCAATAGAATTTGTGAAAGTGTATATTTGTGCATGGTAAAATTATGTCTTAAGGTGCTAGGCTGATCTAGCATTTATTTTAATGTTAACAAATGTGAATTTTATGGAAGCAGTTTTCACCTGTTGCTAATGACAATGTACACCAAGTGTAGCAATAGGTTGCAGATAGTTGCACAGAACACTGCTGCTATGGCAACTGGTGAGGTGAGGGAACTCACTCCACCTTACACATGCCCGGCAGCAGTGTTCTGTGTGTACAGGACTCACTTCTCTCTTCTTGGTTTATGTTGCCAATAGCAACAGATTGCAGATAATGAAAACTGCTTTCATAAAACACACATTTGCTAACAAAAACATTTAAAATGTTGGCACAAAAAGAAATACACTTAATAAAAAATCCATAGGAAGCATACTTGCCCTTTTGCATGATCAGACCCAGCTAACCTGCTAAAAATTAAAAGACCACTAGACAGGAACTAGTGTGCAATAGTAAAGCCTTGTTAAATCTTAATATTAGGGCCTTCGATAATTCTGTTGGCTGGAAAATGTCATTTGTAGTCCTCCCACCATACCCTGTGGGCACCGCCATGATGGTACAGCCAGTGATCTGCTTTCAAGTGCAAAGAAAAAAATAAATAAAAAAAAATAAAAAAAACGACTTTGTAAACACATGAACACTAGGAGGGCTGGCTGAATAAATAAGGCCCCCTTACGCTGGAAACACACAAACTCAGCGTATGAAAACAATTGTGTGCTGCGTGATGGCACTACATACTGCCCTGCACTGTTATTTTCCTGCCCCCCTTAGCAGCGCGGGCACCAGTAGCGGAAGGAAGCAGTGACAGCTGGAGGATTAGGGTGGTGGAAGGTGCTACGGGCGGGGCTCCCGGCATCCGATTGGTGTAGCCACCTTCTTGGGATCCTTCAGTCCTCTGCTCCAGCAAGGACCCCAAGAAGGTGGCTGCAGCAGTGCCGGACCAGAGGACAGGACAACAGCATGGCTGGATGAGGGGCAGCGAGTATGGCCCTTTAATCTTAACACATTTAAAGCACAACAAACTTCTACGTGCTGCATTGCGGTGGCGCTGTGGGAAAACACTGCATGCAGCATTTTGCAAACTGCACACCGATATGAAAGGGCCTGTTTATTTTAATGGCCTGCATATTTTTGTCGTTTGCAACAATAGAGTATTTCTACCCCAATGCAAGCCAATCGGCTTGGTGTGAAATAGGCCTAAGACTTGATGTGGTCTCACAATAACCTCAGCTCTACAGCAGACCATACGCACGGGGGGGGGCGGGCAAGGCAGGTCTATGCTTCAAATGCTACAGCCCAACATTTTTCAACAACATAATGGGATACTATTAGTATAGTATAATAGTATAATATAGTATCAAAGTCCCAAACTTCGTAGGGGAAACATGATCATGGCTTAGGTGAGACTATAGCCCAGTCACTCTTCCTTCCAATGGCAATGGAGACCCTGCCTAAAGGAAACAATAGACCACTGTCTGGATTCACACTAATCTGCACAAAGGCCTAACAGATCAACTCATATTGCAATCAACCAGGTCCTGTGATATACCCTGAACCGATCTGGTATGTATGGAAGAATGTTTTTTTGGATCTCAGCTCTGCGTTCAATAGCATCATCTCTGTCATCTTCGGTGCAAAACTGCATCAGATCACCATGCCCCCTCATCTCAGCAGCTGGACAAATAGTTTCCTATCCAACAGAACTCAACAAGTCAAACTTGGTCCTATAACATTCAATGTGTAGAACATAAGCACAGGTGCCACTCAAGGCAATGTACTTTCCCTTATCCTTTTTGCCATATACAAATGATTGTGCATCAGCCAATGATTTAATAAAAAAAATCCTCAAATATGCAGACAACACAACTGTCAGACTTATCAAGGATGGGGAGGGGCCTTTGTAACGACAAGTCAAGAGACTGCAATTTGCGTTTGTCCAATTTAAACACACACACCCATTAAACTGCCCCTAAAACCCCCAACCCATCTACATACTTGGTAAGGAGGTTAACAGGGTTGAGGAAACCACCTTTCTTGGAGTAACGAAACCGGATAGCTAAAGTATGGAAAAAAGGCTCAGCCGTGGTTCTTCCTCCACCAATTGAAGATGTTTGGACTGCCACAAATAGCCTGCAGCTCCTCTATACCGCCATAATTGAGTCTAGGATATCATCCTCCATCATTTTCTGGTATAAAAGCACCTCCAAGCTCAATAAACTAAAGACTTAAAGTAGACCAAAACCCAGGATTTTGCCTATCCTGGGTTTTAGTCCTTGCCCCTGGGGCACCCCGATCGCTGGGGGGTTTGGTCCATTTTAAAGGGCACTAAAACCAAAGACCAGGTATTTAATCCTTTCCTCTGCGTCAGGGTGCTCCACTGCATGAACTCCCCCAGTTCACCCCCAAAAACTCACCTTTCCCTGGTCGCATCAGCACTGTAAGCCGCATTTACACACCCTGTCCAGGAACAGAGCAGAAGAGGCTGCCCAGCCTCCATGTAGCTGAGGTGCACTCCCTAGTCCAGCCATTTCAATAGGGGAGCAGACCTCAGCTACACAGAGATCAGAAAAGCAGCTTTGGCTTGCCAGAGCAGTGTTGGAGCCTTGGAAAATTAAAAATGCAGGGCAATTGCGGGGCAGCTCAAACACCAGGGCATCCTGAATCACAGCCCTATGATTGCTGCCGATGGTTTGTTCACTTTAAGCAAACTATCAAATATGGTTAAAGTAGAAGTCCAAGATGGCGGTGCCCAGGACCTGGAGTGCTGAGGTAACAGCCCTGTACAGCGGGTGAGCTGAGGGTTTTTTGTAACCCCCCCCCCCCCCATTCTCTCTCAGAGCCAAGGGAGGATTTCCATAGTCAAGCATCCAACTCACCCAGGCTCATTTTTTTCATCTGCTACTATCAGACAAAAGAATCAGCCTTCAAGAATAGTTTTTTTTCCATGAGTAGTCCACTTTTAAAGTGGAGCAAAACCCACCCAGCAGGCATGCTCCCCCCCCCCCCCCCATGTAAAATCCCTGAGGTCGCCCAGAAACTCACCTTCTTTCCTGGTCCGAAGGCGTATGCTTGAACAGCAGCCGCGCTGGGGATGACCCGCTGTGTGAAAACCCTCCAGTTGGCCTGATCTCACTCACCCTTCCCCGGTCCTACGGTGCATGTGCAGCCTCTCATCCAGTCAGCTCGCTGGGTGGGCGCATCACTGCTTACCGCTTTAGCAGGGTGCGTGCCCATGCCAGGCATTTGTGAACTGTCAGTCCGGCATGCTTCCTGTTAAAGGGTAGCGGGGGATGCAGCCACCAACGAGCTGATTGGACGAGAGGCTGCGATTGCGCCGTAGGACCGGGGAAGGGTGAGTGAGATCAGGCGAACTGGAGGGTTTTCACACAGTGGGCGATCTGGGTGCCCCAGGGGCAAGGTAGTCAAAATCCTGGGTTATGGTCCACTTTAAGGAGATTAGCAAGTTAAAAAACAAATATCAGTAGCTCACCTTACATTGAGTCCCTCCAGCGCTCTCCTTCCTGCTATGTTGGTCTACTTGGCGAGGAAATCACTTTCTCATTCAGCTTTCAGTCCCCACCCCGCTGACCAGGTCCTTCAATCAACCTTCAGTGGACCGAGAACGGAAACCCCCTCACTCCCTCCCCAGACGTTCTGATTGGCTGCCTCTCTCTGCAGCTATGAAACCTCACTTTCCTCTCTGGTGGAGGGATGTGCTGGTAGTAATAACTAGAGGCACAGCATTGCACTTACTATGATATATGTAAAGCACACAGTGTGCTTGCACCACATAGTTGGTTTCACACCCACTGTTTCTCCTCTGCATCGCCAATGTTCTAATACTTTTAGCAATAACTTAGGAACTACAGGGTCTTTTGAAAACGGATTGAAGTTTGGGACAGTGCAACAACAATCGGGCTTGCATTTAGTATAACTAATTCCCATGGAAACAGTACAAATATAAAAGTTTGAAGATACCACTAAGTAGGAAAGCTGTGCACAGCACAAGTGATCCCGCGAACGACCGTCGTTCACAGCAAATGGTCAATTTATCTGT
The DNA here is from genome assembly GCA_027917425.1 of Gastrophryne carolinensis. Lineage (NCBI taxonomy): Eukaryota > Metazoa > Chordata > Amphibia > Anura > Microhylidae > Gastrophryne > Gastrophryne carolinensis. The sequence goes on from CM051235.1 coordinate 282,413,591, forward strand.
TCCCACCATGGGACTTTTCATTGCAATTGCATTTGCACAGTAATTAGTGTTTGCTGTTCCCATTCAATGAGCTAGAATTGCAATCGCTTTTCCAAAAATAAAAAAACGCAGGCAGCAATGAATCAATCTGAAATCGAAGCACAATGCATGAACTGGCCTAAGACTATTTGCTAGAATTTACTGATAACAGACGGAGGGGTCAGATGGCAGGTAAAAAGGACAACCAAACTTGGAGCTCCCAAGTACACCAACCAGTGTTCTGACCTGCAAAATCAGGTGCCTTAAAGCAGACCTCCAGAGACCTGGAGAGCAGAGTCTGCAACTCTGATCTGGAAAAAAAATTCTCCTCCACTAACCTCAAAGTAAAACATAAAAAGGAGGGGGAAGTCTGTCACTGTCCTTCAACTAAATGACTGAGATCCCCTTAAAGTGAACCAAAACACCCAAAAACAACTACTCCACCCCACATTACCATTTGAATGTTTTCTGCCCTCAATGCTGCTTGGTATTCCTGTTATAGTGATTATAATTTTCTTTTTCCCCAGATATGCCATTGGTTTCTGACAGGATGCCATTGTTCTAAACTAGCTGTTTAAGCCGCTCCCAGCAGTCGTATGCTGGGAGCAATTACATACTATTGAAAATAGTACTAGAAGGAAAAGAAGAGCCAAAAGAAGATTTAATTTTCCCCCAATTTTCACTTTGAAGCCAAAATCGTTTTTATCCAATTACCAGGATTCTAAAGGGAGTTGATATATTTTTATTTTTAAATCTAACCTTCCATAAGACGTTGTTGGTCCACTTTAAGTTTTGTGGGTGCGCTCTCCAGATCCCCCATGATTGTGGAGCAAGCCCAGGCAGTGCATACTGCTCAGTCAGCTTGCCCAGGGATAAAGAGAGCATAGACTATTACTTTAGGCATCGACTTTTAGATGTAGAAGTTAAAGTGGACCAACACCCGATGCTGATCAGCCCGGGAATCTAAGATTCCCGGGCCGATCAGCATCGGGCCTGCGGGGCACCCCGATTGGGGGTGCCCCGCTGTGCGAAACCCCCCCAGAAAGCCCCGAAATCCCTACCTGCTCCTCGATCCAGCGGCATATGCGCGAGCCCCTGCCGCTTGCGCACCCCTCTAGCAGGGCGCGCACCCATTCACAAACGGCCGGCGCGCTCCCTGTAAGAGTGACGCGCGGGAGGCGGCGCCGGGCGCGCTCGCTTGTCTGTCGACGGACCTCGCTTGTCCGTCGGCGGGGATTGGCTGCAGCGGTCATGTGGGAGCAGGGACAGGTGAGTTTTTGGGGCTTTCTGGGGGGTTTCACACAGCGGGGCACCCCCGATCGGGGTGCCCCACCAAAGTGGACCAAAACCCAGGATAGTCAAAAAAGCCCATTTCTTAAACACAGAATCCATTGTTTTTTCATTTTTTTTTTTAAACATCGCAAAGCTCTCCCCTGACATCTGTCAGATGTTATTTCCCAATCTTGCAGATCACCCTTTCCAGTAGCTTGAAATGATTGATGACCACTAATATCTCCATTGTAAACAAACAGTCACAATTCATGATTTATAGCACATTTCTAAGGACAAATATATTAAAACTAGCTGACTATTTATCAGGTCACATAACACATATCAAGTAAACTTGCTTTCTGCTTTCTTTTCTGCCCGTTATCCATTTTAGGATATTAACTTATGCTGCCGAGTAAACAAGTGTGTGACCCCCCCCCCCCCCCCCAAAGCCAAATTCATCATGCAAGGGGCACCTATGTGACCAGATTTAGCCTCAAGCATGTGACACAAGAGTCAGGGGTCAAATCCCAGTGCAAATACGGAACTATATATAGAGAGATGTGACCTAGTGGTTATGTCCATGTTCCCCATTGGGGACATAGATTCAGCTCCACCAGCGACTGTCGAAAGGTCAAACTACACAAGTACAACTATACACATGGGGTTTTATCCTATAGATTTTAAACAGCCATAGTCAGTGCTAAAGAATGGCAACGGATGTCATATGTGTAATGTGATGCCATGGCTCCTTTGAAACAATTGAAATCTGAAAACAATGAATGGCTTTGTAAACTTGTAATTAGATATAGGATGCACATGTGACAGCAATTAGGTCAGAACCTCTAAGCTCACTCGCCCTCTAAATAGTCTTCGGGACCTCATCCCCCCCCCCCCCCATGGAGTATAACCTGTGCCGCTAAATAAAAAAAAAAAAAATAAATATATATATATATATATATATATATATATATATATATCCCCTCCAGATTCTGCTCAGGGCTACCAAAGACCATAGAGATGGGCTCAGACTTTCTGATCATAGAATACACAGTGTGCATAATTATGTAGCAAGTAAGCATTTTTAACAGTAGGCTGCAGGAGGGTGATCAGCTAGTTTTGCAAACTTTTTTAAAGCTAAGTGATGCAGTGCCTGGGGGTATATTGCAATGTCCCCGGGCAATTTTTTGACAGGCGTTCCACTTTAAAGCAGTCCCATTTCCTACAAAATGTGTGTGGGGCCACATTGTCAGTTTGGGGTGGGAGGGATCTAGATTGCTGGAGTCCCCCCGCGCATAGACTATCGCAGCCCTTATCTGGACCTCGTTCCTCCAGGGGCAGAATGCCTAGACCAGTGACCAAGAAAGAGACCGCTGGCAGGCAACTGGGGACCCACATTTCACAGCTTTTTCTAAGGTTTTACAGACTGAGGAGGTGACGCTTGACGTACCAGGTGTGGGGCCCATGGATGGATCAGTAACAGGCACAGAGCTCCACTTTCACTCAGACACCAGCAAGGTGGAGGTGGGGTACTGCTATGGGCTGGGATTAATAAAGGTGGACCTTTAGCATTGAAGATAATAAACTCCCAAACCTACTACCAGCTTTAGTAAACACTTTCTACAAGCAGTGGTACAGAAAGTCTGCACCTTTCAAGATACAGTCAACAGTCACTCTTGTAACTTTTGAAAAGTCTGTCTTCCGATGTTTTGTGGCCCATTCTTAATACTTCAACGTATGTGTCTTGTTCAGTGTTGGTTGAGTTTCAGGTTTCTCTACCTTGGCCATGTCTTTGGACACTCCAAGGAAGTTGCAGTATAGTAATGACCACATTGAAGGTTAAAGCAGACCTCCAGTCAAAAAATGTAAGTTTAGCAAACTCCTCTCCTAAAGCCCCCTTCACAGCGGAGATCTCCTAGATACATTGTATAAACCTGGTTTCCACTGCCCCAATGCTCTGGGCTGCTGCATGATTAGGATATCATGAAGATACATAGAAACATCTTCCCTCACACAGATTTCATTTGATGGCAACAGCAGCTGTTAGTGTGTGGAGAGAATGACAGACAAGCTGCTCCAGGTTTCTTTAGAATATATCTCTCTCAGTTTGCTGCAGGATGCTCCTGACACAGCTCTCACCTTATGCTCATAAGCAGAAATGACAGATGTGTAGCAGAATTGCTGCTCCCATGTAGTTCATGAGCACAACAGTTAAGCCTTTTCAAACAGCTTACACCACTGATCATGGGGGAGGAGGTTAGGGGAGCAATTTACTAAACTTTCCTATTTTTGAATGGAGATCCACTTTAATAGTTTGCATATTTAATTAATTCTCTGATTTTTGGCAGTAAATCTGCCCCCCACGTTTCTTGCAACTTGGTTGACTATTTCCAACAAAACCATTGATGGTGGCCCTTATAGCTTAGCCATTTCAAAAGTGTTGCCTCCCCCCAGAAAAAAAAAAAACATTGATTTTTCAGAGTGTTTTTTTTTTTTTAACATTTTGCCTGGTGTAAACAAACGGTCAAATGTTTCAACATACCTTGTTATATAGGGTTTTGATCTCTTTGGACCACACCTTCCCTTGTTACACAAAAACCCATCACCGAAGAAGCATCAATCCAATGAGCCTTCAGCTTTACACAGCTTAGATTAAAAAATATGCATAAAAATGATGGACAAAATACCCACTTGCCTGATAACGTGCAAACAGTGTATATTACTGTTTGCATTTAATCTCTCACCATGGTGAGCAAATCAGAAAGCTCTAGTAAAGTGAATGCGGTTCCCTGACCAGACCACTGTTCCATATACAAGATGACAATGTTCCATGTCAACAAGACCAGAACATCCTATGACCAAAACATGCGCATCCCTAAAATGGAGGGGGGAGGGGGGCACTGGTTGTGAATGGAATCAGGTTTTGACACCTTCTCTACAACCAGGTCCAGCACCAGTAGGAGGCCTGACAGTGGTAAACTATCTTCTTCACCATCATTGGGCAAGTGCTTGGCGGAGCTAGACATGCCAGCTAAACCCCCCCCCCCCCATCTCTGCCCGGTGGTTCTCTCCAGCGGAGCATCCCAATTTGGGATTCCCTGATGCATCAGATGCTTCCTCTCAGCAATCCCACGGTGCGCGTGTCAGATAGGCTAGAAAAGTTGAATGAAGACCACACTACCAGCCACACCTCGTGGCAAGCCTTTCAGAAATGCCTAGCCCAAGTATGCATCTCAGATAAAGGCATGCTCTCCCTGCACCCCCTGTAATTACACCCCTGATAAGAGGGATACCCACCTTTTGCTAGTGGGGCTCAATTAGGTGGAAACAGTTGCACACACATGCATCAGCTGCATCTCCTCCAATAGGACATGTTCTGCACTGTGCATGTTTTTCCTGAGCTTCATAAGAAAAAAACTGTGAGGATATCCTAAACACATGGCTCACAGGCAGCAGAAGTAGGTGGGTTTGAGTTTTGCAGTCCTGGATCCTACCTGGCCCAGGGTTGCACACATGATCATAAAATCAGTATGAACTTTAAATTGCCCAAAAGTGTATCCAATGCATAAGGTTCCTAGTGCATTCTGTACCATTACACACTGTGGGGCATCCCAAATCAGGATTAAGCAGTGGACCGGGAGTCTGTTTAGAGTGTTGGTCCACTTTAATTGCCTAGCTGTATACACAACTTGTTCTAAGAACCCACACTGGTGACATGTGGCACTTTGCTTTTCTGTGACATCTTTGCTTTGTGGGTCGTGCAGGCGATAAGAGCAAATGGCGACCACGGGATTCCAGAACAAGGTGAATATTGAGCAATTAGGGATGCCCTCCTAAGGAAGGATTACATCTGGACCACCCTAATTAGCAGGGTTTTGGTGCTTGTAGCAGAACTGTTTACATTCGGGATGCCATAGGTCTAAGGGCTAAAACTGGGAAGTTTATATTTCCATTTTGCCTTCACCTGTCATTGACAGAACAGCTTTGTTTACAACAGAGTAATGGTCCCAAGTTGGGAATGGGAATACAAAGCCTCTGTACTTGGGATACCCACGACTTGTTTAGGGGATCAAATCCGCTTTAGAGGCAATAGGCGTCCACAAGGGTCAGAGAGTAATGTGAAATCCCCTGATCAGAGAGTAATGTGAAATCCCCTGATCAGAGAGTAATGTGAAATCCCCTGAATGGGAACAGAGAAATAAAAGGCAGGCAGACTCTATGTCCTCTACCTAGCTGATCTGATTTTGAAAACAAAGGATGTGATGAGAGCTATACTTAAACTTTTATCTGATTGTTTAGGTCCAATTTAACTTTGATTTAGGCCAGTTGGAAAGTCTACAATTAAATAAATCCTTAGATATCGGGAGGCAAACAATGAAAAGAAGCATCCTCCTTCATGGTGGCCAGGCTATACACCTGACAATCTGGCTGTGCGGCCAATGTATGGGCACTAGCCCGATTTTCCTGCAATAGTCCCCTCATACATGGTATATAGGGTGCGGGATGAATCCTGGCAATAGTCCCCTCATACATGGTATATAGGGTGCGGGATGAATCCTGGCAATAGTCCCCTCATACATGGTATATAGGGTGCGGGATGAATCCTGGCAATAGTCCCCTCATACATGGTATATAGGGTGCGGGATGAATCCTGGCAATAGTCCCCTCATACATGGTATATAGGGTGCGGGATGAATCCTGGCAATAGTCCCCTCATACATGGTATATAGGGTGCGGGATGAATCCTGGCAATAGTCCCCTCATACATGGTATATAGGGTGCAGGATGAATCCTGGCAATAGTCCCCTCATACATGGTATATAGGGTGCAGGATGAATCCTGGCAATAGTCCCCTCATACATGGTATATAGGGTGCGGGATGAATCCTGGCAATAGTCCCCTCATACATGGTATATAGGGTGCGGGATGAATCCTGGCAATAGTCCCCTCATACATGGTATATAGGGTGCGGGACGAATCCTGGCAATAGTCCCCTCATACATGGTATATAGGGTGCGGGGGCGAATCCTGGCAATAGTCCCCTCATACATGGTATATAGGGTGCGGGACGAATCCTGGCAATAGTCCCCTCATACATGGTATATAGGGTGCGGGACGAATCCTGGCAATAGTCCCCTCATACATGGTATATAGGGTGCGGGACGAATCCTGGCAATAGTCCCCTCATACATGGTATATAGGGTGCGGGATGAATCCTGGCAATAGTCCCCTCATACATGGTATATAGGGTGCAGGATGAATCCTGGCAATAGTCCCCTCATACATGGTATATAGGGTGCGGGATGAATCCTGGCAATAGTCCCCTCATACATGGTATATAGGGTGCGGGATGAATCCTGGCAATAGTCCCCTCATACATGGTATATAGGGTGCGGGATGAATCCTGGCAATAGTCCCCTCATACATGGTATATAGGGTGCGGAATGAATCCTGGCAATAGTCCCCTCATACATGGTATATAGGGTGCGGGATGTAACTCACCTGTATATCCCCCTCCCACCTCTGGCGGTTACACAACACACACACGACCCCATAGCAACCTTACCTGGCGCTCATCGGAAGCTGCACACAGACTGGCCCGCAGTTCTTTCCTCGCTGTTCCCCGAGTCCCGAGAAGCCGGAAACCCCCACACAGCGGCCATAACCCCCTCATCGCGCCCGGTACCCGCTCCGTTTCCCCCAGTTATCACCCCACCGGCCGGCTCTCGGCATATATCTCCGCTGTGCAGAGAACCGCCAGCCAATCACAGAGCGGCAACCGTGCCACGAGCCAGTCAGCGGCGGAAGGAAGGACCCGCCCCGTCCCAGCCCCCAGACGTAGAAGCTTCCTGTGAGCACAATAACACCAGTCTGACCAGTATCTGCCTCCAGCTTGTCCCTGTGTCACCGGTAATCGGCGCCCACCCCATTCACATACACAAGTGGATCACGTGTTCCTGTGTCACCGGTAATCGGTGCCCACCCCATTCACATACACCCCTCAGTCACTGCAGCACCCCATTCACATACACAACTGGATCACGTGTCCCTGTGTCAGGGGAACCCAGAGGCCACCCCCAGTCACTGCAGCACCCCATTCACAAACACAACTGGATCACGTGTCCCTGTGTCACCGGTAATCGGCGCCCACCCCATTCACATACACAAATGGATTCTGTATCCCTGTGTCAGAGGAACCCGGCGCCCACCCCCACTGCAGCGCCTCATTCACATACACAACTTAATCAGGGTTCCCTGTATCAGGAGAACCAGGTACCCCACCCCCAGTCACTGCAGCACCCCATTCACATACACAAGTGGAACACATGTCCCTGTATCACAGCAGCATCCCCCAATATATCCCAGGACAATCCTGCTGTCATAGCAGCTCCCTGCATTCAATACAGTGGCAGCACTCACACAATGTCTTTCTCTTCCATCCAGTCCAGGCCGTCCCGATATCTTCACGATTGGGGTGTTCGCCTCTAGAGGACACTTGCAAGATCAAAGATGTAGCTCCTCCCAGCCCCCTATAAAGGCAGCTGCCGCTCCATCATTCCCCAGTTGTTCATCTTGCAGTTTGGCTGCATAAGATCGTTACTCACTCTCTCAGATTTTGGCAGCAGAGCGGGGCCACCTAGCCTGTCGGCCGCTGCAGGACTCTATTCCCATGGATCTCTTCTGACCCATTCCTGCCTCCTAGCCTTTGGCTGAGCGGTCGCTGACCTCCTTACTCACCTCCCTGCGTTCCCCCGTTGGTGTGGCCGGGGCGCGCGGCGGACGCACCCCACGGGCCTCCTCCGCGCCGCCGTGTGCGACGCTGTCTGAGATGAGAGACGGGGGGGGGGGGGGAGTGCACGCTACGGCCGTCACCTGACAATGGGCCGCCACCATGACAGGCAATTTCAGGAGGGCGGCGTTTTCTTCTGCTGATGCGCCGCGGGGGGTGAGGATCTTTCCAAAAGGCACGGTTGTGGCCAGACGCACGGCTGCTACTGCTGCTGCTGCTGGCTGGGAGTCAGGCCTTCCTTGCTGCGGACGCTGCGGTGATCCCTCCTGTCGGTTGCGGTGTCATGAGTCCCTTTTTTGCTTATTGTTGCACATTTGCCATATGTATTTTATGTTAAGGCTGACATGGGGCTTCTCTCTCTTTTTTTGTTTAGATCGTGGGCTTAGGTTGAGGGTTGTGGTTCCTCCTGGTCCCCCTTTTTAATAAGAGGGATTCATTATTAGGCTTAGGCCGTTAGCGTCTAGTAGCCTTATTGGATTTTACTATTCTTAATCACCATAATGGAGGCATCAGGGGATAGTGAGCTGGGGGCCCCATTGGGCAGGACAGGCTCTGTCCCTTGTGCAAAAGGAACCCTCTGGGCGGATTCAGCACTATTTGTCCCACTTGCGCCAGAGGCATTGTTTTGGACCATGAGCGGGCTGTCGCCCCTGACCCTAGCCCTGTATTACCATCGGCCTCTCCGCACCCTCCGCTGCTGCAGTCAGCCCCTAGTTAAGGGGGAGCCAGCAATGGGTCTCATACTGATTTTGCGCATAGGCTCTTGTGCGCAAAATCGCATGGATCAGATGGTCTGCCATGCATTCACTTTTACTGGTGCCCTCTTTCGCCCGGCGTGTGCCTCGGCAATCGTCTCACTAGCCAACAGGAGAATGGTGAGACACTTTGTGGCTAGAGCTAAGGCTCGCAAGCAGGCTGAGGAGTATAAGGAACTCAAGACTTGCTTGGATTTCATTGGCTTTGTTGTTACTGCCATGGATGATGTGGTCAGACTTGGCGCCAGAATTTCCTGCAGCCGACCCAACTCCTCCTGGGGAGCTAAGTCCAAACCCCCTGCCACCCGGGTGGGGGGACGGCTTCTGCTGTTTGCTCCGATCTGGAGATGGCACGTCTCGGATCGGTGGATTCAAGAGGCCACCCTCAAATTTCCTCCATTCAAGGATATCTCGAAACCCGCTAAAGGCTCAATCTTTGAGAACGGCTGTTCAGCACCTCCTGCGGATAGGTGTGATTTGAATTGTACCTCGGCAGGAACAGGGTCAGGGATTCTACTCCAACCTGTTCACGGTTCCCAAGAAGGATGGAACGCTATGGTCGATCCTGGACCTGAAGGGTCTCAACAGGTTTGTAAGAGTCAGACATTTCCGCATGGAAACATTGCGGTCGGCGGTGAGATTGCTTTGCCCCGGCGACTTCATGACCACGGTGGACATCAGGGACGCTTATCTGCACATCCTGATTTTCCAGGGACATCAGAAGTTCCTAAGGTTTGCGTTGGAGGATCAACATTACCAGTTTGTAGCACTCCCATTCGGGATATCCTCAGCTCCCCGTGTGTTCACCAAGGTGCTGGCAGGCATCATGGCTATCCTGAGGAATCGGGGCATTCGTGTGTTACCCTATCTGTATGATTTGCTGATTTCGGCCCGGTACCTTCAGCAGGCCGAGAGCGATACTCGGACGGTGCTGTCAACCCTGGAAGCCTTCGGGTGGGTAATCAATTACCCCAAGTCATTTATCACTCCCTCAACAGTGAGGTCCTTCCTGGCAATGACGATAGACACCGCTCAGGTCAAGGTTTTTTTTTTCCACAGCAGAAGGTTTTGGGTCTCCAGACGCAAGTGCAGGCCTTGCTGTCTTGTCAGCAGCCGTCGGTACATCTGGGGATGAGATTGGTGGGCCTAATGGTGTCATGCTTCGAGGCAGTACCCTTCACCCAATTTCACATGAGACCTCTACAATTGAACCTGCTGACCAGCTGGACGCAGGAATCCCTGGAACAGGGTTTTTCGCTGTCCCCCCTGGCCAAGCAGTCCCTCTTGTGGTGGTTGGACTCCCGGAATCTGCTGGTGGGCAAGTCCTTTCTGACTCCCCATTGGGAGATTGTTACCACGGATACCAGTCTGACATGCGGGGAGGCTTTTGGCAGACCCAGAAGATCCAGGATCAGTGGGGTCCTCAGGAGAACAGTTTACCCATAAATCTCTTGGAGCTGAGAGCAATCTGGTTGGTTCTTCTACGCTTGACTCCCCATTTAAGAGGCAGTGCGATCCAGGTTCGCTCAGACAATCAGACTGCTGTCGCCTACATCAACCACCAGGGCGGGACTCGGAGCAAGAAATCCCTCAAGGAAGTAACCAGAATTCTGTCTTAGGCAGAGGAAAATGTTCCCTGCATCTCGGCGGTCTACATCCCCAGGGTGGAAAACCAGGAGGCAGACTCCCTGAGCAGGAGTTAATTGCGCCTGGGGGAATAGTCTCTCAGCAGCGAGACCTTTCACGCTCTCTGTGTCTCCGCTGGGGTCAGCCGGACATGGATCTGTTTGTGTCCAGACACCATCACAAGCTTCCAAGGTTTGTCTCCCTCTCAAGAGATCCTCTGGCCATTGCAACAGATGCTCTGGCGATTCCTTGGACGGAGTTCAAATTTCTGTATGCATTCCCTCTGTTTCCGCTTCTGGGCAGAGTGCTGCGCAAGATAGCCCAGGAAGGGGTACCAACCAACCTGGTGGCTCCTCGCTGGCCGAGAAGGAGTTGGTTTGCAGAAATAGTCCAGATGTCAATAGATCAGTACATCATGCCCGACGACCCAGGGCTTCTCACACAGGGGTCACTGCGGAACTCCAATTTACGGACGCTGGATTTGTCGGCCTGGCTGTTGCAACCTCAATCCTGCCAGAGAAGGGGTTATCGGCCACGGTTGTACATACTATGATTCAGGCACGGAAGAAATCTTCTTCCATGATATACTGCAGAGTTTGGCGGGCCTATATCGCTTGGTTCGAGGCCAAGATCCTTCCTTGTAAAAAATTTGCTATTTCTAGGATTCTGGAGTTTTTACAACACGGCTTAGACTTGGGTCTCCAGCTGAGCACTCTCAAGGGTCAGGTCTCGGCTTTAGCCATTTTTTTTCCAGAGATCCATTGCCAACCATAGGTTGATCAAGACTTTTTTCCAGGGAGCTACCCATGTCCGGTCACCGCAAAAGTCAGTATTACCGGTGTGGGACTTGAATCTGGTGCTGTCTGCTCTCCAGGGTCCTCCCTTCGAGCCATTGAGCAATTCTGCATTGTCTGTTGACTCTCAAAGTGGTCTTTTTGGTGGCGATCACCTTGGTGCGTCGTGTATCAGAGCTGGCCGCGCTTTGTATGAAACCACCCTACTTTGAGCGGCAGAGGGATAAGGTGCTTTTTCGCTTTTTATTATTATTATTATTATTGTTTATTTATATAGCGCCATCAACTTCCGTAGCGCTTTACAAGTTAAGAATACAGACAAGGTAAAACATATAGCACAGAGAACAATACAAAATTAGATGCCACAGGTTAAAACCAAGTGTTGTGAGTACAGGAGACAATAGGGAGGAGTGCCCTGCCCTTGCGAGCTTACAGACTAAAGGATGGGGGTGGAGACAAAGGGGGTGGGGTCACAAGTGGTAGAGCTTGAGTATGGCTGCATGTGCCATTGAAGGTTATAGTAGTTGCTTAAGCCAGGTCATATGCTTGTCTGAAGAAGTGAGTTTTGAGGGCGCTTTTAAAGGCTTGGAGTGATGGAGAGTGGCGGATCGAGCGGGGTAGTGCATTCCAGAGAAGTGGGGAGGCACGGGAGAAGTCTTGAAGGCGGGAGTGCGAGGAAGTAACCAAGGAAGAGGACAGGAGAATGTCAGAGGCGGAGCGGAGGTTGCGCTTTGGTTGGTAATGCTGGATCAGAGATGAAATGTAGGAAGGGGCCTGGTTAGAGAGAGCTTTGTAGGTTAGCACTAGAAGTTTGAACTGAACTCTATGGGAGACAGGTAACCAGTGGAGGGATTGACAGAGGGGAGTAGCACTGGAGAAGCGAGAGGAGAGATGGATGAGGCGAGCAGCAGAGTTTAGGATAGATTGGAGGGGAGCCAGTCTGTTTGTTGGCAAACCACAAAGGAGGGTGTTGCAGTAGTCCAGCCGGGATATGACCAGGGCATGTACTAGCATTTTAGTGGTGACAGGTGAGAGGAAGGGACGGATGCGAGATATATTTTTGAGTTGGAGGCGACAGGAGGTGGCCAGGGAGTGAATGTGAGGTCTGAAGGAGAGAGAGGAGTCCAGAATGACACCCAGGCATCGAGCTTGAGGAGTTGCAGTTATCGTAAGATTATTTACAGAGATTGTGGTGTTAGAGAGGGGAGGGGAGTGGGATGGGGGGAAAATGACCAGTTCAGTTTTGTCCATGTTCAGTTTAAGAGAGCGAGATGTCATGAAGGAAGAGATGGCTTTAAACCTGATTTTTTTGCCTAAGGCCGTTTCTCCCTTTCACCTTAATGAGGAAGTCGTCTTACCTTCTTTGTGTCCAGTACCGGCTAATTCCAAAGAACGGACCATCCATGCCTTGGATGTGGTCAGAGCCATAAAATATTACCTGGCTGCGACTGAATCCTTCAGGAAATCAGATTTGCTCTTTGTCCTAACAGAGGGTTCTAGGAAAGGATTGCCACCAGCCAAATCCACTCTCAGTAAGTGGATCAGACAGGCCGTGGTACAAGCATATTCTGCCAGGGGGAAGGAACCCCCTTTTCGGATCACAGCTCATTCTACCAGAGCTATTGGTGCCTCTTGGGCTTTTCATCACCAGGCATCGGTGGAACAAGTTTGTAAGGCCGCAACTTGGTCTTCTGTTCATACTTTTACAAAGTTGTACAAGGTGGATGTCAGGGCCTCAGCTGACGCTGTTTTTGGCCGAAAGGTGCTTCAAGCGGTAGTGAAATGCACTACATGCTGTTCCGCACTGGGGATCCCGCCCATATGGACACTGCTTTTGGATGTCCCAATCGTGAAGATATTGGGACGGCCTGGACTGGATGGAAGAGAAAAATACAATTCTGTGAAACTCACCTGTAGAATTGTTTTTGTATCCATCCAGTCCAGGCCGTCACACCATGCCCTTGTGTTCATTATGTCCTGTATGCCTGTTATGGTGATCAACCATTTTTGTTCATAGGGCACTAGTTTTTTCTAGTTTTTGCTTAGAGAGAGTACAAGCTGAAGCTATGTGAAGTAATATGGTTTCTTAGGCCTCCTGGCCTGCCCTCTTTTGTTGAGTACTGCTTTTAAACTACTGGGGAATGATAGAGGGGCAGCTGCCTTTATAGGGGGCCGGGAGGAGCTACATCTTTGATCTTGCAGTCAAGCGCCCTCTAGAGGCGAACACCCAATCGTGAAGATATTGGGACGGCCTGGACTGGATGGATACAAAAACAATTCTACAGGTGAGTTTCACAGAATTGTATTATTGCAAACAAGACCACACTGGACACCACGCCATTATTATAGGGGGCCACTAGGACACCAGACACTTGCTGCTGAGTTATGGATGTAATAATTTTTTTTTCACATTCTCTCTCTTCCACATTTAATCGGCCTTCCCTTTTCCACATTACCTCCATCATTCTCTCCCTAAAACAATCCCCCTGCATCCCTTTTTCCAAATTTCCTACGTCTCGCCCCTTTGTTCCACTTCACCTTTGATTTCTCTTTTACACAACATCTTTCAGTTGTCCACATTACCTTCTTTTTCTGCATTCATTCTGCCCCCATTTTTGACACATTTCCTCATTCCCCTCTCAATCTAGTGTTCCCTTCCTCTCCCTCTCTCACATTATTTCAATGCCCCCTTCACAGTTCCTCTATCCATCCCTACTGTTGTGTGAGAGTGAATGTAGGTGTGCTTTGGGGGCACCGTTCTGAATTCCTGCACATGTGCCTCATTACCTGAAGTTGGCCCTGATTACTATTCTCACCAGTAAGCATAGCAAAGCAACATCTATATAGCAATATCATCAATAAGTAAAGGATATCCCATCAAGCAAGTTCTACCCCCAGAATATTCCAACATCATACCGCAGTGTATTCCAGTGTCACCAGTAAGCAAAGGAACCCCCTAGCATTATAACAGTGAGTATCCCCGTGGCAACAAAGAAAACCCCCAGCATTATACCAGTGAGTATTCCAGTGTCACCAGTAAGCAAAGGAAACCCCCAGCGTTATAGCACCGAGTATCCCAGTGGCACCAGTAAGCAAAGGAAACCCCCAGCATTATACCAGTGAGTGAGTATTCCAGTGTCACTAGTAAACCAAGGAACCCCCCAAAAGTATACCACTGAGTATCCCAGTGTCACCAATAAACCAAGGAACCCTCCCAGTGTCATCGGTAAGCAGAGCATGCTCCAGCATTACAGCACTGAGTATTCCAGTGTCACCAGTAAACAAAGGACCCCCCAGCATTATAGCACTGATTATTCCAGTGTCACCAGTAAGCAAAGGAACCCCACAGCATTATACCATGTAGTATCCCAGTGTCACCAGTAAACCAAGGAACCTCCCAGGAGGGAAGGGTTTCATAGCTGCAGAGAGAGACCGCCAATCCGGACGTCTAGGGAGGGTCTTTCCGTCCTTGGTCTACTGAAGGTTGATTGAAGGACCAGGTCAGCAGTGTGGAAACTGAAAACTGAATGAGGAAGTGATCTACCCATCAAGTAGACTGACATAGCAGGAAGGAGAGCGCTGGAGGGACTCAATGTAAGGTAATCTATTCCAATCACTTTAACCATATGGGCTGCCCCTTTAAGCTCACCGTGTGGCATGTCATGCGGCGAGGCAAACGGCGACAGCAGCGGCTGCCTGTCCGGGGCTGCGTTTTCCCTGACGATGGTAGCAGTGGGAGGCAGAGGGACAGAGCCAGCGCAGGGTTCCCTTGACGAGTGCCCAGAACTTGCAGCGGACCCGGGCTGCCATCTTGCTTGTGGGATACATTAAGGTAAAACAATGCTCACCTGTCTTACCTGTTGCTGGTTGGCTATCGCCTGTTTTTAAGAAAGCTATGGTATGGTGGGCACAGCCAGCCAACCTGCTATGTCACTTTATTCCTCCAATTTGGGTGGTGGTTACCACCGATGCCAGCTTCCATGGATGACCCCACACCAGACACCTGCAGGAGCAGCCGTGTGATTGGGATTTCAATCCTCAGAAAGTGGTCTCTAACATCCTGAAGATCAGGGCAGACAGGATAGCTCTGTTAGCGTTCATAGAACATCTAAAGGGCTGAGCAGCGATGCTTCAGATGGACAATGTGACAGCTTGCACTTATATAAGGAAGCAGGGGGGGCGAGAAGTGCCTCCATGATGCGGGAAGTCTCCCCTATATTAGAATGGGCTATGGTCCGCTTGTCATATATCTCTGTGATTCACATTTCAGGGAAGAGGAATCGGTTGGCAGATACTCTATCAAGAACCACCCCAGACAGCAAGGAGTGGGTCTTGAAGGTCAGTGTCTTCAAGCTATTGACAAGCAAGTGGGGCCGGTGATGGAAACGAAACAACAGGTCCAGAAATTCCTCAGCAGGTTCCCCTGTGCGGGCGCATAGAGAACAGATGCTTCAACTCAGGAGTGGAAGTTCAGGATAGCGTATGCGTTCTGATTCCCTTAGTATTCAAATTACTACAATGGCTGAAACAGGAGACCTTGGTTTCCCCTGGTTCAACAGATGGCCTTTGACGGCCCTGTGTTTCTACCACAAGACTAAGATCTTCTCCATCAGGGTCAGGAAATTCATCCCAGTCAAGCTTGGCTGTGTCGTTGCTAATGTGCCCAGTTGAAGAGGTAGGAACACTCCTCAACGCCTGGAAGCAAACTACTAACAAATGTTGTGTTAAAGGGAAGTGCGAGATGTGCCCGCCAGCGTGCTCGGAGCTGCTGAGCTAAGACGTCGCTTTCACGCACATAGCTCAGCCGCTCCAAGCGCGCTGATTGGACAAGCCGCCGCTCATGCGCCGTAGGAGCGGGGTGAGATGAGTTGAAGCTAGCGATCTGGGGAGTTTCACATAGCGGGGCACCCCCTATCAGGGTGCCTTGGGGAAGCGGACCAAAAATTCAATTCTGTGATTACTCACCTGTAGAATTGGTTAATACGTATACAGCACGTCCTGTTCCAGAAGATATTCCTAACTCTTGGGTTATACATCCAGTAGATGGCGCTGGACTGCAGAGACAGAAAAGTGTCTCCTCCCGGCCCCATATATACCAGGGACCTCCCACAAAATCCCCAGTATTGAAAAGCAGTTAAAATGAGACTGGGAGAACTATAACCATTATATAAAAATTGAACATAAGAACAATCACCATAAAGAGGCAACTAAAAATATTGATAACAAGGGTGGGGTGGAATAGGATGTGCTGTATACGTATAATACCAATTCTACAGGTGAGTAATCACAGAATTGTGTTATTCTAAGTATACAGCACATCCTGTTCCATAAGATATTCCTTACTCTTGGGACATCCAATAGCAGTGTCCGTAAGGTAGGGTGGGATCCCCAAAAGTAACAGCAGACAGTTTAAACCACTGCCGCCTGCAGAACTTTGTGACCAAAAGCAGCATCAGCTGAGGCCCTAACATCAACCTTGTAAAACTTAGAAAAAGTATGAACAGAAGACCAAGTGGCGGCTTTGCAAACTTGTTCAACAGAAGCTTGGTGCTGAAAGACCCAAGAGGCACGAATAGCACGAGTAGAATGAGCAGTAAGGCGGAAGGGAGTCTGCTTCCCCTTATCAGAGTAGGCCTGTATCACAGCCTGACGGATCCACTTGCTGATAGTGGACTTAGCTGGAGCCAGACCCTTCTTAGGTCCAGACGGGAGCACAAAAAGTGCATCAATCTTCCTGAAGGGTTCAGTAGCCACCAGATAGAACTTCAGAGTCCTAACCACATCCAGAGAGTGTGAAACCCTCTCCTTAGAGTTACAAGGATTAGGACACAGAGAAAGCAAAACAATGTCCTGATTGAGATGAAAGGCAGAAACAACCTTAGGCAGAAAATCTGGCTTAAAACGAAATACCACCTTGTCCTGGTGTCTCTCAAAATAAGGAGGTTTGATGGAAAGCGCCGCCAACTTAGTAAGACTCCTAACAGAAGTGATAGCCACCAAAAAGACTACCTTAAGCGTAAGAATGGACAAGGTGGCCCCCTGCAAGGGCTCGAAGGGAGACCCCTGCAGGGCAGATAAGACCAAGTTCAAGTCCCAGACTGGTAACATAGGCTTATGTGGGGGACGCACGTGAGTAACCCCCTGGAAGAAGGTCTTGACCAGGGGATGCTGAGCAAAGAAACGTTGGAAAAAAATGTCCAAGGCAGAAACATGACCTTTCAGAGTACTGAGCTGAAGACCCAGATCCAAACCATGTTGCAGAAACTCCAGAATCCTAGGACTAGAAAACACACGACAGGGAAGCGAGTTAGACTCACACCAGTCAATGTAAGTACGCCAAACCCTATAGTAGATAGAAGAGGAGGACCTTTTCCTAGCCCTGATCATGGTATTAACCACCGAGGCAGGCAGCCCCTTTTCCATCAAGATGGAGGTTTCAGCAGCCAGGCCGTCAAAGCCAGCGTTAGTGCATAGGTGCCCCTGAGTGAGCAGATCTAGAACCTGGGGCAGGGCGTACTGATCTACTGCCAGCTGCACAATGTCTGCGAACCACACTCTTCTTGGCCAACAGGGGGCCACCAGAATGGCTGGCACCCATTCCTGAGCTATCTTGTGCAGCACCCTGCCCAGCAAGGGAAACGGGGGAAACACATACAGGAGCGGAAAACTCATCCAAGACATTGCC
The DNA here is from genome assembly GCA_027917425.1 of Gastrophryne carolinensis. Taxonomy (NCBI): domain Eukaryota; kingdom Metazoa; phylum Chordata; class Amphibia; order Anura; family Microhylidae; genus Gastrophryne; species Gastrophryne carolinensis. The sequence goes on from CM051235.1 coordinate 282,431,528, forward strand.
AAGGCATCCATGGTCAAGGCCAGAGGATCCTGGGACAGAGAGACAAAGACTGGAAGCTTGTGATTGTGACGGGATGCAAACAGATCCACATCCGGCTGACCCCAGTGGTGGCACAGGGAGCGAAACACCCTGCTGCTGAGGGACCATTCTCCCAGACGAGAGGTCCCCCTGCTGAGGGCGTCTGCCTCCAGATTCTCCACCCCCGGAATGTACACAGCTGAGATGCAGGGAACATTCACCTCCGCCCAGGACAGTATCAGGGACACTTCCTTGAAGGCCCTCTTGCTCCGGGTCCCTCCCTGATGATTGATGTAGGCAACCGCCGCCTGGTTGTCTGAGCGGACCTGAACAGCCCGACCCCGCAGGTGTGGGGTTATATGCGCGAGAACCAACCTGATCGCCCTCAACTCCAGAATGTTGATAGGGGTATGGGCCTCCTGAGGGCCCCACTGACCCTGGAATTTCAGGGACTTCCAAAAGCCCCCCCAACCTGTCAGACTGGCATTCGTGGTGACAGTCTTCCCAACAAGGGGCCAGAAAGGATCTGCCCCCCAGCAGGTTCCTGGAGTCCAGCCACCACGACAGAGACCGCCTGGCCAGAGGGGACAGGACAAACACCTGATCCAAGGACACGGGGTCCCGATCCCACACTGACAAGAGGTGAAGCTGAAGAGGCCTCACGTGGAACTAAGCATATGGAACCGCCTCGAAGCAGGACACCATCAGGCCCACCAGCTGCATTCCCTGCCTGATGGATGGATGAGGACAAGACAGAAGGAGCTAAGCTTTCCCTTGAAGACTCTCCACTTTCTGCTGAGGAAGAAAGATCTTGACCTGAGATGAATCCAGAATCATGCCCAGAAAGGACTTCACCATGGAAGGAGACAGGGAAGATTTGGGGTGGTTGATCACCCAGCCGAATTACTCCAGTGTGGACACCACCCGCTGAGTGTCCAGCTCTGCCTGATGGAAGGACTGAGAAGCAATAATCATGTCATCCAAGTAGGGAAGAATGCGAATGCCCTGAGATCTCAGCAGAGCCATCACACCTGCCAGCACCTTGGTGAATACCCTGGGAACCGAGGTGAGACCGAAGGGCAAGGCCACAAATTGGTAGTGCTGATCCTCCAGAGCGAACCTGAGGAATCTCTGATGACCTGGAAAGATAGGTACGTGAAGGTAAGCATCCTTGATGTCTACAGAGGTCATGAAGTCCCCTGAGCATAGGAAAGTCACAGCGGAGTGCAGAGTCTCCATGCGAAAGTGTCTGAATCTGACAAATTTGTTGAGGTGCTTCAAATCCAGGATGGGTCTGATGGACCCATCTTTTTTGGAAACAATGAAAAGATTGGAATAATAGTCTTTGCCCCTTTCCTTCAAGGGCACCCGGCAGATGACACCCAGTTCCAGAAGGCCTTGGACAGCCAGGGACAGACCCTGAGCTGACAGGGGGTTTTGAGCTAACCAGGATTTGATGAATCCTGGGGGCGGCCAGGCTGCAAACTCTATCTTGTAACCGGAGGACACTACCTCCTGAATCCACCGGTCTGAGACATGAAGCCTCCAGACATGAGCCAAGTGCCGAAGCCGTCCCCCCACCCGGATGGGTGAGGGCGTCCCTTCATGCCTGAGGGGGCTTGGGGGAGGACTTAGGCTTGGGACCCCAGGAGGGGCCAGAGCAGCCACGTCCTCTGCCCCTGCCCCAAAAATCTCCACTGGCTCCAGCAAAGGAAGCTCCCCGTCCAATTCTGGAGCCCCGGAAGGAAGGAGAAAAGGCACCTGAACCCCGAGAGGACCGGGGATGCCTTCTACACTGAGGCAACTTGCCTCCCTTAGCAAACAAGTCCAGACGTTCCCCAAAGAGGCACAGCCCCTTGAAGGGAAACCCAGTGAGAGCCTTCTTAGCAGCGTTGTCAGCTGCCCACTGGCGCAGCCAGACCGAGCGGCGTATCGCCACCAACAAGGCAGATGCCCTGCCACACATTCTAATGGTATCATCCAAAGCAGAGAGAACATATGCAACAAATTCCTCACAACACAGAAGAGCTCTATACTCTTCACTACCTGCATCATCAGGGGCCCCATCTAAGAGACCCCTGAGCAGGCTTTTAATAGCAACAGCCGTAATGGCAGAGGCACAGACCGGACGCAGCGCGGTCCCCACACAGGCAAAGGCATGGCAAGCCAGCTGATCTATGCACCTGTCCTTCCCATCCCTCAGTGTAGTAGAGTCAGGGGAATGCATGACGGATGTGTTGGACAACCCCAGAACTGGAGCATCCACCTCGGGAGGACATGACCACCATTTAACCATTTCAGCAGGAAAGGGATACCGCTTATACCAACTTTGGCACCCCGGGGAGCCGGCTAGGCCGTTCCCACTCCTTGAGCACCAGATTATTAAAATGAGTTTGCTCAGGAAACTCCAAGCGTGATTTAACAGTATGAAACAGCTCCCCCTGCTGCCGCGGAGCCACGACAGGAGGAGAGATACAGAGTACTTCAAAAATGTGAGCTAAAAGCCTGTCAGTATCATCTGAAGCCCATGGGTCAGACCCAGAATCGGCACCATACACCCTAGATTGTTCATCAGATGATTCTGAATCAGAAAATAATTCCCCCTCTTCTAGGGGGGTATAACCGGTAACGTCAAAAAATTCCTCAGCCTCCATAGGAAAGAGGGAAACACCAGGTGATAAATGCCGCTTCTTAGCAGAAGCCTTACGCGGGCCAGACCCAGCAATATGTCTCTCAATGCTGGCCACCCATGCAGCCAAATCAGGTTGAGACTCCCCACTGGTATGCACCTCACTAGGAGTCAGATGTAAGCGTGGGGGGGGGTAGGCGAAGCCAGAGGGAGAGCAGGCCCAGCTGCCGGTAACCCAGACTACAGCGCAAGAGTCTGCTGGGTGTAGGGAACACACACCCTGACATTATCTCTTATAGGGGATACCCCACACGCCACACACAACCGGGCTTGTCCCGAAGGAACGCAGAGCACATTATCCTGAGAAGCCTCCATATGGTGATTATTGTGGCACAACCGGCCGATTGGGATTGACGCCAATAAGGCTACCCAGGATGCCCCAATAGCACGCTAGGGAAGTGGGAGATATACAATGCGATAGCCCTCCAATAAGTAGTTAACGCTAAATAGAGGGGATAGGACCGGGAGAAACCACAAAAAAGTTTGACCCGCCTGTCATAAGACATAAAGCAAAGAACCCGTAATCATAATACAAAGAAAAGTAAAAGAAAGGCAGCCCACAGGGGCACTTACGGACCGCGATAGGGGGACGGCCGACATGCAGCACAGAGCTCCAAAATGGCGCCTGCATATACCTCGAGGGGCGGGCCACGGAGAAGTGATGCGGAAAACGTCATCTGCAAGGCCCGCCCCCCCAAAGAGCGTGAAAAAGCGCCCCCGTGACAAGGCCAGCCAATGACGGTGCAGCAGCGCCTGAGGCGATGTCGCCGCCGTCCGCGGAGCGGAGTACAAGCGTGCGGCGGCGGCGGCAATAGCAAACCAGTGCAACCAATACGAAAGTCTTAGCAAAAAGAAACACATAGTAATATATACCCCCCCCCCCCCCCCCCCGAGATCTACCCGGGGGAGCGAAGGGAAAGCAGCGGACCTAAGAGGAGCCTAACTGAGGGGACAGGGGGCGAGGGGCCAACGGCCGCGGGAGGGGCATCCCATAAGCCTCACCAGCCACCGCCTGTACTGCCTACCCTTTGGTGGGGGACTGCGGTAGGAGCAGCGCTCCTTAGCACCTAGCTGCCTACCGTCACACGACCAGCGCATCCTAAGCTGGGAGGCAGTGAAAAGGAACGGGTGGGAATAGTCCTACAGGCTAATAAGCCCCGCTCACCTGCGAGTAGAAAGAGCCATCTTCTAGTCATCGCAGCCCAGACTGCAGAGAACTGGAGATTTTGTGGGAGGTCCCTGGTATATATGGGGCCGAGAGGAGCCACTTTTCTGTCTCTGCAGTCCAGCGCCACCTACTGGATGTATAACCCAAGTGTAAGGAATATCTTCTGGAACAGGACATGCTGTATACTTAGAATATCCTGGGTGTTGGTCCACTTTAAATCCTTTCTGTTACAGCGCAAGGGTGTCGGAAATCGTTGCCCTCGGGGCAGAAGATCCATATATGTTTTGTTTCAAAAAATTGTAGACTTCGACCCATGTTGGAATTTATACCTAAGGTTGCATCGGCATTCCATGTAAACAGGGAGCTACTCCCTTTTCACGAGAAGATGGACCCACTATCCGTCCACCCCTTAGATGTGGCCTCCTGCCTGAAAAGATATCTGGAAGTTACCAAAGATTTCAGGAAATAGAAAAACCTGTTCATCATTCCCTTTGGCAGTAGAAGGGGTTATGCCCCTCCAAACACCTACCGCCTCATGGGTAGTGAGAATTATCAAAAGAGCAGAAGGGGTCAGAGATTTACAGTGTCTAATACAGGGCCTAATACAGACCCTGTTCCTGAGTCACTACCAGGTGGAACTGGCATCCTCTTCTCTACAGTTTGGTAGGAAGATTCATGTGAATGATTTACATTACTTATTTTGACCTCATTAAATCTTCAGCACCCCACTCTTGGTGTAGCAAGATATTTCCTGTAGTATGCCACCATGAAGGAAGATTCATACTTACCATTCCGGCAATTTTGCTTTCCTGGCACCTCCATGGTGACATGCGCACCTGCCCTGGGCTAGAACACTGAGGGTTGTGGCACATTTTTTTTAAACACTTGGTCCTATTGGGGTTAATGGAGCAGATATCAAACTGTAGTATGCTGCCATGGAGGCTCCAGGAATGGAAAATTACCTGTACTATGCTATACAGACATGCTAACATATTTGTATTAATAAATCAATCAAAACTGGATGTGCTATTTTATTTACTTGAAGATGTTTCACTAATCATTGGACTAACTTTCAAAATTCACCCCTACATATCTACTGCGACCTGAAAGAATGAGAGCCTTCACATGCAGTCTAAGATGTCTTACAGATTTTTCAAATGATCCTATTTTTGCAACAGAACTGTTTTAAATGACCTTGACTAGTCTGAAGTACATTAACACCCTGGAGCAATTAGCTGGTCCTTGCACAACTCTACAAATCATGGAAGAATTACAGACCTACTGATAATCTAAGGGCTCAATGCATTTTCATCTGCCCTTAGTATTAGAAATAAACATATTAATAGACCGGCCAGGTGAATGTGTTTAGACAAAAGGATCCACACAACTACCCATGTTTATTGTGACCTCACTTTGCAGACAACATATTAACATGAAAACAGCCTTCGGGGGGTATCCACCACAATACCAGCGGGCGAACCTTTATTATGCAAATAACACACCACATTGTTGTCACAGGTCCAAAGTAAATTGAAAAGATTGTACCCTGAAATTTTGGATTTTTTTTTCTTACACAGAAACAAAAATGATTGTTCCTGAAAAGCTTCATTGGCAAAGATTCTAAACATTATGTAAATAATAAGCCACTGTCTTAGTCTACTTGGCTTCCTAGACATTCACTACAGACCTCAGCTCATTGAAGGGCAGGGGTCACCCCTGCTTACCACCATCTTGTCCCGTGACAGCAATCTCTCTCCAGCAACCCAGTATCTAATGCCAGGTGCCTGGGGGTTGGCATATGTGGTATTCGATGCCTGAATGAGGTGCCCAATATTCTTCCCTCCCTCAAACTAAACATGGACAAAACAGCTTGTAGTTTTCCCACCATCCAATTCTGTTTCTTTCTTCAGTCTATCAATATCTGTCAATTATCTCAAATCCACAACCGCTAACCAGGTTTAATGTCTTTGGCCTCAATTTACTAAAGGTAGAAAAACATTCTCATGGTAGTAAAATATTCAATTCATGAGAAAAAAGCCTGAGTATGTCACTGTTGCTGAATCACCAGCTAAGAAAACAATGAAAGTCAATGGTACTTTTTTACTCTTAAGAAAAGTAGAGAACTGTTTACTCCTTTCTACAATGTAGGAAAAGCTGCCATTGACTTTCATTGTCTTTTTATCTGGTGATTCAGTAACAGTGACATTCTCAGGCTTTTTTCTCATGAATTGAATTTTTTACTACCATGAGAATTTTTTTCTACCTTTATTGAATTGAGGCCTTTGTGTTATACTGGAATCCTCTCTCTCATTCACACTTCATACTCAGTCATTAGTCACTTCCTGTTGCCTCAAAATCATCACTTTCATTCCATCCCTTTCTCACAACTGACACTATTAAAATTCTACTGCATGTCCTTGTCATATCCTGGCTAGACTACCGCAACACTCTGTGGTCCACTAGCTCCAAGCTCCAATCTATTCTGAGCTTTGCTGCCCAGGTTATACACCTTGTCACTCGCTTCTACATTTTTGCTCCCTTCTGTAGGTCCCCCATTGGCTGCCAGCCAGTTCAAACCTCTAAATTTAAAGGGCCACTCCAGCCAGCACTGGATTGTGGGCAAGGTGTCTTTTTTATGCAACCCTGCTTCAGGGTTGGCAGAACGGATGAGAGGCTTGGACAACAGGCAGTCTGGCTGGATTGGCCCTTTAATCTACAAAGCCCCAGGTAAAAGGGGGGACTTTGTAGATTAAAGGGATGCTATCCCTACCTATATTTTATTACCTAGACGCAGCCTCTTCTCTGCTCATGACCTTCTCTCCTGTTTCAGATGCCACATATAGCTCCACTTTTCTGGAATGCCCTTCCATATACATTTTGACACTACCCAACACTCGAAACCATTAAAAGCGCCCTCAAACCCCTAGCCTATAATCTGGTTCAGGCAACCCTGGAGTACAAAAGACTCCAGGGCCGCTCTAGCCTGCCTGGGGCATCTGAGATTAGGATGTGCTGCTGTGTGAACCCCCCCGGAGTTGCCAGTAAACGCCTTTACACCTTTACCAGCAGCTCCCATGACTATGCCTTCGCTGACGGACCCATCTCCCGCATCCCTGTAGCTGTGGTGTTCCCGGTCTACAGGGAAACCGGGGATGCAATCTAAATAAAAGGCCATGTAAGCATGGCCTCAGCAGTGGAAAAGCCCAAACTGGAGTGCCCCAGAGAGTGGCAATCAGGCAGCCCTGGACTCTAAGACACTCCAGGGCTGCTTTTGGTCCACTTTAACAGTCCTTCTCAGGACTTTAACAGAGTCTCAGGAATATGAGAAACGTGGGAACAGTAAAGTGATAAGTAAATGAAAAATAATTTGTAAATAACAAACAATTATTTTACATTCAAGAAGAGGAAAACAATTAGGCAGAACACCAAAGACCTGCAAAAGGAGTGTTCCTTTAAGGCTACACAGCCATTTAGTCCCAATATGTTGAGTTAACTTCACATTGTGTGTGTGGAAATGCTCTTACTTTCACTATTAAACTTCTACTGTTTCTCTAAGATTTGATTTCAAAAGTTTAAGTGATAGCAGAACGCAATCATTCAAGATTTTTTCCAACCACATTGCTTCATCAAAGATGATGTTTACTCACTGACCTTCAACTTTAATAATGGGTTGGACAGTTCTTAACCCAATTTTAGTAGTTTTAGCATTATCCTTGTCAGGCCAGAAAAAAATAATCAGCAGGATGGGTAAAAGTAACGCATACCTATTGCCTGGTATCAAGTAAGATGCTGACCGCTTCATTTAGAACTACACCATTCAAGTCAGTCAACAACTGGCTCTGTGGCTGGGGGAATGTACCAAGATGGTCCCTAAGCTCTAGGTTTACCCATTCTAGAATTGGAATATACATGGCTGAGTGGGTCGGGGGAGCAAAAATTCACCAAAGATGTAAAACTCGGGGCTGAGGGCCCCACTGTTTTTGACAAAGCAACCTGCTCAGATGGTTAGAGTAGGTTTCTTTGGGGTGTTCATGTTTCCCTACAGCTCTGGGACATCCCGATTTAGCAACGTGCCAAGAAACTACTTACCACTTTCATGTTTCCTCACATCCAGTAGCCAGTGAGGTACACCAGGTGAGTTATCAACTGGGTCCAAGTGGGAGAAGGACTTAAACGTAACCTGGATGCCTGAGCAAAGCCAAAAAATTCTTGCTCTTCCACATAGGGCCTCAATTTGCACTAGATACAAGGAGTGTGGGTACAAATTGCTTACAAGATGGTACAGAGACCCAGCGGACCAACAGCCACGGGTGATCGGCCCGGGAATCTATAAGATTCCCGGGCCGATCACCTCCCTCCCTGCGGGACATCCGCAAAACTCCCCAAACCCCAAACTCGCGCCTCCCTCGCGCCCCTCTAGACGTGCGCGCGCCCGCGCCGGGCGTCTATGAATGGCCGGCGCGGGCACGCGCGCGTCAAGAGTGACGCGCGGGAGGCGGCGGCGGAGGAGCCGCTTGTCCGCGGCTTTTCCGTCGGCGCGGGGAGAGGTGAGTTTTTCGGGGGGGTTTCACACAGCGGGGCACCCCGATCGGGGGTGCCCCACCGAAGTGGACCAAGACCCAGGATAGTCAAAATCCTGGGTGCTGGTCCACTTTAAAGGAGCAGTATCGCGAAATTTGCATTAAAAAAGATAAATAATTAAATAGCCACACAATAGCTTCTAACGTGTATAAATAATCTGGCGATAGAAATAGGAAAAAATATATGCCTTTCTTTTAAATTGTATAATTACAATGGCTCAGTCCATTTGCTGAATAGGGGGATCTGCTGAGTTGTATTTAGTGAGCTGCTTCATTTAGCCCACTGGTCTCCTAGCAACACTTTACCTCAGAGGCCGACACTGTAATCAGTGGTAACGGCTGTGTGTGTGTGAGGTGCTGCTTTTGTTATGAGACCAGGTGACTCAAATGTGTAAAATCTATACAAAATAAACTAAACTGACTGAAAATAACTGAAATTCTTCTTTGAATAACTGTGCAGGAAAATCTAAAGGTATTAAAGTGGAACAAAACCCTGAGTTGCCGACCCTGAAGTCTATAAGACCCGGCCATTGACCTTGCCCCTTGGGCATTCTAAATCAGGATGCCCACTGTGTGAAACGACCCCTGGATAACCACAGATCCCCCCATTTTTCTGGCGCACTCACGCAGATAGTCATTTAGACAGATCGGGCGGCCAGGAAGGTTACTGCTCAGGCTCCCCATCTGCGTGCAAACAGCGCTGATTGGATGAGAGTCTGCGCATACGCTGTGGGACAGGGGAAGGTACGTTTTCACAGGCGAACTAGGGGATTTCACACATCAGAGCATCCCAAGTCGGGATGCCCCTAGGGGCTCAAAACAAAACTCCAGATAGTGAAAATCCTGGGTTGGGCTTTGCTCAAAACACACAAAGCTGAAAGAAAGATCATACGGAAAAATGAAAAATAAGAATATGAAAGAGAAAATGGTAAACTGAAAGATTCTGCAGCAGAGCCAACATGAAGGGAAACTGACAAAATCAGCTAAATGACTTCTAGAGCTTTTCTCTCTGTTTTAGATATATAAGTTCTGGCCAGGCAATGTTGCAATGTTGTTATCTTATGCTGGACGGCTGCCAGCACTGAACAGCTGGTACTTTGATATATTTTTTCACCCCTCTCCTCAGCATGGAACAGGCCAGAGTGTTGGGTCCCGACACTCAGATGACATAAACATGAGCTATTAGTCTCCAGCTGCTCAACACACACATCATTTTTTTCTAAATTTGTAATTCTTACTCCAACACTTACCTACATTCAAAGTACCATTTAAATATAAGTCACCAAGAAAAAATTGCGATACTGCTCCTTGAACCTAGATGGTTCCCAGAGACTCCTGTGGAGTGCTGGAGATGCAGTGGGGGGAAGGGGGGATTTGCTTCATTTGTTCTGGACGTGCCCCAAACTGGGACACGGTCAGATGGGTCACAGAGGTGTCCTGCTCTGTGATACTGGAGGATCCCACTCTCTGTCTCTTCCACATGTCAGGAGTCCCGCTAAAACGGTACCGCAACTCTATAACATGCCGTCTGCTGAACGCCACTAAAGCCTGTATACCACAGATGTGGAAGAGCAGAGAGCCTCCTTCCATAACCATGTGGTTCCAGGGAGTGAATGATATTATGAGGTTTGAGAATCTTATGGCCTCACGGGATAACACTCACGAGAAGTTCTTGACAACCTCGTATTGCTGGATGGGCTTTACAGAGTCACTGGAGGGGAGAAATACAATTCTGTGAAACTCACCTGTAGAATTGTTTTGGTATACATCCAGTCCAGGCCACCCCAATATCCTCACGATTGGGGTGTTCGCCTCTAGAGGGCGCTTGACTGCAAGATCAAAGATGTAGCTCCTCCCGGCCCCCTATAAAGGCAGCTGCCCCTCTATAATTCCCCAGTGGTTTAAAAGCAGTACTCAACAAAAGAGGGCAGGCCAGGAGGCCTAAGAAACCATGTTACTTAACATAGCTTCAGCTTGTACTCTCTCTAAGCAAAAACTAGAAAAAACGGTGTCCTATGAACAAAAAATGGTTGATCACCATAACAGGCATACATGACATAATGAACACAAGGGCGGGGTGGGACGGCCTGGGCTGGATGGATACAAAAACAATTCTACAGGTGAGTTTCACAGAATTGTATTTTTCCTTACATCCAAAAGCAGTGTCCATATGGGCGGGATCCCCAGTGCGGAACAGCATGTAGTTCATTTCAGTACCGCCTGAAGCACCTTCCGGCCAAATACAGCGTCAGCTGAGGCCCTGACATCCACCTTGTAAAACTTTGTAAAAGTATGAACAGAAGACCAAGTTGCGGCCTTACAAACTTGTTCCACCGATGCCTGGTGCTGAAAAGCCCAAGAGGCACCAATAGCTCTGGTAGAATGAGCTGTGATCCGAAAAGGGGGTTCCTTCCCCCTGGCAGAATATGCTTGTACCACCGCCTGTCTAATCCACTTACTGAGAGTGGACTTGGCTGGTGGCAATCCTTTCCTAGAACCCTCTGTTAGGACAAAGAGCAAATCTAATTTCCTGAAGGATTCAGTCGCAGCCAGGTAATACTTTATGGCTCTGACCACATCCAAGGCATGGGGGGTCCGTTCTTTGGAATTAGCCGGTGCTGGACACAAGGAAGGTAAGACCACTTCCTCATTAAGGTGAATGGGAGAAACAACCTTAGGCAAAAAATCAGGTTTAAAGTGAAAAAAAACACCTTATCTCTGGGCAACTCAAAATAGGGCGGTTTCATACAAAGCGCAGCCAGCTCTATTACACGACGCACAGAGGTGATCGCTACCAGAAAGACCACTTTGAGAGTCAACAAAGACAATGCAGCATCGCTCGATGGCTCGAAGGGAGGACCCTGAAGAGCAGATAGTACTAAATTCAAGTCCCACACCTGTAATACTGACTTACGTGGTGGCCGGGCATGGGTAACTCCCTGGAAAAAGGTCTTGATCAACCTATGGTTGGCAATGGATCTCTGGAAAAAAATGGCTAAAGCCGAGACCTGACCCTTGAGGGTGCTCAGCTGGAGACCCAAGTCTAAAACATGTTGTAAAAACTCCGGAATCCCAGAAATGGCAAACTTTCAGCAAGAAAGGCTCTTGGCCTCGCACCAAGCGATATAGGCCCGCACTCTGTAGTATATCATGGGAGAAGATTTCTTCTGTGCCTGAACACAACCGTGGCCAATAACCCTGTTTGCCCCCAGACAAATTTTGATAAGTTTGAATTAACAAAGGACATCCACCTGTTCGCAAGAAGAGCACTGCTCAAGTACCAATATAGAAATAACCCAGAACTAGCACCCAACATAACCCTTACACAAAGTGACCAACAGGCCCTAGAGAACCTGTATGAACTTCTGGACGAACAAGACCCAGGAGCAACACAAACACTACATTACACTAACCAACCAGTCCAAATCAGTGAGGCCCCATCCCCTGACAAGAGACCTTTCAGAAAACCATCGACATATTCCCCCCCCTACAATTACAAGCAAGTATAAAAACTTTTGTGAACCTGGTAACATACGATATAGAGAGGCTCCCTATATCAGGACAAAGACCGAACAATATCACACCATTACAGAAAAAGGCCTTACAAGAACTTGAATCCAACCCTGACATAGTTATAAAACCAGCCGACAAGGGGGGTAATATAGTCATCATGACCCCAGCACAATATGAAAGAATGTGCCTCAAAATATTAAATAGAGACTGGTACAAAAAAGTCCCCATGACATGCCTCCAAAAGGACCAATCAGAATATCAAGCCCTCATAGAACATGCCAAAACACACGGTATCATCAACAGACAGACAGCTGACTTTCTACTAATAGACAAACCTGTAACCCAAACGTTTTACGCTCTACCCACACCCTGGCGAAGTGTCGTGACGACACGCAACGCGTCGGTGGCGGCTGCGGCGGGGGAACCCCAGTGACATGGTGATGTAATTAAGTGTGTTCATTTATCTTTGTATGCTGCCAGTGTTATCAATTGCTCGGTGGCCCAGCCGGGCTTATTTTAAGCCTGTTGTCTTTTTCACATGTAATTTGTCCACTATATGGTATTTATGGTTTAGTGTCGGGCTATATATATAGCCCAGGTTATTTTGCTATTTTTGCACACATGCTATTTTTGCACATTTTTTATATGGCCATTTTGCACACACCTTTGCTATTTTGCACATACCACAGGTTTTTGATATTTAGCACTTTTTGGTTTTTTTCTTTTTTTCACATATTATAGTTACTAAATATTTTTTCAGTTAATATATTTGATCACCTTTATTGGTACAATTTTTACCATTTATTGCTGTTTTATCTGGGCACACCAGTAGCATTTATATTCAGTGTTTTATATATATAATATATTATATAATAATGGCGGCATTATCTAAATTATATATGTGTTAGTCACTATTGATTGGGCTCCCCCTGTTTGTGTTTTTTGTGTTTTTTAATCTTGTAAGTGTTTACAGTACTGTCTTATTCATGTACATAATATTTATTAAAATTATATACTTTTATACTTAGTGTGCGCCCTTTTCTAAGGGTTTTTGGGGGTCTGTCTAGGATCCCCCTTTGTGTTTATCTTACGCTCTACCTAAGATACATAAATCCCTCTCAGACCCACCAGGACGACCAATAGTTTCAGGTATAGGATCCATGACCAGCACAGCAAGCCAATACATTGACTTTCACCTACAACCATTTGTACAGACCCTACCCTCCTATGTAAAGGACACACCCCACCTCCTACAGACCCTAGAAGGACTCACTGTACCAAAGAACACACTACTAGCATCTTTCGATGTAGAGGCGCTCTACTCGAGCATACCGCACACTGCAGGCCTCAGGGCGGTGAAAACATTTTTGGACCAACTTGATATAAGTCAATACGACCATAGCTCATTTCTCATCAAACTGCTAGAATTCATACTCACCCATAATATCTTCCTATTTCACAACCAACTATATCATCAGACACAAGGCACTGCCATGGGCACGACCTGTGCACCCACCTACGCCAATTTATACCTCGGCTGGTGGGAACGGACACTTTGGCAAGATAAAAACATGATTCCATATCTAGAAAAGGTAATTTTTTGGTACAGATACATCGACGATATATTCGTCCTCTGGGAAGGTACAGAAATAGAACTCAGGTCTTTTCACGCACTACTCAATCACAACACACTCAACTTGAAACTGACACTAGACTACAGCACAACGGAAATAACCTTCCTCGACCTAAAAATAGGCATGGAACAAGAGGGGAATATATACACAAATTTCTACAGGAAGCCTACGGCGGCAAATAATATCCTCAGGGCCTCAAGCTCACACCCAACACCTCTGAAACAGAGCATCCCCTACGGGGAGTACTTACGAGCTAGAAGAAACTGCTGAACCGAAGAAGACTTTCAAAAAGTCGCTGGAGACATAAGAGATAGACTATTACTGAGAAGGTACAGTAAGAAAACACTCAAACGCGCTTACCATAGAACACTAGAAAGGAACAGACAGTCCATACTTTTCACTCATAAAAAGAAGACACAGACCACACCAACACTTCCCCTGGTACTCACCTATACCAAACAACACACATCCATTAGGAAGATCCTCAATAAACACTGGCATGCACTGACCCATGATCCTGACCTCACGAACATAGTTCCAGAAACACCCAAACTGGTCTATAGGAGATCAAGGTCTATAAAAGACTCACTAGTACAAAGCCACTACAGTGATCGCACCACAAAATGCTGCAAAAATCGTGGCCTATACAACTGTGGGGGATGCAATGTGTGACATACGCTCTGTCTTTTGGATGTCATCACTATTCAGTTGCCCACCGGGTCATTCACTGGCCTTTTCTTAATTAGGTCATTGTATTTTGATACTGTTACAGGCAATGTCATTGTATTTTGACTGCCATTGTGTATTGTTGATTACGTCACAGTCAATGGCATTGTCCTGATTGATTGTATTACAGCCTGCTATTGTTCTACTGATTGCGTCACCGGCAGAGTTGAGGGATTGTGTGCCCTGCTGCTATTGGTCAGTGTGGTTGTCATTGCATGGAGACTTGTGTATATAAGGCCTAGAGTGGCACTAATAAAACACTTCACCTTCACCCTCAATACTGAAGTTCTGTCTCTTATTGGGGGAAACGCTATATTACAATTCACTAGCCCTTGTAAGGGCTGTTCCTGTTTCCTCACGGACGACTCTGGAATTCCAGCAGCACCTCTCACCATTGGGAAAGGACGTCTCGGGCGGTGAAGCCCTCCGGCGATAAGGGTTATCGCTACAATTGGTGGCAAGCGGTCGGATGGTCCTTTGTACCCAGAGAGAGTGCTACCCTGATGGAGAGTCAGTAGGACAAGTTAAAAAGGCTGACCCTGAAGGATCTACTCGAGAGCCGGGGAAGGTCAGCTAGCAACCGCCCACATCAGGAACTGATAGCCGAGCTGATCGAAATGGATCGTGCAGCAGTGAGGACCGAAACCAATATAGAGATCGATGAAGACGCTGCTCTCGTTCAAGCGGTTCGGAACAGATTGTCGGTCTATGGCCCGAATCCATCACAGGAACTGATCGACCGAGTCTTCGCCGCAGCGGAGGCAGAGGCCAGTAAGCGAAGGGAAGATCGGCGACTTTCAACCCAGCAGCCTCTCAGCCTCAGTTACACTGGGGGGAGAAAGATTCCATTTGCAGCATTTAAGTCCTTCCAGGAAAGTGACGACGAGATTGACGGATTTTTGGCCGATTTTGAACGGCAGTGCGCTTTACACCGGGTACCCACGGAGGAATCGGTCACCATATTATCAGGGAAACTATCTGGGAAAGCTTCCGATGCTTTCCGGGCCATCCCTGATGCGGACTTACCACACTACCATCTGGTAAAGGAGGCTTTGTTAGCCCGGTACGCTGTCACCCCGGAAGCCTACAGGCGACGATTTCGGGAATCCCAAAAGAAGGGAGGGGATTCTTACACGGAGTGGGCATGTCGCCTCCATCGTACAGCATCACACTGGGTCACTGGATGCAAAGCCACGACCGCTGAGGATGTACTACAGTTGTTTTTACTAGAACATTTTCTCAATGCCCTGCAACCAGAGCTAAGAGAGTGGGTACGTGACCGGAGGCCTCTAACGCTACCTGAGGCTGCTCGTCTAGCCGACGAGTACACTGATGCTCGCCGGACAGAACAGTCCGCTCCAAAACCACAACCTCCCATCAAATTTCAAGCACCTGTGGCTTCAGCGCCAACTCGTGACTCTGGGCCACATAGGCCAGCGCAGCAACCGAACCTCTCCACAGTTCAGTGCCATCGTTGCAAACAATGGGGACATTATAGCAGTGATTGCGCCCTAGAACCTCCCCGAAACACGTGGGGGCAAAAGCAACCTTCCACCTCCCGTACTCCTGTGGCACACTGTTTGGAAGCTGAGAGCAGTTCGGAAGAGTATCTTGGGGTACAGTATGAAGCTGATCCCGTACAAGCGGCCATCCAAGACAACCGACAGCACCATTGCCAGGAGGTACGAGTCAATGGGCGCACCGCGCAAGGATTACGCGACACCGGAGCCACACTTACCTTGCTCCAACCTCATTTGGTCAAGAACAAAGACCGCACTGGACACACCGTTGCAGTAAGGGTGGCGGGAGGAGCTGTGTTTCGACTCCCCACCGCCCGAGTACATCTTGACTGGGGCGCTGGATCCGGCAGGGTACAGGTGGGACTTATGGACAACTTACCAGCAGAAGTACTATTGGGAAATGATCTAGGGCCAATGACTTCTGCCTACGCTACCTCTGGGCCAGCCAGCATCAACCCTGTTACAACCCGGTCTCCAGCCCGAGCTGCCGACTCCAGCCCACTGGTCGGGGAGACCCAGGGGTTTCGTCTGCATCACGTCATGTCTGTTACACGAAGTCAAGAAGAGGATCAGCCGTCAGGTTACGTCCTTCCAGAAGGGAAACTTATGCCAAACACTATTTTTGTTGGGGGCATTGGCCGTCTGATTAATCAGTCTGAAATTAAGGATGTTTTTTCAAAGTATGGCGCTGTAAAGAATGTCAAAATTATTAGGGATGCCTCTGGCGTTTCTAAGGGTTATGGTTTTGTCTACTTTTACGATGATGTAGATGTGCAGAAGATTGTGGATTCTCCGATCAGCTACCATGGAAAGAGATTGAAACTTGGACCAGCTATAAGAAAGCAAAGCACCTGTGCACACATCCAACCAAGGACTTTGGTGCTGAACTCACCAACAATATCCCAATGTTTGGACCCCACCCATGACCGATTCCTATGTACAGCCCACGTCAATGTTTAGTCCGGTTACTCACTATGTGCAGACTTGTCCTTAAACAGAACTCTGCCCATGACAAGAGTCCGGACAGCCCCACGTTAACCCGAACAGGGTCAATCCGGGTCTGCCGGGTGTTCCACAAAAAGGGGGCATTGTGACATACGCTCTGTCTTTTGGATGTCATCACTATTCAGTTGCCCACCGGGTCATTCACTGGCCTTTTCTTAATTAGGTCATTGTATTTTGATACTGTTACAGGCAATGTCATTGTATTTTGACTGCCATTGTGTATTGTTGATTACGTCACAGTCAATGGCATTGTCCTGACTGATTGTATTACAGCCTGCTATTGTTCTACTGATTGCGTCACCGGCAGAGTTGAGGGATTGTGTGCCCTGCTGCTATTGGTCAGTGTGGTTGTCATTGCATGGAGACTTGTGTATATAAGGCCTAGTGTGGCACTAATAAAACACTTCACCTTCACCCTCAATACTGAAGTTCTGTCTCTTATTGGGGGAAACGCTATATTACAATTCACTAGCCCTTGTAAGGGCTGTTCCTGTTTCCTCACGGACAACTCTGGAATTCCAGCAGCACCTCTCACCATTGGGAAAGGACGTCTCGGGCGGTGAAGCCCTCCGGCGATAAGGGTTATCGCTACACAATGTATGCCAGTACATAAAACAAGGCAACACCTTCACCCTCCCGAACCAGAAACCACACACCATCAAACATTTTGTCAACTGCAACTCTACACACATCATCTACCTACTCACATGCCCATGTGGGAATTTCTACGTGGGCAAAACCAACCGCAAGTTCAAAATACGAATCTCAGAACACATTAGGGATATTAGAAATAAGAACATAACTACACCAATAGGACGTCATTTTCTAAAAAAAACATGCATCTAACCCAAAAGGAACAACCTTTCAAGCACTTGATAGATTACATGCCAATCAGAGAGGAGGGGATATTCAAAAACAAACCCTACAGAGGGAGACGAGACAAGGTGGATTGTGAAACTAAAAGCCACAACCACACCAGGCCTCACCTGCAGTTTCTCTCCCTTCCTATAATTACTATCACTTCCCAGCCACCAAAAACACTCAATATCCCCTACACAGACCTTTTGCAACCAATGCTCAGTTGTACCCACATTACACCCAAACTGCAAACCAGCACCTGCTTTATGCATACCTTCCCTCTTCAATGAGATTCTCACTACCGATCGAGCCAATTAACCCACAAGTAACACATGGGAATATCTTAGCTCCCCCCAAATAAACACTGCACACATCACAAGCCTGACCAATGATGCCAGGATCCCTTATCTATGAACGACGCACTTATACAATTAAAGTATTTTGAAAACCACAGCATACAAGCAATATATACAGATGCCATCTCAGGATTTTCTCTCATTGATGTTGCATGTTAATATCTGAACAGTAGAATCATATAACGCAATGTATATATAATTAATAATCTGCCTAACTTTTATTACACAGATCTGTATATATATTTATCATAAAATAATCATGACAATACAAGAGACCCCCGACGCCTGGAGGAAAGGTATGAGAAGCGTCCCTTTCATATATACACATACTCATAGTACCAACCCACTACTACACGTATGCCATTTGCTCTGATACATATACCACATCACCTAGATAACAAACAAGCTGCTACCATTCCCAACTGACACCCCAGTATCAATATAGCATGGGCAACAGGGGCTCCACATTTTTGACCATATATATCCATTAAACATGACTACCTAGCCTAGACCCCAGTGGCCTAAAAGGCTACAATTTGACATAAAACTCCCCCTCCTGCGCTATGAACACTGCCGGATGCACACACACAATATCCTAACCAAAAACATGTCCGCCGCCACAGCGAGCTACACACACTAACCTGGCCGCCGCTTGAGGCCGCAGAACACGAAACTCTGCGCAAGCGCAGAATTTGACTAGCTAACCCATAAAATGACCGCCGCCACAGGCGACGACATTTCCGCAACCTAGACAGAGATCAGGCGGGGCCGCCCGGAGAGGAAGTACGTCTTCCACGCACTTCCGCCCCTGACCATACCAACCAATCAGGGGATGAGCGGACCACGTGGTAGGATGTTAAAATCCTCCCATTCGGGCGTGGCTTGGCATGGCTGAGTGAAGACGCATGGTGAGGGAGCTCCGCACATTATAACTGTTGAGCCGAGGCTGGAGAATCTCTGGACACCCGACTTCCAGATGACCAAGCGAGGGAAGCAGCGGGGAGCCGCCAGGAGAAACAGGTCGCACACAATACCGACCTTGTTCCGCTCCCGGGGCCCCGAGAGTGTGGAAACGGCGGCGGGGAAGATGGCGGCCTCAGGAGAGGAGAGGCACCCACGTGCGCATGAGGCTGCAGCACGGAAGCCGGGAGCTCCTGACCGCGCTCTGACACCGGCAGAGGAGCAGCCCGTACAGCGGGGAGACGATGCGGGAGAGGCGTCGCCCGTCGCCTGTGACACGGAGGCAGCCGGGCGGCTCCCTGAAGTGACAGTGGCCGCGGAGATCCATCGCGAGGCGGACGGGCGGAGGAGCGTGCCCGTCGGGCTCCAGGTCAGTCCCCCACCCTGGCCCCCCACATCAGCCCCTCGCAGCAGCATGACGGAGGCTCCATCCCACGCCACCCTAGGTCGGGAGGGAACTGGGGGAGGCATGGTGCCATGTGCCGCAGTGCCCCACAGATTTACAGCTAAGCTGTCCCCCAATGATCGCGGGCGTGATACCCCCCACCACACGGACTCCCCGCCATATGTTCTAGATGGGCCCTTTCCACCCTGGCCCCCCACATGAACCCCCCGTGACAGCATTATGGAGGCCCCTTCCACGCCACCTTGGATCAGCAGGGGACTGGAACAGGTGGAGACACGATGCCCTGTACTGCAGTGCCCCACAGAGCATTGAATGAAACGCCCACCTGTGACCCCGGGCTTAATGTTACCCGCAGCCCAGACTCCCCACCACTTGGTCAGGATGGGCCCTCCCGGTCCCGAGGCTACTCCTCCCCACAGCTGGCAGAAACCCCATCAAGCAATGGTTCCTTACTGGGCACCCCACCCCCACCTCCACGCCCACAGCTCACATGGCAGTCCAGGCCGGGCAGCCCCTCCGGGGAGCCAATGATGGTGGGGGATGGTCCCACCCCAGGCGGACTCTGGGAGGATGACGTAGCCACCCCGTCACAGGGGACCCGGGCAGGGATGGCTCTGCGACGTCAACATTCAGCCACGGGGCAGACCTTGCAGGAGGGAGGTTTGCTGAGATTGTCCACCCTGGGCTCGCCTCCTCCGGCCACTCACAGCATTGAGCATCTTTCTTCACATAATTCGTCTGTGGCTGTTCCAGTAGATCTCTTATCGCATTCCATTGCTGAGGCGGTTAAAGTCAATATCAAGGAGGCCCTGCGTGGGCTCCCAACACGTGGGGACTTTGACGGATATGTGTCCAGGATGGAGAGCACCATTAAGAGAGAGCTGGCGGCCCTACAGCACTCGGTGGCAGAAGTAACAGACAGAGTGGATGGGGTGGAGGCCTCCCATAGAACCTTAGAAGCTCGAGTGGCAGACCTGGAGCAGCAACAGGTTGGGAATAAACGACTCCTGGCTGAACTCGCCCTAGCCCATGAGGACATAGAGAACAGGAGCCGCAGGAATAATCTGCGTCTTCGGGGGATTCCTGAATCTGTGGAGCCGAGAGATCTGACGGACGCGGTCGCCTCTATTTTCAATGAGCTCCTCGACCTACCCAGCTCAAACCACAGAAATGGATCGGGTGCACAGGGCCCTAGGCCCCCGACCTCAAGATCCGAACAGGTCCAGAGATGTCATCTGTCGAATACATTTTTTCAAAATAAAAGAAGATATTCTCCGTCGGGCCTGGGAGAGGGGCGCGGTCAATTGCATGGGAGCACAGGTCATCATACTTCAGGACCTTTCACGAAGGACATTGCAGATGAGAAGGCTTCTCAAACCCCTGCTGGACGCTATCCAGAGACAGGGAGCGTCTTACAGGTGGGGACACCCCTTCCAGCTCCTGGTGAGAAGGGGCGGGAACCACTTCGTTCTCAAGTCGCCTGCCCAGCTCCCTGACCTATTTCACTTCCTGGAGGCGGAGAATGTGGACGTCCCGGACTGGACGGTCCCTGACCTGGCGGTATACAGCAGGCAGCTACCGCAATGCCAGGATGGAGGCCCCAGAGGAGTTAGAAGAGGTGGGAGGGGACGCAGAAGGTGAAGCATCGTGGATCGTTGGTTGGGCCTGCATTTGCTATGTTTTTGTTATATATACATATGCTAATGTTGTACCTGCTGTGACTGCTCCTTTTTAGGTTGCTCCCCGTTGAATTGTTTATGCTGTATGCATAGAGTTTGTTTGATTTGTTTAAGGTATTATCGGGCGCCCCACCACTGGGGCAGCCCCCCCTCAATTCGCAGTTGGACTGGGTTGCCGAGCGAGGTTTCAGTTGGTCGCGGGCCTCCGGGCCCCCTGGAGTGGAAATCCTGTTCATTGCAATGCCGCCTCGAGACCTGCCTCGCTGGGTAGCCACATTCAGGGTGCGACTCTGGACCCTCTGAACTTTGGCCTAGCCTTCCAAACCCTCTTACTCTGGTGCAGCCCTCTAGGGAAACCTTCTGGCTTCCTCTAGACGGGAGTAGATCCCGCGCAGGGCATGCTAGCCTGTGGACTGGGACTCCCCCTTGGGGACCCCTGGACTACGCGCGTAAAGGGCACCATATCCGGGCTACGCCTGTAGGCGAGTGACCGGCGGACTACTTGTCAGTCCTTAATTTTTTCTTTCCCTGTTCCCTGGTTCTTACCGCCTCAGGTCCCCACACCCCGTCACTTGAAGCGCGGTATTCCCCTTGTTTCCTTCCTTCCCCACCTATCCCTACCTGTCCACTCCCCCTTCCCTTTGGCGTGTGGGGCTGGCAGCGGGATCGGCCGCTCCACCGTTTCCCTTGCATCGCGGGGTTCAGCTGTTCCCACTTACCCGCTTCGGGTGCGCGCCAACATGGGCCCGTTAAAAATAGTCACCCTGAACGTAAAGGGCTTCAACACACCAGAAAAGAGAGCCATCCTGGGGCAGGAATTACATAGATATAGAGCAAAGATTGTATTTCTTCAGGAGACCCATTTCAAAAGAAATGCAGCTCCAAGACTCTGTAACAGACATTTCCCACATGTATTCACCAGCTGCGCGGCAGATGCTAAAAAGAAGGGAGTTGCAATTATGCTGGCTAGAGACGTGCCCTTCATCTCCAGGGAGGTGTGGAGTGATGAGTCGGGGAGGGTGGTGCTAGTCAAAGGGCTCATTGATCATAGAATGTATACGCTGGCCTCCATATATGCGCCCAATCAGGGCCAGATCCAATTCCTGAGGAGTACACTTGATAAAATAGGAAAATTCATGGAAGGAGATGTAATATTAGGGGGCGACTTCAATTTAGCTATTGAGCCCCTGCTGGATACCTCAGCAGGCAGGTCGGCGGCCTCCTATTTGGCCTTGAGATCTCTGAGGAAAAAACTGCACTGCTTGCAGCTGGTGGATGCATGGCGTGTTAGAAACCCGGGGGCGTGGGACTACTCCTTTTACTCCAATGTTCATGGGACATACTCCAGGCTGGACTATATTTGGATCTCACACAGACTTTTGAGCCAGGCCACGGGAGACGGGATGTACCCGATCTCGCTTTAAGATCATGCCCCGGTCTTTCTTGATCTGGACCTTATAGATAGAGCCCCACCCCCCTCAATGTGGAGATTAAATGAATCACTCCTTCAGAATGCTGTGGTAACGCAAGACATACGGGAGGGCCTGGAGTCATACTTTAGAACCAATGATAATGGGGAGGTTTCCCCACTGACACTTTGGGAGGCTCACAAGAGTGTTATAAGGGGTATTTCGATCAGCCACGGGGCAAGGCTCAAGAGAGAAAGGCTGGCCCAAATAGTGAAGCTCACTGAGAAGGTCCGGGGTCTGGAGTTGTCCCATAAGCAATCTGAAGCAGTGAAAGTACTCGGTGAACTGACTCAGGCGAGGGAAGCCCTCAACACTATACTGAGACAAAAGGCCAAGCACATCCTTAGGAGATGCAAACGCACATACTATAAATATGGCAACAAAAGCAGCGCTTTACTGGCCAGGGCCCTTAGACAACAGCACTCACAGAACTTCATAGCGGAGATTCTGGATGGCTCCCAGCAGAGACAGCACACTACGGAGGGGATAGCGGAAGAATTTAGATCTTATTATTCGGGCCTGTACGGTCTGGGCGGGGATATGGGGATGCAGACGCGCCCGGGCAAAATAGAGGAATATCTAGGGGACTCTGGTATGCCAGTAGTCACAGAGGAGATAGCAGCTTTACTGGAAGACCCGATTGGGATAGAGGAATTGACGGAAGCAATCAAACAGACCCCTGTAGGGAAAGCTCCGGGGCCGGATGGGTACTCCGCTAAATATTATAAAACCTTTGCCCCAATACTGGGCCCACGCATGATTGGGGCATGGAACTCGATATTGGACCCGGAAGCCCCGGGCTTATTCTCAGGTAGAGAGCTGGAGGCCCACATATCTGTTCTCCATAAGCCGGGAAAAAATCCCCTGTCATGTAAGAGCTATCGTCCCATCTCTCTCCTCAACGTGGACCTGAAGCTTTTTGCCAAAATTGTGGCCAATAGGCTGGCGCTGGTGGTGGCTCAGGTGGTTCATTTGGACCAAACGGGCTTCGTGTTGGGGAGGGAGGCCAGGGACAATGTGGTGCGGGCACTGGGTGTAATCCATGTGGCGCAAAACACCAACGTTCCTATGTTGCTTTTGTCCACAGATGCGGAGAAGGCCTTTGACAGGGTGAGCTGGCCGTTTCTAAGGGAGACCCTCAGATATGTGGGCCTTGGGGAAAATATGAGGAGATTCATTGAAGCTCTGTACACGGAGCCCTCAGCCAGGGTCAAGGTGAACGGCCTACTCTCAGCTCTGCAACGGAACCCAACAGGGCTGCCCCCTCTCGCCCTTGCTGTTTGCCTTGACCCTGGAGCCTTTTTTGTGCAGAGTTCGTGGAAATGTAGATGTGGGAGGACTGGTGGTTGGGGATGCCTCTCACAAGGTCGCGGCCTACGCAGACGATCTCCTGTTTTTTGTCACTAACCCCATGGTCACGGTACCAGTTTTGATGAAGGAATTCGAAATCTTTGGAGGGTTGTCCTTCTTTAAAATTAACCACGACAAATCGGAAGCTCTAAACGTTTCACTCCCGGGGGACGTGGCCAGGAACCTTCAACAGACATTTTCCTTTAAGTGGGCCAGGACCTCGATAATGTACTTAGGCACGCAGTTGCCTGCCAGGTTGTCGAAGATTCTGGAATTTAACTTCCTGCCCTTGTCTCAGAGGATAAAAGCGGACCTAAACAGTTGGGACTCCCCTACCTTCTCCTGGATGGGCAGGGTAAACATAATTAAAATGTCAATATTGCCGAAGCTCCTGTTCTTATTTCAAGCTCTGCCGATTAGCATCCCTTTGCACTTATTCACGGCCCTAGATAAGATCCTGATGGGGTTCGTTTGGCAGAAAAAGAGACCCAGGTTCAGACGGCAGTTACTGTGTAAGCCTAAACATATGGGGGGCATGGCTTTGCCAGATGTTCGCTCTTACTGGCTAGCTTCCCATCTCCAGAGAATTTGTGAGTGGCACACCTGTAGGGACACGAAGAGGTGGGTACAGTTGGAGCATGCCCTGGCTCAGGCCCCACTAGATGCTACTGTCTGGAACAGGGAAATGTACAGGCCAGGGTTGGGCTCCCATCCAACAGTATCGGCCACTCTAGAGGCCTTCCGATCCCACAGGAAGCGCCCAGAGGTTTCTCCATGGCCCTCTCCCATGATTGCGTTGGTGGACAATCCCCCGCTCCTGGATTGCCCTAGGGTTGCCCTCAGGGACTGGGGGAAGGTGAGCCAGCTGAGGGGTGGTGACCTGATTACAGCGGCAGGCTGGGTCCCCATAAGTGAGTTGAGGACTAAACTGGGAAATGGTGACTTGGACCCTTGGACACTTCTTCGCTTTCAGTTGCTTTTGGCCCGGATGGGCCTTCGGAGGGAATGTCTCAGGGGCCACACGGAATTTGAGAGAATTTGTTTAGAGGGCCAGCCATACCCACACCTGATCTCTAGGCTATACTCACTTCTAGTAAGTGAGCAGGACTCCCCCCCAGCATTTTGGAGAGATTGGCCTGGGCAGAACATTGGGGGATAAGGAAAGGAACAAAATTACGTTAGCCCACAAATCCTCGATTGCCACAAGAATACAGGAGGTCAATTACAAATTGCTGACGTGCTGGTACTACACCCCTGATAGATTGGGCAAAATATTTCACCAGGTTGACTCAAGCTGCTGGAGATGTGGTGACGGGAGGGGGGACATTGTTTCACATTATGTGGACATGCCCTGGGATTCGGGATTACTGGGGAGCGGTCCTGCCCATCATCACACAGCTTACTGGGGCACAATTGGGGGAAGACCCAGCCCAGATTCTGCTCCACTCCACGAAGACCCCGACAGGGAAGTACAACAAATCTCTGTTGATCCATCTGTTGAACGCGGCTAAACAGACAATACCTAGGTTCTGGAAACAAAAGAGAGCTCCATCTGTAGGGGACTGGGCAAGGGAGGTCATGAGCGTCAGGGAGATGGAGGACCTTACACTATCATTGCATGACAGGGATGAACAGTTCAGAACTACCTGGCTACCCTGGCTAATGTATGAGGAGTCGACTGAATTTAAGAGCTTGTTTGAGTAATGGAGCCGGGAGTGGCACCGTGCCTCTTGCCCCTCTTATTCACTGTGGCTCGGGTGGAGGTTGGTGCTTCTGCCGTGATGCCGTCTGTGGATGCGCGGGATGGATGTCGGTCCGGGTGTTGCGCCCCACACGCCATATACCTTTCCCCTTCCGCCCCCCCCTTTTTTCCCAATCCGTTCTCTCCCCCTAAGGTTCACCCCCCCCTCGGGTCAGCAATTTGGTCATACGTGACGGACACTGCCAGCAGAGTCTGACCACTACTGTTGATGATGTTTAAACCGGGAGCCCGTTTCCCCTACCTTTGTCCCCTTACCCTGTAATGTTCTGCATTGTATGTCTCAATGTATGTATGTATAAA
This sequence comes from Gastrophryne carolinensis, assembly GCA_027917425.1. Lineage (NCBI taxonomy): Eukaryota > Metazoa > Chordata > Amphibia > Anura > Microhylidae > Gastrophryne > Gastrophryne carolinensis. The sequence continues at coordinate 282,457,521 of CM051235.1, forward strand.
ACTGCAAAATCTTTAAATAAAGATTAAAAAAAAAAAAAAAAATCCTCCCATTCTGCGCAGGCGGCCTCGCAGCTCCGCCCGAGCATACACACGGAATGCGCTCCCCACGGGGAACAGCACACCAACACCCACAGGGTGCATTCGTTCCACCCAGCAACCAAGCGCATTACTAAGGGCAACGCTACCCTCCACTACCCACAGGATATGGCGGGAACTGATCTCCAGAGGGAATACCCCTACTAATGAGGTAAGCACTAGCCAGCCACAGTGACGTTTCTGTTACCCCTAGACCACCTAATGTGACACCACATCCCGGCTTACATCAACACATATATCTTATTACACACAGCAAAACCACAATCGACATACTTAACAAGGAGAGCGCCTCAGCATACCAGAACTCCAGGCACCGAGGCACCCTCACCTGCCAGTCATGTAAGTCAATATTACCAGTCAATTTTCTTTTTCTCTGTACAATGCTGTAACACAAACTACTTATGTTTAACCATTCCCTTATACACACATATGCTACCTATAGAGACCATGGACTCTCACACTGAGGAAGGCATAGGCTAAACGCGTCTGTGAAGGAGTTCCAATCTGTGCTACAAACCATTGAGGGAAAAACAGTTTGTTACAAACTGAGGGAAAAAAAAAACACCCATCAATTTGCTACAAACCGAGGAGAACACCAACTGGAAAAGACCATATACGGATGGGCAAGTAACTAAGCCCCTCCCACCCTCAACAGAGACTCACTATTATCAACTTTTGGACATTGAGCCAACCAGGCTAAACAATACTTTGTGTGATAACCTTTAAATGGTAATACTTTTACAAAACCAGCATTAGGATTGCTTGAATAATTACTATCCTGTAGAGTGTACACAATAGTACTGATTTACCGAAATTAGTCAGAGTAAAGTATTGAGGTTCTTTTGTTTTTCCTTGGGTCCCACAGGCCCGCTACAGGACCCCCGTCTTGACAAACCTGGTCACCCGGGGACCCAACAGGGTATCCAGAGACACCCAAAAGGAACAAAACCCCCCTCTCCGCTTATCAACTCGTGCCCAAGACGGGCCGAATACACCTCAAACACTCTGATGAAAAACCATTGATACTACTAGTGACCTCTCTTCTACCCCTCCTCCCGACCTCTCTACCGATAACCCTTTCCCTGTCAGGACTGAGGTTTCAATAGCCAGGCCGTCAAAGCCAGCGTCCGTAAATTGGGGTGCCACAGCGACCCCTGTGTGAGAAGCCCTGGGTCGCCGGGCATGATGTAGTGATCTATTGACATCTGGACTATGTCTGCAAACCAACTCCTTCTTGGCCAGTGAGGAGCCACCAGGATGGCTGGTACCCCCTCCTGGGCTATCTTGCGCAGCACCCAGCCCAGGAGCGGAATGCATACAGAAATTTGAACTCCATCCAAGGAATCGCCAATGCGTCTGTTGCAATAGCCAGAGGATCTCTTGAGGGAGACGAACCTCGGAAGCTTGTGATTGTGTCTGGACGCAAACAGATCCACGTCTAGCTGACCCCAGCGGAGACACAGAGCCTGAAAGATCTTGCTGCTGAGCCCAGGCGCAAGGAACTCCTGCTCAGGGAGTCTGCCTCCTGGTTTTCCAGCCCGGGGATGTAGACTGCCGAGATACAGGGAACATTCTCCTCTGCCGAAGTCAGAATTCGGGTTACCTCCTTGAGGGATCTCTTGCTCCGAGTCCCGCCCTGGTGGTTGATGTAGGCCAAAGCACTCTGATTGTCCGAGCGAACCTGGATCGCACAGCCTCTTAAATAGGGAGTCAAGCATAGAAGAACCAACCAGATTGCTCTCAGCTCCAAGAGATTTATGGGTAAACGGTTCTCCTGTGGACCCCACTGATCCTGGATCTTCTGGGTCTGCCAAACACCTCCCCAGCCTGTCAGACTGGCATCCATTGTAACTATCTCCCAATGGGGAGTCAGAAAGGACTTGCCCACCAGCAGGTTCCGGGAGTCCAACCACCACAAGAGGGACTGCCTGGCAAGGGGGGACAGCGAAATGCCTTGCTCCAGAGATTCCTGCATCCGATTCCAGCCGGTCAGCAGGTTCAATTGTAGAGGTCTCATGTGAAATTGGGCGAAGGGTACTGGCTCGAAGCATGACACCATTAGGCCCACCAATCTCATCCCCAGACGTACCGACGGCTGCTGACAAGACAGCAAGCCCTGCACTTGCGTCTGGAGACCCTAAACCTTCTGCTGTGGCAGAAAAACCTTGACCTGAGCGGTGTCTATCGTCATTCCCAGGAAGGATCTCACTGTTGAGGGAGTGATAAAGGACTTGGAGTAATTGATTACCCAGCCGAAGGCCTCCAGGGTTGACAACACCGTCCGAGTATCGCTCTCGGCCTGCTGAAGGGACCGGGCCGAAATCAGCAAATCATCCAGATAGGGTAACACGCAAATGCCCTGGCTCCTCAGGATAGCCATGATCCCCGCCAACACCTTGGTGAACACACGGGGGGCTGAGGATATCCCGAATGGAAGATCTACAAACTGGTAATGTTGGTCCTCCAGAGCAGACCTCAGAACTTCTGATGTCCCTGGAAAATCGGGATATGCAGATAAGCATCCCTGATGTCCACCGTGGTCATGAAGTCACCGAGCCGAAGCGATTTCACCGCCGACCTCAATGTTTCCATGCGGAAATGTCTGACTTACAAACCTGTTAAGACCCTTCAGGTCCAGGATCGGCCTTAGCGTTCCGTCCTTCTTGGGAGCCGTGAACAGATTGGAATATAATCCCTGACCCTGTTCCTGCGAGGGTACAGGGCAAATCACCTATCCGCAGGAGGTGTTGCACAGCCGTTCTCAAAGCTTGAGCCTTTAGCGGGTTTCAGGATATCCTTGAACGGAGGAATTTTGTAGGTGGTCTGGCTGCTAGCTCTATCTTGTAGCCGGAGGACACTACCTCCTGAATCAACCGATCCGAGACGTGACGTCTCCAGTTCTGAGCAAACAGCAGAGGCCGTCCCCCCACCCAGATGGGTGAGGGCGCCCCCTCATGCCTGAGAGCGCTTGGCAGGGGGCTTGGACTTAGCTCCCCATGAGGGGTTGGGTTGGCCGCGGGACCTACCTCTGCCCCAGGTATCTGCGGGCACCAGGAAATGAAGAGCCTCTTCCTCCTCGAAAGGAACGATAGGAAGAGGGGTTCCGAAAGGACCCAGCAGGTTTACTTCTCTGAGGGAGTCTACCATCCTTGACCAAAAGGTCCAGCCGCTCCCCAAACAGGCAGCTTCCCACAAAAGGTAGACTTGTGAGGGAGTTCTTGGCAGCCGCATCAGCCGACCAGTGCTTCAGCCAGAGCGAACGGCGCAGCGCAACAAGCAAGGCCGAAATCCTGTCACCAAGCCTGACCACATCATCCATGGCAGTAACAACAAAGCCAATGAAATCCAAGCAAGCCTTGAGTTCCTTATACTCCTCAGCCCTCTTGCGAGCCTTAGCTCTAGCCACAAGGTGTCTCACCTTTCTCCTGTTGGCTAGTGAGACAATTGCTGAGGTGCACGCCGGGCGAAAGAGGGCACCAGCAAAGGTGAACGCATGGCAGACCAGCTGATCCATGCGCTTGTCTGCAGGATCACGTAAGGAAGCATTATCAGGCGACGACATAACAGTGGTATTGGACAAGCCTGACACGGGAGGATCCACCTTGGGAGGGCGACACCATAACTGAACCAATTCAGCAGGGAAGGGATACCACCTATCCAGGCCCTTAGGGACCGACGGTAACTTGTTGGGCCTTTACTATTCTTTAAGGATCATGTTAGAAAAGTGAGGCTGCTCCGGGAAGACTCGTCTTTGCCTCTCAGGCCGAAATAAATCACCCTGCTTCCTCTTAGTCGCTCTGGGAGGAACAATGTGTAAGGTATCAAACACAGAGGAGAGCAGATTCTCCGTATCATCCGGGAGACAAGAATCCTCGTCCGAGGAGGAACCAGAGACACTGTCGTCGCCAGTGGAATATTCCACCGTTGAGCGAGAATCATCTGGCAACTCACCTTCCTCCGCAGAACCCAAGCAATCAAAAAGATTGTCATCTGAGTAAAACGGCTCCAGATGCCGCTTCTTACTCGAGGCCTTCTTAGAGGCTGTCAACGAGATCTGCTTCTCGAGACTAGCCAGTCTGTGCACAAAATCAGTATGAGACCCCTTGCTGGCTCCCCCTTCACTAGGGGCTGAATGCAGCAGCGGAGGGTCCGGAGAGGCCGAAAGTAATACAGGGCTAGGGTCAGGGGGCGACCGCCTGCTCATGGTCCAAAACAGTGCTTCTGGCGCAAGTGGGACAAATAGTGCTGAATCCACCCACAGGATTCCTTCTGCACAAGGGGCAGAGCCTGTCCTGCCCAAATGGGGCCCCCAGCTCACTATCCCCTGATGCCTCCATTATGGTGATTAAGAATAGTAAAATTCAATAAGGCTACTAGACGCTAACAGCCTAAGCCTATAAACGATCCCTCTTATTAAAAAGGAGGACCAGGAGGAACCACAACCCTCAACCTTAGCCCACGATCTAAACCAAAAAGAGAGAGAACCCCTGGTCAGCCTTAGCATAAATACAAATGACAGAATGCAACAGCGATCAAAAGAGGGACTCACGACACCGACAGGAGGGATCACCGCAGCGTCCGCAGCAGGAAGGCCTGAGCCTGGTCCCCAGCACAGCAGCAGAGCAGCGCATCTGGCCCAGCCGCCTTCTGGAAGGATCCTCGGGGGGGCAGCACCGGTGCGTCATCAGCAGAGCGCCGACGCCAGGTACCCCCCCCCCCGTGGAGCGTCATGAGAACGCCACCTCCTTCAGCACTGTCATGGTGGCGGCCCCTGTCAGCAAGGGCCGCCGCATTGTACAAGCGCTCCCCCCCCCTGTCTATCACTCAGAAGCTCCGCACATGGCGGTGCGGAGGAGGCCCGTGGGGCGCAACTGCTGAGAGGCGCGCTCCCCGGGCACTCGATGGGGGAACGCAGTGAGGTGAGTAGGAAACAAGAGACCGCTCCTCACTGCCTGTCAGTAAGGAGCACAAGTAAAGTCACACCAAACAGCAGCGCACACACACACACACACAATAATAAAGCTTGTGGGCAAGGAGGGACATATACATAAAAAAATATACATAGTGGTTCCCCCTCAGGTTCACCGTAAGCCTGTGATCAGCTACCTTTTAGAATAAGGTCTGCGGCCCAGAGCATGTGATCTGCTAAACGCCACAAACCCCGGCGTTCACGGATCCCGTAGCAGCCAAAGGCTGGGAGGCAGGAATGGGTCAGAAGAGATCCATGGAAATAGAGTTCGCAGCGGCCGACGGGCTAGGTGGCCCCGCTCTGCTGCCAATATCTGAGAGAGAGTGCCAACGATCTTATGCAGCCAAACTGCAAGATGAACAATTGGGGAATGATAGAGGGGCAGCTGCCTTTATAGGGGGCCGGGAGGAGCTACATCTTTGATCTTGCAGTCAAGCGCCCTCTAGAGGCGAACACCCCAATCGTGAGGATATTGGGACGGCCTGGACTGGATGTAGGGAAAAAACTGTTAGGCTTGGCCTAAGGGGCGTCCCTCCCCACTTCTCCCCCCCACCCTATGGCGCTGTAACACCCTTGTCCGTTTTAATGTGCCCAGTGGTTATTTCATAGAGGCCCATTCCATATGCCCAACCAGATGCATAAGTCAACTGCATGAAAGATTCTGGCCACACAGGCAAGGTGGGTAGGGCGCAACAGTGGAGGCCCGGTCAAGTTACCGGAACGTCTCCTACGGGTGCAGGATCCGAGACGCTAGGAGGCCTTGAGGTGACAAAAGGCTAACCCTGCGACGGAGGGTGGTCTGGAACTTATGATATGGCTATGTAATATGCTTTGGGCATTACTGAGTCTTATATGTACTGTATCGGTTTATATTGTATTGTGATACCTGGATACTTACTTGAAAATAAAAATAAAAAATGTATAAACTGGGTCCAAGATACGGGCTTTCGTGGAGCTGTGCACCACTCAAGGAGCCACACAGGCTGCCAGTGGTCACATGGTATAGAAGATGATGGGGGTTTTTTTGGGTGGGGGCGAGCATATCTACAGTCATTTTTAAATGCAGGTCCACTTTAAAGGAGCAGTATCGCTAATTTTTCTTGGTGACTTATATTTAAATGGTACTTTGAATGTAGGTAAGTGTTGGAGTAAGAATTACAAATGTAGAAAAATGATGTGTGTGTTGAACAGCTGGAGACTAATAGCTCATGTTTATGTCTTGTCAGTGTCGGGAGCCGACTCTCTGGCCTGTTCCATGCTGAGGAGAGGGGTGAAACAATGTATCAGTTCCATGCTGAGGAGAGGGGGAGAACAATGTATCAAAGTCTCAGCTGTTCAGTGCTGGCAGCCGTCCAGCATAAGATAACAACATTGCAACATTGCCTGGCCAGAACTTATATATCTAAAACAGAGAGAAAAGCTCTAGAAGTCATTTAGCTGATTTTGACAGTTTTCCCTTCATGTTGGCTCTGCTGCAGAATCTTTCAGTTTACCATTTTCTCTTTCATATTCTTATTTTTCATTTTTCCTTATGATCTTTCTTTCAGCTTTGTGTGTTTTGAGCAAAGCCTAACCCAGGATTTTCACTATCTGGAGTTTTGTTTTGTGCCCCTAGGGGCATCCCGACTTGGGATGCCCTGATATGTGAAATCCCCAAGTTCGCCTGTGAAAACGTACCTTTCCCTGTCCCACAGCGCATGCGTGGGCTCTCATCCAATTAGCTCTGTTTGCACGCAGATGGGGAGCCTGAGCAGTAACCTTCCTGGCCAGCCGGCCTGTCTAAATGACTATCTGCGTGAGCGCACCAGAAAAATGGGGGGATCTGTGGTTATCCAGGGGTCGTTTCACACAGTGGGCATCCTGATTTAGAATGGGGTTTTGTTCCACTTTAATACCTTTAGATTTTCCTGCACAGTTATTCAAAGAAGAATTTCAGTTATTTTCAGTCAGTTTAGTTTATTTTGTATAGATTTTACACATTTGAGTCACCTGGTCTCATAACAAAAGCAGCACCTCACACACACACAGCCGTTACCACTGATTACAGTGTCGGCCTCTGAGGTAAAGTGTTGCTAGGAGACCAGTGGGCTAAATGAAGCAGCTCACTAAATACAACTCAGCAGATCCCCCTATTCAGCAAATGGACTGAGCCATTGTAATTATACAATTTAAAAGAGAGGCATATATATTTTTTTTTTTCTATCGCCAGATTATTTATACACATGTTAGAAGCTATTGTGTGGCTATTTAATTATTTATCTTTTTTAATGCAAATTTCGCAATACTGCTCCTTTAAGTCACTGATGATAAAATGGGCAGCAAGATTATGGAATAAAACTCAATATTTATCAGTTCAAAAATAGTCCCTAAAGTCCTTTTGCAGTATGAATTAAATTATCTTTCCCATGCAGCCGCATCTACGCATTTCAAACCAACTGGTACCTAGCTATGGACTTTAAGTGATGGCCGATATGGAATCCAGCCAGACCTAACAAGTATAATTCCATACAACAAATGACAGCAATAGGATGCATCCATTACAATGACCAAAACGTGGCAAAAACACTCCATGTGAACTATGGACACTGCAGATTGCATCATCCTAGACAACTCAATAGAGCAATAATACAATTCTGTGAAATACTGACCTGTAGAATTGGTATTATAGGTATACAGTACGTCCTGCTCCAGATAGATTACTTACACTTGGGTTATCCTCCGCCAGATGGCGCTGAACTGCAGAGACATGTAAAACAGGCTCCTCCCGGCACCTCAAATACCCGGGGACCTCCCACAAATCCCCAGCATTGAAAAGCAGTGAAAAAGAAGCCGGGAGAATATAACAACCAAAAACTGGTAACTACAACAATGATAACAATCACCATACAGGGGATCCAGAATAATGCAAAAAAAAAAAGGGTGGGGTGGAGCAGGACGTACTGTATACTTATAATACCAATTCTACAGGTGAGTATTTCACAGAATTGTATTATTCTTAGTATACAGTACGTCCTGCTCCAGATAGATTACTTACACTTGGGACATCCAATAGCAGTGTGCATAAAGTAGGGTGGGATCCCCAACAAAAAGGTAACAGCAGACAGTTTAAACCACTGCCGCCTGCAAACCCTTGCGGCCAAAAACAGCATCAGCTGAGGCCTTAACATCAACCTTGTAAAACTTTGAAAAGGTATGAACAGAAGACCAAGTAGCGGCGTTGCAAACTTGTTCAACAGAATCCTGGTGCTGGAAGGCCCAAGTGGCACCAATAGCACGAGTAGAAAGAGCAATAAGGCGAGGGGAGGATTCTTCCCCTTAGCAGAGTAGGCCTGAAACACAGCCTGACGAATCCACTTGCTGATAGTAGACTTTGCAGGAGCCAAAACCCTTCCTAGGACCAGAAGGGGCCACAAGAAGAGCATCAGTGTCCCTGAAAGGTGCAGTAGCCACCAGATAGTACTTCAAACACCTAACCACATCCAAAGAGTGCAAAACTCTCTCCTTAGCATTGCTAGGATTAGGGCACAAAGAAGGAAGAACAATATCCTGATTCAAATGAAAGGCAGACACTACCTTAGGCAGAAAATCGGGTTTGAAAAGAAAAAACACCTTGTCCTGGTGCCTCTCAAAGTTTTACCAAAAACACAACCTTGAGCGTAAGAATGACCAAGGCAGCATCCTGCACAGGTTCAAAGGGAGCACCCTGGAAGGCAGGCAAGACAAATTCCAAATCCCCAAAACAGGGACCATAGGTTGTCGTGGGGAACGCACATGAGCAACCCCCTAAAAGCAGTTTTAATCAAGGAATGCTGAACAAAAGACTTCTGAAAGAAGACAGACAGGGTAGAAACCTGACCCTTCAAAGTACTGAGTTAGAGACCGACTCCAACCCATGCAGTAAAACTCCAGAACCCTGGGAACTGAGAACACCCAAAATGGAAGAGACCAAGACTCAACCAGTCAATGTAGGTACGCCATACCTTATAACAGATGGAAGAAAAAGTCATCTTCCTAGCCTTCACCATGGACTCAACCATCGAGGTAGACAAACCCTTTCTCCATCAAGAAGGAGGTTTCAGCAGTCAGGCCGTCAAGGCCAGAGTTTGTAATTGGGGTGGTGCAAGGGGTCCTAAGTGAGCAGATCTGGCACTCCAGGCAGAAAGCACTGATCTACTGCCATCTGCACCACGTCTGCGAACCACACTCTTCTTGGCCACCTGAGGCCACCAGAACCACTGGCACACCTTCCAGAGCAATCTTGCGCAGAACCCTTCCTAGCAGGGGGAATGTAGAAAAGACATACAGAAACTGAATATCCTGCCATGACATTACTAAGACATCCATGGGCACGGCAAGAGGATCCTGGGACAGCGAGACAAGGCCGGGAACTTGTGATTGTGACAGAACGCAAACAGATCCACATCAGGTTGGCCCAAACGGTGATACAGAGATTGGAACACCCTGTTGCAGAGGGACCCCCCCGGAATGTATACCGCTTAAATGCAGGGAACATTGGCCTCCACCCAGATCAGAATCAGAGACACTTCCTGGAGGACCCTCTTGCTCTGGGTCCCTCCCTGATGATTGATGTTGGCAACTGCCATCAGAGTGACCGTGCGCCCCTGAACAGGCAGGCCCTGAAAATGAGTAGTCAACGAACCAGAACTAACCTGATCGCTCACAGCTTCAAGACAGTGATAGGTGAAGGGGCCTCCTAAGGGCCCCACCTCCCCTGGAACCGCAGGGACCTCCAGAAGAACCCCCCGACCTGATAGACTGGCATCCGTGGTGACCGTCTCCCAGGAAGGAGCAAGAAGGTTCCGCCCCCCAATAGGTTCCTTGAGTCCATCCACTACAAGAGGGACCTCCTCACCAGGGGGGAAGACACCCAGACTCTGTCCAGGGATGCTGGGTCCTTGTCCCATACAGACAATAGGAGAAGTTGCAGAAGCCCCAAGAGGGACTGAGCACAAGAGCCCGCTTCGGAGCACGCCACCATCAGGCCCACCAGCTGCATCCCCTGCCTGGTGAAGGGACGGGGACAGCTAGGAGGAATTGAACTTGTGCAAGCAGATTGTCCACCTTCTGCTGAGGAAGGAATATCCTTGCCTGAACTGTGTCCAGATTCATTCCTAGGAATGAAGTTACCAAGGAAGGGGACAGTGAGGACTTGGGGTGGCTGATCCAGATGACTCCAGAATAGACACCACCAGCTGAGTATCCAACTTTGCCAGATGTAGAAACTGGGAAGTGATGAGGACGTCCAGGTAGTGCAGCACCCGGACGCCCCTTGGCCTCATCAGAGACATCACCCCCACCAGCACCTCTTGGTGAGCACTCTGGGAGCTGAAGAGAGGCCAGATGGTAAGGCCACAAATTGGCAGTGTTGATCTTCCAACGTGAATCTGAGGGATCTTGGTGTCCTGAAAACACAAGGATGTGAAAGTAAGCAACATTGATATCCACGGATGGCATGAAGCCCCCGGGGCGCAAGAAGCAGATGGCCGAGCGCAGAGTTTCCAGGAGGAAAGCGCCTGTACTTGACAATTTGCTGAAGATCTGTAAATCCAGAATGGGCCAGACTGACCCATCTTTTTTGGGAACTATGAAAGGGTTGGTGTAGGGTCCCTTGCCTCTGTCTGTTAAGGGAAATCTGCAAATGACCCCCAGACCCAGCAGACCTTGCACGGCCTGCGCCAGCACCTGAGCAGAAGCAGGGACCAGGAGTACCCGGGACCAGATAATCTTAGGGGAGGCCGCACAGCAAACACCATCTTGTAGCCGGGAGGACACTACCTCCTAAATCCACCGGTCTGAGGCGTGATGCCTTCAAGCAAGGTGCCGCAGCTGTCCCCTCACCCAGACGGGTGAGGGCGCCCCATCCTGCTTGAGGGGACTTGGGAGAGGATTTGGGCATAGCCCCCCCAAAAGAGCCAGGGTGTAGTCTTCTGCTCCTGGGACAGGGAGCTGAGCGAGCCCCCGTGAAGGACACCCCTGGTTACTGTTTAACACCATGGTGGGGTGTGGACAGGGGGGCCCTGGCCCCGAAGGGCCCGAGACAGCCGTCTGCGCTGGGGTAACTTACCTCTCTTACCAAACAGGTCTAGGCGGGCCCCAAACAGATGTAGCCCCTTAAGGGGGAGCCCAGTAAGGGCCTTCTTCGCAGCATTGTCAGCACCCCACTGTCGCAGCCAGACCAAGCGACGTATAGCCACCACGAGGGCAGAAGTTCTTGCACACATTCTGATGGTGTCATCCAATGCTACTAGAACAAAAATTATAAACACATCACAACTGGAGAGTGCATTAAACACCTCACAAGGGAGATCATCAGAGGCACTATCAAGCATATTTCTGATGAGGGTTCTAGTGGCCACAGCAGTAATGGCAGAGGCACAGACCGGGCGCAGCGCCGTCCCGCACATGCAAAGGCGTGGGAGGCCAGCAGGTCAATGTGCCGGTCCTCGGCATCCCGCAGAGTAGTAGAATCAGGGGGATGTATGACAGGGGTGTTAGATAGCCCTATTATCGGGACATCCACCTCGGGGGGGGGGGGGATGACCAACATTTAACCACCTCAGGTGGAAAAGGATTCTTCCTATCCCAATCCCTTGGAACCCCGGGAAGTTTACTGGGGCACTCCCACTCCACACTCCACAAGGGAATGGAAATGTGCCTGCTCTAGGAATTCCAAACGTGATGTTGCTATATGGAAGCGCTCCCCTCTTTGTCTGGGAGCCTCACCAGGGAGAGAGATAGACAGAACCTCAAAGATCTGGGTCAATAATCAGTGTCATCCGGGGCCCAGGGGTCAGAGCCAGAATCGTCATGACCCCTTGGTCTCTCATCAGATGAGCCTGAGTCAGAAAAGAGCTCTCCTTCATCAGACGGGGTATAGCCACACAGATTCATAAACTCCTGAGATCCCATAAGGAAAACAGTATCATAAGGCGTCAGGTGCCGCTTCTTACCAGGGCCCTTACGCGCTAAGGACCTCGCAATAATCTGCTCAGCAGTAGGTAGTCCAGAAGACACATCAGGCTGAGAATCCCCACTTGTATGCAACTCAGCAGGAGTGAGATTTAAGCTTGGGGGAGAAGGTGAAGTGAAACGAGGTGCAGCCACTGGCAGGCAAGATTGCAAAGCCAGCGCTTGCTCAGCACAGGGTATGCAGACCCATGCCTTGTCAGCATCAGCATGAGGTTGTCCACACGCCATACACCGCCGGTCTTGTCCCAAAGGGACCCTGTCACATTATCCTTAGATGCCTCCCTATGCTGATTATTAGGCCCAATATGCCAGTAGGGATTGACGCTATAAAGCAACCCTGGATGCCCCAATGACCGCTAGGGAAGTGGGAGTAATTTTACAAGGCCCGACTACCAATTACACCGGGCCGGGAGAAGCCAATGGATTCACCCTCTGAAAGACACAATGAGAAGAAGGGTGTCAGAACCGAAACACACTACAGTGAAGTATAAAGCCGCCCGCGAGGGCACTTACGGACCACGGTAAGTAAGAACGTCACACGCGCGCGCGACCAGACAATATGGCGCCGAGTACCTCGAAGGGCAGGCCAGAGTGAGCCGTGATGCAGGGCGCGCCATGCCAGGCCCCGCCCCCCTGAAGAGCGCGAAGTCCAATGAGGACAAGCAGCCAATGAGGACGCAGAGGCGTCTGAGGTAACGCCGCCGCCCGGCGCGGAACATCCAAATGAAGGAAGAGGCACGCACAGCGGCGGCATTTGCAGTGTAAAAAGACAAGTCAGTGCGGCGGTTGACACCACATATACCAGTCCAAGCAGACATTACAAAAAAGGCCATATGCATGTAATCACAATACACTGACATCCACACCCCCCCCTTTCTTTTCCCCCCGAAGGCTACAGGGAGAGTGAGGGAGGATGGCGGCCCTTTGTACAGGGCCCACCGCTACCGGGGCATGGGACAATAATGCGGGAGGGGCATCCCATAAAGGCTCACCATCAGCCTATACTGCCTACCCTTTGGTGGGGGACTGCGGTGGAGCAGGGCTACTTATGCACTCATGATGCCGCCCACCTTCACCCGACCAGCGCAGCCCAGGCTGGGAGGCACATCACACGAAGGACGGGGGGAGTAGTCCAACAGGGCCGCAGGCTTTAATAGCCCCGCTCACCTGCGACAGAGTGATAATTTCATGTCTTCGCAGTAAGCACTGCAGAGAAATCTGGGGATTTGTGGGAGGTCCCCGGGTATTTGAGGGGCCGGGAGGAGCCTGTTTTACATGTCTCTGCAGTGCAGCGCCATCTGGCGGAGGATAACCCAAGTGTAAGTAATCTATCTGGAGCAGGACGTACTGTATACTAAGAATAATGTAAAGGTAAACTCCAGCCAATTTTTTTTAATTGATAAAAGAGAAGGAAAAAATGCAGAAGTTGGCTGCCACTGCTGAATGACCCCTAGCATACTGGTAACCTGGCTATATTGCATCTGTTCACCGCTACCGAGGTTACTAAGCACCTGGTCTGGAACTGGTGTGCAGATCACAATGTCTGGCACTTTTCAAATACTGGCATATGCCTGATCAGTGACTTGCTGAGTACTGCAGGTGAAAGAGCAGCATTTAGGCATGACAAAGAATATTAAACATTAACCAGCACACTGCCGCACAAACAGTGCACAATAGGCTAGAATGTCTGCTTCTTAAAGTGGCCCTCTGGTCAGAAATGGCAGGAGATCCACTCATCCTCACCCTCACAGCTCGATTTAAGATGTCCCACCATGCATCCAGTCAGAACTACTTACCGCTTCCACATTCCCTAACTATTAGCAGCCTGTTTTCCCCTCGCTGCAGCTCCCTCCTTCTCAGGTTCAGTATATATTACTGGGTCCCAAAATTGGGTCCCATGGCATCCTGGTACGCTCTTCTCACAAGGCACTGTAACAGAGGCCAGGGGCAGTTTCATTCACCTATCTGATTGTCAATGAGCCCCAGTACATGCACGCCGCAGGACTTGATCGGGGGGAGTGGAAAATGTTTTGACATCCTGGCAGGAGGAATCTGCTGTGAGGGACCTAAAGTCTCAGTTGTTATTTTAGCTTGTACAATCCTGTTAACATACCAGGAAAAATACAATTCTGTGATTACTCACCTGTAGAATTGTTATTATGAGTATACAGTACGTCCTGCTCCAGATAAGAATCATTACACTTGGGTATTACTCCGCCAGATGGGCTGGACTGCAGAGACAGCTAAATTGGCTCCTCCCAGCCCCTCAAATACCCGGGACCTCCCACAAATCCCCAGCATTGAAAAGCAGTTAGAAGTCGGGAGAAAGAAAACAAAACAAACTAGTAACTATAACAATGATAACAATCACCATACAGGGGATCCAGGATAATGCAAAACCAAGGGTGGGGTGGAGAAGGACGTACTGTATACTCATAATAACAATTCTACAGGCGAGTAATCACAGAATTGTATTATTCTTAGTATACAGTACGTCCTGCTCCATATAGGAATCATTACACTTAGGACATCCAATAGCAGTGTCCATAAAGTAGGGTGGGATCCCCAAAGGTAGCAACAGACAGGTCAGACCACTGCTGCCTGCAGAACCTTGTGGCCAAAAGCAGCATCAGCTGAGGCCCTAACATCAACCTTGTAAAACTTTGAAAAGGTATGAACAGAAGACCAAGTAGCGGCCTTGCAAACTTGTTCAACAGAAGCCTTGTGCTGAAAAGCCCAAGAAGCACCAATAGCACGAGTAGAATGAGCAGTAAGGCAGAATGGAGGAGTAGGCCTGAATCACAGCTTGACGGATCCATTTGCTGATAGTAGATTTAGCAGGAGCCAGACCCTTCCTAGGACCAGAAGGGACCACAAAAAAAGCATCAGTTTTTCTGAATGGAGCAGTAGCCATCAGATAGTACTTCAGACACCTAACCACATCCAAGGAATGCAAGACCCTCTCCTTAGCATTACTAGGATTAGTGCACAAGGAAGGAAGGACAATGTCCTGATTCAAATGAAAGGCAGACACGACCTTAGGCAGAAAATCTGGCTTGAGGCGAAACACCACCTTGTCCTGGTGTCTCTGAAAGTAGGGGGGGCTGGATGGAAAGCGCTGCCAACTCAAATACACGTCTAACAGAGGTGATAGCCACCAAGAAGACAGCCTTGAAAGTAAGAATGGCCAGGGCAGCCTCCTGCACAGGTTCAAAGGGAGCTCCCTGCAAGGCAGACAAGACCAAGTTCAAATCCCAAACAGGCAACATAGGGGCGCACATGAGTAACCCCCTGGAAAAAAGTCCTGATCAGAAAATTGCTGGGCAAAGGACCTCTGGAAAAAAAAACTGAGTTGGAGCCCCAGCTCCAACCCATGCTGCAGGAACTCCAGGATCCTGGGAATAGAGAACACACGACAGGGAAGAGACTTAGACTCACACCAGTCAATGTAGGCACGCCAAACCCTATAGTAAATGGAAGAAGACTTCTTTCTAGCCTTTATTATGGTATCAACAACAGAGGAAGACAGCCCCTTCTCCATCAAGATGGAGGTTTCAGCAGCCAGGCTGTCAAAGCCAGAGTTTGTAAATTGGGATGGCGTAAGTGACCCTGAGTGAGCAGGTCTGGCACCCTGGGCAGAACGTACTGATCTACTGCCAGTTGCACCACGTCTGCAAACCACACTCTTCTTGGCCACCTGGGGGCCACCAGGATAGCTGGCACCCCCTCCTGAGCTATCTTGCGCAAAACCCTGCCCAACAGGGGGAATGGGGGAAAGACATACAGGAGCTGAAAGTCCCGCCATGACATTGCTAGGGCATCCATGCTCAAGGCCAGAGGATCCTGGGACAGGGAGACAAAGGCAGGGAGCTTGTGATTGTGACGGGACGCAAACAGATCCACATCTGGTTGGCCCCAACGGTGACACAGAGAAAGAAACACCCTGTTGCAGAGGGAACATTCTCCCAGGCAAGAGGTCGCCCTGCTCAGAGAGTCTGCCTGCAGATTCTCCACCCCCGAAATGTACACAGCTGATATGCAGGGAACATTGTCCTCTTCCCAGGCCAGGATCAGAGACACCTCCTTGCCCCCTTGCTCAGGGTCCCTCCCTGATGATTGATGTAGGCATCCGCCGTCTGGTTGTCCGAGCGTACCTGAACAGGCCAGCCCCGAAGGTGATGGGTCAAGTGAGCCAGAACCAACCTGATCGACCTCAGTTCGAGAATGTTGATAGGTGTGTGGGCCTCCTGAGGGCCCCACCGCCCTTGGAACTGCAGGGACTTTCAGAAACCCCCCCAACCTGTCAGACTGGCATCCGTGGTGACTGTCTCCCAGCAGGGGGCCAGAAAGGATCTGCCCACCAGCAGGTTCCTGGAGTCCAGCCACCACGAGAGGGACCGCCTGACTAGGGGGGACAGCACAAGGACCTGGTCTAGGGACGCAGGATCCTTGTCCCATACTGACAAGAGGTGGAGTTGCAGAGGCCTCATGTGAAATTGGGCATAAGGGACCGCCTTGAAGCACGACACCATCAGGCCCACCAGCTGCATTCCCTGCCTGATGGGGGGATGAGGGCAAGATAGCAGGAACTGAACCTGCGCTAGCAGACTGTCCACCTTCTGCTGAGGAAGAAAAATCCTTGCCTGAACTGTATCCAGATTCATTCCCAGGAAGGGTGTCACCAAGGAGGGAGAAGGGGAAGATTTGGGATGGTTGATCACCCAGCTAAATGACTCCAGAGTGGACACTACCAGCTGAGTATCCAGCTCTGCCTGTTGGAGGGACTGAGAAGTGATGAGAATGTCATCCAGGTAGGGCAGCACGCGAATGCCCTGAGACCTGAGCAGAGACATCACCTCTGCCAGCACCTTGGTGAACACGCTGGGAGCTGAAGTGAGACCGAAGGGCAATGCCACAAATTGGTAGTGCTGATCCTCCAGAGCGAACCCGAGGAACCTTTGATGACCTGGAAAAACAGGAATATGAAGGTAAGCATCATTGATGTCCACAGAGGTCATGAAGTCCCCTGGACGCAGGGAACTGATGGGAGAGCGCAAAGTTTCCATGCGAAAGCGCCTGCACCTGACAAATTTGTTGAGGATTTTCAAGTCCAGGATGGGCCTGACTGACCCATCTCTTTTGGGCATGGTGAAAAGGTTGGAATAGAACCCTCCCTTGCCCCTTTCTCGTAAGGGGACCTGACAGATGACCCCCAGCTCCAGAAGGCTTTGCACCGCCAGAACCAGAGCCTGACATAGGGTCAGAGAGATCCGGGATCTGATGAATCTTGGAGGCGGCCAGGCAGCAAACTCTACCGGAGGACACTACCTCCTGAATCCACCGGTCTGAGACATGAAGCCTCCATGCTGAAAAATGCTGAAGCCATCCTCCCACCCGGATGGGTGAGGGCGCCCCTTCATGCCTTTATATCTCCTCGGGCCCCGGTAAGGGAGATCCCCCTCCCCTGTCTGGCACCACGGTAGGGGGAAGAAAAGGTGCCCTGTCCCCGAAAGGGCCAAGACTGCTGCCTGCGCTGGGGTAACCTGCCTCCCTTAGCAAACAGGTCCAGGCGGTCCCCAAACAGGCATAGTCCTTTGAAGGGAAAACCAGTGAGAGCTTTCTTGGCAGCGTTGTAAGCAGCCCACTGGCGCAGCCAAACCGAGCGGCGTATAGCCACCACAAGGGCAGAGACTCTGCCACACATTGTAATGGTATCATCCAAGGGAGGGAGAGGACATAAGTCACAAAAACCTCACAACGAGAGAGTGCATTAAACTCCTCACTAGACACATCATCTAGGACACTCCTAAGCAGGGTCCTAATAGCCACAGCCGTAATGGCAGAGGCACAGACCGGGCGCAGCCCCGTCCCCGCACAGGCAAAGGCATGGGATGCCAGCTGATCAATACGCCGATCCTCACCGTAGTAGAGTCAGGGGAATGCATGACAGAGGTGTTAGATAACCCTAGGACCGGGGTATCCACCTCTGGAGGGGATGACCAATGCTTTACCACATCAGCAGGAAAGGGATACCTCCTATCCCAACTCTTAGGGACTCCGGGAAGCCTGCTGGGACGCTCCCATTCCTTGAGCATGAGATTATTAAAATGGGCTTGCTCAGGAAACTCTAAACGAGGCTTGGCAGTATGAAACAATTCCCCCTGCTGCCTGGGGGCCGCAGCCGGGGGAGAGATAGACAGTACCTCAAAAATCTGAGCCAACAGCCTATCAGTATCATCTGGGGCCCAAGGGTCAGAGCCAGAATCATCATGACCCCTGGGCCTCTCATCAGATGACTCAGAGTCAGAGAACAGCTCCCCTTCTTCCAAAGGGGTATAACCAGACAGTTCCAAAAACTCATCAGCCTCCATAGGGAAAAGAGTGACATCAGGCGTCAAGTGCCGCTTCTTAGCGGATGCTTTACGCGCTAGGGTATTAGCAAGCAACTTCTCAACACTAGCCAGTCTGGAAGACACATCAGGCTGAGAATCCCCACTGGTATGCAACTCAATGGGAGTCAAATTTAAGCTTGGGGGAGTAGGTGACGCCATACGAGGTGCAGGCCCAGCTACTGGTAAACCAGGCTGCAGCGCAAGCACCTGCTGGGCACAAGGTACACAGACCCGCACATTGTCAGCACTAGTAGGGAACACCCCACAAGCTACACACAGCCGGGCTTGTCCCAAAGGAACCCCGAGCACATTATCCTGAGACGCCTCCATGTGGTGATTATAACGGCACAATAGGCCGATAGGGATTCACGCTATAAAAGCAACCCGGGATGCCCTAATAGCCCGCTAGGGAAGTGGGAGTAATTTACACACTAGGCCTCACAAGTTTAATAGCTAAATAGAGGGGGTAGGGCCGGGAGTTCGGCCCATCTGAAAGACATAAGCGAAGAGAACCCCGTAAGTGACATGTATAATGACATAGGGTAGTAAAGCCGCCCGCGAGGGCACTCACGGACCGCGGTAGGTAGATGCCAGCCAGGCAGCAGCCGAACCAGAGACAAAATGGTGCCGGGTATACCTTGAGGGGCGGGCTGCGGAGACAGCGATGCGGAAAGTGCCAACCGCGGGCCCCGCCCCCCCGAAGAGCGCGAAGCAGCATACGTGACAATCAGCCAATAAAAGCGCACCAGCGCCTGAGGTAATGCCGCGGCCAACCGCGGAGCACAGTGGAAGCGCACGCGGTGGCGTATTCAAAAAAACGTAACCAGTGCAACCAAGTCAGCGCGGAGACTGACACCAACCAAAAAGGCATAATACAGTGAATGCACCAAGGCATATACACACACCCCCCGGGCTCCAAGGGAGAGCGAGGGAGGACAGCGGCCACTTAACATAGGGCCCACCGATAGACAGGGGCAAGGGGCAATAGGGGCATCCCATAGAGGCTCCAAATATGCCTATACCACCTACCCTTTGGTGGGGGCCTGCGGTGGAGCAGCGCTCCTAAGCACCTGACACGCGCGTTGCCTACCATCACCCGACCAGCTGGGAGGCACATTAACAATGTAACGGGTGGGAATAGTCCTACAGGGCCGCAGGCTAATAGCCCGCTCACCTGCAAGAAGAGAGAGACATCTTCTTGTCCTTCACAGTCCAGACTGCAGAGAAATTCTGGGGATTTGTGGGAGGTCCCAGGTATTTGAGGTGCCGGGAGGAGCCAATTTCACTGTCTCTGCAGTCCAGCGCCATCTGGCGTAGTAATACCCAAGTGTAATGATTCTTATATGGAGCAGAACGTACTGTATACTACGAATAACACAGGGACTGTCTTTAAAGGGATACAGAAGATACTGTGTCAGGCTACATTTGGCACTGTCCTAAACTGTTCCCATTTTAAATTGAAGAAGAAATTGCAGAGATATCAAGAATTCACAGTTTCGCCTTATAATTCATCTTTTGAAATATTTGGGTGCGACCCTTTACTCTGTTATGCCGCATAATGGGCGGGGTCTGCAAGACAGGCATTCTCATCACTCTGGTTGTTCTCCCTTCCTCCCAGTGTCCACAGTCTGATGATGCGAAACTTTAGAGCACCAGCTTAACCCTATTGGTGATCTATGGCAAAGTGGTGTGCCACTACTCTTTGCTTTGTTTTTACTTTCAGAAGCAGCTGTGCTCTGACAGGAGGGGAGAGGGCAGCCATGATGAGGATTTTGACTATCCTGGGTTTTGGTTCTTACCCCCAGGGCACCCCGATCGGATGTGCCCTGCTGTGTGAAACTTCCCAGATCGCCGCAGCCAACTCACCTCTTCCCGGTCCTACATCACATTCATGGCCACTCGTCCAATCAGCTCGTTTGGAGCCTCTGACGTCACGTCGTCTAAGTCTTTAACGAAGGCCAGCGGCTCTGAGCGTGCTGGCGGCCGCATCCCGCACTTCCTTCTAACAGGGAGCATGCTCGCACCCGCCATTCACAAATGCCTGGTGCGAATACGGGGGGCTGCCTCCCTATGACGGCTGGGCGGCGTACAGCGTCGGCATGAGAGTCCCTGCCCCCGCTGGAGCTCTCAAGCTGCTGCTCTTTTGCCGTCGAGACATCGACTGCTGCACACAGCTGCACACATCGACTGCTGCAGCCCCAGTCCACCCCTGCTCCTGGGAAACCAATGCCCCAAGTAGATATCACTGCTGATTAGTATTCTTGTAACTGCCCCTGTAAAAAAAAAAAAAGTCGTTGTCTAGTCACTGTTGGCTGATATTCCAACAATCATGAGAGGCTAGGTAGACAAGGATGCAGGTATTATATACACTGGGACGGGAACGGGCAACGATATCAACAAAGTGCACTCTTCCCACTGGCTGCAGCACTGCTTAATTGCTGCTGTTGCATAATCGCCTTGATGTGGCAGTACCCGAGCTATGTTATGTAGCTCAAATATTCTCTAGCTGCTGGCCGCATGCTCCTGACACCCCCTGAAGAAGGATCACTCTCACCCAATTAGTTCCGTGTCAGCAGCTCTTGTTGCAGTTTGCAGTTATTATTTGCTTATGCTGACCAAGCGTCCTGTATTGTGTTGTTGAGGGACCACCAAACTACATGTGTCATCCCTCCTGAAACTTTATCAACGTGGTTATGTGGCCATCAAGGTGGGACCTCTGTTAGCAGCAATTCCCATGAGAGCATGCAACCTAAATTCTTTTATGTGCTATTTCTTAAAGGTCCCTGCCTTTTTGATGTAGCTAGTAACCACTCTAGAAATTAAATCATTGAAATGTCATTACTCTATTGATTCAATTCTTTAAGCCATATGTCCACTATAAGCCACGAGTTCATATGAACCTAAGAAACAGTTGCAGTTAGGAACAGATTCAGTTTTAGGAGAATTTGTCAGAGCTATTGTGCTTTTAAATATGTATAATTGATATTTAATTTATGCATTAAAAAATTGTTTTTAATATTTAATTGTCTAGCCTTGACCAGTTAAATGTTACCAGTTATTGGAAACTATTTTTGGACATTATGAATTTATAATATGCAGTTGTGTTCATATGTATGAAACAGTTTACATACATAAATGGATAAATGGGAGAGTGAATCTGAATTCTGATTGAGAGACTCCATAAAAAGCTGGCCAAGTGAGACAGGCACAGAAAAGATGCCCTGTATATCAGTATTTTGATGGTTTGAACCGGAGCACGTAATGGTTTTGAAAGCTACCCACATCCAATTTTACAGCTACCTGCATTGTTGAACCCTGTGTCAAGACAGGAAGAATAGGCATCTTATATGTTGCAGTAGCATCTGGCACTTGGGATAGACGCTGAAGCCTCTGTCGCCATGTGGCTAGGGCACCCTCTCTTGCCTGTATGGGCTTAGAGTCCCGGGGAACTTGGGACTTGTAGTCTAAGATTTAGCTGCTAAGCAAAGCAGGATCCACCGCAAATACCGGTATGTGGCAGGCTATGGCATCGGATTTCCCATCTACTGTACTCTTCAGTGAAGTGCGATCGGTGGTGGGAAGCAACATATGCTTTGCCTGACGGGCAATGGGATGATTCACCAGACGCGGCTAAGAGCCTTTTCTGGGAATAGGTAGCGGACTTTGACAGCTCTTGGGATAGAACCTTGTCTGGCCTTTTCCACTCCTTGTTCAGGATTCAATTAAAATATCGCTGATCTGGAAAAAACATCAGTACCAAAGGAATTCTGCCCATTTGATGTTTCTTCACTACTAAACTTGCTACTAAATGGAGCAAGTATTAGATTCCACAAAGTCAAACACTGACTCAGATGAGGAGAGTATGCCAGACTATGTTTACATCTTTGGGCTGCCTGCTTGACGTCAGATCTACCAGCATGCTTGTTCCTGCCAGCATCTGAAACAAGGTGGTGGGTCTCTGCTTATTCAGCCTGAAGGTAATCCCGATCCCCACAGGACAAACCCTGGAACCAGCAGGAAAGGGATCTAGGTTATATGAAGAGACTCTTGTTCCCAGAGAGGCATTAGAGTGATCTGACTAAATCAAAAAATCTGACTAAATCAGAAATAACACTGATCATAATTAAGACATAGCAGTGTTTTTGGAAAAAATGCAAGTCAAGGCAGCCAAACAGGCCCCACAAATCGGAACCTCTCCATCAAGCTAAATTTGGCACCCAGGACAATTCAGCGTAGTGCCCCAGGTGCTAAACTGCACCTTAATTCGATGCTAAAACAAATAAAATATGTGGTAACAACACAAACATTGACCCCGACAAATGCTGTCTGTGTCCCCTTTAAGAGTTGTTACTGCTAGAAAGAAAAAATACCGTTTTGTGAGTACTCACCTGTCAAACGGATATTATGAGTGTGACATACACTCCACCTCCACAGTCATGACATCTGGGTAATCTCCATTAGAGGGCGAACTTCTGCAGAGATGAATGCAAAAAAAGGAGCTCCTCCTGGTCCATAAATACCTGGGACCTCCCACCAATTCCCCAGTGTAAGATAGCAGTAAGGGGACCAGGAAGAACCAATTATAACAAAACTAACAAAATAAACAATGGTTCACCATATAAAAAATCTGGAATACCAAAAGGGTGGGGTGAAGCGGAGTGTATGTCACACTCATAATATCCGTTTTACAGGTGAGTACTCACAAAACGGTATTATTCCAAGTGTGATATACACTCCGCTTCCACAGTCATGACATCTGGGACATCCAATAGCAGTGCCCGTCATGGGTGGGAACCAAAAACAGTAAAAGAATGCACCAACTTAAACCACTGCAGCTTGCAGAACCTTGCGGCCAAAAACAGCATCCGCTGAAGCCCGCACATCAACCTTGTAGGACTTGGAAAAAGTATGAACGGAAGACCAAGTAGCAGCCTTACAAACTTGGTCAACAGAAGCCTGGTGCTGAAAAGCCCAGGACGCACCAATAGCACAAGTAGAATGCGCAGTGACCTTAAAAGGGGGAGTCCTCCCCTTAGCAGAATAGGCCCCAACAATGGCCTGACGAATCCATTTGCTAATGGTAGACTTGGCGGGCGCCAAACCTTTCCTGGGCCCGCAGGACACCACGAAAAAGGCGTCCGACTTGCGGAAAGAAGAAGTAGTCACCAAATAGTACTTAACACAGCGAACCACATCCAAATTGTGCAAAACCCTCTCCTTGTCATTGCTAGGCTTAGGGCACAAGGAAGGGAGAACAATATCCTGATTGAGATGGAAGGCAGATACCACCTTAGGAAGGAAATCTGGCTTAAAGCGAAAGGCCACCTTGTCCTGGTGTCTTTCAAAGTAAGGGGCCTGAATTGACAGAGCCGCCAACTCAGAGACACACCGAACAGAGGTAATAGCCACCAAGAAGGCAACCTTTTGAGTGAAAACAGAAAGAGCAATATCCAGTAACGGCTCAAAAGGAGGACCCTGGAGAGCCGAAAGAACCAAGTTCAAATCCCAAACAGGAACCATAGCCTTCCGAGGGGGCCGAACATGAGTAACCCCCTGGAAAAAAGTCTTAACCAGCGGGTGTAAGGCAAACGATCTTTGGAAGAAAACAGACAGAGCCGAGACCTGCCCTTTCAAGGTACTAAGCTGGAACCCAAGATCCAGACCGTGCTGAAGAAACTCCAAAATCCTAGGAATCGAAAACACCCTGCAAGGCAAAGCCCTAGCCTCACACCAGTCACTATAGGACCGCCAAGTCTATAGTAAATGCCAGAAGTCTGAACAACAGCCTCAGACAAACCTTCCTCCTTCAGAATGAAGGTTTCAGCAGCCAAGCCGTCAAAGCCAGCGTTTGTAAATTGGGGTAAAGAAGTTGACCCTGAGAAATCAGATCCGGAAACATGGGAAGCCGGTACTGATCTACCGCCAACCTTACAACGTCTGCGTACCAAACCCTTCTTGGCCACCTTGGAGCCACCAGAATTGCTGGTGCCCCTTCCAGAACCAGTTTGCGAACCACCCTGCCCACCATGGAGAAGGGAGGAAACAGGTACAGAAACTCCAGATCCTTCCAGGCAAGGGACAAGGCATCCACTGCCAGAGCTAGAGGATCCTGAGATAGAGACACAAAGGCTGGGAGTCTGTAAATTGTGCCGTGAGGCAAAGAGAGCCACCTCCGGGTTCCCCACTTGTGACAAAGGGACCGAAAAACCCCGGGGTTGAGAGACCACTCCACTTGGCGAGAGGACCCTCTGCTCAGGGAATCCGCCTCCGTGTTTTCCACTCCCGGAATGTAGACTGCCGAAATGCAAGGAACATTGCTCTCCACCCAGTGCAGAATCAGAGAGACTTCCCTGAGGGCACTCCTGCTGCGAGTCCCTCCTTGGTGATTGATGTAGGCTACCGCCGTCCGATTGTCTGATCGAATCTGAACCAGTAGACCCTGTAAGTGCGACGTCAGCGGTGACAGGACAAGCCGGATGGCTCCGAGCTCTAAGACACTGATGGGGTTGTGGGCCTCCTGAGGACCCCACACCCCGCTGAACTGATGACTTTTCCAGAAACCTCCCCAGCCCGACAGGCTGGCATCCGTGGTAACAGTCTCCCAGCGAGGAACCAGAAAGGATCTGCCC
This sequence comes from Gastrophryne carolinensis, assembly GCA_027917425.1. NCBI lineage: Eukaryota > Metazoa > Chordata > Amphibia > Anura > Microhylidae > Gastrophryne > Gastrophryne carolinensis. Next base: position 282,482,597 of record CM051235.1, read on the forward strand.
CTCAACAGTTGGCTCGACACCAGCCACCACCGAAGGGACTGCCGAACCCTGGGAGACATCCTGAACAGTTGATCCAAGGACTGCGGACACCTGTCCCAATGCGTCAATAGGTGAAGTTGGAGAGATCTCATGTGAAACTGAGCAAACGGGACTGCCTCGAAGGATGCCACCATCAATCCCCCTAGTTTCATCCCCAGTCGGATAGAAGGGCAAGGAATGGCCAGAAGAAGGCGGATCAGATCCTGAATCCCCTGCACCTTGGACTGAGGCAGAAACACTCTGGCCAGAATGGTATCCAGATTCATGCCCAGAAATGAAATCTCCCTTGATGGGGAGAGAGAGGACTTGGGGCGGTTGATCATCCACCCGAACCTCTCCAGGGTCGACACCACCTGGTGTGTGTCCAGCTCCGCCTGCCGGAGGGAAGAAGCTGAGATTAGCAGGTCGTCCAGGTACGGCACAATGCGAATGCCCTGAGCTCTGAGCAGTGCCACTATGCCCGCCAGAACCTTGGTGAAGACCCTCGGCGCAGAGGTCAACCCGAAGGGAAGGGCTACAAACTGAAAATGTTGATCCTCCACCGCGAACCTGAGGAATCTCTGATGCGCTGGAAAAATAGGAACATGCAGATACGCATCCTTGATGTCTATGGATGTCATAAAGTCCCCTTGAATTGATGGCCGAGCACAGAGTCTCCATGCGGAATTTCTTGATTCTGATGAATCTGTTGAGGATCTTTAGGTCCAGAATGGGTCTCACGGAGCCATCCTTTTTGGGAACCGTGAAAAGATTGGAGTAGTAACCCCTGCCACTCTCCGAGGGAGGCACCGGGCATATGACTCCCATGTCCAGAAGATTCTGTACTGCTGACAGGAGCCCCTCTACAGCCTGAGGGTCCGAGGGCGCCCGAGACCTTAAAAATCTTGGAGGAGGTCAGTACTCGAACACCAGTTTGTACCCGGAGGAGACCACTTCCAAGATCCAATTGTCTGTGACCTCCCGGGCCAAGACCTGGAAGAAGAGCCGCAGCCGTCCCCCCACCCGAACAGGTGAGGGCGCCCCTTCATTGTTGAGCTGGTTTAACCGCGGGCTTAGGCTTGGAACCCCAGGCAGACGTGGGACGGGCCCGACCTCTGCCCCTGTTCCAGGAAGAACCTCTAACACCTGAGAAGGCCAAACCTCTGACAGCTATGGCACCTCGAAAGGAGGGATTGAAGGAGCCTGCCCCCCGAAAGGAGCGACGCTGCTTCATACGCTGAGGTAACTTACCTCCCTTTGCCACAGCATCCAACTTGTCTCAACACAGCCGCAAACCCAAGAAGGGGAGAGCTGTGAGCGATTTCTTGGCTGCAAGGTCCGCCGTCCACTGGCGGAGCCAGACCGATCGGCACATGGCCACCAATAAGGACGAAGTCCTACTACACATGACAATAGTGTCTTCCATAGCAGCCAAGACAAAATCCATGAACAATTCACACCTTTTAAGAGTAGCGAACTCAGCGCTGGCAGGATCAAGGTGAGCGTCCTTTAACCAGTCCCTGATCAGAGACCTAGTAGCCACAGACGCTAGTGCAGATGCACACACAGGCCGCAAGGCCGAACCCACACTGGCAAAAGCATGGCGCTTATCCTCGCCATCCTTAAGGGTAGTGGCGTCTGGGGGTGTGAATCACCGAGGTGTTAGTCAATCCCAAAACTGGCGCATCGACCTCGGGAGGAGGAGACCAGCGCTTAACCGCTTCCACCGGGAAAGGATACTTCTTATCCCATCCCTGAGGAACACCAGGAAGCCGACTAGGTTTCTTCCATTCCCTAAGGATCAATGCATCAAAGTGACCTTGGGTAGGGAACTCCAAACGAGGCTTGTGGGAACCAAAAAATTCCCCTTTGAGAGGGGGCGCCTCAGGCGAGGCAATATCCAAAACCTCCAAGAGATGTGTCAAAACCTTGGTAGTGTCAACGGCATCCCCCCGCGCCTGCCCAACATCAGCATCACAAAACTGTACATCGTCAGCCTCAGACTCCTCATACAATTCCCCCTCCTCTAACGGGGAATAATCCGACCAATCAAGGGAATCATCATCAACATCCCATGCCGCCTGGGCTGGCGACAAATGTCTCTTTTTAGCCTGGGTCTTCTTGCCCACCGCGCTAGCAATAAATCTCTCGATGCTGGCCAACCTAGCGCAAACATCAGAGTGCGACTCCCCGCTAGCAACCATGTCACTTGGGGTACGGATAAGGCGGGGAGGAGAAGGCAATGAAGCAGGGGCACCCGACTGCCGCGTTATGGCCTTTTGTGCACATGAAATACAAATCAGCACATTCTCCACCGTAAGGGATACCCCACAACCCAAACACGGCCGGGATTGTCCCAGAGGGAGCCCGAGCCCGGTATCCTGCGGAGCCTCCATATGGTGATCGTTTAGGGTCAGTCGCAAGGACTGTAGGGAATTAAGCAGAAGCAACCCGGGATGCCCCTTTAGAGTCCCTGTGGGAGGATTTGTAGATGATCAATTTAGGCTAGGGACCCCCAGGACCGGGAAAAACCCCTTAATTGCACACACACGAGACCATCTGAAGACACATAAAAAAGGGCCAATAAGCAAAGGCACTCAAACAGTGAAAAGAAAATATAACAAATAATATGTATCAACAAATATATATATACAAGTGCAAGCCGGAGAAAAGGGGGACCCCTGCAAAAGCTAAGGAAGTGGCTCACAGGCACTTACAACCCGACAAATCCGCAGCAGCAGCAGCCGCAGTAGCAACAGCAGAACGGCCAATATGGCCACCGGCAGAGCTGGAGAAGTGAAGAGGTGAGGGAGAAGGGGGGCGGGCCAGAGCAGAACGCGCGCTCGCCAGGCCAGGCCACGCCCCCCTCCCAGCTAACCCAGCAACGCGGATCCCAGCCAGTGGCTGGGTCGCCGCAAGGCGTCAAAAGGAGGGGGAGGGGCAGCCGCGCGGAGGGCCCGGCCCCGCCCCCTCCCCACACCGCAGCCTGAGGGGGAGAAGCTCCCCAGGCTGAATGTACAACCAGACTGTCCTGCCACCAAAAGAAAATAACTGTCTGCACTAACACTCAGACACAAGTAAAAACACACACCACACGCACACAGCACAAAAAAAGAAATGACAACTGTGGAAGAAGCGCCCCCCCCCCCCCGGAGGTTAAGGAAGGGACCCAGAGGGGGAAGGATTCCTAAACCAGGGTCTGGTCAGAGGAAAGGGCAAGGGACAGGGCATCCCAAACCGGGATCATCAACCCGGAAATCCGCCTACCCCTTGTAATGGGGTCTCACGGGGGAGCAAAAGCTCCTTCAACACCAATTAGGTGCTGCCTACCCTCACCAGGACCTGCAGCCAAGGCTGGGAGGCTCAAATAGGGTCCTGGCAGCAATAGGGACAAAAATGGCCGGGCGCGAGCCCGGCTTACCTGCAAGTAAGAGAAGTCTTCATCTTCTGTCTTGCTTGCCTTCCTGCAGAGAAGGAACTGGGGAATTGGCAGGTATTTATGGACAGGGAGGAGCTCCTTTTTTTTGCATTCATCTCTGCAGAAGTTCGCCCTCTACTGGAGATTACCCAGATGTCATGACTGTGGAAGCGGAGTGTATGTCACACTTGGAATATAGATCCCATGACTATATATCACAATATACATGGCATATATAAGCCCACGGGGGCCCTACCTTAACCAGGGACATACACCCGGGCTGCATTGGAGTGGGTGCTTGCTGGGAGGTATAGCAGATGGCAACAGGCAACAGGTTGCTTGTTTGTGACAAGTCAGTAGCCAGTAGAAGGCTGATGATCAGGGCACAAAAGTAGCATCAGCAGCAGTGGGTGTTGTAGGGGCAGGATGGCTAGGTAGCAGAGGCAAACGGTAAGTAGCTGGGACAGTCAGGTAGGAAAAGCAGCAGGAAGCCGCTTCGGCAGTCAGGATAAGGTGGCAGCAATCTGCGGCCATGTTCAGGAGGTCCCTGCTAGACCAGGTGTAGTATAACAAGCTAGAAGAAAGCACGTGACTTGTGACCCTGTTTCTAAACCACACTCCTTGAAATATTCAAGTTATGGAACAAAAAAAAAACCCTGGACAAAGTAAAAGTATTGCACCAACAGCGCACGAGCCCTGGGGGAAGCAAAAATGCTGGAGGGGAGGTGGGCCCTGAAAAAAAGAAAAGCTGGCTCCCTCAAGCCAAGTGCCCTTAATAGTAAAAGGGGACTGTAACAGCGCTCGCAACTGGACCCCGTGCAGCCTCCACAACTGGCGTGACACAGGTCTTGTCCCTAGGAGGCAACAGATGACCTGGGTGCAAGTGCAGTCCTAACTTGATGTGAACTAAGAAGAAAAAAAAGGAAAAAACAGTAAAGCTCAAATAAATACTTACCTGACAGGAGACTAGAGGAGAACTTGAAAAGCTACAGCACACCAGGCCTTATAGCTGCAAAAGGGGGAGAGGATTTACAGCTATTTTGCTGTTGTAGTCCCACCTCCAAGCAATACCCAATCGCAATGAAGCGGTGTCCCTGTATTGACTACTTGACGGCTTGATACTTTTTTTTTTCCTCCTCAAAAAGGGAAAGGCCACATTCACTTGCATTTTCAAAAGTGTATGTTTTTGAAAATGTTTTGGTGCCTAAAAGATGTCCTCAAGGTGCTTAGCTTATCTAGTATTTTTTTTTTCTTATGGAAGGAGATTTTACCATCTGCAATCTATTGCTTTTGGCAACTGTACACCAAGATCTACAAGAAGAGAGAAAGTGAGCCCTGTAAACTGCTGTTATTGCCGCTGCTGAGGTGAGGGAGCTCACTCGTGCTTACACAGAAGTGTTGTGTGTACAGGACTTGATTCTCGCACTTGTAGGTCTTGATGTAGAGACTTGGTGTACAAGTGCAGGTAGTGACAATAGGAGGAAACTAAGGGGTCCTCCTGAAGGACTTATAGAAAAAACTTTACCATTAAGTCTAATGGGGATTTTCTCCCTTCATCCTTCAGGGCGACCCACAGAGGAGATTAGCAAGTAATTATACCTTAGAGGTGGGAAGTTGCTAGTAAAACCCTCTACCAAAGGACTGATGTTCTTCAGAAAGGAGAACTAGTCTATAGTGCTTGAGGAAGGTGTGGGGCGAAGATCAAATTGCTGTTTTACAGAGCTCTTCTATAGAGGCACCTGTCCTCTCTGCACAGGAAGCTGACTGCTCTTGTTGAATGTGCTGAGACCTGTGGAGGAGTAACTTCTCTAAATGTGTAAGCCTGCACAATAGTCTGTTTTATCCACCTGTAAGTTGATTTAGAGGCCTCTTGTCTTATCAAAAGCTGTTCCGCTATTCTCTAGATCTTTCTAAATAAATGATTAGAGCTCTTCTCACATCCAATAGTGAGCACTATGTCTTGAGACCTATTGACAGATGTAGCAATTTTTGGCAAAAATAAAGGATCAGTCTCAGTATGGCCTCATGTGGAAGAATTGTGCTGTAGGGTTCCTTCATCGCTAGAGCTTGCAGCTCACTTACCCGCCTTGCTAATGTGATAGCCAACAGAAAACCATTTCAAACAACTTTTCTCATACTTCTCCAATGGCTCAAATGGAGGTTTCATTAACCCTTTCAACATGACCTTTAAGTCCCATGTTGGAAAACCTTTAAAAGGATGCTGGCCTCAAATAACAGATTAACAAGTTAATCCTGTATCAACTGGTAGTCTAGAAAAATGGATAATGCTGAAGTCTTTAGCATACTTACGGCTAGCCATTTCTCAAACCCTTTCTGCAGGAATTCGAGGACTGCAGGTACATCCTTTTTCTTCAGTTTGTTAGTCTTGCATTAGTTCCGCTGGATGCGGAATGGGACCCTGATGAAACAAATTCAGAATATTTGGTAGATGCCATGGCCCCTTCTACACCATCCTTTTCAGTTCTGAGAACCAGGATCTTCTCGGCCAAAACTAAGCTATGAAGATAACATTGACCTCTTTGTGCACTATCTTCCGGATCACTTGCGGCAGTAATCTGAAGGGAGGGAAGGCATAAGCTAGGTTAAAGTTCCAGGGATGAGCCAGGGCACCGTCCTCCCTCATCAGTGAATTAAAAAATCTTGCATTTTGAATTGTTGACACTGGCAAATAGGTCTATCTGGTGAAGGCCCCCCAGGTTACAATCTGGATTTATCAGGGACAATGACCTGGTTCCGCCTTGGTGATTTAGGTATGCTAGTGTGGAAGCATTGTCGGAGCGGATCTGGACATCTATGCGTGAGATTACTGGTAACAAAAAAAAAAATCATCCAATGCCAGCTTGACCGCATTTAGTTCCCTGAAATTGGAGGATCTCCTTGCTGTGTATGGCAGCCACTTTCCTTGGACATTCAGATTGTCCAGGTGGGCTCCCCAACCCCAGGAGCTGGTATCTGTCATTTGTCTCCACAGTCTTCCCCTTTTTTCAAATTCTTTTTATTTGAGTTTATACTTGAACTTTATTATAAGTACATTTCCAACATATAGGTTACATATTTTGATCTCACCATAGATTTAGATCATAAAGTTAACATTGCAGGTATGACTTTGCTCAAAGTTGAATCATTTTTTCCTTTGTTGCTTTGTGCTGCAGGTCAGGGCCGTGGATGCCCAAACAATCATTCCGAATCACCACAGGGCAAATACAACATTTTTATTACATTACTCGCTGCTGCTCAAGGTGGGGGCTGCTGCACTCCGCCGGTGTTTCTCCCACCAGATCTATTGGGCTGTCACCTTCTATCATTCTTGTTAGGTACCAAGTGGTATCCCGGAATGTCTGGTGTAACCTCCGTTTGATCTCCACTTGTAAGGTATTAATAAAGCTTTCCCATGTCTTAAAAAAATCTGGTGTTTTTCTTTCCTTGTCTAGTGTCGCTTCAGCCCAATCGAACTTAAAAAGCTGTTGCAGCTTTTCCAGTCTTCCCCTTTTTAATATCACCGGATCCCTCCACCAATGGAGGCTTTCTGGTACATTCACCTCTATTTGAACTCCCTGATCCAATGAATCTGGGGACTTGTCTCAATGTGACAAAAGAAATCTAGCAGGGTTCTCATGTGAAGTTGAGCCCATGGGACTGCCGGAATTGCAGCCCTCATGAGACCGAGCAAGGTCATGATTTTCTGGGTCATGGTTATAATCTTGTGGATTTTTTCCTGCGGGAGAGACTGTCTAGATTGTTCCCTAGGAATCTGCAACAGGGGGTGAATACCAGATTAGATTTCTTTAAATTGACAATCCAGCCTAAAGTTTTTAGAAAAAGAGGAGTCTTCTCTAAGTCTGCTAGTAGCGATTCCTGTGACCTGTTTAGTAAATTGTCCAGGTATAGAATAATTATAATTCCTTCCTGTCTGTGCCATAGGTCCTGCCGACATTGTAAAGATCCATGGGGCTGACGACGAAAGGCCAAAAGGTAAAGCCCTGTAACGGTAGTGATAAAGCTCCTGGTCTGTTTGCACTGCAAATCTCAGAAATGTGCAATGTAGTGGCAGAATTGGAATAATACAATTCTGTGAAATACTCACCTGTATAATTGATATTATTTGTATACAGTACGTCCTGCTCCAGATATAGTACTTACACTTGGGTTATCCTCCGCCAGATGGCGCTGCACTGCAGAGACATGCAAAAACAGGCTCCTCCCGGCCCTCAAATACCCGGGGACCTCCCACAAATCCCCAGCATTGAAAAGCAGTGAACAAGAAGCCGGGAGAATTAACCACCAGAACTGGTAACTATAACAATGGTAACAATCACCATACAGGGGATCCAGAATAATGCAAAAAACCAGGGTGGGGTGGAGCAGGACGTACTGTATACAAATAATATCAATTCTACAGGTGAGTATTTCACAGAATTGTATTATTCTTAGTATACAGTACGTCCTGCTCCAGATATAGTACTTACACTTGGGACATCCAATAGCAGTGTCCATAAAGTAGGGTGGGATCCCCAACAAAAACGACAACAGCAGACAGTTTAAAACCACTGTCACCTGCATAACCATACGGCCAAGACAGCATGAGCTGAGGCCCTAACATCAACCTTGTAAAACTTCGCAAGGTATGAGCAGAAGGCCAAGGTAGTGGCCTAGCCAACCAGTTCAACAGAAGCCCGGTGCTGAAAAGCCCAAGAGGCGTCAAAGCACGAGTAGAAAAAGAATCAAAGCGAAAAGGAAGATTCTTCTCCTTGCTGGAATAGGCCTGACGGAACCAATCGCTAACAGTAGACTTGGCAGAAGCCAAAAGATAAAGAGGTAACCAGAGCCAAAGCCGCCCAACTCCCCGAGAGCAGATGAGATCGGGCATATTCAGGATGTAATGACCATAGGCCCCAAGGAACATCAGTTCTCCTAAAGGACACAGTGACTACCAAGGAAAAACTTCCAACACCTGTTCAAGGAATGCAGAACCCTTTCCTCAGCGTTGCTAGGAAAAAGGCACAGCAGGAAAAACAATATCTCGAATCAATGAACATAAGACACCACCTGATGCAGAGAGTCCGGCTTCAGGCGGAACTCCACCTTATCCTGGTGTATCTCAAGGAATGGGGGCTAGGTAGACAGAGCCGCCCGCTAAAACACGCCTGACCAAGGTAACAGTCACCAGATGGACAACCTTGAGGGTAAGAACAGCCAGACGGCATCCTGAATAGAACCAAAGGGACAAAACCCTGCAAGCAGACAGAATGAAATTCAATTTCAAATCCCAGCAGGGACCATAGGATTACATGGGGGACGCACATGAGTACCCCCTGAAAGAAGTCTTAACCAAGGAAGACTGAACCAGAGACTACTAAGGCAAGGTGGACAGGGCAGAACCTGACCCATTAGAGTAATGAGTTGGAGAACCAACTCCAAATCATGCTGAAAACAACTCTAGAACCCTGGGAACCGAGAACGCCCAACAGGGAAGAGACCTAGACTCACACCAATCAATATAGGTATGCCATACCCTATAACAGATAGAAGAAGAAGAGGAAGAAGCTTGCTCCTAGCCTTCCCATAGTCTCAATCACAGAGACAGATAAGCCTGTCTCCATCAATATGGATGTTTCAGCAGTCAGGCCGACTAGGCCAGAGACTGTAGATTGGAGTGACGTAAAGGGGGCCCTGAGTGAGCAGAGCTGGCCCTCCTGGCAAAAGGTACAGAAAACTACTGTCCTCGGTACCATGTCTGCAACCACACTCTACTAGGGCACCTGGGGGCCACCAGAATCACTGGTCCCCTTACCAGAGCAATCTTGCGCAGAACCCTGCCTAGCAGGGGGAATGGAGAAAAGACATACAGAACCGAACGTCCAGTCATGACGTTACTAAGGCATCCGGACCACTGCCAGAGGATCCTGGGACAGGGAAACAAAGGCAGAGAGCCTGTGATAGTGACAGAACACAAACAGATCCACAACTGGTTGGACCCCATAGTGATACAGGGATTAGCACATCCTGTCGCAGAGGGGCTCCACCGGAGCGAATATCACTGATATGCAGGGAACATTGTCTGCACCCAGATTAGGAGCATAGACACTTCCTGGAGGGTCCACCAGCTCCAGGCCCCTTCCAATGATTAATGTAGGACACTGTCGTCAGACAGACCGAGCGCCCCCAAACTGGCAGGCCCAGAAGGGAAGTGGTCAAGCGAGATAGAACCAACTGAAAAAGCTCACTGTTCTGAACATCAATAGGCGTAAGGAACTTCTAAGGGCCCCACCACCCCCAGAATCGCAGGGTTTCAGAAGAAACCCTCCCCCTTCAACCTGATAGGTTGGCATCCATGGTGACCGTTTCCAGGAAGGGGCAAGAAGGAACTGCCCCCAGAATGGTGCCTTGAGTTCATCCACTTCCAAGAGAAAAACTTACCAGGTGGGAAGGCCCACAGGCCCTGCTCCAGGGATGCTGGAACCCTGTCCTGTATTAACAATAGAAGTCGCAGAAGGGCCCAAGGGGAACTGAGCATAAGGGACCTCTTCTGAGCAAGCACCAACGGGCCCCCCAGCTGCATCCCTGCCTGGTGAAGGGACCGGGACAGCAATGAGGGACTGAGCCCATGTGACCAGATTGCCCACTTTATTGCTGAGAAGGGGAGATTCTGGTTTGAACCTAATCCAGATTCATTCCAGTAATGAAGTTACCATTTAAGGGGACAATGAGGACTTGGGGTGATTGGTCACCCGTCCAAATGCCTCCCAATGGACACCACCAGCCGGGTATTCAACTTAGCCTGACGTAGAGACTGGGAAGTGAGAAAGGACGTCCAGGTAGGTCATCGCGTGGATGCCCCTCGGTCTCATCAGAGACATCACCGCCGTCAGCACCTGAGTGAGCTGAAGAGAGGCCAGATAACAAGGCCACAATTAGCAGTGTTGGACTACCAACACGAACCTGAAGAGCCTCAGTGTCCTGAAGGCACAGGGATGTAAACATAAGCATTTTAGAGCTCCCCAGACGGCACGAAGCCCACTGGGCGCAAGGTGCTGATGGCCCATCTCAGAGTTTCCATGCAGAAACTGCCTGTAATTAGAGAATTGCTGTGAATCCAGAATGGGCCAGCCCGACCCATCCTTTTGGGGGACTGTGGAAAGGTTGGTGTAGTGGCCCCTGCCTCTTACGGGCAATCTGCAAGAGACCCTCAGACCTCGCAGGTCTGGCATGGCCTGTGCCAGCAACTGAACAGCGGCAGGGACCAGGAGTACCTGGGACCTGGTAAAACTGGGGAAGGCCGCGCAGCAAACTCTATCTTGTATCTGGAGGACGCAACCTCCTGAATCCACCAGTATGAGGCATAAAGCCTCCTGACAAGAGCAAAGTGCCGCAGCCATCCCCTCACCCAGACGGGCGAGGGCGCCCCATCACGCCTGAGGGGGATTAGTGGAAGATTTAGGCTTAGCCCCGCCGGAGGGGCCAGAGCGTTGTCTGCTGCTCCCGGGGCCGGAGTTTGCGCGAGCCCCCACGAAGGGCACCCCTGGTTCTTGTTTAACACTAAGGAAGGGGGAAATAGGGGTGCCCCTGCCCCGAGGGGGCCTAGACGGCTGCCTGCGTTGGGGTGACTTACCCTTTTTACCAAACAGGTCTAGACGGGCCCCAGATAAGCGTTGCCCTCTAAAGGGAAGCCCAGTAAGAGTCTTTTTAGTAGCATTGTCAGCACCCCACTGTCGCAGCCAAACCAAGCGATGTATAGCCACCGCAAGGGCAGAAGTTCTTGCCCACATTCTAATGGTGTCGTCCAATGCTAATAGGATGAATCTTACAAACACATCACAGTTGGAGAGTGCATTAAACACCTCCCAGGGGAGATTATCAGAGCATCATCTAGGGTTCTAGTGGCCACTGCAGTAATAGCCGCAGCACAGACCGGGCACAACGCCATCCCTGTACAAGAAAAGGCGTGGGAGGCCAGCAGCTCAATGCACCGGTCCTCAGCATCCCGAAGGGTATTATGAGCAGGGGCTGTAATTAAGGGGGGGGTTAGGAACCCCAATGATCGGGGCATCCACCACGGGGGGAGATGACCAGCAATTAACCACCTCGGGGGAAAGGGGTATTTCCTATCCCAATCCCCTGGGACCCCTGAAAGTCTACTGGGGCATTCCCATTCCTTGAGAACAAGAGCATGGAAGTGAGCCTGTTCTAGGAATTCCAAACGTGCTGTTGCTGTATGGAAACACTCCCCTCTCGGCTTGGAAGCTTCACCAGGGAGATAGACAGAGCCTTAAAGACCTTGATCAACAAATCGTCAGTGTCACACTGGGCCCAGTATTCAGGTCCAGAATCGTCATGACTCCTCGGCCTCTCATCAGATGAGCCTGAGTCAGAGAATAGCTCTCCATCAGAAGGGGAATGGTCACACGGAGTAGAAAACTCCTCAGTTCCCATGGGAAAAAACAGAAACAGGAGACATCAAGTGCCGCTTCATACCAGGGCCCTTGCGCTCTGACAACCTCGCAATGAACTGTTCAGCCGTGGGCAGTCTGGAAGACGCAACAGGCTGCAACTCCCCTTTTATATGCGACTCAGCAGGAGTGAGATTTAAGTAAGGAGAAATAGGTGAAATGAAGCGACGTGCAGCCACTGGCAGGCTGATTGCAGAGCCAGTGCTTGCTCGGCACAGGGTCCGCAGACCCGTGCCCTGTCAGCATCAGCAGGGGGTTGTCCACACGCTATACACAGCCGGTCTTGTCCCAGAGGGACCCCGGTCACATAATTCTGAGATGCCTCCATATGGTGATTATTCAAGGCACAATATGCCAGTAGGGATTTACACTATAAGCAACCCTGGATGCCCCAAGGACCCGCTAGGGAAGTGGGAGAATATTACAAGGCCCGCTATAATTTTACACCGGGCCAGGAGAAGCCAATGGTGTTCACCAGTCTGAAAGACATAATGGGAATAAAGGGTGTCAGAACCATGCGCAGTAATCAAGGATCATGAAAATCGCCCGAGAGGGCACTTACAGACCAAGGGAGGAGGAGGACCGCTACCACACGTGCGTGCGACCAGCATCAAAATGGCGCCAAGCAAACCTCGAAGGGCGGGCCAGAGCAGGCTGTGACGCGGAGCGCGCCAAACCAGGTCTCCGCCCCCCCCGAAGAGCGCGAAGCTCTGAGATAGTTTCAACGTTGTCATGAGGAGCGAAGTGTATGACACACTTAGAAAAATGATTTGCCAATGAAGACGCAGCACATCCAGTAAAGGAAAGAGGTGCGTGCGGCGGCGACAGATACACAATAAAAATGCAAACAGCGCGGCTCTGACACCAGGAATACCAGTCAAAGGACAATACTAAGGCCCTAAGCGTGTAAACACCATACACTGAGACCACCACACACCCCCTCCCTTTCTTTCCCCCCGAGCTACGGGGGGGAACGAGGGAGGATGGCGACCCTTTGTACAGGGCCCACCGCTACACGGGGCATGGGGCATGGCTCCATAAGCACGCATGGTGCTGCCTACCTTCACCTGACCAGCGCAGCCCCGGCTGGGAGGCACATCACAGGGAGGACGGGTGGGAATAGTCCAACAGGGCCGCAGGCTTTGATAGCCCAGCTCACCTGCGAGAGAGTGATACTTCATGTCTTCGCAGTCAGCACTGCAGAGAAATCTGGGGATTTGTGGGAGGTCCCCGGGTATTTGAGGGCCGGGAGGAGCCTGTTTTTGCATGTCTCTGCAGTGCAGCGCCATCTGGCGGAGGATAACCCAAGTGTAAGTACTATATCTGGAGCAGGACGTACTGTATACTAAGAATATACAGCAGGAGAATGCTCCATGAGGAGGTTACTTACTGAATGAATAAGATTCCATTCTGAACTTTTTGTATCTGATGATAAAGAAAGAAAAACAAGCCTGACTGGAAATTTCTTGATGCCGGGTGTATAAGTGACCCCCCCCCCCGCATATTTATATGGATTTTTATCATTGGGCCATTTTTCGCGATAATTTCTTCCTTCATGGAGAACTATTAGATAAGTGCTCTGCACCTAGAAGGCATTATTTTGGCATGCAAAAATATACACTTTCAAAAATGCCATTGAATGTGGACTTTATCCAGAACAAACCATCTACATGGACATCTAGTGACCAATTACAAAATATTATGGCGTCTGCCTACCCATAGTAGTATTTTGTGTAAATACAGCGTTTTAAGCACCAATCCACTCTTAATTAAAAACAGCAAGAGATAATAAGCTAGCTACTAGGCATATGACATGTATGAAGCAAGAATAAGCTAGGTAGTACATATGGGTTGTCAGAGCCTAAAACAATTATGAAAAGCACATACATAGTAGGCCTCATCACCTTTTTAGAGCAGTTTTGTACTTTGGGAACGAATTGAGCTGAGTAAAGGCAGGGGCGTAACTTGAGGGGTGCAGGAGGTGTGACTGCAACGGGGCCCAGGTCAGGGGGGCCCCAACATAGTTGCTCCTCTAGCTTATTTATCATATTTGGGCTCAACTATCATTTAGAGAAAGGAGGCACAATATGTCTCTTCTGTTTCAGTTGTCTAGCTCACCGTTTCTCAACCCGCGACACGCTTACCCCAGGGGATACTTATGTTCAGGGGTGCCCCTACATGGGGTGTCTGATGGGTGTGGTATATTTTATCAAAGCATTATTCCTTATTCCCTTAAAAGTGCTTTGATGCCTGTGGCCTACCTATTTTGTCAAAATGTATAATGTATCCCCCACTTAAAGGGTACTTGGTTGTAACCTCTTGCTAGGGGGTATTTGGCATAAAGGTTGAGAACCACTGGTCTAGCTGCATCCAACTGAGTCATAAGACAGAAAAAAGTTTACCATATGAGCCGCTAAAGGGCCACATCTAATGTTTGCACCAGGGCCCCTTCGCATTTAGTTATGCCACTGGGTAAAAGTTAAGATGGCAGATTAAGTTGGGGTACAGATCGGTCTTTGACCTGGCAGAGTATCACTGGTTGGGAACCCCTCCTCTAATTTAATTATTATAGTGGTATGATACAGGCCACATCCATTGCACCAATCCCTCTTAGCAGGGCTAATACAGCACCCCAGTGCAAATTCAGCCACATTGCAAAATGGCAGCGGTATTATAAGCCAGACTCCGTGTGACAATATTAGTTCTTTAAATGCTCTTTCTACTCTGCTGTATTATATGTGCTACAGAACAATGCTCATTACAGCTGTATGCCCTATGTAGATTATGTTTACTCTTTCTTCTTCAGTGTGATCTACTCACATTATATGTAACAGCAGCAGATCATCTGTGTAGCCACCTAAAGCAAACTGCATTGCCTCTTAACACCGAACTACCATTGGGGCCCAGATCACAGCTGCTGGTATTCTTGTGACCTCTAGAGGGCAGTCACAAGAGTGAAAAGCAAAGGTGGAAGTGGTCAATTTTATTTGCCCAGATGTTTCCACCCCACAAATCATAGTCATCGGCAAATGTATCTGAACTTCCTCAGAACAACCAAGGGCTAATAGCTCTGCCAGTACATGGTTGAACACTAGCTCTCAACTTGGCACTTAGGCGATCATTTAGAGATCCAAGAGAAGGGACAACACCAGAATAAAATTGCTGAAGTCTGTAAGCAGAATGATTAGATCAAATGTGGTAAATAGAACAGCTCTTCGGTTATTCCTCGTCTAATTTTAACTGTCAGCTTGATGATCTTGATGCCAATACTGGCCAAAAGTGTGCACTAGGGTCAATGCACCCATTGAGATTGGGTTGGGTCTTACACGTCACAGCACAGCAAAAGCCGGAGTTCAGCTTGAAAAAGGCAGGCCAATTAAACAGCCATGGCACAACGAAAAAAAAAAAAAAACATGTCTTGTAATATTCAGCAATGCAACTTTTTGATGTGACTAGAGTTTAGCCTTCTCACATTTGCTAGAATACCCGCCTATGACAAATGAATGCTATGCTGAATAATAATGTGGGTAAACAAAGATACGTGAAAAAAAAAAAATATATTTTAACATTTCAAAGTGTTTTGCCGTTGCACTTTGGGGGGGCGCAATCAATATTTCTGCCTCTTCTCCTTCCAGGTCATCTATACCAGGCCATTGGTATTTATGTGTTTTGTCTTGTGCGGTTTGCCATCACTCCCATTGCGCAAAGTCCCCGTAACAGAGAGACAATTGCAAAAAGGTCTCATGCAGAAGGGAAGAAATTGCTACTTAATATGAAACTAGCTTCGAGGTCCTAAAAATACAATTCTGTGATTACTCACCTGTAAAATTGGTATTATGAATATACAGTACGTCCTGCTCCAAAATACCATTTTGTGAATACTCACCTGTAAAATGGGTATTATAAATATGTCACACACCCCGCTTCAAGACATTCATTACACTTGGGGTATACTGACCTGTAGATGGCGATCTTGCAGAGATAACAAAAAATACCATTTTGTGAGTACTCACCTGAAAAATGGATATTGTTGGTGTGCCACACACCCCGCTTCACTTCTAAATATTCTTCACTTAATGGGTTAACTCACCGCCAGGTGACGTAGTGCAGAGAGGAAGTCTTGTAACGAGCCCCCTTCCGGCCTATATATACCTGGTACCTCCCTTCAATCACCAGTATATTAAAAAAGCAGAAAGACAAGGTACCAGTATTCCACCGGTAACCTCAAAATCAATTTTGATATAAATAAAAAGGCTTCACCATATAAAGGCTTCGGAAATACCGAAAAGGGTGGGAGTGAAGCGGGGTGTGTGGCACACCAACAATATCCATTTTTCAGGTGAGTACTCACAAAATGGTATTATTCTTGGTGTGCCACACACCCCGCTTCACTTCTAAATATTCTTCACTTAAATGGGACATCCAAAAGCAGTGTCCACAAGGGATGGGCATCTCAAGGCCAGGTGAAGCATAACTTAAATGACTGCAGTCTGCAGAACTTTGCGGCCAAAAACAGCATCCGCTGAGGCTCGCACATCAAATTTGTAAAACTTAGAAAAAGTATGAACAGAAGACCAAGTGGCGGCCTTACAAACTTGTTCAACAGAAGCTTGGTGCTGAAAAGCCCAAGACGCCCCAACGGCGCGAGTAGAATGAGCAGTGATACGAAAAGGGGGAACTCTTCCCTTAGCAGAATAGGTCGCAGTAACGGCCTGACGTATCCACTTGCTAATGGCAGATTTGGCTGGTGCCAAACCCTTCTTAGGCCCATGGGGCACAACAAAAAATGAATCCGTCCTACGAAAAGGAGACGTGATAATCAAGTAGTACTTAACACAGCGTACTACATCCAAACAATGCAAAACCCTCTCTTTGTCATTCTTAGGATTAGGACACAAGGAGGGAAGAACAATATCTTGGTTCAAATGAAAAGCAGAAACAACCTTAGGAAGAAAGCCTGGCTTGAACCGAAAGACCACTTTATCCTGATGCCTCTCAAAGTAAGGCGCCTGGATAGACAAGGCCGCCAACTCCGAGACACGCCGGACCGAAGTGATCGCTACCAAGAAGACAATCTTCTGAGTCAGGGTAGACAAAGCAATATCTTGCAAAGGCTCAAAAGGAGGAGCCTGAAGAGCAGAAAGAACCAAATTCAAATCCCAAACCGGGAGTAATGGTTTCCTGGGAGGCCGCACATGCGTAACCCCCTGGAAAAAAGTTTTAACTAAAGGCTTAAGTGCAACACGCTTCTGAAAAAAGATAGATAAGGCAGAGACCTGCCCTTTCAACGTACTTAGCTGGAGACCAGAGTCCAGCCCTGATTGTAAAAACTCCAGAATCCTGGAGACCGAAAAGACCCTACAAGGAAAAGATCTTATCTCACACCAAGCAATATAGGCTTGCCAAGTCCTATAGTAGGTGATGGAAGAAGACCTCTTCCGGGCACTGATCAGAGTCTTAATGACTGAATCAGAAAGACCCTCCTCCTTCAGGATGGAGGTTTCAGCAGCCAGGCCATCAAACCCAGCGCTGGTAAATTGGGGTAACACAATTGACCCTGAGTGAGCAGATCGGGCCAAAGAGGCAGAACGAACTGGTCCACTGCCAGCCGAACGATGTCTGCGAACCTCACTCGCCTTGGCCACCTTGGGGCCACGAGAACGGCGGACACCTTTTCCAGAGCCAACTTCTGAAGCACCCTGCCCAGCATGGGCATCGGAGGAAACAGGTATAGAAATCCCAGAACTCCCCAGCTCAGGGACATGGCATCCACTGCCAGAGCCAGAGGATCCTGGGAGAGCGACACGAAGTTCGGGAGCCTGTGAGAGGCAAACGGGTCCACCTCCGGGGTCCCCCATCGGAGACACAGTGAGCGAAACACCCGAGGATTGAGAGCCCATTCTTCCAGACGGGGAGTGCCCCTTCTCAACCGGTCCGCTACCTGGTTCTTCACCTCTGGAATGTAAACCGCCGAGAGACAAGGAACATGGGACACCGCCCAGGTCAGGATCAGGGACACTTCTCTGAGAGCACTCAGACTGCAAGTCCTTCCCTGATGACCGATGTAAGCCACCGCTGTTTGATTGTCTGAACGCACCTGGACCGGAAGGCCCAGAACGTGCTGAGTCAGGAGAGCAAGCACCCGACGGATAGTTCTCAGTTTCAGAATATTGGTGGGTAAGTGGGCCCTTTGAGGTCCCCACTGCCCCTGAAACTGCAGCTCCTTCCAGAATCCGCCCCATCCCGACAGACTGGCGTCCGTGGTGACAATTTCCCAAAGGAGGGTCAGGAAAAACCTGCCCTACACCAGATTGGTCGAGACCAACCACCACAGGAGGGACTGCCGGACCCGGGAGGACAACTGGAAGGACTGATCCAGCGACCGAGGCTGCTGGTCCCAAGACGCTAACAGAAAAAGCTGAAGCGTTCTTGTGTGAATTTGGGCAAAAGGAAGAAACACTCTGTGTTGATGAGAGTCCAGGCCGGGACGAACCGACCCATCTCTCTCGGGGACTGCGAAAAGACTGGAGTAGAAACCGAGGCCCATCTCTAAGCGCGGCACCGGCCGGATGACCGACATCTCTAACAGATTCCCTACCGACGCCAGGAGCCCCTGCGTGGCCAGAGGATCGATGGGCACCCGAGACCGAACGAACCGTGAAGGAGGGCGAGACTCGAATTCCAGGTCGTAACTGGCCGACACTACCTCCTGGATTCATCTGCCTGGAACCACTTGGTTCCAAACCTGGGAGAAGTGTCGCAATAGTCCCCCCACCCGCACGGGTGAGGGCAGCCCCTCATTGCTAAGTGGGCTTATCAGCAGGTTTGGGCTTGGTGCCCCAGGACTGAGCGGGCCAAGGGCCCCTCCCCCGAGTCCAACCTGCACCTCTGGTAGCGGGAAAGGAAGCACCCCTGCCCGCTCTGAATCCTCGAAAGGAAGGCCTACCGGAACCTGCCCCCCTAAAGGGGCCGTCTTGCGTTGTGGCATCTTACCACCCTTTGCGACTGAATCAATTTTCTCCCCAAACAGACGCAACCCCAAAAAGGGGAGACCTGTGAGCACCTTTTTAGACGCCGCGTCCGCCGACCACTGACGCAGCCATACCGACCTGCGAATAGCCACCAGCGTAGCCGCTGCCTTGCTACTCATAGCCAGCGCATCGTCCTGAGCAGATAGGACATAAGACACAAAAGATTCACACTGCTTAAGCGCAGTAAACCGTTTACAAGCGGGATTGAGATCCTCATATAGCCCCTGAATTAAAGACTTAATCGCCAATAGAAGAAGGGCTGAAGCACACACCGGGCGCAACGCTGACCCGGAGTAAATAAAACCATGGCGCGCGTATTGGTCAATCCGACGATCTTCCCCATCTTTAGGGACAGTGGTCTTCGCAGACTGTACCATAGCCGTGCTGGAGAGCCCTAGCACAGGGGTATCGACGTCAGGAGGGACAGACCAAAGCTTTACCAACTCTGGCGGGAAAGGATAACGCTTTTCCCAACTGGAAGGAATTCCAGATAACCGCGTGGGATGTTCCCATTCCTTAAGGACCACCCTCTCAAAGTGGTGTTGTCTGGGAAAAACCCAACGCGGCTGAGGCTCCTTAAACAACTGACCCTTTGGCAGGGTGGCAGCCTCAGGCGGATCTAAATTCAAAATTTTAAACATTTGAGCCAGAATGGAGGGCGTGTCAACAACAACCCCCTCCGACCAATCGCCAATCACATCAGCCTCAAGCTGATCTGCAGGCTCATCTGACTCCAACAGGAATTCATCCTCATCCGGGGATCCATCGGACCATTCCACAGGCTCACATAACTCGTCCTGTGGAGCCGAAGGTACCGGAGTCAGGTGCCTCCGTTTTGCAGCGGCCGCTTACCTGGACCAAGCGAGAGCAGCAGCCGGAGGGCGAGACAGCAGCCAGGAGCCGCAGCACAGGAGAACCAAGTGCGGCCGCGCGCCCACGTGACTTCCCCCTTTGAAGGGAAGTGAAGCTGGGGCCGCCGCATGACGCCGCTGCCGCGCCCCCGTCGCCGCGTCACCGGGACCCGCCCCCTACGCTGATCAGTGCGGCCAATTCAGCTGGGGATTACACCAGATGGGCCACTACACGTGCGCCCAGGCAGCGGAGGGGGGGAAAACAACAAAGACCGCATAGCGCAGCCTATGCAAAAATAAAACACATGCAGTGCCAGCGGGGAAGGGGGGAGGGGGGAGGCGGGAGGGGGCCACTTAAGCAATAGTCTGCTTTGCACAAGCGGCAAGCCACCTACCCAGCGCGGTCTGCCATCCAAGCAGACCTAAACCAAAGTGAACAAAGAGCGCACACATGCTGAAGTAAGCTCAATGCATAACATGAACACACACACATGTTGTAATAAAGTTATACTAGTGAAAAACAAACACTTAATGCACACCCTCAACCCCCCCCCCCCAGTGAAGGGAGAAGGGACCGTAACGGGAGAGAAAGGGGCTACGGGGACCCTCGGGACAGGGGCATCCCATTTCCGGATCACCATGCCGGATAGCCGCATTGCCCCACGCATGAGGTCGAGCGGTAGGAGATAAGCTCCTAGGCACTTAAAGTGCCGTCTACCATTTCCCCAGCGAGCAGCCTAGGCTGGGAGGCTTCCATTCCACCAGTAAGGTATAAACACTCAAACCGGGCAGAAATAGACCAAAAGGGGGGTGCCGGGGTAAGAACCCCGGCCTACCTGTAAGCAGGAGACTTCAATCTTCTGTCTTGTCGTCAAGCAGAGAGAAAAATACTGGTGATTGAAGGGAGGTACCAGCTATATATAGGCCGGAAGGGGGCTCGTTACAAGACTTCCTCTCTGCACTACGTCACCTGGCGGTGAGTTAACCCATTAAGTGAAGAATATTTAGAAGTGAAGCGGGGTGTGTGGCACACCAAGAATAAGGTCAGACCCTTCCGGCCCATAAATACCTGGGACCTCCCACTCATTCCCCAGTATAAAGAAAAAGCAGTAAGACCAAGGGACCAGGAAAACCAATAAAAACTAACAAAAGGTTCACCATATAAAGGATCCAGAATACAAAAGGGCAGGGTGAAGCGGGGTGTGTGACATACTTATAATACCCATTTTACAGGTGAGTATTCACAAAATGGTATTATTCTAAGTATGTCACACACCCCGCTTCAAGACATTCATTACACTTGGGACATCCAATAGCAGTGTCCATAAAGGGCGGGGATCCAAAAACAAGGCACAAAACTTAAACCACTGCAGCTTGCAGAACTTTGCGGCCAAAAAAAGCATCCACTGAGGCCCGAACATCAACATTGTAAAACTTGGAAAAAGTGTGAACTGAAGACCAAGTAGCAGCCTTACAAACCTGCTCAACAGAAGCCTGGTGCTGGAAGGCCCAGGATGCCCCAACAGCACGAGTAGAATGAGCAGTAACACGAAAAGGGGGAAACTTCCCCTTGGCAGAATTGGCCCCAACAATGGCCTGGCGAATCCATTTACTAATGGAAGACTTGGCAGGAGCCAAACCCTTCCTAGGCCCCGAGGGCACCACAAAAAGGGCGTCAGTCCTACGAAAAGGAGAAGTAGCCACCAAATAGTACTTCACACAGCGAACCACATCCAAAGAATGCAAAACCCTCTCCTTGTCATTGCTGGGCTTAGGACACAAGGAGGGAAGAACAATATCCTGATTCAAATGAAAAGCAGAGACCACCTTAGGAAGGAAATCTGGGTTGAAGCGGAAAACAACCTTGTCCTGATGCCTCTCAAAGTAAGGAGCCTTAATAGACAAGGCTGCCAACTCCGAAACGCGTCGAGCGGAAGTGATGGCAACCAGAAAAACAACCTTCTGAGTAAGCGTAGAAAGTGCAATATCCTGCAAAGGTTCAAAAGGAGGACCCTGCAAGGCAGACAAAACCAAATTCAAATCCCAAACTGGGAGCAAAGGCTTCCTAGAAGGCCACACATGCGTAACCCCCTGGAAAAAGGTCTTAACCAGAGGATGAAGAGCAAAAGACTTTTGAAAGAAAACCGCCAGGGCAGAAACCTGCCCCTTCAGCGTACTAAGCTGCAAACCTTGGTCCAGACCATGTTGCAGAAATTCCAAAACCCTAGGGATAGAAAACGCCCTGCAAGGCAAGGCCCTGACCTCACACCAATCAATATAAGACCTCCAAGTCTGAGTGGGGCACCGGGCAGATGACAGCCATGTCCAAAAGACTTGCTACTGCCGCCCGAAGCCCCTGGGCGGCCAGAGGATCTGACGGCACCCGAGAACTGAAGAATCTGGGAGGGGGCCGGAACTCGAACTCCAGCTTGTAACCGGAAGACACCACTTCCTGAATCCACCTGTCCGAGACCTCTTGGACCCAAACCTGGGAGAAGAGTAACAGCCGTCCCCCCACCCGCAAGGGTGAGGGCGCCCCCTCATTGCTGAGCCGGCTTGGCAGCGGCTCTAGGCTTGGAGCCCCAACTGTGTCCTGGACAGGCCTGACCCCTGCCCCTGGTCCAGGAATCACTTCTGGACGAGGGGAAAGCCGAACCCCTGCCGACTCTAGCCCCACGAAAGGACTGAGAGAAGGAAGCCGCCCCTTGAAAGGGGCGACGCTGCTTCTTACACTGAGGTAACTTACCTTCCTTTGCCACCGAATCCAATTTTTCTCCAAAGAGCCGCAACCCCACAAAGGGAAGGGCCGTGAGCGACTTTTTGGACACAAAATCAGCCGCCCACTGGCGTAACCAAACCGACCGGCGGATAGCCACAAGCAGAGCCGCAGCTCTGCTACACATCACCAAAGTGTCATCCAGGGCGGACAGTACAAAGGATAAAAATAACTCACAGCGCTTAAAGTCGGCAAACTCCTCAGTAGCCGGGTCAAGCCCGGACGAGGTCAACAATCCTCTAACAACCGACCTGGCAGCAACCAGTACAAGCGCAGAAGCACAAACCGGCCACAAGGCCGATCCAACACTGGCAAAACCATGACAAGCCATCTGGTCAATGCGTTTATCCTCACCATCCTTGAGAGTAGTGCACTCCGGAGAATGGAGGACTGCGGAGCTGGACAACCCCAAAACAGGAGCATCCACCTTGGGGGGGGGGGGGGGGGGGGACGACCAGTGCTTCACCGCGTCCGCCGGAAAGGGATATTTCTTATCCCAACCCGGTGGAACACCTGGAAGCCAAGTCGGCCTCTCCCATTCCTGGAGAATGATACCATCAAAATGCTTTTGATAAGGAAATTCCAAGCGCGGCTTAGTTACTTCAAAGAACTCCCCCTTCAGCGGAGGAGCCGCCTCGGGGGGAGAAATAGCCAGGACCCTAGCGGTATCCAAAGAATCCCCCTGGCCCTGCTCGGTATCAGCGCCCACAAACTGCTGATCATCGGAGTCATCAGACTCCTCATACAACTCCCCTTCCTCACGCGGGGAAAAATCAGACCAATCCAGGGAGTCAAAATCCTCCCTATCAAAGGCCTGCGCAGCCGTATACAAATGTTTTCACTTTGCCGTGGCCTTTTTAGCAACGGCACTGGAAAACATTTTTTCAAGATTGGCCAATCTGGCACACACCTCAGATTGCGACTCCCCGCCAATGACCACATCACATGGGGTACGTGTCAAGCGAGGGGGAGACGGAGAGGAGACTGGCGGAGCAGAACCGGACACCTGAGATCCGGTCTGTCGCGTAATAGACCGCTGCACACAGGGTACACAAAGAAATACATCATCCCCCAAAAGGGATACCCCACACCCCAAACACAGCCTGGATTGCCCCGAGGGGGGCACAATCCCAGTATCCGGGGATGCCTCCATACGGTGATTTTTTTAAATGGATATATATATATATATATATAGATATATATATAGATATATAGATATATATATAGATATATAGATATATATATATATAGAGATATAGATATATATATAGATATATATATATATAGAGATATAGATTATATATATATATATATATATAATGCTCTGAGGGAATTAAGCAGTAATGCAACCCAAGATGCCCCTTTAAGTCCCGAGTGGGAGGAATGTTAATCCACTAAATTTAACCAGGGACCTTAGGACCGGGAGAGTCCCCCTTTAATAGTGTCAATG
The DNA here is from genome assembly GCA_027917425.1 of Gastrophryne carolinensis. Taxonomy (NCBI): domain Eukaryota; kingdom Metazoa; phylum Chordata; class Amphibia; order Anura; family Microhylidae; genus Gastrophryne; species Gastrophryne carolinensis. The sequence continues at coordinate 282,506,609 of CM051235.1, forward strand.
GTCCACCTGGAACACACAAAAAACACACACACTCAGACTATACTGGCAATGTCCATAAGGAGTTAATGACTGAAATTCTGATGGCCACAGGCCACTCACCAGACCTTCGCCCCACCTGATTACCGCACGCAGGCAAGAGGAACTGTGGGGACACGAGGAGAGCAGAGGAGGAGGGAGGGCGGGCGCGTTTCGCCCCGTATCTCCTGGCCAGGAGCCGGGACATAACACACAGCGCCCGCAAGGGGGCGGGCCGTAGGCGCGCGCCAGCGCCCGGCCCCGCCCCAAGGAGGAGAAGCGCCTCATGGGCACCCCACAGGCGCCATTACCACACGCCGGAGGCCGGCGTCCTGCCAGCACCAGTCAAAACACACACACACACTCAGTGAAGCACCACACACTAATAAAGGATGAATCCCCAAAGGGACCCACCCCCCCTAAGGGTATCTGGGAGAGGGGGAATCCATGCCAGGGTAGGGCCAAGGGGCGGGGCATCCCAAACCGGGATCACCAACCCGGATAGCCGCCTACCCCTTGTTATGGGGTCTCACGGCTCCCAGGGGTGCCAACTACCTTTGCCCGGACCAGCAGCCTAGGCTGGGAGGCAAGTAACTTAATAGAAGGGATCCGGGCAGAAATAGAATAAAAAGTGGCCAGGAGTCATCCCGGCTACCTGCAAGGAGGAGACATCATCTTCTGACTTGCTCGCCTCTGCAGAGATGGAAAACTGGGGAATGAGTGGGAGGTCCCAGGTATTTATGGGCCGGGAGGGTCTGACCTTTTTTTGTTATCTCTGCAAGATCGCCATCTACAGGTCAGTATACCCCAAGTGTAATGAATGTCTTGAAGCGGGGTGTGTGACATACTTAAAATATCTTTTTTTTTTTATATATATTCTTTGTCATTTTCAAGAGTTATAACACACAGAAGGAATCACAGGTATTCCACAAACATCTTAGTTGCAGCATCATCAGGTATATACAAAATCATGCATATATTTGGAAGACATGACCGCTGCCAGAGCATCACCCCCCGGTTAACTAAAGCTTTCTGAAGGAGGCTGCCGAGGCCCGCTGCCATCCTCCGACTCCCGGTCAAATCCATACACCTCAAGCAATGAGAACTGGGCATCGGCAGCACCCATCACCTCCATGTGGGGGGTTAACACCAGTTCGTTAGCTGCGAAACAATGAATCGTGGAATCAAGGACCAAAGGGAAGGGGGGGTATTAGAATACACAGACACATTTAGGAAGAAGGGGGGGGGGGTGGGAAAGTGGGAGTAGGGGGGGTAAGGAAAAGGGGAATACTGTGATCTCGGCGGCTAGTACTGACTCTCCACCACCAGTCTCAAATTCACTAGAGACCGAAAACATATCCCAGCTTGCCCACTTAAGGCGGTGATCTTCCGAGGCTTCATTTTTTGCTGCAATAAGGCCTTCGAACCTCTCAATCTCTGCCACCTTGCTCAGCCACATAGGGATGCTGGGGGGGGGGGGTAGGACTCTTCCACAGCGAGGGGACACATGCCCTGGCGGCATTCACCATCTGACTAAGAACGGACCTCTGGTACCTTTTAGCGGGCAACCCCGAGTGGTGGAGAAGGAAGAAGGCCGGGCCCTCAGGGACCTCCCAATCTGTAATATGTTTCAGTGTGTCTCTGACAGTTGCCCAGAAATTTGTCAGCTTCGGACAAGACCAAAAGATATGGTGGAGGTCACCATCAGCACGCCACATCTCCAGCATGTGGGGGGGGGGGGACATCAGGGAACCATCGGTGTAGTAGTGTGGGTTCTCTATACCACCTCGTAAGCACTTTATAATTGCATTCCTTGTACCTAGTACAAGTAGCTGTTTTGTGTGCCAGGCGTACCATCAGTTTCCTGTGCTCCACCGTGAAGGTAGTCCCCAGATGTCTCTCCCATTTTGCAAAAGACGGCATAGATTCCTGTTCCTGATGGCACACCAACAGTTTATAGGTGAATGATAGCATGTGCTGGGCAGGCCCCCTCTCCATACAGAGCCTCTCAAACAGCATAGGCTCTCTGAGGTGCCGGGTCTGGAGCCTTAGAGTGGACAAGAAGTGTCTAAGCTGCATTTGTTGCCAGCTGTTAAATCTCGGGAGCTCTTTAGATTCAGCAATAGCATCTAAGGACACTAAACCATCTCGGCCACAGAAATCTCCAATCTTATTAACATCCTTCTGTAACCAACTGTCCGCAGTCCCCCCCCCCCCCCCTTCAGGGGGGGAACGCAGGGTTCCCCAAAACCGGAAACAAGGGAGAGAAACCCGGTGACACATCGCCGAATGGTAAATATCCGTGACAGATTCTAAGTGAGGCTCCTAACATGGGGTGCTTCATTTCTGTACTTAAAGCCTGTCTCGGCAGCCAAGGGAGAGACACTAATGGGAGTGTCGTGCCTCCCTGCCCTGCTCCAAATCTAATACTTACACTTGGGATATACTCAGCCAGATGGCGCTGGACTGCAGAGACATCGAAAATAGGCTCCTCCCGGACCCTCAAATACCCAGGGACCTCCCACAAATCCCCAGCATTGAAAAGCAGTTAATGAGAAGCCGGGAGAATTAAACAATCCAAACTATCAACTATAACAATGATAACAACCACCATACAGGGGATCCAAGAAAATGCAAACCAAGGGTGGGTTGGAGAAGGACGTACTGTATACTCATAATACCAATTCTACAGGTGAGTAATCACAGAATTGTATTATTCTTAGTATACAGTACATCCTGCTCCAAATCTAATACACTTGGGACATCCAATAGCAGTGTCCATAAAGTAGGGTGGGATCCCCAATAAAAATCAGCAGCAGACAGTTTAAACCACTGCCGCCTGCAGAACCTTTCGGCCAAAAGCAACATCAGCTGAGGCCCTAACATCAACCTTGTAAAACTTTGAAAAGGTATGAACAGAAGACCAAGTAGCGGCCTTGCAAACTTGTTCAACAGAAGCCTGGTGCTGAAAAGCCCAAGAGGCACCAATAGCACGAGTGGAATGAGCAGTAAGGCGGAAGGGAGGATTCTTCCCCTTAGCAGAGTAGGGCTGAATCACAGCCTGACGAATCCACTTGCTGATAGTAGAATTGGCAGGAGCCAAACCCTTCCTAGGACCAGAAGGGACCACAAAAAGAGCATCAGTGTTCCTGAAAGGTGCAGTAGCCACCAGATAGTACTTCAGACACCTAACCACATCCAAAGAATGCAAAACCCTCTCCTTAGCATTGCTAGGAAAGGAAAGAAGAACAATATCCTGATTCAAATGAAAGACAGACACTACCTTAGGCAGAAAGTCAGGTTTGAAACGAAACACCACCTTGTCCTGGTGTCTCTCATAGTAGGGGGGCTGAATGGAAAGCGCCGCCAACTCAGACACACACCTGACAGAAGTGATAGCTACCAGAAATACAACCTTGAGCGTAAGAATGGCCAAGGCAGCATCCTGCACAGGTTCAAAGGGAGCACCCTGCAAGGCTGACAAAACCAAGTTCAGATCCCAAACAGGCACCATAGGCTTACGTGGGGGACGCACATGAGTGACCCCCTGGAAAAAAGTCCTGATCAGAGGGTGCTGAGCAAAGGACTTCTGGAAGAAAAAAGCCAGGGCACAAACCTGACCCTTCAGAGTACTGAGTTTGAGCCCCATCTCCAGTAGTAAGCACAAATAGAACTATATTAGTGAGTTTCAATCCAATCCAACGTTTCGGGGGTTACAGCAGGCCCCCTTCATCAGGGTCAACACACAACAAGTGGCACACAGACACAGCACATTATATATACATGAGTAACCAATAGCAGAGTCAGAAAAGCCCACCTGACGTCAGAGGGACGTCACAGCGGTGCCTGCTGTCAGAACTGACAGTGGCATCTTATAATAAACACATCAAACAGATAATAATCAAAAATACTCACTGGCAGAGCCCCCCCAGGCAAAAACCGCTGTGCTGCACTACTTGTATGGCAGCAGCAGCTGGTAACACACTTGTACTGGCAGGCTGGTTGCTAGGAAATACAAGTAGTGCAGCACAGCGGTTTTTGCCTGGGGGGGCTCTGCCAGTGAGTATTTTTGATTATTATCTGTTTGATGTGTTCATTATAAGATGCCACTGTCAGTTCTGACAGCAGGCACCGCTGTGACGTCCCTCTGACGTCAGGTGGGCTTTTCTGACTCTGCTATTGGTTACTCATGTATATATAATGTGCTGTGTCTGTGTGCCACTTGTTGTGTGTTGACCCTGATGAAGGGGGCCTGCTGTAACCCCCGAAACGTTGGATTGGATTGAAACTCACTAATATAGTTCTATTTGTGCTTACTACTGGAGTGCTGGTTTTCTCTCGATTTCTGGATTTGCGGTGTCACCGCTAACCGTGCACCCCCTCTCCTATGCTCGATTGGTGTGCAGCGGCATACGATATAGCTGAGCCCCATCTCCAACCCATGCTGCAGGAACTCCAGAATCCTGGGAAAAGAGAACACACGACAGGGAAGAGACTTAGACTCACACCAGTCAATGTAGGCACGCCAAACCCTGTAATAAATGGAAGAGGAAGACTTCTTCCTAGCTTTAATCAAAGTATCCACAACAGAGGAAGACAGCCCCTTCTCCATCAAGATGGAGGTTTCAGAAGCCAGGCCGTCAAAGCCAGAGTTTGTAAATTGGGATGGCGTAGTGAGCCCTGAGTGAGCAGATCTGGCACCAAGGGCAGAGCGTACTGATCTACTGCCAGCTGTACCACGTCTGCGAACCACACTCTTCTTGGCCCCCAGAATTGCTGGCACCCCTTCCAGAGCAATCTTGCGCAGAACCCTGCCCAGCAGGGGGATTGGAGGGAAGACATACAGGATCTGAAAGTCCTGCCATGACATCGAGGTCAAGGCCAGAGGATCCCGGGACAGAGAGAGAAAAGCTGGGAGCTTGTGATTGTGGCGGGACGCAAACAGACCCACATCTGGTTGGCCCCAATGGTGACACAGATATTGAAACACCCTGCTGCATAGGGACCATTCTCCCTGGCGAGAGGTCCCCCTGCTCAGGGAGTCCGCCAGGCGATTTTCCACCCCCGGGATGTACACAGCTGATATGCAGGGGACATTGGCCTCCGCCAAAGTCAGGATCAGAGACGCTTCCTGGAGGGCCCCCTTACGCCGGGTCCCTCCCTGATGATTGATGTAGGCAACTGCCGTCTGGTTGTCCGAGAGCACCTGAACAGGCAGGCCCCAAAGGTGAGTAGTCAAGTGAGCCAGAACTAGCCTGATTGCCCGCAGTTCCAAGACATTGATAGGTGTGTGGGCCTCCTGAGGGCCCCACCTCCCCTGGAACCGCAGGGACTTCCAGAAACCCCCCCCAACCTGACAGATCGGCATCCGTGGTGACCGTCTCCCAGGAAGGGGCAAGAAAGGATCTGCCCCCCAACAGGTTCCTTGAGTCCATCCACCACAAGAGGGACCTCCTGACCAGGGGGGAGAGCACACAGACCCTGTCCAGGAATGCTGGGTACTTGTCCCATACTGACAATAGGTGAAGTTGCAGAGGCCTCAAGTGGAACTGAGCATAAGGGACCGCTTCGAAGCATGCCACCATCAGGCCCACCAGCTGCATGCCTTGCCTGATGGAGGGATGGGGACAAGCTAGGAGGGACTGAGCCTGTGCAATCAGACTGTCCACCTTCTGTTGAGGAAGGAAGATCCTTGCCTGAACTGTATCCAGATTCATTCCTAGGAATGGAGTTACCAAGGAAGGGGACAGTGAGGACTTGGGGTGGTTGATCACCCATCCAAATTACTCCAGAGTGGACACCACCAGCTGAGTATCCAACTCTGCCTGCTGTAGAGACTGGGAAGTGATGGGAATGTCGTCCAGAAAGTGAAGCACGCGGACGCCCTCGTCATCTGAGCAGAGACATTACGCCAGCCAGCACCTTGGTGAACACCCTGGGAGCTGAAGTGAGGCCGAAGGGCAAGGCCACAACTGGTAGTGTTGATCCATCAGAGCGAACCTGAGGAACCTTTGATGACCTGGGAACACAGGAATATGAAGATAAGCATCTTTGATGTCCACAGAAGTCATGAAATCCCCTTGGCGCAGGGAACTGATGGCAGAGCGCAGTTTCCATGCGAAAGCACCTGCCCCTGACAAACTTGTTGAGGATCTTCAAGTCCAGGATGGGTACTGTGAATAGGTTGGAATAAAAGCCCTTGCCTTTTTCTCTTAAGGGGACCTGGCAGATGACCCCCAGCTCCAGGAGGCCTTGCACTGCTTGCACTAGCTCCTGAGCTGACACAGGGTCCTGAGGAATCCGGGATCTGATGAATCTTGGAGGGGGACCGGCAGCAAACGCCAACTTGTAACCGGAGGACACTACCTCCTGAATCCACCGGTCTGAGACATGAAGCCTCCAGACGTCAGCGAAGTGCTGCAGCCGTCCCCCCACCCGGATGGGTGAGGGCGCCCCATCATGCCTGAGGGGGCTTGGGAGAGGATTTAGCTTTGGGACCCCAGGAGGAGCCAGGACGTCCACATCCTCTGCCTCTACCCCAGAAATCTCCCCGGGCCCCAGGAAAGGAAACCCCCCTTCCCTGTCTTGCATTACGGTAAGGGGAGGAGAAGGAACCCTGACCCCGAAAGGGACGAGATTGCCGCCTGCGCTGGGGTAACCTGCCTCCCTTAGCAAAAAGGTCCAGGCGGTCCCCAAACAGGCGCAGTCCTTTAAAGGGAAAACCAGTGAGGGCCTTCTTGGCAGCGTTGTCAGCAGCCCACTGGCGCAGCCAAACCGAGCGGCGTATAGCCACCACGAGGGCAGAAGTTCTGGCACACATTCTGATGGTGTCATCCAATACTGAGAGGACAAAATTTACAAAAACATCACAACTGGAGAGTGCATTAAACACCTCACAAGGCAAATCATCAGGGGCACTATCAAGCATATTTCTGATAAGGGTTCTAGTGGCCACAGCAGTAATGGCAGAGGCACAGACCGGGTGCAGCGCCGTCCCGCACATGCAAAGGCGTGGGATGCCAGCTGGTCAATGCGCTGGTCAATGCGCCGGTCCTCAGCATCCCGCAGGGTAGTGGAGTCAGGGGAATGCATGACAGAGGTGTTAGATAGCCCTAGGATCGGGGCATCCACCTCGGGGGGAATGACCAACATTTAACCACCTCAGCAGGAAAGGGATACTTCCAATCCCAACTTTTGGAACCCCGGGAAGTTTACTGGGGCGCTCCCATTCCTTGAGCACAAGGTTATGGAAATGTGCCTGCTCGGGGAATTCCAAACTTGATTTTGCTGTATGGAAAAGCTCCCCTCTTTGCCTGGGAGCCTCAACAGGGAGTGAGATGGACAGAACCTCAAACATCTGGATCAATAATCTGTCAGTGTCATCCGGGGCCCAGGGGTCAGAGCCAGAATCGTCATGACCCCTTGGTCTCTCATTAGATGAGCCTGAATCAGAAAAGAGCTCCCCTTCATCAGAGGGGGTATAGCCACAAAGATTCCAAAACTCCTCAGTTCCCATAGGGAAACAGTGACATTAGGCGTGCCGCTTCTTAGCAGGGGCCTTACGCGCTAAGGACTTCGCAATAATCTGTTCAACAGTAGCCAGTCTAGAAGACACATCAGGCTGAGAATCCCCGCTAGTATGCAACTCAGTAGGAGGGAGGTTTAAGCTTGGGGGAGTAGGCGAAGTGAAGCGAGGTGCAGCCACTGGCAGGCCAGATTGCAATGCAAGCACCTGCTCAGCACAGGGTACACAAACCCGCGCCTTGTCAGCGTCAGCATGAGGCTGCCCACACACTACACACAGCCGGTCTTGTCCCGAAGGGACCCCAGGCACATTATCCTGGGATGCCTCCATATGGCGATTATAGCGGCGCTATATAGCAACCCCGGATGCCCCAATAACCCGCTAGGGAAGTGGGAGTATTATTTTTACAAAGCCTACAAGTTATATACTAATACAGGGCCGGGAGAAGCCAAAAGGGTTCGCCCCGCCTGAAAGACATAAGCAGACAAGACCTGTAAGCACACAGTAACAAAAGTGAAAGATATAAAGCCGCCCGCGAGGGCACTTACGGACCGCGGTAGGTAGGGATCCATCGCGTATGAGCCAACCAAGCAGGATAAAAATGGCGTCGGTATACCTCGAGGGGCGGGCCGGTATCAGCGATGACGCGGAGCGCGCCAAAGACGGGCCCCGCCCCCCGAAGAGCGCGAAGCCAGAACGTGCAAGCAGCCAATGATGGCGCACCAGCACCTGAGGTAATGCCGCAGCAATTTTAAAGAGACAGTAAAGACAAGTCAGCGCGCCGGCTGACACAAGACTAAACACAATGGAAAAAAGAGTGTAAAACACAGAATGCATAGCATACATATTTACACCCCCCCCTCTTTTCCCCCGAAGGCTACAAGGAGGATGAGGGAGGACAGTGGCCACTTAAACAGGGCCCACCGATGGGCAGGGGCAAGGGGGCACTAGTGCGGGAGGGGCATCCCATAGAGGCTCACCATAAGCCTGAACCGCCTACCCTTTGGTGGGGGATTGCGGTGGAGCAGCGCTCCTAAGCACCTAACAGCGGTGCTGCCTACCTTCACCCGACCAGCGCAGCCAAGGCTGGGAGGCATATTACTAGTGGAACGGGTGGGAATAGTCCTACAGGGCCGCGGGCTAATAGCCCCGCTCACCTGCGAGTAGAGAGCCATTTCTCGTCCTTCGCAGTCCAGACTGCAGAGAAATTCTGGGGATTTGTGGGAGGTCCCTGGGTATTTGAGGGGCCGGGAGGAGCCTATTGTCGATGTCTCTGCAGTCCAGTGCCATCTGGCGGAGTATATCCCAAGTGTATTAGATTTGGAGCAGGACGTACTGTATACTAAGAATAAAATATTTTTACACACCAGTGGAAAAAATCTTTTTATAAGTTTTTTGGGTACTGTACAAAATGTAACGAAAGTGGAATCATTTACAGGGATTTGCTGGGCTGTTCAAAGTATTTACAGTTTTAAACTCCTAAAAGTCGCTTGGCATCTTCACTCTGCGCCATCAAAGCTTCACTGGCATATTTCTGCAGGAGTTCCATCTTTTTTCGTCGAATCAGAGCTTCTTCAATCTGTACACAATAAAGGAAGAGGAAAAAATGTGGGAAAAGTTACAAGTTGTAGAGGGATTTAACATTCACAATCAAATAAAGCTGTTCATTAAAGCTGAACTGCAAACAGCCCAAAAAAAAATCTATTGCTTGTGGTGCTGTATGCAAAAAATCAATGGATAGGTGTATGGTTTCTCAGGCAGTAAACTGGTAAATGTCTGCATCTGTCGATGGTATAATGGATTTGTAGCTTAGTAAAACTTCCTCTAAAGACAGGATTGTCATTGCAGAGAGATCTAAGATGGCCACTAAGGGGGTACAGTGCATGATGCAAGTCCCGATTCAGTGTTCCAGTGTCCTGCTTTTCTTACCTTTCCAACGAGCCCACGCTGCAAGGTGGGACTAATCTGAATGGAATTCTAGCAGCAAGCGATATCATTGCGCACCACACCCTACATCCCTTGGCTGTGCACGACCACACCAGCAATTCATTGACAGCAGGCATAGCTGCACAGCAGCCTGAGGCAGGTGCAAATGATGCTGATGCTGGCCGCACATGAGCTGTGGGCTCGTTGGCAAGGTAAGCATATAGGGCAACTGGGGGCGATTTCACTGGAATGCAAACGGGAACTAGCATCTTCTAGACTCTAGGTCCACTTTAAGAGTCATCAACAGTAAGGAAGCCTCTGTCAAAAGCTCAAAGGGACCCTGTAGAACAGACAAGACTAGATTGGGGCCCCAAGGTGGTAACAAGGGCTTTCTGTGTGGACAAACCTGGGTAACACCTTGCATAAAGTCTTTATCAGTCTGTTTTATGGGTTTCTGAAAGAAAATGGACAATGACAAAACTTGTTCCTTGAGGGTACTTAGCTGTAACCCTTCCTAAAAGACCTTTCTGCAAAAATTCCAGACTCCTGGAAATGGGGAAACCTCTGCAGTCCGACCCTTTGTTTTTGCACATTGCTACAAAGTTATGTAACATATCTTAGACGAAGATCCCTTTCAAGCCCCAGGATGTGGGTTTCAACAGCCAGACTGTTAAAGCCATACTCGAGAATTGGGTGTCGAAGAGGGACTTGCATTCGAAGATTGGAGATGGTTGGGCAGCTGCCACGGAGCTTCCTCACCACATCTGCCATCCTAGCCTACCTTCCTTAATAATTTACTAAAGTGTGGCAACCAAGGAAAGGCATACACCAGGTAGAATGAGGTAAATATGGAGTATCTTATGCAATTGTCTGAGGTTCCTTGACTCTGGGGACATATCTCTCAACCTTGGGAATGTGACAAGACACAAAGAGATCCACGTCCGGTAATGGTTGATGAAGGCAACTGCTGTTACATCATTGGCCTGAATTCTGATAATTCCATTGGCTGGTCCAATGTCTGAGAGAAAGCAGGATTGCCTTTAATGCCAATATGTCTATGGATCTGGGATCTAGCTTTAGCCCAAAAATGCTTACTCCCGCTTCTCTCTTAACAAAATTGGTGAGGCATTTGCCAAACAATCTCCCACTTTGTTAAGTTCTTTTTGAGGTAGCGTCAGCAGACCACTGCTCAAACCAAATCCTGGGAAACCGCCTGCAAGTTATGTATGATGCAGCCACATGCCCTGGCCCAGAGAAATTCAAAAAGAGGTGGGTGCCGGAAAAGCTTAAGAGGTGGACCAGTTCAGATCTTGCCATCTCTCTCGCCATCGGGGGCACAAGTAAAGATGCCCAAAATAGAAATATCCAGGGCCCCCTTCAGACTGGGCTTCCTCGTCCAGACCTGAACTAAAAGCAATGGGAGTATTAGCTGTAAGATTGGGTAACTGAAAGCTTCTGGGCATCCCGCATTGAGGCAATCTCTTTCCTCACTGCAAGGATCTCCCTGAGGAGGACCGCCAAATCTGCATCCTTTTTTGCCTTCCTACAATCCTGACAGAAAGGCTTCTGCCACGAACAATGATGCATTCTTCACAGCGTTTGGATTTGCCTTGAGCTTTACTTTAGGGGGCTCAGAGTACTTATCCTCAGGCTAAAAGGCATTAAATAAACAGAACACATACCTATTTTAGCCGGATAAATAACTTCAATAAAAAAAAAAAACAAATTCTCTATCTTATGACCTTGTTCTGAAGGCTATCAGTGCCCGAACCAGTCTCTTTAATTCCGGGCTGATCTTTGTCTGCCTGGGCTGCCTGACATCGCTGCAGCTACAGGCTCCACACTGCCCCGGGATGCACTGAGATGGCTTTGCTGCTTTTTCTGCCACGCAGCCCCTGAAGCCATTCTGAGGGCTCCTGCTGCGGTCGCTGCTAACTCCACTGCCCTCCGTTACTCCCTCCGACCTGCACGCTGGCCGGGGAAAAGTGAGACCTTTCCACTTCCGGGTCAGCAATCTCCAGACGCGCATTTACCAGCGGGGCCCTTCAGCCCACAATCACCGCCTTGCATTCTAGCAGGGAACAACAAACCTGCGAGCCTTGTGTAGAGAGCCCGGAACCTGCCTGCATCTACACCTATGTGGGGGAAGTGCAGGGAAAACGCAGCATCCCCCATTTCCCCCAATCTAGGTTCCAATAAAAAACAAAAAATACAATTCTGTGAAACTCACCTGTAGAATTGTTTTTGAATATATCCAGTCCAGGTCGTCCCAGAAGTAATGACATGTGGGTATTCCGCCCCCAGAGGGCACTCGACTGCAAGATCAAAAGCTGTCGCTCCTCCCGGCCCCCTATAAAAGCAGGTGTCTCACTATAAAGAGACAGGCCAGGAGGCCAAGAAACCATGTTACTTCACATGTTACATGTCCAATATAAAAATGGTAATCACCATAACAGGCAAAGAAGAGATAATGAAAACAAGGGCGGGGCGGGATGACCTGGACTGGATATATTCAAAAACAATTCTACAGGTGAGTTTCACAGGATTGTATTTTTCCCTATATCCAGTCCAGGTCGTCCCAGAAATAATGACATGTGGGACATCCAAAAGCAGTGTCCATTAGGGTGGGATCCCCAGTGCGGAACAGCATGTAGTTCATTTCACTACCGCCTGAAGCACCTGTTGGCCAAAGACAGCATCAGCTGAGGCCCTAACATCAACCTTGTAAAACTTGGTATGAACTGAAGACCAAGTGGCGGCCTTACAAACTTGTATAAGATGCCTGGTGCCCCCAAGGGGCACCAATAGCTCTGGTAGAATGAGCCGTGATCCAAAAAGGGGGTTCCTTCCCCTTGGAAGAATATGCTTGCACCACCGCCTGTCTGATCCACTAACTAAGAGTGGACTTGGCTGGTGGGAAGCCCTTCTGTTAGGACAAAGAGCAAATCCGATTTCCTGAAGGATTCAGTCGCAACCAGGTAATACTTAACAGCTCTGACCACATTCAAGGCATGGAGGATCCTTTCCTTAGAATTAGTCGGTGCTGGACACAAGGAAGGCAAGACCACTTCCTCATTAAGATGAAAGGGATAAACGACCTTAGGCAAAAAATCAGGTTTAAAGCGAAAAGCCATCTTATCCTTATGCCGCTCAAAATAAGGAGGCTTCATACAAAGCGCAGCCAGCTCTGACACGCGACGCACCGAGGTGATGGCTACCAAAAAGACCACCTTGAGGGTCAAAATAGGCAATGCAGCATCGCACAAGGGCTCAAAGGGTGGACCCTGGAGAGCAGAAAGTACCAAATTCAAGTCCCACACCGGCAATACAGGCTTACGTGGTGGACGTACATGGGTGACTCCCTGGAAAAATACAATTCTGTGATTACCCACCTGTAGAATTGTTATTATGAGTATACAGTACGTCCTGCTCCAGATAAGTTTCATTACTCTTGGGTATTACTCCGCCAGATGGCGCTGGACTGCAGAGACCGCGAAATTGGCTCCTCCTGGCCCCTCAAATACCCGGGACCTCCCACAAAATACAATTCTGTGATTACTCACCTTGTAGAATTGGTATTATAAGTATGCAGCACGTCCTGCTCCAGATAATGATTCATAACATCTGGGATATACCTCCACATGAGGGCGCTTTACTGCAGAGATGGCAAAAAGAGGCCCCTCCCGGTCCATATATATCTGGGACCTCCCACTAATTCCCCAGTATAGAAAAGCAGTAAGGGAACCAGGAGAAGCCAATAACAAATTTAACAACGTTAACAAGGAAAACAACCACCACATAGAGGATCCAAGAATAAAGCAATCAAGGTGGGATGGAGCAGGACGTGCTGCATACTTAGAATAATAGAATTCTGTGATTACTCACCTTGTAGAATTGGTATTATAAGTATGCAGCGCGGCCAAAAAAAGCATCCGCTGAGGCCCGAACGTCAACCTTGTAAAACTTGGAAAAGATATGAACAGAAGACCACGTAGCAGCCTTACAAACTTGTTCAACAGAAGCCTGGTGCTGGAAGGCCCAGGAAGCCCCAACAGCAGAGGAGAATGAGCAGTAACACGGAAAGGAGGACCCTTCCCCCTAGTAAAATAGGCCCTAATAGCCTGACGAATCCATTTGCTAATAGTAGACTTAGCAGGTGCCAACCCCTTCTTGGGACCCGAGGGAACCACAAACAAGGCGTCCGTCTTTCTGAAAGGCGCAGTAGCCACCAAGTAGTATTTTAAATTCCTAAAAACATCCAGAGAATGCAAGGCCCTCTCCTTGGAATTACCAGAATTAGGGCACAAAGAAGGAAGCACAATGTCCTGATTGAGATGGAGGGCAGAGACAACCTTAGGCAAGAAGTCTGGTGTAAAGCGGAAAACCACCTTGTCCTGGTGTCTCTCAAAGTAGGGGGCCTGAATAGACAGAGCCGCCAACTCAGACACACGCCGGACAGAAGTGATAGCCACCAAAAAGGCAACCTTCAGGGTAAGGATAGACAAGGCAGCCTCATGCACAGGTTCAAATGGAGGACCCTGAAGGACAGACAATACCAAATTCAATTCCCAGAGCGGTAACATGGGTTTGCGAGGAGGGCGCACATGAGCGACCCCCTGGAAGAAAGTCTTGACCAGAGGATGTAGAGCGAAGGATCTCTGGAAGAAAACGGCCAAGGCGGACACGTGACCCTTCAAAGTGCTGAGCTGAAGACCCAAAGTTGAAGGAACTCCAGGATCCTAGGAATGGAGAATACACGACAGGGAAAGGCCCTAGACTCTCACCAGTCAATGTAGGTCCGCCAGGTCCTATAGTAGAGGAGGATTTCTTCCTAGCCCCGACAAGAGTATGAACAACTGAGTCAGACAGTCCTTTCTCCTTTAGGATGGAGGTTTCAGCAGCCAGGCCACCAGCGTTTGTAAATTGGGATAACAGAGCCGTCCTTGAGTGTGAAGGTCCGGAACCAAGGGTAGAGTGTACTGATCCACTGCCAGCTGCACAACGTCTGCGAACCACACCTATCTTAGCCACCTGGGGGCCACCAGAATGGCTGGCGCCCTCTCCTGTACCAACTTACGCAGAACCTTGCTCAGAAGAAGAAACGGAAGGAAGAGATACAGGAGACCGAGTCCCTGCCAGGGCAGAGACAGTGCATCCACCGTCAGAGCCAGAAGATCCTGGGACAGGGAGACAAATGCTGGCAGCTTGCGATTGTGGCGAGAAGCAAACAGATCCATGTCCGGCATCACCCCAACGGTTACAAAGGGATAGGAAGACCTCGCTGTTGAGGGACCATTCCCCCCCAGCAAGAGGCCCCCCTGCTCATGGAATCCGCCTCCAGATTCGGGACGGGACGGGACATTGTCCTCGGCCCAGGACAGAATCAACGACACCTCCTTGAGGGCACTCTTGCTCCGAGTCCCTCCCTGATGATTGATATAGGCGACCGCCGTCTGATTGTCGGAGCGAACCTGTACCAGCAGGCCCTGCAGGTGAGGCATCAACTGTGCCAGCACCAACCGAACCGCCCTCAGCTCCAGGACGTTGATAGGAGCATGAGCCTCCTGAGGGCCCCACAGCCCCTGGAATTGGAGGGCTCTCCAGTAGCCCCCCCAACCTGACAGACTGGCATCCGTAGTGACCGTCTCCCAACATGGTGTCAGAAATGATCTGCCCCCCAGAAGATTCCTCCAGTCCAGCCACCACAGGAGGGACCGCCGAACCAGAGACGAGAGAACAAAGGCCTGCTCCAGAGACAGGGGACTCTTGTCCCAGACTGAAAGGAGATGGAGCTGAAGGGGTCTCATGAGAAATTGAGCGTAAGGGACTGCCTCGAAGCAGGCCACCATCTGTCCCACCAATTGCATCCCTTGCCTGATGGAAGGACGAGGGCTGGACAGCATGAAATGAACCAGAGCTTGAAGAGAATCCACCTTCTGCTGAGGAAGAAAAATTCTGTCCTGAATGGTATCCAGATTCATGCCCAGGAAGGGTGTCACCCGGGACGGGGAAAGGGAGGACTTGGGATAATTGATCCCCCAACCGAACGTTTCCAAGGAAGTTACCACCATCTGGGTATCCAAGTCTGCCTGCTGGAGAGAATGCGATGTAATGAGAAGGTCGTCCAGATAAGGGAGAATGCGAATGCCCCCCGGCTCTGAGGAGGGCCAGCACCCCCGCCAGCACCTTGGTGAACACTCTGGGGGCTGAGGTGAGACCGAAGGGAAGTGCCACAAATTGGTAGTGCTGGTCCTCTAGGGCGAACCTGAGGAACCGCTGATGCCCTGGGAAGACTGGCACATGAAGGTAAGCATCCTTGATGTCTGTGGAGGTCATGAAGTCCCCCGGGCGCAAAGAGCTGATCACGGAGCGCAGGGTCTCCATGCGAAAGCGTCTGGTCCTGATGAACTTGTTGAGAAGCCTTAAGTCCAGGATGGGCCCGATGGAACCATACTTTTTGGGTACTGTGAAGAGATTGGAATAATAACCTTGACCTCTCTCCCCCGGAGGGACCGGACAGATGACCCCCATATCCAATAGGTTCTGTACAGCCAGAAACAGACCCTGAGCTGCCAGGGGGTCTAGAGGAATCTGAGACCTGAAGAATCTTGTAGGGGGCCATGCAGCAAACTCTAGCTTGTAGCCGAAGGACACAACCTCCAGAATCCACCTGTCTGAGACCTGTAGCCCCCAGACATGAGCGAAGAGCCGCAGCCGTCCCCCCACCTGTAAGGTTGAGGGCGCCCCTTCATGGCTGAGCGAGCTTTGTGACAGATTTGGGCTTGGAGCCCCAGGAGGATCCGGGACGGGCACGACCTCTGCCCTGGCCCCAGAAGTCTCCCCTGTGGCCCGCAAAGGATACCCCCCTCCCTGACCTGGATCCACGAAAGGAAGGAGTAAAGGACCCTGAACCCTGAAAAGGCTGCGGCTGTCTTTTGCGTTGGGGCAACTTACCTCCCTTAGCAAAAAGGTCCAAACGGTCACCAAAAAGCCGTAGCCCCTTAAAGGGTAGCCCTGTGAGAGCCTTCTTAGCAGCATTGTCCGCCGGCAACTGGGGCAGCCAGACCGAGCGGCGCATAGAAACAACCAGAGCCAAGGTCCTGCTACACATCCTAATGGTGTCATCTAAGGCAGAAAGTATATAAGCAATAAACATCTCACATTGTGATAAGGCTCTAAATCCGGCACTAGAAGAATCATCAGGAGAGCCTTCCAAAAGGCCCTTGACCAGAGTCTGAATGGCCACTGCAGTAATAGCGGAAGCACAGACCGGGTGCAGGGTCGATCCAGCACAGGCAAAGGCATGGGACGCCAGCTGGTCAATACGCCGGTCCTCACTATCCTTCAAGGTAGTGGAATCAGGGGAATGCACCACCGAAGTGTTAGACAACCCCAACACAGGGGCATCCACTTCTGGGGGAGTTGACCAACATTTAATCACATCTGAGGGAAAAGGGTATCTTTTATCCCATCCCTTAGAGATACCAGGAAGCTAGGCAGCTCCCATTCTTTGAGAACCAGATTATTGAAATGTGCCTGTTCTGGAAATTCCAAACGTGGCTTTGCAGTACCAAACAATTCCCCCTGTTGCTTGGGTACCGCAGCAGGAAGGGAAATGGAGAGCACTTCAAAGATTTGAGTCAAAAGTCTATGGGTGTCATCAGCATCCCAATGCTCTGAGCCAGCATCAGCGCCAAGGTAATGCTGATCATCAGAAAATTCTGAATCTGAGAATAATTCCCCTTCCTCGAGTGGGGTATAGTCAGATAAATCAAGGAAATCTTCAGTCTCCAAAGGAAAGGTTGACGCAGCAGGTGCCACGTGCCGTCTTTTAGCTGGGGCCTTACGGGCCGCAGAGCTACCAATCAATCTCTCAATGTTGGCCAGCCTGGAAGACACATCAGGCTGAGACTCCCCACTAGTATTGATCTCACTGGGAGTCATAATTAAGCGAGGGGGTGTGGGAGAAGACATGGTGGGCGCAGACCCGGACACAGGCAGCCCCGAGTGCCGCGCAAGCGCCTACTGGGCGCAGGGTACACAGACCCGCACATCATCGCTCACAGGGGATGCACCACACACAGCCGGGCTTGTCCCGATGGCACCCCAAGCACAATATCCTGTGAAGCCTCCATATGGTGATTTTTGGTGGCACAACTGACCAATAGGAATTACGCTGTACAGCTACCGCTAGGATAGTGGGAGGATTAAATTATTCAGGCCTCTAATACAGTTACAGGGAACAAATAGAGGGCACAGGACCGGGAGAAACCTCTAAAACACTTTTCCCGCCTGTAAGACATAAGACAGTACACCCTATTAGTAATACAGAAGAAAAAATTGGATAAAAATATCAAATACCCCGCTGGGGCACTCCTGGACCGTAGAAGAGCTTGCAATCGTCCAGGCAGCAGGGCAAGATGGCGCTGGAGGGCTTTGAAGGGGCGAGCCGCGTGAAGAGAGCTGCGGAACGTGCACAAGCGCTAAGCCACGCCCCCTCCAGGAAGTGCGGGAACAGACCAATAGGAGTTACCCCGCAGCCAATCCCAGCACAGCAGGCCCCTGAGTGACGTCACCGTTGACCGCGGACGCCGCAGGGCACGCGGGTCAGCGGTGGGAGAATTTAAAAAATGACCCGGGAGAGGAGAAGCGATGTTAGCAGAGTGCCAGCGTGAGTATACCAAACGCAGCCACAGC
Organism: Gastrophryne carolinensis; assembly: GCA_027917425.1. Taxonomy (NCBI): domain Eukaryota; kingdom Metazoa; phylum Chordata; class Amphibia; order Anura; family Microhylidae; genus Gastrophryne; species Gastrophryne carolinensis. The sequence goes on from CM051235.1 coordinate 282,524,772, forward strand.
AATGCTAGTACTGTGAAGCAAGCACTCACACAAAACATACAGACGCTCACCCCCCCCACCCCCCGACGAACCGGGAAAGCAGGAGAAGGGGGGAGTAGTAGTATGCCTATAAGAACACCCAAGAATGTCATGGGGGGCAAAGAGGACGGGGCATCCCAATTCAGGATCACCAAAAACCTGGACCGCCTACCCTTTGGTGGGGGTTTGCGGTGGAGCAAGCTCCTAATAAAGCACCTCTAATAGGTGCAGCCTACCATCACACGACCACGCAGGCTGGGAGGCAGAATAAAAGGTGGAACGGGTGGGAATAGTACTACAGGGCCAGGTGCTGTGAAGCCCGGCTCACCTGCGAGAAGAGAAGCCATCATCTTGTCCTTTGCAGCCCACTGCAAAGAGACTGGGGAATTAGTGGGAGGTCCCGGGTATATATGGACCGGGAGGGGCCTCTTTTTGCCAACTCTGCAGTAAAGCGCCCTCTTGTGGAGGTATATCCCAGATGTTATGAATCATTATCTGGAGCAAGACGTGCTGCATACTTAGAATATCCCCAGCATTGAAAAGCAGTTAACGAGAAGCCGGGAGAAAGATAACAGAACCAACTAGTAACTATAAAACAATAACAATCACCATACAGGGGATCCAAGGATAATGCAAACCAAGGGTGGGGTGGAGCAGGACGTACTGTATACTCATAATAACAATTCTACAGGTGAGTAATCACAGAATTGTATTATTCTTAGTATACAGTACGTCCTGCTCCAGATAAGATTCATTACTCTTGGGACATCCAATAGCAGTGTCCATAAAGTAGGGTGGGATCCCCAAAGGTAACAGACAGGTCAGACCACTGCCGCCTGCAAAACCTTGCGGCCAAAAGCAGCATCAACTGAGGCCCTAACATCAACCTTGTAAAACTTTGAAAAGGTATGAACAGAAGACCAAGTAGCGGCCTTGCAAACTTGTTCAACAGAAGCCTTGTGCTGAAAATCCCAAGAGGCACCAATAGCACGAGTGGAATGAGTAGTAAGGCGGAAGGGAGGATTCTTACCCTTAGAGTAGGCCTGAATCACAGCCTGACGGATCCATTTGCTGATAGTAGATTTAGCAGGAGCCAAACCCTTCCTAGGACCAGAAGGGACCACAAAAAGAGCATCAGTTTTTCTAAAAGGTGCAGTAGCCACCAGATAGTACTTCAGACACCTAACCACATCCAAGGAATGCAAAACCCTCTCCTTAGCGTTACTAGGATTAGGGCACAATGAAGGAAGGAAAAACAATGTCCTGATTCAGATGAAAGGTAGACACGACCTTAGGCAGAAAATCTGGCTTGAAGCGAAAAGCCACCTTGTCCTGGTGTCTCTCAAAGTAGGGGGGCTGGATGGAAAGCACCGCCAACTCAGAAAACACGCCTAACAGAAGTGATAGCCACCAAAAAGACAACCTTGAGAGTAAGAATGGCCAGGGCAGCCTCCTGCACAGGTTCAAAGGGAGCACCCTGCAAGGCAGACAAGACCAAGTTCAAATCCCAAACAGGCAACATAGGCTTACGTGGGGGACACACATGAGTAACCCCCTGGAAAAAAGTCCTGATCAGAGAATGCTGAGCAAAGGACCTCTGGAAGAAAACAGCCAGGGCAGAGACATGACCCTTCAGAGTACTGAGCTGAAGTCCCAGCTCCAACCCATGCTGTAGGAACTCCAGGATCCTGGGAATAGAGAACACGCGACAGGGAAGAGACCTAGACTCACACCAGTCAATGTAGGCACGCCAAACCCTATAGGAAATAGAAGAAGACTTCTTCCTAGCCTTTATCATGGTATCAACAACAGAGGCAGACAGCCCCTTCTCCATCAAGATGGAGGTTTCAGCAGCCAGGCCGTCAAAGCCAGAGTTTGTAAATTGGGATGGCATAAATGACCCTGAGTGAGCAGGTCTGGAAACCTGGGCAGAGCGTACTGATCTACAGCCAGCTGCACCACGTCTGCGAACCACACTCTTCTTGGCCACCTGGGGGCCACCAGGATAGCTGGCACCCCCTCCTGAGCTATCTTGCGCAGAACCCTGCCCAACAGGGGGAATGGGGGAAAGACATACAGGAGCTGAAAATACAATTCTGTGATTACTCACCTGCAGAATTGGTATTATGAGTATACAGTACGTCCTGCTCCAGATATAGTACTTACTATCGGGTATTACTCCGCCAGATGGCGCTGGACTGCAGAGACATTGAAAATAGGCTCCTCCCGGCCCCTCAAATACCCAGGGACCTCCCACAAATCCCTAGCATTCAAAATCAGTTAACGAGAAGCCGGGAGAATTAAAACAACCCAAACTAGTAACTATAACAATGATAATCACCATACAGGGGATCCAAGATAATGCAAAAACAAGGGTGGGGTGGAGCAGGACGTACTGTATACTCATACCAATTCTACAGGTGAGTAATCACAGAATTGTATTATTCTTAGTATACAGTACGTCCTGCTCCAGATATAGTACTTACTATCTGGACATCCAATAGCAGTGTCCATAAAGTAGGGTGGGATCCCCAAAGTTAACAGCAGACAGTTTAAACCACTGCCGCCTGCAGAACCTTTCGGCCAAAAGCAGCATCAGCTGAGGCCCTAACATCAACCTTGTAAAACTTTGAAAAGGTATGAACAGAAGACCAAGTAGCGGCCTTGCAAACTTGTTCAACAGAAACCTGGTGCTGAAAGGCCCAATAAGCACCAATAGCACGAGTAGAATGAGCAGTAAGGCGGAAGGGAGGATTCTTCCCCTTAGCAGAATAGGCCTGAATCACAGCCTGACGGATCCATTTGCTGATAGTAGACTTGGCAGGATCCAAACCCTTCCTAGGACCAGAAGGGACCACAAAAAGAGCATCAGTCTTTCTGAAAGGTGCAGTAGCCACCAGATAGTACGTCAGACACCTAACCACATCCAAAGAATGCAAGACCCTCTCCTTAGCATTACTAGGATTAGGGAACAATGAAGGGAGAACAATGTCCTGATTCAAATGAAAGGCAGACACTACCTTAGGCAGTGAAGCGAAACACCACCTTGTCCTGGTGTCTCTCATAGTAGGGGGGCTGAATGGAAAGCGCCGCCAACTCAGACCCACGCCTAACAGAGGTGATAGCCACCAGAAAAACAACCTTGAGAGTAAGAATGGCCAGGGAAGCATCCTGCACAGGTTCAAAAGGAGCACCCTGCAAGGCTGACAAAACCAAGTTCAAATCCCAAACAGGCACCATAGTTTTGCGTGGGGGACGCACATGAGTCACCCCCTGGGAAAAAAGTCCTAATCAAAGAATGCTGAGCTAAGGACTTCTGAAAGAAAACAGCCAGGGCAGAAACCTGACCTTTTAGAGTACTAAGTTGGAGCCCCATCTCCAACCCATGCTGCAGGAACTCCAGAATCCTGGGAATAGAGAACACACGACAGGGAAGAGACTTCGACTCACACCAGTCAATGTAGGCACGCCAAACCCTATAGTAAATGGAAGAAGAAGACTTCTTCCTAGCCTTTATCATGGTAACAACCGAGGCAGAAAGCCCCTTCTCCATCAAGATGGAGGTTTCAGCAGCCAGGCCGTCAAAGCCAGAGTTTGTAAATTGGGATGGCGTAGTGAGCCCTGAGTGAGCAGATCTGGCACCAGTGGCAGAGTGTACTGATCTACTGCCAGCTGCACCACGTCTGCAAACCACACTCTTCTTGGCCACCTGGGGGCCACCAGAATTGCTGGCACCCGTTCCAGAGCAATCTTGCGCAGAACCCTGCCCAGTAGGGGGAATGGAGGGAAGACATACAGAAACCGAAAGTCCTGCCATGACATTGCTAGAGCATCCGTGGTCAAGGCCAGAGGATCCTGGGATAGCGAGACAAAGGCCGGTAGTTTGTGATTGTGATGGGACGCAAACAGATCCACATCGGGTTGGCCCCAACGGTGACACAGGGATTGAAACACCCTGCTGCATAGGGACCATTCTCCCTGGCGAGAGGTTCCCCTGCTCAGAGAGTCTGCCAGGAGATTTTCCAACCCCGGGATGTACACCGCCGATATCCAGGGAACATTGGTCTCCGCCCAGGTAAAGATTAGAGACACTTCCTGGAGGGCCCCCTTGCTCTGGGTCCCTCCCTGATGATTGATGTAGGCAACTGCCGCCTGGTTGTCCGAGCACACCTGAACAGGCAGGCCCCGAAGGTGAGGATTCAACTGAGCCAGAACTAACCTGATCGCCCGCAGTTCCAAGAAATTGATAGGTGTGTGGGCCTCCTGAGGGCCCCACCTCCCCTGGAACCGCAGGGACTTCCACAAACCCCCCCAACCTGACAGACTGGCATCCGTGGTGACCGTCTCCCAGGAAGGGGTAAGAAAGGATCTGCCCCCCAACAGGTTCCTTGAGTCCATCCACCACGAGAGGGACCTCCTAACCAGGGGGGAGAGCACAAAGACCCTGTCCAGGGACGCTGGATCCTTTGATGACATGGAAATACAGGAATATGAAGGTAAGCATCCTTGATGTCCACAGAAGTCATGAAATCCCCTGGGCGCAGGGAACTGATGGCAGAGCGCAGAGTTTCCATGTGAAAGCGCCTGCTCCTGACAAATTTGTTGAGGATCTTTAAGTCCAGGATGGGCCTGACTGAACCATCTTTTTTGGGGACTGTGAATAGGTTGGAATAGAAGCCCTTGCCTATTTCTCTTAAAGGGACCTTGCAGATGACCCCCAGCTCCAGGAGGCCTTGCACTGCCTGCACTAGCTCCTGAGCTAACACAGGGTCCTGAGGAATCCGGGATCTGATGAATCTTGGGGGAGGCCAGGCAGCAAACTATCTTGTAACCGGAGGACACTACCTCTTGGATCCACCGGTATGAGACATGAAGCCTCCAGACGTGAGCGAAGTGCTGAAGCCGTCCCCCCACCCGGATGGGTGAGGGCGCCCCATCATGCCTGAGGGGGCTTGGGGGGAGGATTTAGCCTTGGGAACCCAGGAGGAGCCAGGAGTCCACGTCCTCTGCCCCTACCCCAGAAATCTCCCTGGGCCCCAGTAAAGGAAACCCCCCTCCCTTGTCTAGCACCACGGTAGGGGGGAGGAGAAGGAGCCCAGACCCCGAAAGGGCCGAGACTGCCGCCTGCGCTGGGGTAACCTGCCTCCCAGGCGGTCCCCAAACAGGCGTAGTCCTTTGAAGGGAAAACCAGTGAGGGCCTTCTTGGCAGAATTGTCAGCAGCCCACTGGCGTAGCCAAACCGAGCAGCGTATAGCCACCACAAGGGCAGATGTGTCAGAAATGGTTTCATCCAAGGCAGAGAGGACAAAATTTACAAAAACATCACAACTGGAGAGTGCATTAAACACCTCACAAGGCAAATCATCAGGGGCACTATCAAGTATGCTTCTGATCAGGGTCCTAGTGGCCACAGCAGTAATAGCAGAGGCACAGACCGGGCACAGCGCCGTCCCCGAACATGCAAAAGCATGGGACGCCAGCTGGTCAATGCGCCGGTCCTCAGCATTCCGCAGGGTAGTAGAGTCAGGGGAATGCATGACAGAGGTGTTAGATAGCCCCAGGACCGGGGCATCCACCTCGGGAGGGGATGACCAACACTTTACCACATCAGCAGGAAAGGGATACTTCCTATCCCAACTTTTAGGAACCCCGGGAAGTCTACTGGGGCGCTCCCATTCCTTGAGCACAAGGTTATTGAAATGTGCTTGCTCAGAAAATTCCAAACGTGACTTAGCGGTATGGAAAAGTTCCCCCCTTTGCCTGGGAGCCGCAACAGGGAGAGAAATGGACAGAACCTCAAAAATCTGAGTCAGCAATCTGTCAGTGTCATCCGGGGCCCAGGGGTCAGAGCCAGAATCGTCATGACCCCTTGACCTCTCATCAGATGACCCCGAGTCAGAGAAAAGCTCCCCTTCATCCGAAGGGGTATAGCCACAAATATTCCACAACTCCTCAGTTTCCATAGGGAAAAGAGTGACATTAGGCGTCAAGTGCCGCTTCTTAGCAGGGGCCTTACGCGCTAAGGTATTAGCAATCAACTTTTCAACAGTAGCCAGTCTAGAAGACACATCAGGCTGAGAATCCCCACTTGTATGCAACTCAGTAGGAGTGAGATTTAAGCTTGGGGGGGTAGGTGAAGTGAAACGAGGTGCAGGCCCAGCCACTGGAAGGCCAGATTGCAGCGCAAGCACCTGCTCAGCACAGGAGACTCCCCACACGCTACACACAGCCGGGCTTGTCCCGGGTCACATTATCCTGAGATGCCTCCATATGGTGATTATAGCGGCATTATAGGCCGATAGGGATTAACGCTATACAGCAACCCTGGATGCCCCAATAACCCGCTAGGAAAGTGGGAGTAATTACACTAGGCCTCACAAGTTAACCAAATAATTGGGGGCCGGGAGAACCCAATGGACTCGCCCGCCTGAAAGACATAATAAAAGGGGGCCATAAGCAGACGGTAATAAAAAGTTGGTAATAAAGCCGCCAGCAAGGGCACTTACAGACCGCGGTAGGTAGATGTCCGTCACGCATAAGCCGGCCAAGCAGACAAAATGGCGTCGGTATACCTCGAGGGGCGAGCCGGCATCAGCAATGACGCGGAACGCGCCAGAGACAGCCCCCCCCCGAAGAGTGCGAAGCCAACACGTGACAAGCAGCCAATGACGGCGCACAGGCGCCTGAGGTAACGCCGCCGCCAAGCGCGGAGCATAGTGACAAAAAGGCGCGCGGCGGCGGAAATTTTAAAAACAGACATAGTAAAGCAAGTCAGTGCGGCGGCTGACACAAAGCAGAATGAAATAAAGCATAATGCCAATACACGTACACAGATACACCGCCCCCCCTCTTTCCCCCCGAAGGCTACAAGGAGAATGAGGGAGGACAGCGGCCACTTAATATAGGGCCCACCGGTAGACAGGGGCAAGGGGAAATAGTGTGGGAGGGGCATCCCATAGAGGCTCACCATAAGCCTGAACCACCTACCCTTTGGTGGGGGATTGTGGTGGAGCAGCGCTCCTAAGCACCTAACAACGGTGCTGCCTACCATCACCCGACCAGCGCAGCCAAGGCTGGGAGGCATATTACTAATGGAACGGGTGGGAATAGTCCTACAGGGCCGCAGGCTAATAGCCCTGCTCACCTGCGAGTAGAGAGAGACATTTCTCGTCCTTCGCAGTCCAGACTGCAGAGAAAATCTGGGGATTTGTGGGAGGTCCCTGGGTATTTGAGGGGCTAGGAGGAGCCTATTTTCGATGTTTCTGCAGTCCAGTGCCATCTGGCGGAGTAATACCCGATAGTAAGTACTATATCTGGAGCAGGACGTACTCTATACTGAGAATAGTCCTGCCATGACATTGCTAGAGCATCTGTGGCCAAGGCCAGAGGGTCCTGGGACCGGGAGACAAAGGCCGGGAGCTTGTGATTGTGACGGGACGCAAACAGATCCACATCTGGTTGGCCCCAACGGTGACATAGGGAGTGAAACACCCTGTCGCAGAGGGACCATTCTCCCAGGCGGGAGGTCCCCCTGCTCAGAGAGTCTGCCTGCGGATTCTCCACCCCCGGAATGTACACCGCTGATATGCAGGGAACATTGTCCTCCGCCCAGGACAGGATCAGAGACACTTCCTTGAGGGCCCCAGGTTCCCCCCTGATCATTAATGTAGGCAACCGCCGTCTGGTTGTCCGAGCATAGCTGAACATGGCCGGCCCCGAAGGTGTTGGGTCAAGTGAGCCAGAACCAACCTGATCGCCCTCAGTTCCAGAATGTTGATAGGTGTGTGGGCCTCCTGAGGGCCCCACCGCTCTTGGAACTGTAGGGACTTCCAGAAGCCCCCCCAACCTGTCAGGCTGGTATCCGTGGTGACCGTCTCCCAGCAGGGGGCCAGAAAGGATCTGCCCACCAACAGGTTCCTGGAGTCCAGCCACCACAAGAGAGACCACCTGGCTAGGGGGGACAGAACAAGGACCTGGTCCAGGGACGCAGGATCCTTGTCCCATACTGACAAGAGGGAGTTGCAGAGGCCTCATGTGAAACTGGGCATAAGGAACCGCCTCGAAGCATGACAACATCAGGCCCACCAGCTGCATTCCCTGCCTGATGGAGGGATGAGGGCAAGAGAGCAGGGACTGAACCTGCACCAGCAGACTGTCCACATTCTGCTGAGGAAGAAAAATCCTTGCCTGAACTGTATCCAGATTCATTCCCAGGAAGGGCGTCACCAATGAGGGAGACAGGGAAGACTTGGGATGGTTGATCACCCAGCCAAACGACTCCAGAGTGGACACTACTCGCTGAGTATCCAGCTCTGCCTGTTGGAGGGACTGAGAAGTGATGAGAATGTTGTCCAGAGCCATCACTCCTGCCAGCACCTTGGTGAACACTCTGGGAGCCGAAGTGAGACCAAAGGGCAATGTCACAAATTGGTAGTGCTGATCCTCCAGAGTGAACCTGAGGAATCTTTGATGACCTGGAAAAACAGGAATATGAAGGTAAGCATCCTTGATGTCCACAGAGTTCATGAAGTCCCCTGGACGCAGGGAACTGATAGCAGAGCGCAAAGTTTCCATGCGAAAGTGCCTGCACCTGACAAATTGTTTGAGGATCTTCAAGTCCAGGATGGGCCTTACTAACCCATCTCTTTTGGGCACGGTGAAAAGGTTGGAATAGAAACCCTTGCCCCTTTCTCGTAAGGGGACCTGACAGATGACCACCCGGCTCCAGAAGGCTTTGCACCGCCAAAATTAGAGGCTGAGCTGACATGGGGTCCTGAGAGATCCGGGATCTGATGAATCTTGGGGGCGGCCAGGCAGCAAACTCCAACTTGTAACCGGAGGACACTACCTCCTGAATCCACCGGTCTGAGATATGAAGCCTCCAGACGTGAGCAAAATGCTGAAGCCGTCCCCCCCCACCCGGGTGGGTGAGGGCACCCCTTCATGCCTGAGGAGGCTTGGAGCCCCAGGATGAGCCAGGGCGTCCACGTCCTCTGCCCCTACCCCAGAAATCTCCTCGGGCCCCAGTAAAGGAGACCCCCCTCCCCTGTCTGGATCCACGGTAGGGAGAAGAAAAGGAACCTTGGCCCCAAAAGGGCCGAGACTGGCGCCTGTGCTGGGGTAACCTGCCTCCCTTAGCAAACAGGTCCAGGCGGTCCCCAAACAGGCGTAGTCCTTTGAAGGGAAAACCAGTGAGAGCTTTCTTGGCAGTGTTGTCAGCCGCTCACTGGCGCAGTCAAACCGAGTATAGCCACCACAATGGCAGAGGCTCTGAAACACATGCTAATGGTATCATCCAAGGCAGAGAGGACATAAGTCACAACGAGAGAGTGCATTAACCCTTTAAACGCCAGCCACGTAAATTTTACGTGGCTGCCTCTCCAACAGTTAAACGCCAGCCACGTAAAATTTACGTGCCTGACTTTCCCCACAAATAAAAAAAAAAGTAAAAATAAAAGACACTTACCTGACCCCTCGTTCGATCCGGTCGGGTCTCCTCTTCAGGCAGAGGGGCTCCGATCGCCCATCGGGGCTCCTCCGGCTGCAGGGGAGGGCCCGGACCGGGTGCCCCCCCCCCCCCCCGTTTCAGCAGCCGCCCGGTTTCCTGTAATAAAAAAAAAAAAAAAATGACAGTTACCTACCTTTGTCCCCGCCGGTTCCCGCAGGCTCTCCTCTTCACGGGGGGGGGGGGGGGGGCTCCGATCCCCCCTCCCCGCTCTTCTGTCTTCTGGAGGGGGCATAACAGCCCTCCTCCCTCAGCAGCGTCTTCCGATGGCGGCCGCCATCTTGGATTCTGGCCCCGCCTCTTTGGGGCGGGGCCGGTGACGTCACCGCCGGGTGTCATCGGGGCACCCGGCGGTTCAGCTGTCAGATGCCAGTGACGGCTGGGCAGGGAAGGAGGGAGGTAGGCGATCCTCCGATCGCCTGCCTCCCCCCTCCTCTGCCCAGCCGTCACTGACAGCAGATCGCCGCGGGACACAGAAGATGAAGATCGGAGGTGAGTAAAGTAAAAAAAATTTTTTTTTTTTAAATAAAGTATTTACAAAAAAAGTGTCTGTCTTTTTTTTTTTTACTTTAACCCTTTGTGAACTGGTAAGGGGTCCATGTGACCCCTTATACCAGTTCACAGGGCTCGGGGGTCTGGCAAGTCACCTGCGCTAGCGGGTGACTTGCCATTAACCCCTGGCCCCCCAAATTACCTGCCTCCCCAAAGCCCAGGGGGGGGGGGCAGAAGAGCCGTGGCCCTAGGCTATGACGGCTTGTAGCCGCAGGGCCAGGGGCCACTAAAGCTGGCCCCTGCGCCCTGTTCTACAAGCCCCCATAGCTGGTCACGCTGGGTAGGGGGGGACCTCACGCCATTTTTTTTTGGGATTTTTAAGGGTTTTAACCCTTAAAAATCCAAAAAAAAAATGGGGTCCCCCTCCCTTCGAGGGGGGACCCTATGTCATTTTTTTTTTTAATTAACCCTTTGTTACCTGTAGCCCAGTAGGTATAAAAGGCTTCCAGCAGCAGCAGGAGAGCAGAAGCCTAAGTGATCAGCGTGGGACACAGGGATGGATGGGAGGTAAGTATTAAAAAAACATTTATTTTTTTTTAATAAAGATATTTTTTAAAAAGTGTGTGTTTTTTTTTTACTTTTAACCCTTTGTGAACTGGTAAGGGGTCCATGTGACCCCTATACCAGTTCACAGGGCTCGGGGGTCTGGCAAGTCACCTGCGCTAGCGGGTGACTTGCCATTAACCCCTGGCCCCCCAAATTACCTGCCTCCCCAAAGCCCAGGGGGGGGCAGAAGAGCCGTGGCCCTAGGCTATGACGGCTTGTAGCCGCAGGGCCAGGGGCCACTAAAGCTGGCCCCTGCGCCCTGTTCTACAAGCCCCCATAGCTGGTCACAGGCTGGTTATGCTGGGTAGGGGGGACCTCACGCCATTTTTTTTTGGGATTTTTAAGGGTTTTAACCCTTAAAAATCCCAAAAATAAAATGGGGTCCCCCTCCCTTTGAGGGGGGACCCTATGTCATTTTTTTTAATTAATCCTTTGTTACCTGTAACCCAGCAGGAGAGCAGAAGCCTAAGTGATCAGCGTGGGACACAGGGATGGATGGGAGGTAAGTATTAAAAAAAAATAATTAAAAAAATATTTTTTTTTAATAAAGTTTTTTTTAAAGTGTCTCTGTGTGTGTTTTTTTTTTTTTTTTTACTTTTAACCCTTTGTGAACTGGTAAGGGGTCCATGTGACCCCTATACCAGTTCACAGGGCTCGGGGGTCTGGCAAGTCACCTGTGGCTAGTGGGTGACTTGCCATTAACCCAGAGACCCCCCATTACCTGCCTCCCAAAAAAACCTTAAAATTCCCCCAAGAAATGGCGCCCCCCCCCCCCCCCCGTAAAGGGGGATCCCACGCCAATTTTTTTTTATTTAACCCTTTATTATGTGGATAGTAGTTGTATTTTATTTGTAAATGTTATAAAGTGCTCTTTTCAGTTTATGGGATCACCTGGACAGGAACGGGGGGCTACCGATACATATGTGGTATCATTGTAATCGGGAGAAATGGGGCTTTCACATGCAATATGGCTTTCTTTAATAAAATAAATGTTTTTGTTTAAAATAAAGGAGACAATTTAAAAAATATATATTTTTTTATTTATTTATTTATTTGAAAATATTTAAAAAAGTAGAAAAAATACAAACAAGACATTTCATGTTAAAGCCTAAACTCTGCCACAAAAAGAAAATATGCCATTTTCTTGGAAATTCCTGCAAAAATCAAACATCACGCAAAATGGTGAAAAATATCCTGTCAGGAGAGGGTGACAAAATCTCAAGTAGACTGGCAGTCAAAAGGTTACAGGTACCTATGCATGTTGGGTATTGTTCTGCTCGGGGGACCTTGCGCTTTCAGATTTAGCTTGTTTTTTCTTATTTGCATATTGATATTTTAGGAAAATGTGTTTTTTATTCTGCTTTTTTATACATTTTTTTGTGAAATCCTGTGCAACCTATGAATTCTTCGAGATATTACTTCCAGAAAGATGAGCCCACTACAACAAGCTGGGTACGCTTAGAAAGCTTAACATGTGTACTTTCAGGGAATATATGGTTTATGGGGGATATTCCAAATGTAAAGGGTTGGTTTGGTAGAAAAAGCACAAGGTGCGCACTTTGTCTGCAGAGCTGAATATCTGAAGTAAAATTACCGTTATGCGCATGCTTTACTTTGGTGTGTTTGGCAACTCTTTCCTTGACAGAACCTATGCATGTTGGGTATCATTCTGTTTGGGGGATGTTGCTTTTTCAGATTTTCTGTTGTTTTTTTCTGGTTTGCATATAGGTTTTTTTTAGGAAAATGTGGTTTGATTCTGCCTTTTTATTCATTTTTAGGGAAACCCTGTGCAACCAAAGAATACATTGAGGGATTACTTCCAGAAAACTGCACCCATGTCAACAAGCCTGGTACGCCTAGAAAGCTTGAGGTGTGTACTTCTAGGGAATATATAGTTTGTGGGGGGTATTTCAAATGTAAAGAGTTGTTTTTCTTGAAAAACTGCAAGGTGCGCATATTGCATAGCACAGTTGTATTTTATCTGAAAATCTCCTAAAGCGTTGTTTCAGTTTGGGGGAGTCTCCTGGGCAGGAAAGGGTATCTACCTATACATATGTGGTACCGCTGTAACCGGGAGAAATTAGGATTTCACACGCAATAAGATTTTATTGACAAACTTACATTTTTTATTACAAAAAAAACACTACAAATTGTAAAAAATAGTTTTTTTTTTTTTTTTTGCACAATTGTCACCCAAAAATATTGAGAATACACTTAGAAAATGACAAACAAGACATTTTATGTTAAAGCCCAGGCTCCGCTGAAAAAAACAATATATCACTTTCCTGGGAAATCCCTGGAAATCCCTTCAAAAATCACAGCTGAACATGGGGAGCGCAAAATAGTGCAAAATGGTCTGGCAACAAAGGGTGACAAAATCTCAAGGTAGGCTGGCGGTTAAAGGGTTAAACTCCTCACTAGACACATCAACAGGAGCACCATCTAGGACACTTCTAAGCAGGGTCCTAAAAGCCACAGCCATAATGGCAGAGGCACAGACCGGGCGCAGCGCCGTCCCCACACAGGCCAAGGCATGGGGCGCCAGCTGATCAATACGCCGGTCCTCACCATCCCGCAGCATAGTAAAGTCAGGGGAGTGCATGACAGAGGTGTTAGCTAACCCTAGGACCGGGGCATCCACCTCTGGAGGGGATGACCAGCGCTTCACTACCTCAGCAGGAAAGGGATACCTCTTATCCCAACTCTTAGGGACTCCGGGAGACCTGCTGGGACGCTCCCATTCCTTGAGCACGAGATTATTAAAATGAGCTTGCTCAGGAAACTCTAAACGTGGCTTAGCAGTATGAAACAATTATCCCTGCTGCCTGGGGGCAGCAACCGGGGGAGAGATAGACAGTACCTCAAAAATCTGAGCCAACAGCCTATCAGTATCATCTGGGGCCCAGGGGTCAGAGCCAGAATAATCATGACCCCTGGGCCTCTCATCAGATGACTCCGAGTCAGAGAATAACTCCCCTTCTTCCAAGGGGGTATAACCAGACAGTTCCAAGAACTCATCAACCTCCATAGGGAAAAGAGTGACAGCAGAGGCCTTGCGCGCCTAGGTATTAGCAAGCAACTTCTCAACATTAGCCAGTCTGGAAAACACATCAGGCTGAGAATCTCCACTGGTATGCAACTCAATGGGAGTCAAATTCAAGCTTGGGGGAGTAGGTGACGCCATACGTGGCTCAGGCCCAGCTACTGGTAAACCAGGCTGCAGCGCAAGCACCTGCTGGGCACAAGTTATACAGACCCGCACATTGTCAGTACTAGTAGGAGACACCCCACAAGCTACACACAGCCAGGCTTGTCCCGAAGGAACACCGAGCACATTATCCTGAGATGCCTCCATATGGTGATTACAGCGGCACAATAGGCCAATAGGGATTCATGCTATAAAAGAAACCCGGGATGCCCCAATAGCCCGCTAGGGAAGTGGGAGTAATTTACACACTAGGCCTCACAAGTTTAATAACTAAATAGAGGGAGTAGGGCCGGGAGAAACCAATAGAGTTCGACCCGTCTGAAAAGACATAAGAGAAGAGAACCCCATAAGTGACATGTATAATGAAATAGGGTAAAAAAAAAGCCGCCCGCGAGGGCACTCACGGACCGCGGTAGGTAGATGCCAGCCACACAGCAGCCGAATCCAGAGAAAAAATGGCGCCGGTTATACCTCGAGGGGCGGGCCGCGGAGAAAGTGACGCAGAACGCGCCATCCGCAGGCCCCCGCCCCCCCCCCGAAGAGCACAAAGTAGCACACGTGACAAGCAGCAAATAACAGCGCACCAGCGCCTGAGGTAATGCCGCCGCCATCCACGGAACACAGTGGAAGAGTGCGCAGCGGCATATTTAAGAACGCAACCAGTGCAACCAAGTCAGCGCGGAGACTGACACCAACCAGAAGCACATAATACAGTGAAGCACCAAGGCATATACACCCCTCCCCCCGAGAGCTACAAGGAAGAGTGAGGGAGGGCAGCGGCCACTTAAAATAGGGCCCACCGATAGACAGGGGCAAGGGGCAATAGGGCGGGAGGGGCATCCCACAGAGGCTCACCATATGCCTATACCGCCTACCCTTTGGTGGGAGATTGCGGTGGAGCAGCGCTCCTAAGCACCTGACAGCGGTGCTGCCTACCATCACACGGAGCAGTGCAGCCAAGGCTGGGAGGCACATTAATAATGGAACGGGAAGGAATAGTCCTACAGGGCCACAGGCTAATAGCCCCGCTCACCTGCGAGAAGAGAGCCATCTTCTTGTCCTTCGCAGTCCAGACTGCAGAGAAATTCTGGGGATTTGTGGGAGGTCTGGGGTATTTGAGGGGCCAGGAGGAGCCAATTTCGCGGTCTCTACAGTCCAGCGCCATCTGGCGGAGCAATACCCAAGAGTAATGATTCTTATCTGGGGCAGGTCGTACTGTATACTAAGAATAATGGAACGGGTGGGAATAGTCCTACAGGGCCACAGGCTAATAGCCCCGCTCACCTGCGAGAAGAGCCATCTTCTTGTCCTTCGCAGTCCAGACTGCAGAGAAATTCTGGGGATTTGTGGGAGGTCTGGGGTATTTGAGGGGCCAGGAGGAGCCAATTTCGCGGTCTCTACAGTCCAGCGCCATCTGGCGGAGCAATACCCAAGAGTAATGATTCTTATCTGGGGCAGGTCGTACTGTATACTAAGAATAATGGAACGGGTGGGAATAGTCCTACAGGGCCACAGGCTAATAGCCCCGCTCACCTGCGAGAAGAGCCATCTTCTTGTCCTTCGCAGTCCAGACTGCAGAGAAAATCTGGGGATTTGTGGGAGGTCCCGGGTATTTGAGGGGCCGGGAGGAGCCAATTTCACGGGCTCTGCAGTCCAGCACCATCTGGCGGAGTAATACCCAAGAGTGATGAATCTTATCTGGAGCAGGACGTACTGTATACTAAGAATAAAGTCTTGATCAATCTATGATTGGCAAAGGATCTCTGGAAAAAAATGGCCAAGGCAGGGACCTGGCCCTTGAGGGTGCTCAGCTGGGGACCAAAGTCTAAACCTTGTTGTTAAAACTCCAAGATCCCAGAGATCGAGAACTTGCGACAAGGGAGACTCTTGGATTCACACCAAGCAATGTAGGCATGCCAATCTCTAATATATCATGGAAAAAAGACTTCTTCCGTGCCTGAATCATGGTATGCACAACCGTGGCTGAGAGCCCCTTTTCCATCAGGATTGAGGTCTCAATAGCCAGGCCGTCAAAGCCAGCGTCTGTAAATTGGGGTGCCGCAGCGACCCCTGCGTGAGAAGCCCTGGGTCGTCGGGCATGATGTAGCGATCCACTGACATCTGAACTATGTCCGCAAACCAACCCCTTCTCGGCCAGCGAGTAGCCACAAGGATGGTTGGAACCCTGGGCTATCTTGCGCAGCACTCGGCCCAGGAGTGGAAACAAAGGGAATGCATAAAAGAAGCCTGAACTCCGTCCAAGGAATTGCCAGAGAGTCTGTGGCAAAGGCCAGAGGATCTCTGGACAGGGAGACGAAACTTGGGAGCTTGTGATTGACCCCAGCGGAGACACAGTGCATGAAAGATCTTGTAGCTGAGAGACCATTCCCCAGACGTGAGGCCCCCCTGCTCAGGGAGTACGACTCCTGGTTTTCTACCCCGGGGATGTAAACCGCTTAGATGCAGGGAACATTCTCCTCTGCCCAAGTCGGAGCAAGCGAGCCCTCAAGGAGGTGACCCAGATTCTGAGTCCCGCCATGGTGATTGATGTAGGTGACAGCCGTCTGATTGTCCGAGCGAACCTGGATCGCACAACCCCTTAAATGGGGAGTCAGGCAAAGAAACAGCTCCAGGAAATTTATGGGCAAGTGGTTCTCCTGCGGACCCCACTGACCTTGGATCTTCTTGGGTCTGCCAAACGCCTCCCCAGTCGGTCAGACTTGCATCCGTGATAACTATCTCCCACCGGGAAGTCAGAAAGGACTTGTACACCAACAGGTTACCGGAGTCCAGCCACCACAAGAGGGACTGTCTGGCCAGGGGGGACAGTGAAAACTCCTGTTCCAGAGACTCCTGCAACCGGTCCCAGCCGGTCAACAGGTTCAATTGAAGAGGTCTCATGTGGACTTGGGCGAAGGGGACTGCCTCGAAGCATGACACCATCAGGCCCACCAGCTTCATCCCCATACAGATCGATAGCTGCAGACAAGACAACAAGGCCTGCCACCTTCTGCTGTGGCAGGAATACCTTGACCTGAGAGGGGTCTAACGTCATGCCCAGGAAGGACCTCACCATTGAGGGAGTGATCGAAGACTTGGGGTAATTGACTACCCATCCGGAATCCTGGAGAGTGGATAACACCGTCCGGGTGTCGCTCTCGGCCTGCTGAAGGGACTGAGCCGCAATCAGTAAATTGTCCAGATAAGGCAGCCCGCGAATGCCCCGATTCCTCACAATAGCCATGATGCCCGCCAGCACCTTGAAAACCCGGGGGCTGAGGATATCCCGAATGGCAGAGCCACAAACTGGTAATGCTGGTCCTCCAGTGCAAACCTCAGGAACCTTTGATGTCCCTGAAATATCGGGATGTGCAAATAGGCATCCCTGATGTCCACCGTGGTAAGGAAATCACCGGGCCGAAGCGAGCTCACCGCCGACCGTAAGGTTTCCATGTGGAAATGTCTGACAAACCTGTTGAGACCCTTCAGGTCCAGGATAAGCCTCAGCGTTCCATCCTTCTTGGGAACCGTGAACAGATTGGAGTAGAAGCCTTGGCCCTGTTCCTGACGAGGCACAGGGCAAAACAACCCTAACTGCAGGAGTTGCTGCACGGCCATTCTCAGGCCCTGTGCCTTCACTGAGTTCTGGGATATTCGAAACTGAAGAATCTTGAAGGCGGCCTGACTGACAGCTCTATTTTTGTAACCAGGACACCACCTCCTGAATCCACCGATCCGAGACGCGTTGTCTCCAGATATGAGCAAATAGCAGAAGCCGTCCCCCCACCCGGATGGGTGAGGGCGCCTCCTCATGCCTGAGGAGCCTTGGCAGGGGGCTTGGACTTGGATCCCCAGGAGGGATTGGGTCGGCCGCGGGACCTACCTCGTCCCCAGAAATCTCTGCGGCCACCTGAAAATGAAGAGCCTCTTACTCCTCGAAAGGAGTGATAGGCAGAAGAACCCCGAAAGGGTTGCGCAGGCTTCCGTTGCTGAGGGAGTTTACCATCCTCGATCAGGAGGTCCAGACGCTCCCCGAACAACCTGTGCCCCACAAAGGGTATACTAGTGAGTGACTTCTTGGCCGCGGCATCAGCCGACCATTGTCGCAACAAGTGAGCGTCGAAGCGCAACAAGCAGGGCCGAAACCCTGGCACCGAGCCAGACACCATCGTCCATGGCAGAAACAACGAAGGCAATAAAATCCACACCAGCTTTGAGGTCTTTATACTCCTCTGCCCGCTTGCGAGACTTAGCAATATCCACAAGGCGTCTCACCTTCTTTCTGATGGCTAAGGAGACAATAGCGGCGGCACACACAGGGCGAAACCAAGCACCTGTCCGCTGGATCACGTAAGGAAGTGGTATCGGGTGACGGCATAACCGTAGTGTTGGACAATCCCGACACGGGGAAATCCACCTCGGGAGGACGGGACCATAGCCGGACCAGCTCCTCAGGAAAGGGATACCGCCTGTCCAGGCTCTTAGGCACCGACGGTAGCTTGTTAGGCCTTTCCCACTTCTTAAAAATCATATTAGGAAAAAGGGCCTGCTCAGGAAAGCCTCGCCTCTGTCTCTCAGTTCGAAGCAAATCACCCTGCTTCCTATTAGCCGTTTTTGCAGAGACAATGTGCAACGTCTCCGTATCATCAGGGAGCCACGTATCCTCGTCCGAGGAAGAACCAGGCCCGCTGTCATAGCCAGCAGAATAATCCACAGTGGAAATGGTGTCCTCCTGCAACTCGCCTTCCTCCACGGAGCCCAGACCTCCAAAAAGATCATCATTATCATCATTATCCGAGTAAACGGGCTCGATGTGCTGCTTCTTACTCGTGGCCTTTTTAGGAGCCGTTCGCGAGAGCTGTCTCTCAAGGCTGGCCACCGGGAATGCCAAAATCAACTTGGGATCCCCTGCTGGCTTCCCCCTCGCTGGGGGCTGAGTGCAGCAGCGGGGGATCTGGAGAGGCCGCAGGCAATAACGGGCTAGGGGCAGATACGCCCACCAGATCATGCTCCAAAATGCGCTCCTGGTGCAAGTGACACAAACAGTGCTGAGTCCGCCCAGAGGGCTAGCACTGCACATGGGGCAGAGCTTCACCCGCCCAGATGGGGCCCCTAGCTCACTATTCCCAGAAGCCACCATTATGGTGATTAGCAGAGAAAAATCCTTATGCAGGTTACAAGGCACTGACGGCCCAAACCTATGTAGTCCTCCTATATATTCCCTCCTTTTGTGATCCCTCTTAATAAAAAAGGGGGAGGAGGGGGGCGGGGGACCGGGAGGAACCACAACCCACAATCTATCAAAGGGCCCACCTGAAAGACACAAGCAAAAGAAGGGGCCATAAGCATCCCACAGCACATGCGCAATAACAGTAACACAATAGATATTGAGAATAGGGACTCACGACACTGACAGTGAAGCCACACCAGAGGGGTCCCAGGCAGCAAGGCAGGAGAAGCAGAATCAAAATGGCGCCGAGTCAGCATCTCCGAGCGTTCCTCGAGGGTGCGAAAGCAGCATCCGCCTCCTGCCTCCTCATAGCCCGGCGTCTGCCAACGCCAAGATGAAGTGAATCAAAGTCCAGTGACATAATCACACACACACACAGTAATAAAGCTTGTGGGTCAGAGGGAATGAACAGAGGGCAGTAAGTGGTTCCTCCCCCCCCCCATAGGCTCACCATCAGCCTAAGGCCGGCTACCCTTTAGACAGGGTCTGCGGCCCAGAGCCGAGCTCTGCCAAGACACCTGACCAAGAGCTCTGCCAAGACGTTCTTCCTACCATCACAGTTCCGACAGCCGTGGCTGGGAGGCAATAGTGGGTCAACGAGATCAGTGGGAATAGGGTCCGCAGCGACCGATGGGCTAGGAGGCCCCGCTCAGCTGCAATATCCGGGAGAGAGTATCCAACGATCTTCAGCAGCCAGACTGCAAGATGAACACTGGGAAATCATAGTGAGACACCTGCTTTTATAGGGTGCCAGGAGGAGCGACAGCTTTTGATCTTGCAGTCGAGCGCCCCCTGGGGGCGGAATACCCACATGTCATTACTTCTGAGATGACCTGGACTGAATATAGGGAAAATATTTTTTGGAGGTGCAATCCCCTTCCTGGTACCCGACCAACAGCCAAGGAGTGCAGGGGGTATAAGGGGAATACTGAAAAGATGGATCCAGACCTGCCATCAACCTTCAATCCTAAACAACTACTCCATCACGTTTCCTGGAAGGTAACACAAACACTGAGGGCCGGGGCTTTAATACTCCGTTATGTGCTTTCTGTTTATGAAGACACCTGGGGAAAATCATAGGGTCTGCATGTTATAAGCTGTATAGCAGTTTACAGGAGAGATAGCATTGCAGCAGAAAAGTAAAGAATCCATATAGTGAGAGAGGCCAGTCAACTTAATATATGGTATTGATCAGCCCGACACTATTGGCAACCCACTCCCTTCTTTCTGTACGGACAACCAAATATAATATCCCATGCAACAAACGAAGTGCAACACCCCAGCCATAAAGATGGCTATAATAATGGCAAGTGGAAAACAGAGACACAAACTCCTTATATACTGTGTAGAGTTCACGTGTGAGAGATAAGCCTAACAGTGTCTAG
This sequence comes from Gastrophryne carolinensis, assembly GCA_027917425.1. Classification (NCBI taxonomy): domain Eukaryota; kingdom Metazoa; phylum Chordata; class Amphibia; order Anura; family Microhylidae; genus Gastrophryne; species Gastrophryne carolinensis. Next base: position 282,545,216 of record CM051235.1, read on the forward strand.
GCTGGGATAAGTCTTTAAAATAAGATTATCAATATTTGAAAAGTTTACCTCTTTCTGAGACGGAACCGGCACATGAGCAATAAACTTCTGCTGTCCTTCTTCCCATTCTTTTTCAATGTCACTGTCTTCTCCAGACTAAAACAAAACAATGCAGAGCACAGTAATTACTACACTAAACAGGAATTCTGTATAATGATGAAAAGATTACTGGGTTATTTTAGATGGTATTATACATTTATACCATAAAGCATATCTAAATGGCTGGGTGCGGGAGCGAACCTCAGCTGCGGGGCCACTGGAAAGGTGTGCAATTGCAGGTCTGCATGGTGAATCCTAACAACCCCCTAAATGTCACCATGCAAGGGTACACAGTCTAACCAATGCTTAAAAAATGAATCCAATTTTATTGTACACAACATCTACAAAATACATTTAAAACCACTTAAACACATTTACACTAACACTTTGGGGCATCCCAAATGGGCACTTAGCGGTGATAGGTCAACTCTCAGGAGAGAAGATTAAAACTTACGGCTGCTAACCTGACAATGATTAAAAGGGAAGAAGTACATAAGTCACCATCAAGGTTCCTGTTCTGCCATAGGTATTCCCCCTAGTTGGAATAAATAGGCCGACCTAACTTTGGGAAATGTTTTTCCTCTCCAGGGGCATACGTCGTGGGTGCAAGATAAAATTTGCGGCAATTCTGGGTGTAGCATATAACTGTTACATAGTTAATACGGCTGAAAAAAAAAAAAAAAAGACATATGTCCATCAAAGCAGAACAAAACCCAATAGAGTGAAAATCCTATGTTTTGGTCAACCTCAACTAGGCATTTAGAGGTTTTCTAAGAGTCTGATTTAGGGACAGGTTTAATCCACTGGCACTTTTACAAAAGATATTGCTTCTATTAGCGTTTGCCTGCTTTCTCACATTAAATTCTGAAAACACATGAAAGTTTTAACTATATATACCCTTGCATGTTTGATCCAGTCTGAAAGTCTACAAAAAACAGAACACAACAAAATGAAGTGGGGTGTACATGTACAGGCCACGTTTAACCCTTCTAGTGCCAGCTACGTGAGTCTCACATAGCTGACTTTACAGCCCCATAAAAAAAAAAAAAGTAAAAAAGATACAGACTTACCTGACCCCTCGTTTGAAAGTGCCAGCTATTCTCTTCAAGAATCAGCTGTTTGATTTCAGCCCCCGGCCTCTGATCTTCAGGAGGGGGCCCGGAATAGCCCCCCCCCCCCCCCACGCCATCTGAAAGAAAAAAAAAAAAACCACAAACTCACCTGACAGCCCGATCGCTCTCCCCGGGTCTTCTCTTCACCAGGAGGGGCTCCGATCCCCCCCCCCCCCGGACTTACCACTCTTCGGGTGAGGACCCAGCAACGGGCCTCGTCCCGCCCACTTGTGGGAGGAGCGGGGTGACGTCATCCCGCTCCTCAGTGTCACACCCGGGCTCCGATCTGTCACTTGTCAGTAGCGATCGGAGCAGGGAGGGTGGGAGGCAGGGTGGCTCTGATCTCCCTGACTCCCACCCTCCCTGCTCCGATCACTACCGACAAGTGTCATCTGCAGCGGCGCGGGACACTGGATCAGAGGTAAGTATAAGTGAAAAAAGAATAAATAAAGAATTTTTTCTCTGGTGTCTTTTTTTTTTTAACTTAACCCTTTGTGAACTGGTAAGGGGTCCATGAGACCCCTTATACCAGTTCACAAGGCTCTGGGGCTGGCAATCACCTGCGGCTAGCAAATCCCCAGCACTGAAAAGCAGTTAACGAGAAGCCGGGAGAATTAAACAATCCAAACTATCAACTATAACAATGAAAACCACCATACAGGGGATCCAAGAAAATGCAAACCAAGGGTGGGTTGGAGCAGGACGTACTGTATACTCATAATACCAATTCTACAGATGAGTAATCACAGAATTGTATTATTCTTAGTATACAGTAAGTCCTGCTCCAAATATAATACTTACAGTTGGGACATCCAATAGCAGTGTCCAAAAAGTAGGGTGGGATCCCCATGAAAATCAGCAGCAGGAAGTTTAAACCACTGCCGCCTGCACAACCTTTCGGCCAAAAACAGCATCAGCTGAGGCCCTAACATCAACCTTGTAAAACTTTGAAAAGGTATGAACAGAAGACCAAGTAGCAGCCTTGCAAACTTGTTCAACAGAGGCCTGGTGCTGGAAAGCCCAAGAGGCCCCAACAGCCCAAGTAGAATGAGCAGTAAGACGGAAGGGGGGAGTCTTCCCCTTAGTAGAACAGGCCTGAACCACAGCCTGACGAATCCATTTACTGATGGTAGACTTGGCAGGAGCCAAACCCTTCCTAGGCCCGTGAGGCACAACGAAGAGAGCATCAGTCTTCCTGAAAGCCTTAGTGATAACTAGATAATACTTGACGCACCTAACCACATCCAAGGAATGCAAAACCCTCTCCTTGGGGTTACTAGGGTTAGGGCACAAAGAAGGAAGTACAATATCTTGATTCAAATGAAATGCAGACACCACTTTAGGCAGAAAGTCTGGCTTGAAGCGGAACACCACCTTATCCTGGTGTCTCTCATAGTAGGGAGGCTGAATAGATAAAGCAGCCAACTCAGACACACGCCTAACAGAAGTGATAGCTACCAGAAAAACGACCTTGAGCGTGAGAACAGCGAGAGCAGCTTCATGAATAGGCTCAAAGGGAGCACCCTGCAGGGCCGATAAAACCAAATTTAAATCCCAAACAGGTACCATAGGTTTTCGAGGGGGACGCACGTGAGTGAACCCCTGAAAGAAGTTCTTGATCAGGGAATGCTGGGCAAAGGTCTTCTGAAAGAAGATAGACAGGGCCCTGCTCCAGATATAGTACTTACTATCTGGACATCCAATAGCAGTGTCCATAAAGTAGGGTGGGATCCCCAAAGGTAACAACAGACAGGTCCGACCACTGCCGCCTGCAGAACCTTGCGGCCAAAAGCAGCATCAGCTGAGGCCCCAACATCAATCTTGTAAAACTTTGAAAAGGTATGAACAGAAGACCAAGTAGCGGCCTTGCAAACTTGTTCAACAGAAGCCTGGTGCTGAAAAGCCCAAGAGGCACCAATAGCACGAATGGAATGAGCAGTAAGGCGGAAGGGAGGATTCTTCCCTTTAGCAGAATAGGCCTGAATCACAGCCTGATGAATCCACTTGCTGATAGTAGACTTGGCAGGAGCCAAACCCTTCCTAGGACCAGAAGGGACCACAAAAAGAGCATCAGTTTTCCTGAAAGGTGCAGTAGCCACCAGATAGTACTTCAGACACCTAACCACATCCAAAGAGTGCAAAACTCTCTCCTTAGCATTGCTAGGATTAGGGCACAAAGAAGGAAGAACAATATCCTGATTCAAATGAAAGGCAGACACTACCTTAGGCAGAAAATCAGGTTTGTAACGAAACACCACCTTGTCCTGGTGCCTCTCATAGTAGGGGGGCTGAATGGACGGCGCCGCTAACTCAGACACACGCCTGACAGAAGTGATAGCCACCAGAAACACAACCTTGAGCGTAAGAATGGCCAAAGCAGCATCCTGCACAGGTTCAAAGGGAGCACCCTGCAAGGCTGACAGAACCAAGTTCAAATCCCAAACAGGCACCATAGGTTTACGTGGGGGACGCACATGAGTGAACCCCTGGAAAAAAGTCCTGATCAGAGGGTGCTGAGCAAAGGACTTCTGGAAAAAAATAGCCAGGGCAGAAACCTGACCCTTCAGAGTACTGAGTTTGAGCCCCATCTCCAGTAGTAAGCACAAATAGAACTATATTAGTGAGTTTCAATCCAATCCAACGTTTCGGGGGTTACAGCAGGCCCCCTTCATCAGGGTCAACACACAACAAGTGGCACACAGACACAGCACATTATATATACATGAGTAACCAATAGAGTCAGAGTGTGGGCTCACCGCCCACAAGAGCCTAAACAGGCTCTGGGCGCAGCTGCGCCCAGAGCCTGTTTAGGCTCTTGTGGGCGAACGTCATCTTCACTGCCCTCACTGTGACGTCACTTCCGCCTCCTCTCATTGGAGGCCTGGCCAGGCTGTTTTCCTAGCAACCAGCCTGCCAGTACGAGTGTGTTACCAGCTGCTGCTGCCATACAAGTAGTGCAGCACAGCGGTTTTTGCCTGGGGGGGCTCTGCCAGTGAGTATTTTTGATTATTATCTGTTTGATGTGTTCATTATAAGATGCCACTGTCAGTTCTGACAGCAGGCACCGCTGTGACGTCCCTCTGACGTCAGGTGGGCTTTTCTGACTCTGCTATTGGTTACTCATGTATATATAATGTGCTGTGTCTGTGTGCCACTTGTTGTGTGTTGACCCTGATGAAGGGGGCCTGCTGTAACCCCCGAAACGTTGGATTGGATTAAAACTCACTAATATAGTTCTATTTGTGCTTACTACTGGAGTGCTGGTTTTCTCTCGATTTCTGGATTTGCGGTGTCACCGCTAACCGTGCACCCCCTCTCCTATGCTCGATTGGTGTGCAGCGGCATACGATATAGTTGAGCCCCATCTCCAACCCATGCTGCAGGAACTCCAGAATCCTGGGAATAGAGAACACACGACAGGGAAGAAACCTAGACTCACACCAGTCAATGTAGGCACGTCAAACCCTGTAATAAATGGAAGAGGAAGACTTCTTCCTAGTTTTAATCAAAGTATCCACAACCGAGGAAGACAGCCCCTTCTCCATCAAGATGGAGGTTTCAGCAGCCAAGCCGTCAAAGCCAGAGTTTGTAAATTGGGATGGCGTAATGAGCCCTGAGTGATCAGATCTGGCACCAAGGGCAGAGCGTATTGATCTACTGCCAGCTGTACCACGTCTGCGAACCACACTCTTCTTGGCCACCTGGGGGCCACCAGAATTGCTGGCACCCCTTCCAGAGCAATCTTGCACAGAACCCTGCCCAGCAGGGGAATTGGGGGGGGAAGGCATACAGGAACTGAAAGTCCTTCCATGACATTGCTAGCGCATCCGAGGTCAGGGCCAGAGGATCCCTGGACAGAGAGACAAAAGCTGGAAGCTTGTGATTCTGGCAGGACGCAAACAGATCCACATCTGGTTGGCCCCAACGGTGACACAGAGATTGAAACACCCTGCTGCATAGGGACCATTCTCCCTGGCGAGAGGTCCCCCTGCTCAGCGAGTCTGCCAGGTGATTTTCCACCCCCGGGATGTACACAGCTGAAATGAAGTCGACATTGGTCTCCTTCCAAGTCAGGATCCGAGACGCTTCCTGGAGGGCCCCCTTGCTCCAGGTCCCTCCCTGATGATTTATGTAGGCAACTGCCGTCTGGTTGTCCGAGCGCACCTGAACAGGCAGGCCCTGAAGATGAGTAGTCAAGTGAGCCAGAACTAACCTGATCGCCTGCAGTTCCAAGACATTGATAGGTGTGTGGGCCTCCTGAGGGCCCCACCTCCCCTGGAACCGCAGGGACTTCCAGAAACCCCCCCAACCTGACAGACTGGCATCCGTGGCGACCGTCTCCCAGGAAGGGGCAAGAAAGGATCTGCCCCCCAACAGGTTCCTTGAGTCCATCCACCACAAGAGGGACCTCCTGACCAGGGGGGAGAGCACACAGACCCTGTCCAGGGACACTGGGTCCTTGTCCCATAAGGACAATAGGTGAAGTTGCAGAGGCCTCAAGTGGAACTGAGCATAAGGGACCGCTTCGAAGCACGCCACCATCAGGCCCACCAGCTGCATCCCCTGCCTGATGGAGGGATGGGGACAAGCTAGGAGGGAATGAGCCTGTGCAATCAGACTGTCCACCTTCTGCCGAGGAAGGAAGATCCTTGCCTGAACTGTATCCAGACTCATTCCTAGGAATGGCGTTACCAAGGAAGGGGACAGTGAGGACTTGGGGTGGTTGATCACCCATCCAAATTACTCCAGAGTGGACACCACCTGCTGAGTATCCAACCCTGCCTGATGTAGAGACTGGGAAGTGATGAGCACGCGGACGCCCTGACATCTGAGCAGAGACATTACGCCATCCAGCACCTTGGTAAACACCCTGGGAGCTGAAGTGAGGCCGAAGGGCAAGGCCACAAATTGGTAGTGTTGATCCATCAGAGCGAACCTGAGGAACCTTTGATGACCTGGGAACACAGGAATATGAAGGTAAGTATCCTTGATGTCCACAGAGTTCATGAAATCCCCTTGGCGCAGGGAACTGATGGCAGAGCGCAGAGTCTCGATGCAAAAGCGCCTACCCCTGACAAACTTGATGAGAATCTTCAAGTCCAGGATGGGCCTGACAGAACCATCCTTTTTGGGTACTGTGAATAGGTTGGAATAAAAGCCCTTGCCTTTTTCTCTTAAAGGGACCTGGCAGATGACCCCCAGCTCCAGGAGGCCTTGCACTAGCTCCTGAGCTGACACAGGGTCCTGAGGAATCCGGGATCTGATGAATCTTGGAGGGGGATCAGCAGAAAACTCCAACTTGTAACCGGAGGACACTACCTCCTGAATCCACCGGTCTGAGACATGAAGCCTCCAGACGTGAGCGAAGTGCTGCAGCCGTCCCCCCACCCGGATGGGTGAGGGCGCCCCATCATGCCTGAGGGGGCTTGGGAGAGGATTTAGCTTTGGGACCCCAGGAGGAGCCAGGACGTCCACGTCCTCTGCATCTACCCCCGGGCCCCAGGGAAAGACACCCCCCTTCCCTGTCTTGCACCGCGGTAGGGGGAGGAGAAGGAACCCTGACCCCGAAAGGGCCGAGGTTGCCGCCTGCGCTGGGGTAACCTGCCTCCCTTAGCAAAAAGGTCCAGGCGGTCTCCAAACAGACGCAGTCCTTTAAAGGGAAAACCAGTGAGGGCCTTCTTGGCAGCGTTGTCAGCAGCCCACTGGCGCAGCCAAACCGAGCGGCGTATAGCCACCACGAGGGCAGAAGTTCTGGCACACATTCTGATGGTATCATCCAATGCTGATAGGACAAAATTTACAAAAACATCACAACTGGAGAGTGCATTAAACACCTCACAAGGCAAATCATCAGGGGCACTGTCGAGCATATTTCTGATAAGGGTTCTAGTGGCCACAGCAGTAATGGCAGAGGCACAGACCGGGCGCAGCGCCGTCCCCGCACATGCAAAGGCGTGGGATGCCAGCTGATCAATACGCCGGTCTTCGGCATCCCGCAGGGTAGTAGAATCAGGGGAATGCATGACAGAGGTGTTAGATAGCCCTAGGATCGGGGCATCCACCTCGGGGGGGGGGGGGGGGGCGATGACCAACATTTAACCACCTCAGCAGGAAAGGGATACTTCCTATCTCAAAACTTTGGAACCCTGGGAAGTTTACTGGGGCGCTCCCATTCCTTGAGCACAAGGTTATGGAAATGTGCCTGCTCTGGAAATTCCAAACGTGACCTTGCTGTATGGAAAAGCTCCCCTCTTTGCCTGGGAGCCTCAACAGGGAGAGAGATAGACAGAACCTCAAAAATCTGGGTCAATAATCTGTCAGTGTCATCCGGGGCCCAGGGGTCAGAGGCAGAATCATCATGACCCCTTGGTCTCTCATCAGATGAGACTGAATCAGAAAAGAGCTCCCCTTCATCAGACGGGGTATAGCCACACAGATTCCAAAACTCCTCAGTTCCCATAGGGAAAACAGTAACATTAGGCGTCAAGTGCCACTTCTTAGCAGGGGCCTTACGCGCTAAAGACTTCGCAATAATCTGTTCAACAGTAGCCAGTCTAGAAGACACATCAGGCTGAGAATCCCCACTAGTATGCAACTCAGCAGGAGTGAGATTTAAGCTTGGGGGAGTAGGTGAAGTGAAACGAGGTGCAGCCACTGGCAGGCCAGATTGCAATGCAAGCACCTGCTCAGCACAGGGTACACAGACCCGCGCCTTGTCAGTGTGAGGCTGCCCACATGCTACACACAGCCGGTCTTGTCCCAAAGGGACCCCGGTAACATTATCCTGGGATGCCTCCATATGGTGATTATAGCAGCGCTATACGCCGATAGGGAATAACGATATAGAGACCCCGGATGCCCCAATAACCCGCTAGGGACGTGGGAGTATAATTTTTACAAGGCCTACAAGTAATATACTAAAAACAGGGCAGGGAGAAGCCAAGAAGGGTTCGTCCCACCTGAAAGACAAAGCAGACAAGACCTTAAGTACATCGTAACAAAAGTGAAGCAGATAAAGCCGCCCGCGAGGGCACTTACGGACCGCGGTAGGTAGGAGTCTGTCGCGCATAGGCCAACCAAGTCAGAAAAGATGGCGTCGGTATACCTCGAGTAATAGCGATGACGCGGAACGCGCCAAAGACGGGCCCCGCTCCCCCCGAAGAGCGCGAAGCCAGAAAGGCCAACAGCCAATGATGGCGCACCAGCGCCTGAGGTAATGCCGCCGCCAAGCGCGGAACCAAGTCAGCGTGGCGGCGGTAAATTTAAAAGCAATAAAGACAAGTCAGCGCGGCGGCTGACACAAGAATAAAGACATGTGAAAAAGTGAAAGCACAGACTGTATAACATACATATCTATACACATACACACCCCCCCCCTTCTTTTCCCCCGAAGGCTACAAGGAGGATGAGGGAGGACGGCGGCCACTTAAATAGGGCCCACTGATAGGCAGGGGCAATAGTACGGGAGGGGCATCCCATAGAGGCTCACCATAAGCCTGAACCGCCTACCCTTTGGTGGGGGATTGCGGTGGAGCAGCTCTCCTAAGCACCAACGGCGGTGCTGCCTACCTTCACCCGACCAGCACAGCCAAGGCTGGGAGGCATATTATTAGTGGAACGGGTGGGAATAGTCCTACAGGGCCGCAGGTTAATAACCCCGCTCACCTGCGAGTAGAGCCAATTTCTCGTCCTTCGCAGCCAGACTGCAGAGAAATTCTGGGGATTTGTGGGAGGTCCCTGGGTATTTGAGGGGCCGGGAGGAGCCCATTTTCGATGTCTCTGCAGTCCAGCGCCATCTGGCGGAGTATATCCCAACTGTAAGTATTAGATTTGGAGCAGGACGTACTGTATACTAAGAATACACTACAAATTGTAAAAAACAGATTTTTTTTATTTTTTTGCACATATTTGACCCAAAAGTATTGATAATACACTAAAAAAAGGCCAAACAAGACATTTCATGTTGAAGCCCAGACTCTGCTGAAAAGAACAATATATAATTTTCCTGGAAAATCCCTGTTTAAATACAATTTGGTAAGCACACTCAAAAGTAATACCTGGAAAGACTATAGTATAGCGGGTGCATTCATATATAGAGGGGTGAGACACCCCTGATATCCCATATAGAACTAAAAATAGAAGCACACCTACAACTCTATGTGATGCAAAAAGTAACACTAAGATTTATTTAGTACAGAAGTACAGTATGTACAATAGTAACAATGAAGGTTAGGGTCCACTTGAAGGTAGTGAGAATACTGGGTGAAAAACCAACACCATTAGCTTAGCCAATAAATATATACACTATATACAATATACAATAGAAAAGCCGAATACTATATGAAGAAGTTAGAATGAATCCTCTATAGCAGCTGGTATTCGGGAAAGAGATGTTTGTCAGCAAATGGTTAAACAGCTGAAGTGGATGTCAAGAAGTAATAAGGCTTGCTGCCATGCAGAAAAAATACTGTTCTTGAAATAAAGTCTTGTTTTCAAGATTGCTGTACCTGGTGAATATATGCTGAGGCACTCTCACTTTGTTTAAAGGGCTGATAGGCTGCTGTCAAAAACGGAATGGTCCGCACAGGGTTAATCCAGCAGAGAAATGTGGCAAATGCTGTGCTGAGGCTAGCTCCGCTGACACGCGTTTCAGGACTGATCCTTTCTTCAGAGCGTTAGTTCCAGTGAAGGTGGCTGGTGCGGAGGTGAGGAGAGATGCGGTGCCTAGTGTTGGCTGCCGCAGCAGCTGTTTAAATGTGCGCAGGAAGCGCGCGAATCCCCCCCGGGCCGGCCCGTGTGGCGTGGGCGTGGCGCGAGCGTCGCTCGCGTCACCGCACGTCACATCCGGTGACGCGCGTGTGCTTCTATTTTTAGTTCTACCTGGAAAATCCCTGGAAATCCCTTAAAAAAATCAAGGTTGAACATGTATAGCTCAAAAACGTGAAAAGTAGTCTGGCAACAGAGTGTGACAAAAAATCTAGGTAGGCTGGCACTTAAAGGGTTAATGCATGCAAGGAGAATTTAAAAGGGGAATTTATGCCTGTGAAGCAGCCATGTGCCCATTTCTACACACGAGGCGGACTGTGATGGAAGTTGGCCCTAGACAGAAAGCATAAACATTGGAGGCATTAAGAGAGGTAATTGAAAGGAAGAAGCAAATGAGCTATGAGCCAGGGCATGGAGTGTAGTAGGCCGGGGGGTCAGAGCTTTCCTCACTCTACCTGTGCCTACTGTTGGCACTGTCCTGTCAGCATCTGCAGCTGTTGGATCTGCTGTCACAGCTGCCTCACGCCCCACTGTAGAGGCGAGAGGGACACTGTAAAGTCCCCCCCCCCACCCCCAACAATAGCGCTAAGGCGCAGCTCTAGCTTGCTTCTCGTTATTTCACCAATGGCAGGTACACTGCCACATTTAGAAGCTTTGACCCCCCCTTACAAATTGAAGGTAAAATCCAATAGTGCTCACTTACCATGATGTTCATCACCTTACAACCTAAAATTGTCCAGCCTTAAATTTGATAAGGTAAGGGAGCGCCATTAGATTATACAATCAAATACTGTCTGACTAACTTATATCTACTGTACGTACCATTTAATATTGCCCACAGTCCAATCTGTATAATCTTATGATATGCACTTACTGTACCTGACATTCTTTATTTAACAGTTCAGTTCTGCCCACCCACCTTACATTTTGCTGTACAAACTAATGCAGCCCAAATAGCTTTGTGAATAGAAGTATTTATAGATGCTCTAAAGTAGGGATGCACAACCATGCAGCCCGCACTGCCGTCAGTTGCAGTCCCCGGCATCTTCTAACGCTACCTCTACCCATCTCACCTCTTACCACCTCATCTTTTCCCCATCTTCCCCCTCTGCCCACCTCACCTCTTTCTGCCTCACCACTGCCCATCCCAAAACTTGTAGCCTCGCCTCAGCCAACATCAACTCTGTTCATCTCCCGTCTTCCCACCTCACCTTTGCCCACTTTTTGCCATCTCACCACTTACTCACCTCAAATATCCTGCTTCACCCCTGCCCACTTCTTTACCATATCACCTCTGCTCACATCATCTCTATCTAGCTCTGCTCATCACTTTCTGCCCTCATACCTCTACCAAATAAAAGCATATACAAACTTGCCCGCAGTGATCTATTTGCGTTTTCTCTGCTTACATTCTAGTGCGGCCCTTAGACCCAAAAAGGTTGTGCAGGGCTCTAAAGGTTTCCTTTCATTAGCCAGCATTTAACAGTGTATGCCTTTGTGGCTAAAATACTACTCCAAGATACTAGCACAAGTATTTTTACTCTTATGGAAAAAATGTACCTGGGTGTATGAAAGCACTGACTGGCACTTGGCTGAGGGTCAATGGCAAATAATGCCAAACTTGCCAGAGGAAGTAAAAAACTTAGTAATTTATTTTTGTCTGCCAAAGATTAATCCTATTTTAGGATATCCGTTTTAATAACAGAATGGAAAATTACATTCATGGTCGTTCCCTATAAGATGCCCAGCATAGGTCTAGGAGGAGACCTGGCAAAATACCATTTTGTGAATACTCACCTGTAAAATGGGTATTATAAGTATGTCACACACCCCGCTTCAGATAGTCATTACACTTGGGTTATACCGACCTGTAGAGGGCGATCTTGCAGAGATGTCATGAAAAAAAGGGAGCCCCTCCGGGTCCATAAATACCTGGTACCTCCCACTCATTCCCCAGTATTTAATACAGCAGTAAAGGGACCAGGAAGAGCCAAAATAACCAGTAACAGTAAAAAAGGTTCACCATAGAAAGGATCCAGAATACCAAAGGGCGGGGTGAAGCGGGGTGTGTGACATACTTATAATACCCATTTTACAGGTGAGTATTCACAAAATGGTACTATTCTAAGTATGTGACACACCCCGCTTCAGATAGTCATTACACTTGTGAAATCCAATAGCAGTGTCCATAAAGGGCGGGGATCCAAAACAAGGCAACAATGCACAAACTTAAACCACTGCAGCTTGCAGAACTTTGCGGCCAAAAACAGCATCCGCTGAGTCCCGCACATCAACCTTGTAAAACTTGGCAGGAGCCAAACCTTTCCTAGGCCCGGAAGGCACCACAAAAAGGGCGTCAGTCCTACGAAGAGAGGAAGTAGCCACCAAATAGTACTTCACACAGCGAACCACATCCAGAGAATGCAAAACCCTCTCCTTGTCATTGCTGGGCTTAGGACACAAGGAGGGTAGAACAATGTCCTGATTAAGATGAAAGGCAGAGACCACCTTAGGAAAGAAATCTGGCTTGAAGCGGAAAACAACCTTGTCCTGATACCTCTCAAAATAAGGAGCCTTAATGGACAAAGCCGCCAACTCCGATACACGCCGAACGGAAGTGATGGCAACCAAAAACGCAACCTTCTGAGTAAGCGTAGAAAGAGCAATATCCTGCAAAGGTTCAAAAGGAGGACCCTGAAAGGCAGAGAGAACCAAATTCAAATCCCAAACTGGGAGCAAAGGCTTCCTAGGAGGCCGCACATGCGTAACCCCCTGGAAAAGGGTCTTAACCAGAGGATGAAGAGCAAAAGACCGCCAGGGCAGAAACATGCCCTTTCAGCGTACTAAGCTGCAAACCTAGGTCCAGACCATGTTGCAGAAATTCCAAAACCCTAGGGATAGAAAACGCCCTGCAAGGCAAGACCCGGACCTCACACCAATCAATGTAAGACCTCCAAATCCTATAGTAGATGGCAGAGGAAATACCATTTTGTGAGTACTCACCTGAAAAATGGATATTGTTGGTGTGCCACACACCCCGCTTCACTTCTTAAATATTCATCACTTCATGGGTTAATCCACCGCAGGTGACGTAGTGCAGAGAGGAAGTCTTGTAACGAGCCCCCTTCCGGCCTATATATACCTGGTACCTCCCTTCAATCACCAGTATATTCAAAAAGCAGTAAAACAAGGTACCAGTATTCCACCAGTAACCTCCAAAATCAATTTTGATATAAATAAAAAAGGGCTTCACCATATAAATGCTTCGGTAATACCGAAAAGGGCGGGTGTGAAGCGGGGTGTGTGGCACACCAACAATATCCATTTTTCAGGTGAGTACTCACAAAATGGTATTATTCTTGGTGTGCCACACACCCCGCCTCACTTCTTAAATATTCATCACTTCATGGGACATCCAAAAGCAGTGTCCACAAGGGAAGGGCATCTCAAGGTCAGGTGAAGCATAACTTAAATGACTGCAGTCTGCAGAACTTTGCGGCCAAAAACAGCATCCGCTGAGGCCCGCACATCAACTTTGTAAAACTTAGAAAAAGTGTGAACAGAAGACCAGGTGGCGGCCTTACAAACCTGTTCAACAGAAGCTTGGTGCTGAAAAGCCCAAGACGCCCCAACAGCGCGAGTGGAATGAGCAGTAATACGAAAAGGGGGAACTCTTCCCTTAGCAGAATAGGCCGCAGTAACGGCCTGACGTATCCACTTGCTAATGGCAGATTTGGCTGGTGCCAAACCCTTCTTAGGCCCATGGGGCACAACAAAAAAGGAATCCGTCCTACGGAAAGGAGACGTGATAATCAAGTAGTACTTAACACAGCGTACTACATCCAAACAATGCAAAACCCTCTCTTTGTCATTCTTAGGATTAGGACACAAGGAGGGAAGAACAATATCTTGGTTCAAATGAAAAGCAGAAACAACCTTAGGAACAAAGTCTGGCTTGAACCGAAAGACCACTTTATCCCGATGCCTCTCGAAGTAGGGCGCCTGGATAGTTAAGGCCGCCAATTCTGAGACACGCCGGACAGAAGTGATCGCTACCAAGAAGACAATCTTCTGAGTCAGGGTAGACAAAGCAATATCTTGCAAAGGTTCAAAAGGAGGAGCCTGAAGAGCCGAAAGAACCAAATTCAAATCCCAAACAGGGAGTAATGGTTTCCTGGGAGGCCGCACATGCGTAACCCCCTGGAAAAAAGTTTTAACTAAAGGCTTAAGTGCAACACGCTTCTGAAAAAAGACAGATAAGGCAGAGATCTGCCCTTTCAATGTACTTAGCTGGAGACCAGAGTCCAGCCCTGATTGTAAAGACTCCAGAATCCTGGGGACCGAAAGGACCCTACAAGGAAAAGATCTTGTCTCACACCAAGTGATATAGGCTTTCCAAGTCCTATAGTAGGTGACGGAAGAAGACTTCTTCCGGGCACTGATCAGAGTCTTAATGACTGAATCAGAAAGACCCTCCTCCTTCAGGATGGAGGTTTCAGCCGCCAGGCCATCAAACCCAGCGCTGGTAAATTGAGGTAACACAATTGACCCTGAGTGAGCAGATCGGGCCGAAGAGGCAGAATGAACTGGTCCACTGCCAGCCAAACGATGTCTGCGAACCTTATTCGTTTTGGCCACTTTGGGGCCATGAGAACGGCGTACACCCTTTCCAGAGCCAACTTCTGAAGAACTCTGCCCAGCAAGGGCCACGGAGGAAACAGGTATAGAAATCCCAGAGCTCCTCAGTTCAGGGACCTGACGTCCACTGTCAGAGCCAGAGGATCCCGGGAGAGAGACACGAAGCTCGGGAGCCTGAGATAGAGATGAGGGGCCCACAGGTCCACCTCCGGAGTCTCCCATTGGAGACACAATAAGAGAACCACCCGAGGATGGAGAGCTTATTCTTCCAGGCGGGGAGAGCACTTGCTCAACCGGTCCGCTACCTGTTCCATCACCTCTGGAATGTAAACCGCTGAGAGACAGGGAACATGGAACACTGCCCATGTCTGGATCAGGGACATTTCTCTGATGGGTAAGTGGGGCCTCCACTGCCCCTGAAGCCGCAGCTCCTTCCAGAATCTGTCCCATCCTGACAGACCGGTGTCCGTGGTGACACCTCTCCAAGGGAGGGTCAGGAAAGACCTGCCCTATACAAGATTGGTCGAGACCAATCACCACAGGAGGAACTGCCGTACACGGGAGGACAATTGGAAGGACTGATCCAACAACAGAGGTTGCTGGACCCAACACGCTAGCAGAAATAGCTGAAGTGTTCTTGTGCGAATTTGGGCAAAAGAAAGACACACAGCGTCTTGATGAGAGTTCAGGCCGGGATGAACCGACCCCTGAATGGACCGCGAGGGAGGGTGAGACTCGAATTCCAGGTTGTGACCTGTCGACACTACCTCCTGGATCCATCTGCCCAGAACCACATGGTTCCAATGGTAGAAGTGTCGCAATAGTCCCCCCACCCGCACGGGTGAGGGCAGCCCCTCATTGCTGAGTGGGTTTATCAGCAGGCTTGGGCTTGGTACCCCAGGACTGAGTGGGCCGGCCACGGCCCCTCCCCCGAGTCCAACCTGCGCCACTGGCAGCGGGAAAGGACGTACCTTTTCCCGCTCCGAACCTTTGAAAGGAAGGCCTACCGGAACTTGTCCCCCTGAAGGGACCACGAGGCCTTTTGCGTTGTGGCATCTTACCATCTTTTGCGACTGAATCAATTTTCTCCCCAAACAGACGCAACCCCAAAAAGGGGAGGGCTGTGAGTACCTTTTTGGAAGCCGTGTCTGCTGACCACTGACGCAGCCATACTGACCTGCGAATAGCCACCAGCATAGCTGCCGCCTTGCTACTCATAGTCAGCGCATCGTCCTGAGTGGCCAGGACATAAGCCACAAAAGATTCACACTGCTTAAGTGCAGTGAACTGTTTGCAAGCGGGATCAAGATCCTCATATAGCCCCTGAATTAGGGACTTAATTGCCAATAGAAGAAGGGCTGAAGCACATACCGGGCGCAATGCTGACCCGGAATAGATAAAACCATGTCGAGCGTATTGGTCAATCCTGCGATCTTCCCCATCTTTGGGGACAGTGGTCTCAGCAGATTGTACCATAGCCGAGCTGGAGAGTCCTAGTACAGGGGTATCGACGTCCGGAGGGACAGACCACAGCCTCACCAATTCTGGTGGAAAAGGATAACGCTTTTCCCAACTGGAAGGAATTCCAGATAACCGTGTGGGATGTTCCCATTCCTTAAGAACCACCCTCTCAAAGTGGTGCTGTCTGGGAAAAACCAAACTCGGCTGAGGCTCTTTAAATAACTGACCCTTTGGCGGGGCGGCCGCCTCAGGCGTATCTAAACTCAAAATATTAAACATTTGAGCCAGAATGGAGGGGGTGTCAAAAACAACCCCCTCTGACCAATCGCCGATCTCATCAGCCACATGCTGACCTGTCTGTTCATCTGACTCCGACGGGAGTTCATCCTCGTCAGGGGATCCATCGGACCATTCCACAGGTTCACAAAACTGGTCCTGTGGAGCCGAAGGTACCGGAGTCAGGTGCCTTCGTTTTGTAGCGGTTTTAAACGCTGCTTTAACGGGCATCATTTTCCGGGGGCAGGGCTGTGCTGCTGCCTCGGAATGCGAATCCCCACTTTTAACAGTGTCATGCGGGGTCCGGAATAGGGATAGAGAGGTAGGAGATGATGAAGGATGCGATGGCACCGCAGCCGAAGCAACGGACTGGCGCGCAATAGTCTGTTTTGCACAAGGGATGCAAATAAAGATATCATCAGCTGGGAGTGGAACCCCACCAAACGGAACAGCAGAACCGTTTCCGGAATCTACGGAAGCCTCCATATGGTGATTTATGGTATTCGCAATAATGGGACTTTTAAGGCATAAGCCGACCCGGGATGCCCCTTTATTTTAGTAATGTCCCGGAAGGGAGGATTTATATAAAATTTTTTTTTTTTTTTTTTTTTTTTTTTTTAAGTTTAGGTCCCCTTTAATAGAAACTATATATATATATATACTTATATATAGTCTATGTATATAAACATTCAAATCAATCCCAATAATTAGCCAGGCACATAGAGCCGGAGGGCTAGCATAAGCAGGGATCCCAGGATCTGCAAGGCAAGAAAACAACCATCAGATCCTTCACATGTGTATAACATATAAGTATGGCACCAAGTGCCCTTAAATGACGCCCCCTTGATAATAGTGATTTCTCACTGTATTATTAAACAATATCTCCCATTTAACGGCCCCAACGGGAGGGGCCGCTTACCTGTACCGCAATCAGCCGGTAAGCCTGCAGCCAGCAGCCATGAGCCGGCAGAAGACAAAGTGCGGCCGTGCGCCCACGTGCCTTCCTGTTTTGAAGGAAGCTGGGACGCTGGGCCCGCCGCTGACGCCGCATGACGTCGGCGCCGCGCCCCCGGCGCCGCGTCAGCGGGCCCGCCCCCCCCCCCCCTACGCTGATCAGCTGGAACACTTTACAGCTGATCACAGCACGTGCGTCCAGGCAGCGGAGGGGGGAGGGTAAAAACCGCATGTGCTGACAAAGCTCAATGAATGCCAGGCGAGGAGAGGGGGTAGGGGGCCACAAGCAACCAACTGCCAGAGAGGTGGCCAGCCCATACCCAGCGCAAGCTGCCCTAAAGCAGACCCAAAATATACACATGCTACAGTGAATGTATAAACATGACATATATGTTAACATGCAGTGATACAGTGAAACACACATACTAAAGCACACCCTCACCACCCCCCCAACGGGAGAGAAAGGGGCTACGGGGACCCTCGGGACAGGGGCATCCCATTTCCGGATCACCATGCCGGTTCGCCGCATTGCCCCACGCATGAGGTCGAGCGGTAGGAGATAAGCTCCTAGGCACTTATAGTGCCATCTACCATTTGCCCGGTGAGCAGCCAAGGCTGGGAGGCTTCCTATTTCACCATAAAGGTATACAAACTCAAACCGGGCAGAAATAGACCAAAAGGGGGGTGGCGGGGTAAGAATACCCCGGCCTACCTGTAAGCAGGAGACTTCCAACTTCTGACTTGTCAGCAAGCAGAGAGAAAAAATACTGGTGATTGAAGGGAGGTACCAGGTATATATAGGCCGGAAGGGGGCTCGTTACAAGACTTCCTCTCTGCACTACGTCACCTGCGGTGGATTAACCCATGAAGTGATGAATATTTAAGAAGTGAAGCGGGGTGTGTGGCACACCAAGAATAGACTTTTTTTCTAGCCCTAACCAGAGTCTGAATGACAGCATCAGAAAGACCTTCCTCCCTCAAGATGGAGGTTTCAGTAGCCACGCCATCAAAGCCAGCGTTGGTAAATTGGCGTAGAGCAGTGGACCCTGAGTGAGCACATCCGGCAGAAGGGGCAGATCTAACTGATCCTCTGCCAACCTTACCACGTCTGCGAACCAAACCTGTCTTGGCCATCTTGGAGCCACCAGAATTGCTGATGTGCCCTCTAGGGCCAGCTTGCGCACCACTTTGCCCACCATGGGAAACGGAGGGAACAGGTACAAAAAACCCAGATCCCTCCAGTTCAGAGACATGGCATCCGCAGACAGAGCCAGCGTAACCCGCAAGAGAGGCACAAATGCTGGAAGCTTGTGATTGTGACGAGAGGCAAAGAGGTAAAGCTCCGGAGTCCCCCACCGGTGGCAAAGCGACCGAAACACCTTGGGGCTGAGCGACCATTCCCCCCGGCGAGATGAGCACCTGCTCAGGGAGTCCGCCTCCGTGTTCTCCACTCCCGGAATGTACACCGCTGAGATGCACGGGACATTGCTCTCTGCCCAAGCCAGGATCAAAGACACTTCCCTGAGGGCACGCCTGCTGCGAGTCCCTCCCTGGTGATTGATGTAGGCGACCACCGTCCGATTGTCCGACCAAACTTGAACCGGTAGGCCCCTCAACTGATGAGTCAAGCGAGCCAGAACCAACCTGATAGCTCTCAGCTCCAGAACATTGATGGGATCATGAGCCTCCTGAGGCCCCCACAGTCCCTGAAACTGAAGATCCTTCCAAAATCCCCCCCCCCAACCTGACAGGCTGGCATCCGTGGTGACCGTCTCCCAACGAGGGGTCAGAAAGGATCTGCCCCCCATCAGATTGCTCGGTTCCAGCCACCACCGAAGGGAATGCCGAACCCGGGGGGACATCAGAAATGACTGATCCAATGACAACGGGGACCCGTCCCAGGCCGCTAATAGATGGAGCTGGAGCATCCTTGTGTGAAACTGGGCAAAGGGAACCGCCTCGAACGATGCCACCATCAATCCCACCAGTCCCATCCCCAGCCGGATGGACGGCGAGGGATGGATAGAAGACGCTGAGTCAATTCCTGAATCAAAAGAACCTTGGGCCGGGGGAGGAACACCCTGGACTGAGAAGTATCCAGAGACATTCCCAGGAACACCACCACCCTGGATGGAGAGAGGCAGGACTTGGGATAGTTGATCACCCAGCCGAATCTCTCCAGGGTGGCTACCACAGTCCTGGTGTCTAGCTCCGCCTGGCCAAGAGAGGATGCCATAATAAGAAGATCGTCCAGATAAGGCACGATGCGGATGTATATATACATGTGCAGGTCAAGCAATGGCTGTTATAATAACAACACGCTAAAGTATAATGCAGAGTTAGCAGGCAGTGCCTGAAATAATGAGGCCGCAGGGGCCACTCACGCGATCAGCCTTGGAGACCTGAGAAGCAGAGGGAGAGAAGGGCAGGCCGGCGCGGTGCGCGCGACGCGCCCGGCCCCCCTCCCCTGACGACATTGCCGCTCCCGGCCAGTGGCCGGGCTCCGCAGCGGCGCCAAGAGCATGGGGGGCGGGCCGTCGGCGAGCGCGCAGAGCGCCCAACCCCGCCCCCTGCACAAACCGTACCTGAGGGGAAGAAGCTCCCCGCCGAATGTCACAACGGCCGACACTGCGGCACAGCCAGCGCCGGCAGATACTGTTCAAAGAAAAAAAGCGCCCAGTGAACACACGCACCCACACACGCACAGCTGAGACAAAAACGCGTTAGTTTAAACGGAAGATGCGCCCAGTGAACGCACTCACCCACACACGCACAGCTGAACAAACACGTTAAGAGAGAAGGGGACCCTACGCTGCCCCCCCTCTAAGGAGCAAGGGCCATCCGGGAGAGGGGGAATCCACGCTGGAAGGTAGAAGGGCAAGGGACAGGACATCCCTAACCGGGATCACCAGCCCGGTAAAACCGCCTACCCCTTAGTATGGGGTCTCACGGTGAAGCGTAGCTCCTAAGCACCCTTAGGTGCTGTCTACCCTTGCCCGAACCAGCAGCCTAGGTTGGGAGGCAAGGTGAATACTAAGACAAAGGGTCCAGGCAGAAATAGACTAACACGCGGGCCGGGAGTTACCCCGGCTACCTGCAAGGAGGAGACATCATCTTCTGACTTGCTCGCCGTCTGCAGAGATGAAAGACTGGGGAATGAGTGGGAGGTACCAGGTATTTATGGACCGGGAGGGGCTCCCTTTTTTTCATGACATCTCTGCAAGATGGCCCTCTACAGGTCGGTATAACCCAAGTGTAATGACTATCTGAAGCGGGGTGTGTGACATACTTAGAATACATTTGTAGTAAACTCCTTGGCTTTGGCCTGTTGTTGCAGCATCTGATAGGACACTTTGGCTTCGCTCAGTGTTATGCTATAGGAGCACCGTATCCCAAACTGCGGTACGCACACCCCAAGGGGTACATAACTGGGTTCAGGGGCACACCAACAAGGGGGGAACGACTGGTTTGGTTTATTATTTTAACAGTGAAATAATACATTTCTGTGATTACTCACCTGTAGAATTGATATTATGAGCATACAGTACGTCCTGCTCCAGATAAGATTCATAACACATGGGAATTACTCCGCCAGATGGCGCTGGACTGCAGAGACAGCGAAATTGGCTCTTCCCGGCCCCTGAAATACCCGGGGCCTCCCACAAATCCCCAGCATTGAAAAGCAGTTAAGGAGAAGCCGGGAGAATTCAAACAGAACCAAACTGGTAACTATAACAATGATAATCACCATACAAGGGATCCAGGATAATACAAAACCAAGGGTGGGGTGGAGCAGGACGTACTGTATACTCATAATATCAATTCTACAGGTGAGTAATCACAGAGTTGTATTATTCTTAGTATACAGTACGTCCTGCTCCAGATATAGTACTTACTATCTGGACATCCAATAGCAGTGTCCATAAAGTAGGGTGGGATCCCCAAAGGTAACAACAGACAGGTCCGACCACTGCCGCCTGCAGAACCTTGCGGCCAAAAGCAGCATCAGCTGAGGCCCCAACATCAATCTTGTAAAACTTTGAAAAGGTATGAACAGAAGACCAAGTAGCGGCCTTGCAAACTTGTTCAACAGAAGCCTGGTGCTGAAAAGCCCAAGAGGCACCAATAGCACGAGTAGAATGAGCAGTAAGACAGAAGGGAGGATTCTTCCCTTTAGCAGAATAGGCCTGAATCACAGCCTGACGGATCCATTTGCTGATAGTAGACTTGGCAGGTGCCAAACCCTTTCTAGGACCAGAAGGGACCACAAAAAGAGCATCAGTTTTCCTGAAAGGTGCAGTAGCCACCAGATAGTACTTCAGACACCTAACCACATCCAAAGAATGCAAGACCCTCTCCTTAGGATTACTAGGATTAGGGCACAAGGAAGGAAGAACAATGTCCTGATTCAAATGAAAGGCAGGCACTACCTTAGGCAGAAAATCTGGCTTGAAGCTAAACACCACCTTGTCCTGGTGTCTCTCATAGTAGGGTGGCTGGATGGAGAGCGCCGCCAACTCAGAAAACACGCCTAACAGAAGTGATAGCCACCAAAAAGACAACCTTGAGAGTAAGAATGGCCAGGGCAGCCTCCTGCACAGGTTCAAAGGGAGCACCCTGCAAGGCAGACAAGACCAAGTTAAAATCCCAAACAGGCAACATAGGCTTACGTGGAGGACGCACATGAATAACCCCCTGGAAAAAAGTCCTGATCAGAGAATGCTGACTTCTGGAAGAAAACAGCCAGGGCAGAAACATGGCCCTTCAGAGTACTGAGTTGGAGCCCCATCTCCAACCCATGCTGCAGGAACTCCAGGACCCTGGGAATAGAGAACACACGACAGGGAAGAGACTTCGACTCACACCAGTCAATGTAGGCACGCCAAACCCTATAGTAAATGGAAGAAGACGACTTCTTCCTAACCTTTATCATGGTAACAGAGGCAGACAGCCCCTTCTCCATCAAGATGGAGGTTTCAGCAGCCAGGCCATCAAAGCCAGAGTTTGTAAATTGGGATGGCGTAAGTGACCCTGATTGAGCAGATCTGGCACCCTGGGCAGAGCGTACTGATCTACTGCCAGCTGCACCACGTCTGCGAACCACACTCTTTTTGGCCACCAGTATTGCTGGCACCTCCTCCTGAGCTATCTTGCGCAGAACCCTGCCCAACAGGGGGAATGGAGGAAAGACATACAGTAGCTGAAAGTCCTGCCAAGGAGCATCCGCGGCCAAGGCCAGAGGATCCTGGGACAGGGAGACAAAGGCCGGGAGCTTGTGATTGTGACGGGACGCAAACAGATCCACATCTGGTTGGCCCCAACGGTGACACAGAGATTGAAACACCCTGTTGCAGATGGACCATTCTCCCAGACGAGAGGTCCTCCTGCTCAGAGAGTCTGCCTGCAGATTCTCCACCCCCGGGATGTACACAGCTGATATGCAGGGAACATTGGCCTCCGCCCAGGCCAGGCCCAGAGACACTTCCTGGAGGGCCCTCTTGCTCCGGGTCCCTCCCTGATGATTGATGTAGGCAACTGCCGTCTGATTGTCTGAGCGTACCTGAACAGGCAGGCCCCGAAGGTGAGGAGTCAACTGAGTCAGAACCAACCTGATCGCCCTCAGTTCCAGAATGTTGATAGGTGTGTGGGCCTCCTGAGGGCCCCACCGCCCTTGGAACTGCACGTACTTCCAGAAACCCCCCCCCCAACCTGTCAGACTGGCATCCTTGGTGACCGTCTCCCAGGAGGGGGCCAGAAAGGATCTGCCCCCCCAACAGGTTCCTGGAGTCCAGCCACCATAAGAGGGACTGCCTGGGGGGAAGCACAAAGACCTGGTCCAGGGACGCAGGAACCTTGTCCCATACTGACAAGAGGTGAATTTGCAGAGGCCTCATGTGAAACTGAGCATAAGGGACCGCCTCGAAGCACGCCACCCTCAGGCCCACCAGCTGCATTCCCTGCCTCATGGAAGGATGAGGACAAGACAGCAGGAACTGAACCTGCGCAATCAGACTGTCCACCTTCTGCTGAGGAAGAAAAATCCTTGCCTGAACTGTATCCAGATTCATTCCCAGGAAGGGAGTCACCAAGGAGGGGGACAGAGAAGACTTGGGATGGTTGATCACCCAGCCAAATGACTCCAGAGTGGACACTACCAGCTGAGTATCCAACTCTGACTGATGTAGGGACTGGGAAGTGATGAGAATGTCGTCCAGGTAGGGCAGCACGCGGATGCCCTGAGACCTGAGCAGAGCCATCACTCCTGCCAGCACCTTGGTGAACACTCTGGGAGCTGAAGTGAGACCAAACGGCAATGCCACAAATTGGTAGTGCTGATCCTCCAGAGCGAACATGAGGAACCTTTGATGACCTGGAAACACAGGAATATGAAGATAAGCATCTTTGATGTCCACAGACGTCATGAAGTCCCCTGGACGCAGGGAACTGATGGCAGAGCGCAGCGTTTCCATGCAAAAGCGCCTGCACCTGACAAATTTGTTGAGGATCTTCAAGTCCAGGATGAGCCTGACTGACCCATCTCTTTAGGGCATGGTGAAAAGGTTGGAATAGAAGCCCTTGCCCCTTTCTCGTAAAGGAACCTGACAGATGACCCCCAGCTCCAAAAGGCTTTGCACCGCCAGCACTAGAGCCTGAGCTGACACAGGGTCCTGAGAAATCCGGGGTCTGATGAATCTTGGGGGCGGCCAGGCAGCAAACTATCTTGTAACCGGAGGACACTACCTCCTGAATCCACCAGTCTAAGACATGAAGCCTCCAGACGTGAGCAAAGTGCTGAAGCCGTCCCCCCACCCGGATGGGTGAGGGTGCCCCTTCATGCCTGAGGGGGCTTGGGAGAAGACTTAAGCTTGGAGCCCCAGGAGGAGCCAGGGCGACCACGTCCTCTGCCCCTACCCCAGAAATCTCCTCGGGCCCCGGTAAGGGAGACCCCCTTCCCCTGTCTGGCACCATGGTAGGGGGAAGAAAAGGAGCCCTGACCCTGAAAGGACCAAGACTGGCGCCTGTGCTGGGGTAACCTGCCTCCCTTAGCAAACAGGTCCAGGCGGTCCCCAAACAGGCGTAGTTCTTTGAAGGGAAAACCAGTGAGGGCTTTCTTGGCAGCGTTGTCAGCAGCCCACTGGCGCAGCCAAACCGAGCGGCGTATAGCCACCACAAGGGCAGAGGTTCTGCCGCACATTCTAATGGTATCATCCAAGGCAGAGAGAACATAAGTCACAAAAACCTCACAACGAGAGCGTGCATTAAACTCCGCACTTGACACATCATCAGGGGCACCATCAAGGATACTTCTAAGCAGGGTCCTAATAGCCAAAGCCGTAATGGCAGAGGCACAGACCGGGCGCAGCGCCGTCCCCACACATGCAAAGGCATGGGACGCCAGCTGATCAATGCGCCTGTCCTCAGCATCCCACAGCGTAGTAGAGTCAGGGGAGTGCACGACAGAGGTGTTAGATAACCCTAGGACCGGGGCATCCACCTCTGGAGGGGATGACCAACGCTTCACCACATCAGCAGGAAAGGGATACCTCTTATCCCAACTCTCAGGTACAGAACCCCATAAGTGACATGTAAAATGACATAGGGTAAATAAAGCCGCCCGCGAGGGCACTCACGGACCGCGGTAGGTAGATGCCAGTCACGCAGCAGCCAGATCCAGAGAAAATGGTGCCGGGTATACCTCGAGGGGCGGGCCGCGGAGACAGTGACGCCCGCCCCGAAGAGCAAAAGCAACCAGTGCAACCATGTCAGTGCGGCGACTGACACCAACCAGAAAAGCATAATACAGTGAAGCACCAAGGTAAATTCACATATACACCCCCCCCCCCCCCCCCCCCCGAGAGCTACGAGGGAGGGCAGCAGCCACTTAACATAGGACCCACCGATAGACAGGGGCAAGGGCATCCCATAGAGGCTCACCATATGCCTATACCACCTACCCTTTGGTGGGGGATTGCGGTGGAGCAGCGCTCCTAAGCACCTGACAGCGGTGCTGCCTACCATCACCCGACCAGCGCAGCCAAGGCTGGGAGGCACATTAATAATGGAATGGGTGGGAATAGTCCTACAGGGCCGCAGGCTAATAGCCCCGCTCACCTGCGAGAAGAGAGGCATCTTTTTGTCCTTCGCAGTCCAGACTGCAGAGAAGATCTGGGGATTTGTGGGAGGTCCCGGGTATTTGAGGGGCCGGAAGGAGCCAATTTCGCTGTCTCTGCAGTCCAGCGCCATCTGGCGGAGTAATTCCCATGTGTTATTAATCTTATCTGGAGCAGGACGTACTGTATACTACGAATATTATGCCTGCTTGCTTTAAAAGTACTAAAAAGGCCTGTCGCCTACTTATTTTGGTATTATTCATTCATATTATTTATTCAAGTGCTCACCCCCTTGGAAATAACTGTTTGCAACTTCTTGCCTCTAGGTGGTACCTGGCGTAAAAGGCTCAACAACCACTGCTATAGAGCATGCACAGTACTACCGATAGGGAAACGGGTTAGGCCAAGTAGCCTTGATGTGCACCTACTGCACTATAGATTACAGCTGATCTCTTGAAAACCAGCAGTTACCCCTATAACAAACAAAAAAGTTAATGCATAAAATGATGAAGACTTGTGCTAATGGGAAATAAAAGGCATAGGGCACTATTTGCAATTCCTACAAAGAATGAAAGTGCTATATGGACATATAAAAATGTGTATGTGTTTAATTATATTATATTATAAAGTCAAATTAAAAAAACGTTTTGCCGTAGAGAGAAATATACTATTGGAAAGATACCTGTATAGCCTAATCCCTAATAAATATAAACAATATATGCGGCTATGCAGCATTCTAATATGACCTGTTGGCCTTACTCAGATTGTTTTGCCCAGCTCACATGATCAGTCCCATGTGGGCATGTCATGTGAAGTGGCCATGTGTTACCTACAATACGTGGACCAGCTCTAATCAGATCACTTCATTAAAGACCAAAGTCTGATGAAGTAATGTTTCAGTGTAAATATTGCAAAATACAGGAGTACAAAGTGACCTGGAAGCCAGCTGCACAGAATAATAAATACATTTTTGTGACATTTTGAAGGGCCAGCCCAAATCTACATTTAAGTTTTAGTGTGCGGTAGATTAAGCTATTATAGCAGTAAATTAAGCTATATTTAGACAGGGCTACTACTCTTTCTGTAAAATAATATTTTCTAACATTGCTCCTGATCTTCCCCCCGACTAGCTTCAGGTTGTGCCCCCTTGTTCTATCATTAAGCTTCTTCTTAAAAACACTTCCGTCCTGAACCTTATTGAATCCTGTCACATATTTAAAGGTCTTGATTATGCCCCCTCTCTCCCTTCTTTCCTCCAGACTGTACAGATTAAGTTCTTTAAGTCTGTCCTGATAAGTTTTAAGTTTAAGTCCCTTCCACCATTTTTGTTGCCCGCCTTTGGACACGTTCTATTTGAATGATGTATTTTTGCTGGTAAGGTCTCCAGAACTGCACACAGTATTCTAGCTGTGGCCTTACCAGGGCTCTATACAGCGGCATCACAACCTCCCTCTTCCTACTGGTGATGCCTCGAGCTATGCAGCCGAGCATCCTGCTTGCTTTTCCCACTGCCTGGCTACACTGTCCACTCATCTTGCAGCCATCAGCAATCAGTACCCCTAAATCTCTCTCCTCCAAGGTCCTGGCTAACACAGTACTGCCCATATGGTACTCAGAACAGGGATTCCTTCTACTCAAGTGCATGATTTTACATTTAGAGACATTAAACTCTAGTTTCCACAGTAAAGCTAAATCATTTTCCATGTTGCAGACACCTCCAAGAATATCTACCCTATTACTAACCTTTGTATCATCAGCAAACTAAAGTTTCCATAATGGAAACTTAAAAAGAAAAAAAAAAAAAAACGAAAGTGGAATTACCCTTTAAATGGAAATTTAACCCATCTTACATCCGGGCCACGTTCAGGGATGCCCACTGCCTTATAGCCATACTGGCCCAATCAATGTATACATAGGTCTATATCCCATCTATAATTAAAGCATTAATATTAAAAAATTAATAGGCATCTCAGTTCTAGTGTCTAGATCTAGTGTGAAAATCCATTCCAATTCTCTGGATAGTAATATTTGTTGGTTATTATTTGGAGATTATGGCCTCCATTACCTAATCTAATGTCCTAGAGAGGTGGACCCACATTTTATAGAGACATCACCACTCTAGAGTCTTGAGAAAAATTTACAGACGAACTGCTGTGCCCCACACTTTATAAACTCTGGCCCAGGGAATGTCCAGGCAAAATGGAAAGATAATGATTCAGCAGCTTACCTCTTCATATCTGCCCCTCCCCCACATCAGCACCTAGAAGCAAAAACTTGGCACTTGGTCTTCTGGCACTCTCCGATTCCTCTTTCACATATCTGTTGACCACCAATCTTACAAGTGGACCAACACCCAGGATTTTGACTATCCTGGGTATTGGTCCACTTCCCCGGGGCACCCCGATTTGGGGTGCCCCGCTGCCTGAAACCCCCCCAAACACCCCGAAAACTCACCTCTCCACGCTGCCACGTGGCCTCGCCGTCCAATCGGCGCCGACGGACAAGCAGCTTGCCCGTCGGCGCCTCCCGCGCGTCACTCTTGACGTGTGCGCGCCCGCGCGCACGTCTAGAGGAGCACGAGTGAGGCGGCCCGCGGAAGCAGCGGCTGGAGAGGTAAGGTTTTTCGGGGGTTTTGGGGGGTTTACACCCCGCGGGACATCCCGATCTCGGATGTCCCGCGGTGTGGGAGGTGATCGGCCCGGGAATCTTATAGATTCCCGGGCCGATCACCTCAGGGTGTTGGTCCACTTTAAAGATCAACTGGTGGTCTATAATTCTGCCCCCTGTGGTCACTTGTGTATTGCAGCATTATGATTAGGTAACAAACATAATATAAAAAAGCTGCCTGCTATTGTACTGGAGAGTGGCTAAAAATGAAAGAACTTCAAAATAAATCTTCTCCATGTTGGGAGTACGCTTTGAGAAAAAACAAATGGGAACATTGGGAGCTTTAGTGTTATGTGACTATATGGTCTATGTAGTTGCCTGGACAATTCCTTTAATATACTAGGCCATTTCTAGGTGGTTTAACACCTACTTTAATTTACTGCCATTTAAATACCCCCTGCACAGCAGTACAATGGCTGAAAAAAACTTAAAATGAATACACTAGTAAAGTCAAATTGAACTAAAAAAGTTTACCTCATCAGCTGTCACTGCATAGATATTGACTTCCTCCTCCTCTTCATTCTTTTCCCCAGACTCTAGACGAGCTTCCTTTTCAGATTTCCATTTTTCTATTGCCCTAGCGATGGCTGGTAACAAAACAGAGTCAGATATATCAAGACTGGGGGGATTTTAAGGGTTAAAAACCCTTAACCCCCCCCCCCCAAAATGGCGTGAGGCACCAGCTATGGGGGCTTGTAGAACAGGGCGCAGGGTCCAGCTTTTGTGGCACCTGGCCCAGCCTACAAGCCAGTATAGCCTAATGGCCCCTGGCCCTTCTGCCCCCCTGGGGATCCCTTACCAGTTCACACAGAGTTAACAGTAAAAGAAAAGATGCGGATATCGCTGGGGGGGGGGGGGGGGGCAGGGGGTCAGAGGATCCCCTTAAAGGAGCAGTATCGCGAATTTTTCTTGGTGACTTATATTTAAATGGTACTTTGAATGTAGGTAAGTGTTGGAGTAAGAATTACAAATGTAGAAAAAAATGATGTCTGTGTTGAGCAGCTGGAGACTAATAGCTCATGTTTATGTCTTGTCAGTGTCGTGCGCCGACACTCTGGCCTGTTCCACACTGAGGAGAGGGGTGCAACAATGTATCAGTTCCACGCTGAGCAGAATGTATCAAAGTCTTAGCTGTTCAGTGCTGGCAGCCGTCCAGCATCAGATAACTACATGGCAACATTGCCTGGCCAGAACTTGTATATCTAAAACAGAGAGAAAAGCTCTAGAAGTCATTTAGCTGATTTTGACAGTTTTCCCTTCATGTTGGCTCTGCTGCAAAATTGTTCAATTTACCATTTTCTCTTTTTTTTCCATATGATCTTTCTTTCAGCTTTTTGTGTTTTGAGCAGAGCCCAACCCAGGATTTTCACTATCTGGAGTTTTGTTTTGTGCCCCTAGGGGCATCCCGACTTGGGATACCCTGATATGTGAAATCCCCAAGTTCGCCTGTGAAAACGTACCTTTCCCTGTCCCACAGCGCATGCGCGGGCTCTCATCCAATCAGCTCTGTTTGCACGCAGATGGGGAGCCTGAGCAGTAACCTTCCTGGCCGCCCGGCCTGTCTAAATGACTATCTGCGTGAGCGCGCCAGAAAAATGGGGGGATCTGTGGTTATCCAGGGGTCGCTTCACACAGTGGGCATCCTGATTTAGAATGGGGTTTTGTTCCACTTTAATACTTTTAGATTTTCCTGCACAGTTATTCAAAGAAGAATTTCAGTCGTTTTCAGTCAGTTTAGTTTATTTTGTATAGATTTTACACATTTGAGTCACCTGGTCTCATAACAAAAGCAGCATCTCACACACACACAGCCGTTACAGTGTCAGCCTCTGAGGTAAAGTGTTGCTAGGAGACCAGTGGGCTAAATGAAGCAGCTCACTAAAAACAACCCAGCAGATCCCCCTATTCAGCAAATGGACTGAGCTATTATAATTATACAATTTAAAAGAGAGGCATATATTTTTTTCTTTTTCTATCGCCAGATTATTTATACACATGTTATAAGCTATTGTATGGCTATTTAATTATTTATCTTTTTTAATGCAAATTTCGCGATACTGCTCCTTTAAGTTAGGTACCTGGTAACTTTTTTTTTCTAAACATCCGAAAGGGCAGCATACGCCTGAGACCTCCCAGGCTCTTCCCATCAAGGGAAACACCTAATCACCAGCCAAAATAAATTCTTGACTCCTCCCTCTCTTCCCCAGTTGTTGTAGAGATCTGAAAGAGAAAAGATACAGACCCCCAACTCCACATAACATAATACACAATCCAACTCCACATATAAAAAATAAGGGAGGGAAGCCGGCGTATGCTGCCCTTTCGGATGCTTCAGATCCAAGCTATAATGCCTTGCGAAGGTTTTAGCTGAAGACCAAGTGGCTGCTTTACATATCTGTTCCATGGAGACCCCAGCTTGCTCTGCCCAAGATGTAGATACACTTCTTGTAGAATGAGCCGTGTCTCCACCCGGCATATTGACATCTTGATAAGCCATCTTAATGGTACTCTTTATCCATGTTGCCAATGTTGTTTTGGATACCCTTAGACCCTTCCTGGGGCCTGAGAAGGAAATGAAAAATACCATTTTGTGAATACTCACCTGTAAAATGGATATTATAAGTATGTCACACACCCCGCTTCAAACATTAATTATTACACTTGGGTTACTCCACCAGCAGGTGGCGACGTTGCAGAGAAGTCTTGAAAAACGAGTCCCTCCTGATCTATAATACCTGGGACCTCCCACTTATTCCCCAGTATTCAAACAGCAGTAAAGACAAGGTACCAGGAAAAAAACATTGTCAACCCTCAAACTGTAAACGAAGCGTCACCCTATAAAGAATCCAGGATACCAAAAAGGGCGGGTGAAGCGGGGTGTGTGACATACTTATAATATCCATTTTACAGGTGAGTATTCACAAAATGGTATTATTCTAAGTATGTCACACACCCCGCTTCAAACAATTATTACACTTGGGACATCCAAAAGCAATGTCCAGAAAGGGCGGGTATCCAACAAGGCCATAATGCAAAACTCAAACCACTGCAGCCTGCAGAACCTTGCGGCCAAACAGCATCCGCTGAAGCCCGCACATCAACCTTGCAAAAACATGGAAAAAGTGTGAACAGAAGACCAAGTAGCAGCCTTACAAACTTGTTCAACAGAAGCCTGATGCTGAAAAGCCCAAGACGCCCCAACAGCACGAGTAGAAAGAGCAGTGATACGAAAAGGGGAACCTTCCCCTTAGTAGAATAGGCCCCAACAACAGCCTGACGAATCCATTTGCTAATGGAAGACTTAGCGGGAGCCAAAACCTTTCCTAGGCCCAACAGGACACCACGAAAAAGACATCAGTCTTACGAAAAGGAGATGTAGTAAACAAACAGTACTTCACACAGTGTACCGCATCCAAACAGTGCAAACCCTCTCCTTGTCATTCCTAGGCTTAGGACACAAGGAAGGAAGAACAATGTCCTGGTTAAGATGAAAAGCAGAGACCACCTAAGGAAAAAAGTCCGGTTTGAAGCGGAAAACCACTTTGTCCTGATGTCTCTCAAAGTAAGGAGCCTGAAAACTCCGAAACGTGCCGAACCGAAGTGATGGCCACCAAAAAGGCAACCTTCTGAGTCAGAGTAGAAAGAGCAAAATCCTGCAAAGGCTCAAAGGAGGAGCCTGAAGAGCAGAGATAACCAAATTCAAATCCCAAACAGGGAGCAAAGGCTTCCTAGGAGGCCGCAATGCAAAAACCCCCTGGAAGAAAGTCTTGACCAAAGGAGGAAACGCAAAGGACTTTTGAAAACAGACAAGGCAGCAACCCCTTTAAGATACTCAGCTGAAGACCAGAGTCCAGCCCCGATTGAAGAAAATCCAAAATCCTGAAAACAGAAAAGACCCGACAGGGCAAAGATCTAGCCTCACTCCAATCAATCTAAGATCTCCAAGTCCTATAATAGATGGTAGAAGAGGACCTCTTCCCGGCACTAATAAAAGTCTGAATAACGGATCCGAAAGACCTTCCTCCCCTAAGATCCAGCCGAAGAAGCAGATCGCACTGATCCACCGCCAAAAAAAACGATGTCTGCGAACCACACCCTCCTTGGCCACCTTAGAGCCATGAGAATGGCGGGAAGCCCCTCCAGGGCCAGCTTTTGCAACACCTCGCCTAGCATGGGGATCGGAGGAAACAGATAAAGGAACCCCAGGTCCCCCCAGCTCAGGGACATGGCATCCACCGCCAGAGCCAAAGGATCCTGAGAGAGCGACACGAATGTCGGAAGCTTGCAATTGTGACGAGAAGCAAACAGATCCACCTCCAGTGTCCCCCACCGGAGACAAAGCGACCGAAAAACCTGAGGGTGGAGAGACCATTCCCCGCGGCGGAAAGAGCACCTGCTCAGGAAGGCCGCGTCCGCGTACTCCAATCATGGAATGTACACTGCCGAGATGCAAGGGACATGAGTCTCCGCCCAGGCTAGAATCAGAGACACCTCCCTGAGGGCACGCAGACTGCGAGACCCTCCCAGGCGATTGATGTAAGCAACTGCCGACCGATCGTCCGACCGAACCTGAACCGGCAAGCCCTGTAAATGCTGTGCCAAGTGAGACAGAACCAACCTGATGGCTCTCAACTCCAGAATGTTGATGGGCAAGTGGGCCTCCAGAGGACCCCACCTCCCCCGGAACCGAAGGTCCTTCCAGAAAACTCCCCATCCCAACAAACTGGCGTCCGTGGTGACAGTTCCCCAAAGAGGCATCAGAAAAGACCTGCCCCTCAAGAGAATGCCCGAGACCATCCACCACTGGAGAGACTGCCGAACCCGGGAGGACATCCGGAAAGACTGATCCAACGACCGCGGTCGCCGGTCCCAAGATGCCAACAGATGAAACGGAAGCGTCCTCGTGTGAAACTGAACAAAGGGAACTGCCTCAAAGGAAGCTACCATCAACCCCACCAGTCTCATCCCTAGCCGGATGGACGGGGAAGGATTGGAAAGAAGAAGCTGCGCCAATTCCTGAACCAAGAGAACTTTGGCCTGAGGCCGAACAACTTTGTGTTGGCAAGAATCCAAGGACATCCCCAGAAAGGGCACCACCCAGGCCGGAACGAGAGAGAACTTGGGGAAGTTGATCACCCAGCCGAACCTCTCCAGAGCGGATACCACTGTCCTGGTGTCCACCTCCGCTTGACTGAAAGAAGAAGCTATGATGAGAAGATCGTCCAGATAGGGCACAACGCGAATCCCCTGAGCTCTGAAAAGGGCCATCACGCCCGCCAACACCTTGGTGAACACTCTTGGAGCCGAGGTAGGGCCGAACGGAAGAGCCGATCTTCCACCACGAAGCGAAGAAACCTTTGGTGAGCCGGAATATATGAATATGAAGATAGGCATCCTTGATGTCTATGAATGTCATGAAATCCCCCTGCCGCAGAGAATTGATGGCAGAACGCAGAGGTTCCATGCGAAACCTCCGGGGAAGAATAAACACATTGAGGAACTTCAGATCCAGGATGGGACGAACCAACCCGTCCAACTCAACACTGTGAAGAGATTGGAATAATACCCACGGCCCACCTCCGAAGGAGGGACCGGGCAGATGACTGCCATATCCAGAAGATTCCCCCCCCCTGCCACCAGGAGCCCCTGCGCAGCCAAAGGATCTGAGGGCACACGAGACCTGAAAAATCTTAGGAGGAGGTCGGGACTCGAACTCCAGCTTGTAACCGGCCGACACCACCTCCCGGATCCACCTGTCCGAGACCGCCTGGTCACAACCCCGGGAGAAGAGTCGCAACCGTCCCCCCACCCGCAAGGGTGAGGGCACCCCCTCATTGTTGAGCGGGCTTGGCAGCTGGATTGGGTTAGGCACCCCAGGAGTGAAAGGGAC
This sequence comes from Gastrophryne carolinensis, assembly GCA_027917425.1. Classification (NCBI taxonomy): domain Eukaryota; kingdom Metazoa; phylum Chordata; class Amphibia; order Anura; family Microhylidae; genus Gastrophryne; species Gastrophryne carolinensis. Next base: position 282,579,169 of record CM051235.1, read on the forward strand.
GGCCACGGCCTCAACCCCTATCCCAGCTTGCACCCCTGGGGCCGTAAAGCCAGCGCCTCTGCCAGCTCTGGCTCCCCGAAAGGAGGAATTCAAAGAGGCCGCCCCCCAAAAGGAACGACGACATTTCTTGCACTGAGGTAACTTACCTCCCTTGGCAACCGAATCCAATTTCTCACCAAACAGGCGCAAACCCAAAAAAGGAAAGAACTGTAAGCGACTTCTTAGAATTAAAGTCAGCAGTCCATTGCCGCAACCACATCGACCGTTGGATAGCCACCAACAAGGCCGTGGTCCTGCCACACATCACCATGGCGTCATCCTGAGCAGCAAGGACAAACAAAACGAAGGACTCAACGTTTGAGAGCAAGGAACTCATCACAAGTAGGATCAAGGTCCGCACATAACCCCTGACAATGGACCTAACCGCCAACAACAAAAGTGCCAAAGCACAACAGGCCTCAAAGCCGAACCCGCACAGGTAAAACCATGGCGAGCCAGCTGGACAATCCGGCGAACTTCGCCATCCTTAAGGGTAGTCGTGTCAGGAGAAGTCAACACCGCCATGTTAGACCAAGTCCGCCGGAAAAGGATACAACTTATCCCAACCAGGCGGAACACCAACGAGACGCGTAGGCTGCTCCCATGCCTTAAGGACGACATTCTCAAAATGTCGTTGACAGGGAAACTCCAAACGCGGCTTGGCCACAACAAACAAATCACCCTTAGGCGGAGGAACCGCCTCGGAAGGGACTAAATCCAAAACTTCAACATTTGAGTCAATATGAAAGGGATGTCAAATACCGTCCCTGCCGCCTGGTCACCCTCAGAACCAAACAACTGCAGGACCACAGGGTCGTCCAGTTCCTCTAGAATCTCACCAGCGGGCACAGGTGTTGAGACCAATTAGTCTATGTGCATGCACTGTGGGACATCTGAATTTTTGGACTCTTCTATTTTTTTGTTTTTTTTTTAAGGAATAATAAAATTAATTCCGTTTGCTCAGTGCCGTATATATCTGTAAACCTCCAGAATCTCCCCCTCTCAATCGGGGGGCAATCTGACCAATCCAATGCCTCAAAAACATCCACGTCTGAGTCCGGCGGAGACGGGGACAAGTGTTTCCGCTTAGCCGGAGCCTTCTGAGCAACCACAGCGGAAATATTTTCTCGAGGCTAGCCAACCGGGCGCATACCTCGGATTGCAAATCCCCACCCATGACCACGTCACACGGGGTCCGGAATAGGCGTGGGAGGGTAGGGGATAACTGAGGTTGCGAAGAGCCAGAAGCCGAACTGCCGGTCTGACACGCAATATTCTGCTGGGCGCAAGGAACGCACAATATGATGTCATCACCTGGGCGCGGAGCCCCACAACCCCCACACTGCCTGGATTGCCCCGAAGAGCTATTACCGGTAGCTTTGGAAGCCTCCATACGTTGAAACTTTTTGTGGTATTCGCAAGTACCCAGGGATTTACGCTAGTAAGCGACCCGGGATGCCCCTTTAACAATTAAGGTCCCGGGAGTGGGAGGATTTTTAGATCCCTTAAATAGACCCAATTTATAACAGACTAGCCCAGGTATATCAGACCGGGAGACCCCAGCAGGCAGGGTATCCCCGGGTCGGAAACAAAGAAAAACCACAATCAGCATACACAAAAAGACACAGAAGTCAAAAACACTGCACATGCCTTCACAAACACATACATAAAAGGAACCAATATTCATCAAGGCATTATATCCAGACGCTCCAATCAAGGGAAATATATATATATATATATATATCTCTCTCTCTCTATATATAACACCTATGGATAAGAGGGATTACTTCCAGATGCGCCACATCAACGGATAAATATATAAATATAAAGCACAGAGCTATAAAACCAGGCCAGCAAGCGAACGCTGCATAGAAGCGCTGAAATAACATAGATTGAACACTTAGCAAGCTAAATAAAAAACTTTTTACCACACGAAGCGGTGGGCACCTGACCAGCGAACAGCAAGGAACGAAGGAAAAGGGACGAGACGACGGGCGGGAGAACGCGCGTGAAACGCTCCGGCCCCACCCCCGACCATAGCCCGAACAGCGCGGGCCCGTCCTCTCCCCTTGCTACCTCAGAAAGAAAAAATGGCGGAGCGCCGCCATAAAATAAACACTAAACACAAACCGCCTAGGTAGCTGAACAGCGCGAACCGCGCACCAAGATAAAAGGGACAGTCAAACACACAAAATACCTGCATCTCTCTGACATGCAATGAGAGCCGGGTAACATACAATAAAAAGCCACCCCTCACGCAAGTCACCCCCCCTCCCCCCCACGGTGAAGGGAGAAGGGATTTTAGCAAGCATGGGAAAGAGGGAGAATAGAGGGATAAACCGGGACGGGGCATCCCAAAATCCGGGTCACCAGCCGGATAGCCGCACTGCCCCACGCATGGGGTCTCGGAGGAGATAAGCTCCTAGGCACCACAAGGTGCCGCCTACCATTACCCAGCCTAGCAGCCAAGGCTGGGAGGCTTCCAGTATATATATTAAATATCAAAACATGGACTGGGTAGAAATAGACCAGAAGGGGGGCCGGGGTGTTACCCCGGCTACCTGCAAGCAGGAGACTTCTTTCTTCTGTCTTGTCGCCATCTTGCAGAGAAGAACACTGGGGAATAAGTGGGAGGTCCCAGGTATTATAGATCAGGAGGGGCTCGTTTTTCAAGACTTCTCTGCAACGTCGCCACCTGCTGGTGGAGTAACCCAAGTGTAATAATGTTTGAAGCGGGGTGTGTGACATAAGCTATCAGCTTTCCTGAAATCCTTCGTCTGTCGTAGATATTGCAACAGATGAGTTCTGTGAAAATCCGAAGCAATCTTAGGCAGGTAATAAGGAACCACTCATCACTATGCGATCTGGAAATACCTGAAGGATGACGACAAGATAAGCCCTGAATATCACTAATTCTGCGTGCGTAATGGTCACCAAAAAACTTTCCAGGTGAGCAACTTAATGTCCAAATTCAATGTCCAAATTCTTTTTGGGAAAAAAAAGGAGGAGATTTCAGCATTGAAAGAACTTTAGACAAGTTCCATTGAGGTACTATCTTGGATGGTGCAGGTTTAGAGCGCTTAACTGCCAGAAGGAACCACTTAACAACAAAAACAGATGACAACCTCTTATCCAGGAAAACTGACAAAGCTGCCAACTGAACCTTTAAAATACTCAGTTTACACCGAGTCCCATGTCGACTCCATGCTGTAAAAAATCCAAAATTACAGGGATCTTGAATGAAAATTTCCTATTTTCAATTCTCCAAGATTTAAATGTCTTCCAGACTTTAAGATAGATCTTCCTGGTTATGATCTTCCTGCTTGCAAGCAGAGTGTCTATGACTCGTCCGGAATATCATTTTTTCCCCGAAGTAGGCAGACCTCAGGGTCCATACCGTCAGTTTCCACCATTGTGGGTTCGGACCAAACACTGGACCCTGGGATAGCAACCGTGTGTTCATTGGAATCGCCCACGGATCCTGAACAGATAGTTCCACAAGGGTGGAGAACCAAGGCCTCTTGGGCCACCAGGGTGCTATCGGGAGAACCGTAGCTGGTTCCCTGATAAGTTTCTTCAATACAATCGGAATCAATCGGACCGGGGGAAAGGCATAGGCTAGACTGAATTCCCATCTCTGTGCCAAGGCATCCACTCCTAATGCCCGATCCATCGGATTCAATGAGAAGTACTTGTTCAATTTGTGATTCTTTGCTGAAGCGAACAGATCTACTTCTGGGATGCCCCTCAGATCGCAAATCTGCTTGAACACTTCCGGATCTAGAGACCATTCCGATTCTCTTATTTGCGACTGACTCAGAAAATCCGCCACCTGATTTAAGGCCCCCTGCAGGTGCACTGCTGTTAAACTGGACCTTCACCATGATTTATTGGAAAGCCCAAACCCTTAAACGATTCCCCAGCATCTAAAATTAATATATTTTAAGCTTATAGTCACTTACTTATTATTCTTTCCCTCACTGGGCTGCAACTCTGTTCAGGACTTTAAGATACGGGCGCCGCCATCTTGACTCAGAAGCATCACACTTACTGAGGAGAGGAGAGTGGGATAAAGTACAGGGGGTGGGTTATACTTGTGCTTTGCTCAGACAGAGCAGAGCTGGGGTCATGAAAAGGTCAGCAGTCCCAGAATGCAGAGCAGCACAGTCAGAAGGCACTTCCTGTTTGCAGGCTGCCTGATGTTCCATGAGCCGCCATCTTGGATGTTTAAAGGCTCATAACATGCAGTAGATGCAGGTAGGATGATTTTTAATGTGAGCAATCTGTATGTACAGGGTGTGGGAAACATATAAGAGACTCTTATTCAGAGTGAAGGTCCGCTTTAAGGATTTCAGATTTTCTTCTGACCAAAGTAAGATTTCTGCTGCTACAGTCATCAATCTCAAGGATCTTGTCCCTCCTTGATGATTTATGTAGGCCACTGAAGTAGCATTGTCCGACCTGATCTGCACGTTTCCCCTTTAGGTGAGATTTTAATGCCCGTAATGCATCCTTTATTGCTATTAATTCTCTCAGGTTCGAAGAGGACTGACTCAGGGCCTTGGGCCACTTCCCTTGTGCCGTCCAACTCTCACAATGGGCCCCCCAGCCCCGCGGTGAAGCATCCGTTGTTACTATCATCTCCTTGGGATCAATCCAAGGTAATCCCTCCGAGAACCGCTTTTCTTCCAGCCACCAATTCAAGGAATATCTCACTTCCTCTGAAATTGGCAGAACTTGTTCCAACCGTCCTGGGTTCCGTCCCAGTTCCTTAGAATATGCTTTTGAAGGAATCTGGAGTGTAGCTGTCCCCATCTCACAGCCGGAAATGTTGAGGTCAAAAGTCCCAGTACTCTCATTGTTTGTCTTATAGTAGGTGCTGGGCCAGTGCAGAGAAACCGAACTGCTTCCCAAAGAGTCAGAATCTTCTGAAGAGGCAGAATCAGGACCTGGCGGACCAAACTGATCTCAAACCCCAAGTAAGTCATTACTTGTGAGGGCACCAAGGTTGACTTGTTGAAATTCACAATCCAACCTAGTCGGGATAACAGATTCAGGGTGTAATTGAGATTCTCCAACAACTTGTCCCTTGATTGGGCAAAAAGTAATAGATCGTCCAAATAGGCGACTACCCCTATCCCCCTCCGCCTCAGATATGCCAGTGGTTCTGCCAGAACCTTTGTAAAAATTCTCGGAGCTGAGGCTAGGCCGAAGGGAAGACAGACAAATTGAAAAGCTGCCAGTAAGCATCCTCCAAATCTATTGATGCCATGAAGGCACCCCTGAGAAGCATGTTCTTGACTGAAAAAAATACAATTCTATGATTACTCATCTGTAGAATTGGTATTATGAGTATAACAGTACGTCCTGCTCCAGATAAGATTCATTACGTCTGGGTATAACTCCACCAGATGGCGCTGGACTGCAGAGACAGCGAAATTGGCTCCTCCCAGCCCCTCAAATACCAGGGACCTCCCACAAATCCCCAGTATTGAAAAGCAGTTAACAAGAAGCCGGGAGAATAACATAACCAACCATTAACTAAACCAACAATGATAATCACCATACAGAGGATCCACGAATAATGAAACCAAGGGTGGGGTGGAGCAGGACGTACTGTATACTCATAATATCAATTCTACAGGTGAGTAATGACAGAATTGTATCATTCTTAGTATACAGTACGTCCTGCTCCAGATAAGATTCTTTACGACTGGGACATCCAATAGCAGTATCCGTAAAGTAGGGTGGGATCCCCAAGGGTAACAGCAGACAGTTTAGACCACTGCCGCCTGCAGAACTTTGCAGCCAAAAGCAGCATCAGCTGAGGCCCTAACATCAACCTTGTAAAACTTGGAAAAGGTATGAACAGAAGACCAAGTAGCGGCCTTGCAAACTTGTTCAACAGAAGCCTGGTGCTGAAAAGCCCAAGATGCACCAATAGCACGAGTAGAATAAGCAGTAAGGTGGAAGGGAGGGCAAGAGAGCAGGAACTGAACCTGCGCTAGCAGACTTTCCACCTTCTGCTGAGGAAGAAAAATCCTTGCCTGAACTGTATCCAGATTCATTCCCAGGAAGGGTGTCACCAAGGAGGGAGACAAGGAAGACTTGGGATGGTTGATCATCCAGCCAAATTACTCCAGAGTGGACACTACTAGCGGAGAATCCAGCTCTGCCTGTTGGAGGGACTGAGAAGTGATGAGAATGTCGTCCAAATAGGGCAGCACGTGAATGCCCTCAGACCTGAGCAGAGCCATCACTCCGGCCAACACCTTGGTGAACACTCTGAGAGCTGAAGTGAGACCGAAGGGCAATGCCACAAATTGGTAGTGCTGATCCTCCAGAGCGATCCTGAGGAATTTTTGATGACCTGGAAACACAGGAATATGAAGGTAAGCATCCTTGATGTCCACAGAGCTCATGGAGTCCCCTGGACGCAGGCAACTGATAGCAGAGCGCAAGGTTTCCATGCGAAAGCGCCTGCGCCTGACAAACTTGTTGAGGATCTTCCAGAAGTCCAGGATGGGCCTGACTGACCCATCTCTTTTGGGTACGGTGAAAAGGTTGGAATAGAACCCCTTGCCCTTTTCTCGTAAGGGGACCTGACAGATGACCCCCAGCTCCAGAAGGTTTTGCACCGCCAGAATCAGAACCTGAGCTGAAAAGGGATCCTGAGACATCCGGGATCTGACGAATCTTGCGGGCGGCCAGGCAGCAAACTCTCCCGGAGGACACTACCTCCTGAATCCACCGGTCTGAGACATGAAGCCTCCAGACGTGAGCAAAGTGCTGAAGCCGTCCCCCCACCCGGATCAGTGAGGGCACCCCTTCATGCCTGAGGGGGCTTGGAGGAAGGCTTAGGCTTGGAGGCCCAGGATGAGCCAGGGCGTCCATGTCCTCTGCCCCAGAAATCTTCTGGGGTCCCAGTAAAGGAGACCCCCCCCTCCCCTGTCTGGATCCACGGTAGGGGGAAGAAAAGGAGCCTGGGCCCCGAAAGGGCCGAAACTACCTCCAGCGCTGGGGTAACCTGCCTCCCTTAGCAAACAGGTCCAGGCAGTCCCCAAATAGGCGCAGCCCTTTGAAGGGAAAACCAGTGAGAGCCTTCTTGGCAGCGCTGTCAGCTGCCCACTGGCGCAGCCAAACCGAGCGGCGTATAGCCACCACCAGGGCAGAGGCTCTGCCACACACCCTAATGGTATCATCAAAGGCAGAGAGGACATAAGCAACAAATACCTCACAACGAGAGAGTGCATTAAACTCTTCACTAGACACATCATCAGGAGCACCATCTAAGACACTTCTAAGCAGGGTCCTAATAGCCACAGCTGTAACGGCAGAGGCACAAACCGGGCGCAGCACCGTCCCCACACAGGCAATGGCATGGGACGCCAGCTGATCAATACCCCGGTCCTCACTGTCCCTCAGCATAGTAGAATCAGGGGGAATGCATGAGAGAGGTGTTAGATAAACCCAGGATTGGGGCATCCACCTCTGGAGGGGATGACCAACGCTTTACCACATCAGCAGGAAAGGGATACCTCTTATCCCAACTCTTAGGGACTCCGGGGAGCCTGCTGGGACGCTCCCATTCCTTGAGCACGAGATTATTAAAATGAGCTTGCTCAGGGAACTCTAAACGTGCCTTAGCAATATGAAACAATTCCCCCTGCTGTTTAGGAGCCGCGACCGGGGGAGAGATAGACAGTACCTCAAAAAAGCCTATCAGTATCATCTGGGGCCCAGGGATCAGAGCCAGAATCATCATGACCCCTGGGCCTCTCATCAGATGACCCTAAGTCAGAGAACAGTTCCCCTTCTTCCAAGGGGGTATAACCAGACAAAGAACTCTTCAGCCTTACGCGCCATGGTATTAGCAAGCAACTTTTCCACACTAGCCAGTCTAGCAGACACATCAGGCTGAGACTCCCCACTGGTATGCAGCTCAATGGGAGTCAGATTTAAAGTGGACCAAAACACAGGATTTTGACTATCCTGGATTTTGGTCCTTTCCCCGCGGGCACCCCGATTAGGGGTGCCCCGCTGTGTAAAACCCCCCAGGACGCCCGAACGGACTCACCTCTTCCTGGTCGCACGGCGCGTCTAAGAGCAGCGGCTCTGGCGGCCGCATCCTTCGCTTCTCTCTAGCAGTGTGCATGCCTGCGCAAAGCTTTTGTGAAAGGCCGGCGCGGGCATGCTCCCTGTTAGACGGAGGCGGAGGCGCCGTTCGGGCGTCCTGGGGGGTTTTACACAGCGGGGCACCCCTGATCGGGGTGCCCCGGGGAAAGGACCAAAACCCAGGACAGTCAAAACTTTTGGTCCACTTTAAGCTTGGGGGAGTAGGTGAAGCCATACGTGGCGCAGGCCCAGCTACTGGTAAACCAGGCTGCAGCGCAAGCACCTGCTGGGCACAAGATACACAAACCCACACATTGTCAGCACTTGTAGGGGACACCCCACACGCTACACACAGCCGGGCTTGTCCCGAAGGAACCCCCGAGCACATTTATCCTGAGACGCTTCCATATGGTGATTATAGTGGCACAATAGGCCGATAGGGATTCACGCTATAAAAGAAACCCGGGATGCCCCAATAGCCAGTTAGGGAAGTGGGAGTAATTAGCACACTAGGCCTCACAAAGTTTAAAGACTTAATAGAGGGGGTAGGGCCGGGAGAAACCAATGGAGTTTGAACCACCTGCAAGACATAAGCGAAGAGAAACCCATAAGTGACATGCATACGTGACATAGGGTAAATAAAACCACCCGCGAGGGCACTCACGGACCGCCGTAGGCGCCAGCCAAGCAGCAGGAAGAATCCAGAAGAAAGGGCGCCGAGTATACCTCGAGGGGCGGGCTGCGGAGACAGTGATGCGGAACGTGCCATCCGCAGGCTCCGCCCCCCCGAAGAGCACGAAGCCGCACATGTGACAAGCCGCTAACCGCGGAACGCAGTCGAAGCGCGCGCGGCATATTCAAACCGCAACCAATGATGGTGCAGCAGCGCCTGAGGTAATGCCGCCGCCAACCGCGATATGCAGTTGATGCGCGCACGGCGGCGGCGAGAACTACAAGGGAGAGCGAGGGAGGGCAGCGACCACTTAACGTAGGGCCCACCGATAGACAGGGGCAAGGGGCAATAGCGTGGGAGGGGCATCCCATAGAGGCTCACCATATGCCTATACCGCCTACCCTTTGGTGGGGCACTGCGGTGGAACAGCGCTTCTAAGCACCTGACAGCGGTGCTGCCTACCATCACCAGCGCAGCCAAAGCTGGGAGGCACATTAATAATGAAATGGGTGGGAATAGTCCTACAGGGCCGCAGGCTAATAGCCCCGCTCACCTGCGAGAAGAGAGAACCATCTTCTTGTCCTTCGCAGTCCAGACTGCAGAGAAATTCTGGGGATTTGTGGGAGGTCCCGGGTATTTGAGGGTCCGGGAGGAGCCAATTTCGCGGTCTCTGCAGTCCAGCGCCATCTGGCGGAGTAATACCCAAGAGTAAAGAATCTTTTCTGGAGTAGGGTGTACTGTATACTAAGAATAAGAGCATCAGTCTTCCTGAAGGGTTCAGTAGCCACCAGATAGAACTTCAGAGTCCTAACCACATCCAGAGAGTGTAAAATCCTCTCCTTAGGGTTACTAGGATTAGGACACAGAGAAGGCAAAACAATGTCCTGATTGAGATGAAAGGCAGAAACAACCCTAGGCAGAAAATCTGGCTTAAAGCGAAACACCACCTTGTCCTGGTGTCTCTCAAAATAAGGAGGTTTGATGGAAAGCGCTGCCAACTCAGAAACACGCCTAACAGAAGTGACAGCCACCAAAAAGACTACCTTAAGCATAAGAATGGACAAGAGGGCCCCCTGCAAGGGCTCGAAGGGACCCTGCAGGGCAGATGAGACCAAGTTCAAGTCCCAGACTGGTAACTTAGGCTTACGTGGGGGACGCACGTGAGTAACCCCCTGGAAGAAGGTCTTGACCAGGGGATGCTGAGCAAAGGATCTTTGGGAAAAAATGGCCAAGGCAGAAACATGACCTTTCAGAGTACTGAGCTGAAGACCCAGATACAAACCATGTTGCAGAAACTCCAGAATCCTAGGAATAGAAAAACACGACAAGGAAGCGAGTTAGACTCACACCAGTTAATGTAAGTACGCCAAACCTTATAGTAGATAGAAGAAGAGTACCTTTTCCTAGCCCTGATCATGGTATTAACAACCGAGGCAAGCAGCCCCTTTTCCATCAAGATGGAGGTTTCAGCAGCCAGGCCGTCAAAGCCAGCGTTTGTAAATTGGGGTGGTGTAGGTGCCCCTGAGTGAGCAGATCTGGAACCCAGGGCAGGGCGTACTGATCTACTGCCAGCTGCACAATGTCTGCGAACCACACTCTTCTTGGCCGACAGGGGGCCACCAGAATGGCTAGCACCCATTCCTGAGCTATCTTGCGCAGCACCCTGCCCAGCAGGGGAAACACATACAGGAGCTGAAAACTCGTCCAAGACATTGCCAAGGCATCCATGGCCAAGGCCAGAGGATCCTGGGACAGAGAGAAAGACTGGAAGCTTGTGATTGTGACGGGACGCAAACAGATCCACATCTGGCTGACCCCAACGGTGGCACAGGGAGTGAAACACCCTGCTGCTGAGGGACCATTCTCCCAGACGAGAGGTCCTACTGCCCAGGACAGTATCAGGGACACTTCCTTGAGGGCCCTCTTGCTCCGGGTCCCTCCCTGATGTTTGATGTAGGCAACCGCCGTCTGGTTGTCTGAGCGGACCTGAACAGCCCGACCCCGCAGGTGTGGGGTTAAATGGGCGAGAACCAACCTGATCGCCCTCAACTCCAGAATGTTGATAGGGGTATGGGCCTCCTGAGGGCCCCATTGACCCTGGAATTTCAGGGACTTCCAAAAGCCCCCCCAACCTGTCAGACTGGCATCCGTGGTGACAGTCTCCCAACAAGGGGCCAGAAAGGATCTGCCCCCCAGCAGGTTCCTGGAGTCCAGCCACCACGAGAGAGACCGCCTGGCCAGAGGAGACAGGACAAACACCTGATCCAAGGACACAGGGTCCCGATCCCACACTGACAAGAGGTGAAGCTGAAGAGGCCTCATATGAAACGGAGCATATGAAACCGCCTCGAAGCAGGACACCATCAGGCCCACCAGCTGCATTCCCTGCCTGATGGATGGATGGATGAGGACAAGACAGAAGGAGCTGTGCTTGCTCTTAAAGACTCTCCACCTTCTGCTGAGGAAGAAAGATCTTGACCTGAGATGAATCCAGAATCATGTCCAGAAAGGACTTCACTATGGAAGGAGACGGAGGATTTGGGGTGGTTGATCACCCAGCCGAATGACTCCAGTGTGGACACCACCCGCTGAGTGTCCAGCTCTGCCTGATGGAAGGACTGAGAAGCGATAAGCATGTCGTCCAAGTAGGGAAGAATGAATGCCCTGAGATCTCAGCAGAGCCATCACACCTGCCAGCACCTTGGTGAATACCCTGGGAGCCGAGGTGAGACCGAAGGGCAAGGCCACAAATTGGTAGTGCTGATCCTCCAGAGCGAACCTGAGGAATCTCTGATGACCTGGAAAGATAGGTACGTGAAGGTAAGCATCCTTGATGTCTACAGAGGTCATGAAGTCCCCTGGGCGTAGGAAAGTCACAGCGGAGCACAGAGTCTCCATGCGAAAGTGTCTGAATCTGACAAACCTGTTGAGAAGCTTTAAATCCAGGATAGGTCTGATGGACCCATCTTTTTTGGGAACAATGAAAAGACTGGAATAATAGCCTTTGCCCCTTTCCCTCAAGCGCACCCAGCAGATGACACCCAGTTCCAGAAGGCCTTGAACAGCCAGGGACAGACCCTGAGGTGACAGGGGGTTTTGAGCTAACCGGGATTTGATGAATCCTGGGGGCGGCCAGGCTGCAAACTCTATCTTGTAACCGGAGGACACTACCTCCTGAATCCACCAGTCTGAGACATGACGCCTCCAGACATGAGCATAGAGCCGAAGCCGTCCCCCCACCTGGATGGGTGAGGGCACCCCTTCATGCCTGAGGGGGCTTGGGGGAGGACTTAGGCTTGGGACCCCAGGGGGGCCAGAGCGGCCATGTCCTCTGCCCCTTCCCCAAAAATCTCCATGAGCACCAGCAAAGGAAGCTCCCTGTCCAATTCTGGAGCCCTGGAAGGAAGGAGAAAAGGCACCTGAACCCCGAAAGGACAGGTGCTGCCTTCTACACTGAGGTAACTTGCCTCCCTTAGCAAACAAGTCCAGACGTTCCCCAAGGAGGCGCAGCCCCTTGAAGGGAAACCCAGTGAGAGCCTTCTTAGCAGCGTTGTCAGCTGCCCACTGGCGCAGCCAGACCGAGCGGCGTATCGGCACCAAGGCAGATGCCCTGCCACACATTCTGATGGTATCATCCAAGGCAGAGAGAACAAATGCAACAAATTCCTCACAACGCAGAAGAGCTCTATACTCTTCACTACCTGCATCATCAGGGGCCCCATCTAAGAGACCCCTGAGCAGGCTTTTAATAGCAACAGCCGTAATGGCAGAGGCACAGACCGGACGCAGCGCGGTCCCCTCACAGGCAAAGGCATGGCAAGCCATTTGATCTATGTGCCCGTCCTCCCCATCCCTCAGTGTAGTAGAGTCAGGGGAATGCATGATGGATGTGTTGGACAACCCCAAAACTGGAGCATCCACCTCGGGAGGACATGACCACCATTTAACCATTTCAGCAGGCAAGGGATACCGCTTATCCCAACTCTTTGGCACCCCGGGGAGCCGGCTAGGCCGTTCCCACTCTTTGAGCACCAGATTATTAAAATGAGTTTGTTCAGGAAACTCCAAGCATGGTTTAACGGTATGAAACAGCTCCCCCTGCTGCCGCGGAGCCATGGCAGGAGGAGAGATACAGAGTACTTCAAAAATGTGAGCAAAAAGCCTGTCAGTATCATCTGAAGCCCATGGGTCAGACCCAGAACCGGCACCATACACCCTAGATTGTTCCTCAGATGATTCTGAATCAGAAAATAATTCCCCCTCCAGTTATAACCGGTAACGTCAAAAAAATCCTCAGCCTCCATAGGAAAGAGGGAAAACACCAGGCGATTAAATGCCGCTTCTTAGCAGAAGCCTTACACGGGCCAGACCCAGCAATATGTCTCTCAATGCTGGCCACCCGTGTAGCCAAATCAGGTTGAGACTCCCCACTGGTATGCACCTCACTAGGAGTCATATGTAAGCGTGGGGGGGGGGGGTAGGCAAAGCCAGAGGGAGAGCAGGCCCAGACGGCAGTAACCCAGACTGCAGCGGAAGCTGCACCCTGACCCCACACACAGCCGGGCTTGTCCCGAAGGAACCCCGAGCACATAATCCTGAGAAGCCTCCATATGGTGATTATTGTGGCACAATAGGCCAATTGGGATTGAAGCCAATAAGGCTACCCGGGATGCCCAATAGCCCGCTAGGGAAGTGGGAGATATACAATGCGATAGCCCTCCAATAAGTAGTTAACGCTAAATAGAGGGGATAGGACCGGGAGAAACCACAAAAAAGTTTGACCCACCTGTAAGACATAAAGCAAAGAACCCGTAAGCATAATACAAAGAAAAGTAAAGAAAAGCCAGCCCGCAGGGGTACTTACAGACCGCGATAGGGGGACGCCAGACACGCAGCACAGAAGCTTCAAAATGGCGGCTGCATATACCTCGGGGGGCGGGCCGCGGAGAAGTGATGCGGAAAACGTCATCTGCAAGAACCGACCCCCCCCCCCCCCGAAAAACACGAAAAAGCGCCCCCGTGACAAGGCCAGCCAATGATGGCGCAGAAGCGCCTGAGGCGACCTCGCCGCCGTCCGCGGAGCACAAGCGCGCGGCGGCAATAGCAAACCAGTGCAACCAATACAAAAGTCTTAGCAAAAAGAAACACATAGTAATACATACACCCACCCCCCCCCTCCCCGGAGATCTACCCAGGGGGACCAGCGGACCTAAGAGGAGCATAACTGAGGAGGGACAGGGGGCGAGGGGCCAACGGCCGCGGGAGGGGCATCCATAAGGCTCATCACGGGCCTGTACCGCCTACCCTTTGGTGGGGGACTGCGGTAGGAGCAGCGCTCCTTAGCACTTAGCAGCGGTGCTGCCTACTATCACCCGAGCACCGCAGCCTAAGCTGGGAGGCAGTGAAAAAGAACGGGCGGGAATAGTCCTACAGGGCCGCAGGCTAATAAGCCCCGCTCACCTGCGAGTAGAAAGAGCCATCTTCTAGTCATCGCAGCCCAGACTGCAGAGAAGAACTGGGGATTTTGTGGGAGGTCCCTGGTATATATGGGGCAGGGAGGAGCCCCTTTTCTGTCTCTGCAGTCCAGCGCCATCTACTGGATGTATAACCCAAGAGTAAGGAATATCTTCTGGAACAGGACGTGCTGTATACTTAGAATAAATAACCTGTAAATAACTAAAAATTATACACGTACTATTTCATACTCTTTCACACATTTTAGCACTTGTTGCATAGGGTAGCCCTTGTCACCTTTGGAAGCAAATAAGATTTGTGAGGTAGGTATGCTTGGCCCCATGCCCAGCAAACTCTATCCACCCAACAATTAGAGGAGATACTCGGCATGACAGTACATAGGGAAAGAGTAGTAATGCGTGAGGAGAGCAGCTGCTGTAAGGGGATGCTTGAGGGTACTTTGACTGACGATCCATTAAAAGGTGAACCTGACCTAATACATTTATATATACAAAAATACCATTTTGTGAATACTCACCTGTAAAATGGGTATTATAAGTATGTCACACACCCCACTTCAATCATTAATTATTACACTTGGGTAACTCCACCAGCAGGTGGCGACGTGCAGAGAAGTCATGAAAAACAAGCCCCTCCTGGTCTATACATACCTGGTACCTCTCACTCATTCCCCAGTATTCAAACAGCAGTAAAGACAAGGTACCAGGAAAACAACCCATTGGAAACCCTCAAACTGTAAACGAAAACTTCACCCTATAAAGAATCCGGGATACCAAAAGGGCGGGTGAAGTGGGGTGTGTGACATACTTATAATACCCATTTTACAGGTGAGTATTCACAAAATGGTATTATTCTAAGTATGTCACACACCCCACTTCAATCATTAATTATTACACTTGGGACATCCAACAGCAGTGTCCAGAAAAGGGCGGGTATCCAACAAGGCCATAATGCAAAACTCAAACCTACTGCAGCCTGCAGAGCCTTGCGGCCAGACACAGCATCCGCTGAAGCCCGCACATCACCTAGTAAGAACTTAGAAAAAGTGTGAACAGAAGACCAAGTAGCAGCCTTACAAACTTGTTCAACCTAGGCCTGGTGCTGAAAAACCTAAAGCACTCCAACAGCACGAGTGGAAAGAGCAGTGATACGAAAAAGGGGAAACCTTCCCCTTGGTAGAATAGGCCCCAACAACAGCCCGACGAATCCATTTGCTAAAGGAAGACTTAGCGGGAGCCAAACCCTTACTAGGCCCAACAGGGCACCACGAAAAAGACATCAGTCTTACGAAAAAGAGAAGAAGTAAACAAACAGTACTTCGCCCAGCGTACCACATCCAAACAGTGCAAACCCTCTCCTTGTCATTCCTAGGCTTAGGACACAAGGAAGGAAGAACAATGTCCTGGTTAAAATGAAAAACAGAGACCACCTTAGAAGGAAAGTCCGGTTTGAAGCGGAAAACCACCTTGACCTGATGTCTCTCAAAGTGAAGAGCCTGAATCAACAAGGCTGCCAACTCCAAAACAAACAGAACAGAAGTGATGGCCACCAACAAAGCAACCTTCTGAGTCAGAGTAGGAAGAACAATAACCTGCAAAGGCTCAAGGAGAAGCCGGAAGAGCAGAGAGAACCAAATCCCAAACAGGGAGCAAAGGCTTCCTAGGAGGCCGCAGATGCGAACCCCCTGGAAAAAAGTCCTGACCAAAGTATGGAGCGCAAATGACCTAAAAAGATAGACAAGGCCGAAACCTGCCCCTTCAAAGCACTCAGCTGAAGACCAGAGTCCAGTCTAGATGAAAGAAATTCCAAAATCCTAGAAACAGAAAAGACCCGACAGGGCAAAGATCTAGCCTCACACCAATCAATATAAGATCTCCAATCCCTATAATAGATGGAAGAAGAGGATCTCTTTCTGGCACTAATAAGAGGCCGAATGACCGAATCCGAAAGACCCTCCTCCATTAAGATGGAGATGTCTGCAGCCAAGCCGTCAAATCCAGCGATGGTAAACTGGGGTAGCACAGTTGACCCTGAGTGAGGAGATCCGGCCGAAGAGGCAGATCGAACTGATCCACTGCCAGACGAACCATGTCTGCGAACCACACCCGCCTTGGCCACCTTGGAGCCACAAGAATGGCGGGAACCCCTTCCAGAACAAACTATCGCAGCACCCTGCCTAGCATGGGGATCGGAGGAAACAGATAAAGAAACCCCAGATCCCACCAGCTCAGAGCCATGGCATCCGCCGCCATAGCCAGAGAATCCTGGAAAAGCTACACGAATGTCGGAAGCTTGTGATTGTGACGAGAGGCGAGCAGATCCACCTCCGACGTCCCCCATCGGAGACAAAGCGACCGAAAAACCTGGGGGTGGAGAGACCATTCCCCCCGGCGAGAAGAACACCAGCTCAGAAAGTCCACCTCCGTGTATTCCACTCCTGGAATGTACACTGCCGAGATGCAAGGAACAAGAGTCTCTGCCCAAACTAGGATCAGAGACACCCCACTGAGGGCACCCAGACTGCGAGTCCCTCCTTGGTGATTGATGTAAGCAACCGCCGTCCGACTGTCCGAACGAACCTGAAACAGGCAAGCCCTGTAAATGCTGCGTCAAGTGAGACAGAACCAACCTGATGGCTCTCAACTCCAACACATTGATGGGCAAGTGGGCTTCCAGAGGACCCCACCGCCCCCGGAACCGAAGATCCTACCAGAAACCTCCCCCTCCTGACAAACTGGCGTCCGTGGTGACAGTTTCCCAAAGCAGGGTCAGAAATGACCTGCCCTTCAAGAGATTGTCCGAGACCAACCACCACAGTAGAGACTGCTGAACCTGGGGGGACATCCGGAAGGACCGATCCAACGACCGCGGTCGCCGGTCCCAAGACGCCAACAGATGAAGCTGAAGCGTCCGCGTGTAAAACTGCGCGAAGGGAACTGCCTTGGAAGAAGCTACCATCAACCCCACCAGTCTCATCCCTAGCCGGATGGACGGGCGAGGATTGGAAAGAAGAAGCTGTGCCAATTCCTGACTCAAAAGAACCTTGGCCTGAGGTAGAAAAAAAAAAACTGTGCTGGCAAGAGTCCAGGCCACCATCCTGGCCGGAACCAGAAAGGACTTGGGGTAGCTGATCACCCAGCCGAAACCTCTCCAGCATAGACACCACCGTGCTGGTGTCCACATCCGCTTTGACTGAATGACGGAGCTATGATGAAAAGATCGTCCAAATAAGGCACAATGCGAATTTCCTGAGCTATGAACAGAGCCATCACGCCCGCCAACACCTTGGTGAACACTCTTGGAGCCGAGGTGAGGCCGAATGGAAAAGCTACAAACTGGAAATGCCGATCCTCCACCACAAGCGAAGAAACCTCTGGTGAGCCGGAAAGATCGGAATGTGAAGGTATGCATCCTTGACGTCTATGGACATCATTAAGTCCCCCTGCCGAAGAGAACTGATCGCAGACCGCAGAGTTTCCATGCGAATCTTCCGGGGACAAATAAACCGGTTGAGAAAACTTCAAATCCAGGATGGGGCGGAACGACCCATCCTTTTTGGGTACAGTGAAGAGATTGGAATAATACCCGCGCCCCACCTCCGAAGGAGGGACCGGGCAGATGACTGCCAATTCCAGAAGATTCCTTACCGCCGCCAGGAGCCCCTGTGCGGCCAAAGGATCTGAAGGGACACGATACCTGAAAAGAAACCTTGGAGGAGGGCAGGGCTACGAACTCCAGCTTGAAACCGGCCGACACTCCCTCCCGGATCCATCTGTCCGAGACCTCCTGGTCCCATACCCGGGAGAAGAGTCGCAGCCGTCCCCCCACCCGTAAGGGTGAAGGCGCCCCCTCATTGCTGAGCGGGCTTGGCAGCTGGCTTGGACTTAGCGCCCCCAACGTGAACGGGACGGCCGCGGCCAATACCCCTGTTCCAGCTGGCACCCCTGGAAGCCAAGAAGCCCGCACCCCTGCCGGCTCTGGCTCCCCGAAAGGAAGTATTGAAAGGGGACCGCCCCCCAAAAGGAGCGACGAAATATCTTGCGCTGAGGTAACTTACCTCCCTTGGCAACAGAATCAAGCTGCTCACCGAAAAGTCTCAAACCCCGAGAGGGAAGAGCCGTGAGCGATCTCTTAGAATTAAAATCAGCAGACCACTGCCACACCGAGCGGCGGATAGCCACCAACAGAGCCGTAGCCCTGCCACGCAATAACATGGCATCATCCTGAACGGCAAGAATAAAAGAAACTTATCACGAGTAGGATCAAGATCCACACATAAATCCCTGACAATAGACCTAACCGCCAACAATAAAAGTGCCGAAGCACAAACAGGCCTCAAGACCGAACCCGCACAGACAAAACCATGGCAGGCCAGCCGATCAATCCGGCGATCCTCGCCGTCCTTAAGAGAACTTGTGTCAGGAGAATGTACAACCGCCGTATTAATAGTTCCAAAACCGGAGCCTCAGCCTCGGGAGGGACAGACCAACGCATCACCAAGTCCGCCGGAAAAGGATACTTCCTATCCCAGCTAGGCGGCACCCCTACAAGACGTGTAGGTTGCTCCCATTACTTAAAGGCAATGCCCCAAAATGCTGATAACTGGGAAACGCCAAGCGCGGCTTGGACACCCCAAAAAGCTGACCCTTAGGCCGAGAAGCAGCTTCAGGAGGGTCCAAATCCAAACCTCAAATATTTGTGCCAGAATGGAAGATGTATCCAGGACAGGCCCTTCAGACTGGCCACCCTCAGCACCCAGCAACTGCTGGCCCTCGGGGATTTTTTTTTTTTTTTTTTTTTAAATTCCTCAACGAGCTCGCCCTCTTCAAGGGGCCGATCCGGCCAATCAAGGTCCTCAATAACCTCCTCATCTGAGTCCGGCGGAGGCGGGGACAGGTGTTTCCGCTTAGCCGGAGCCTTCTGAGCGACCACAGCGGAAAACATCTTCTCGAGGCTGGCCAATCAGGCGCAAACCTCGGACTGCGAATCACCCCCAACGACTACGTCACACAGGGTCCGGAACAGGCGAGAAGGGGAGGGAGATGGTGCGGCCGAGGACGTACCGGGCACCGGGGTGCCGGACTGGCGCTCAATGTTTCGCCGTGCACATGGAATACATAGAATGACATCATCCCCTGGGAGCGGAGCCCCACACCCCCCACAGAGCCTGGACTGCCCCGAAGAGCCATTTCCGGTATCTTTTGGTAGCCTCCATATGGTGAAATTATGGTATATGCAGTAAACAGGGATTTACGCCAAAAGCGACCCGGGATGCCCCTTCAGTGCTGACTAAATAGCTAAGCTCAAAAAAATTGGAAATCAGCAATTCAAACAATGGCCCCCCCAACTAGCCAGGTATCCAAGACCGGGAGAGCCCTGCAGCGTGGGATCCCGGGATCTGAGAGACCAAAGACACAGTCAACCAATACACAATAAGCACCTGGATAACTATATCAATGAAGAGACAAAGGAATCTGCATAGAACATAGAAAACCAATTTTATATATATATATATATATATAAATATATATAAACATATATATAAAAGGGGAAATAAAGGAGTACATATACATATATACATAAATATACACTAAAAACTGGCATGGCCCAGGGCAGCAGTGGCTCCCTGTCAACTGGCCCAGAGCCGGGATAAGGGGAATGCCGCCGCCCCCCCCCCCCTAAACGGAGAGGACGAGGGCCATACTCGAGCTGTCCCCCCCCGGACATTAACCCCTGGAAGGCCAAGCACAAAACCGCCTACCTGACTCAGAGCAGAAATGGCGGCTGCGCCCCGGAGGAGATCGTGGAGACGAAGGGCGGGCCCAGCCAGAAGCGGGAGACGCTG
This sequence comes from Gastrophryne carolinensis, assembly GCA_027917425.1. Lineage (NCBI taxonomy): Eukaryota > Metazoa > Chordata > Amphibia > Anura > Microhylidae > Gastrophryne > Gastrophryne carolinensis. Next base: position 282,599,316 of record CM051235.1, read on the forward strand.
TGGCCCCGCCCCTCACCAGGCCGTCAGACACGGCGCGGGCTGCGCAGCACACGGCCCCGCCCACCCCTCCGAAACCGCGCCAACAGCGGGCGCCACAGAATGGCGCTCGCAAGTGCCGTCAGGCGGGCCGGCGGCCTACACGCCGCCCGGACCCGCCTGCACCGAACACCTCGCCAGCGGGCGCCGAGACTGACACTCGGCGCCCCCACAGCCAGGCGGACCGGCGGCGCATCGCGCCGCCCGTCCCCGCCCACCGCCTGGAGATCCGACCGCGAGGCAGGCGCCGGAGTATGGCGCTTGATCTCCGGAGAAGGGCGGCGGGCCGGTGGCACCACGCCGCCCGACCCGCCCCCCCCCGAACACCGAAAGCAGCCGTCCCGGGGGCTAAGGAAGCCCCCCCCCAATCAGCAAAGCCAGGCGGGCCGCCGCACAAACACACACACATAAGAAAATTAATAATAAAAATCATAAAAGCTACAGGGGAAAGCCAAAAGGGGGACCTGACCTACCTAACACTGGGGCATCCCACATCCGGATCACCACGGCCGGAATACCGCTATGCCCCATAATATGGGGACGAGCGGAGGAGCTAATCTCCTGGGCACTTATAAGTGCCATCTACCATTGCCCGGCCACCAGCCTAAGCTGGGAGACTACCAATTAATCAGGACTAAAAATAAAAGAAAACCGGGCAGAAATAGACCATGGGGGGGGGGGCCGGGGTGATACCCCGGCTACCTGCAAGCAGGAGACTTCTTTCTTCTGTCTTGTCGCCATCTTGCAGAGAAGAAACACTGGGGAATGAGTGAGAGGTACCAGGTATGTATAGACCAGGAGGGGCTTGTTTTTCATGACTTCTCTGCACGTCGCCACCTGCTGGTGGAGTTACCCAAGTGTAATAATTAATGATTGAAGTGGGGTGTGTGACATACTTAGAATATTATCATACTACCTTTTTTCTCTTCCTCTTGCTCCAGAGGTACCAGAACACCATCATCTTCATCCCTATATCCATAATACTCAGCATCTATCTCCTTCATAAGTTCTACACGGGTCTTACGGGGTGGAGGAGCAGCTAAAAAAGAAAATGTATATATCAGAAAACACATACTTAGGTACTTAGCTCCTGTAGAACTGAACAAAAGTAGTGATGGCAGAAGGACAAGATGGAAAAATTCTATAAGGATGAGACGGGGTTCTTTACACAAACGGCTGTGATACATTGGAATATTCTAACCAGTGTGGTAGTCAGGGCACCAAAAACAACCAATGAACATCTTCATTTAAGAATATCTAAACTTCAGTGCATTAGAGAAAGATCCATATTGTGGGGGTCAAAGTGTGCTAAAAAGAGCCCAAAAATACAATTCTGTGATTACTCACCTTGTAGAATTGGTATTATAAGTATGCAGCACGTCCTGCTCCAGATATTATTCATAACAGCTGGTATATAGTCCACAAGAGGGCGCTTTACTGCAGAGATGGCAAAAAGAGGCCCCTCCCGGTCCATATATACCCGGGACCTCCCACTAATTCCCCAGTATAACAAAGCAGTAAGGGAACCAGGAGAAGCCAATAACAAATTCAACCATGTTAACAAGGAACAAATCACCATAAAGAGGATCCAAAAATAAAGTAATCAGGGTGGGATGGAGCAGGACGTGCTGCATACTTATAATACCAATTCTACAAGGTGAGTAATCACAGAATTGTATTATTCTAAGTATGCAGCACGTCCTGCTCCAGATAGTATTAATAACAGCTGGGACATCCAATAGCAGTGTCCATAAACGGGTGGGGATCCCAAAAAGGCAACAACGCGCAGTTCAAACCACTGCCGCCTGCAGAACCTTACGGCCAAAAACAGCATCCGCTGAGGCCCGAACATCAACCTTGTAAAACTTGGAAAAGGTATGAACAGAAGTCCACGTAGCAGCCTTACAAACTTGTTCAGCAGAAGCCTGGTGTTGGAAGGCCCAGGAAGCCCCAACAGCACGGGCAGAATAAGCAGTAACACGGAAAGGAGGATCCTTCCCCCTAGTAGAATAGGCCCTAACAATGGCCTGACGTAACCATTTACTAATAGTAGATTTAGCAGGAGCCAACCCCTTCTTGGGACCCGACAGAACCACAAACAAGGCCTACAACCTTAGTAGGGGGCCTGAATCGACAGAGCCGCCAACTCAGAAACTCGCCGGACAGAGGTGATAGCCACCGAAAAGGCAACCTTCTGGGTAAGGAGAGACAAGGCAGCCTCATGCACAGGTTCAAAAGGAGGACCCTGAAGGACAGACAAAACCAAATTCAAATCCCAGACCGGTACCATGGGTTTGCAGGGGGGGGGGGGCGCACATGAGTGACCCCCTGGAAGAAGGTCTTGACCACAGGATGTAGGGCGAAAGACCTCTGGAAGAAAACAGGCATTGTGGACACATGACCCTTCAAGGTGCTGAGCTGAAAACCCATATCCAAACCATGTTGCAGGAACTCCAGGATCCTAGGAATGGAGAACACACGACAGGGACAGGCCCTAGACTCACACCAGTCAATGTAGGCCCGCCAGGTCCTATAGTAAATAGTGGAGGATGACTTCTTCCTAGCGCTGACAAGAGTCTGAACCACCAAATCAGACAGACCTTCCTCCTTCAGGATGGCGGTTTCAGCAGCCACGCCGTCAAAGCCAGCGTTTGTAAATTGGGATAACAGAGCAGTCCTTGAGTAAGAAGGTCCGGAACCAAGGGAAGAGCGTACTGATCCACTGCCAGCCGCACAACGCCGGTGAACCACACCTGTCTTGGCCACCTGGGGAACCACACCTGTCTTGGCCACCTGGGGGCATCAGAATGGCTGGCACCCGCTCCTGAACCAACTTGCGCAGAACCTTGCTCAGAAGAGGAAACGGAGGGAAGAGGTACAGGAGACCGAGACCCTGCCAGGACAGAGAATCCACCGCCAGAGCCAGGGGATCCTGGGACAGGGAAACAAATGCTGGCAGCTTGTGATTGTGGCGAGAAACAAACAGATCCACGTCTGGCCTCCCCCACCGGTGACAAAGGGATAAGAAGACCTCGCTGTTGAGGGATCATTCCCCCCAGCGAGAGGTCCCCCTGCTCAGGCAATCCGCCTCCAGATTCTCCACTCCCAGAATATAAACTGCTGAGATGCACGGGATGTTGTTCTCGGCCCAGGACAGAATCAAAGACACCTTCTGGACGGCACTCTTGCTCCGAGTCCCTCCCTGATGATCGATATAGGCGACCGCCGTCTGATTGTCGGAACGAACCTGTACCGGCAGACCCTGAAGGGGAGGAGTCAACTGTGCCAGTACCAACCGAACTGCCCTCAGCTCCAGGACGTTGATCGGAGTGGGAGCCTCCTGGAGGGCCCCACAGCGCCTGGAATTGGAGGGCTCTCCAGTAGCCCCCCCCAACCTGACAGACTGGCATCCGTAGTGAACGCCTCCCAACATGGAGTCAGAAAGGACCTGCCTCCCAGAAGATTCTTCGAGTCCAGCCACCACAGGAGGGACCGCCGAACCAGAGACGAGAGAACAAAGGCCTGATCCAAAGACAGGGGACTCTTGTCCCAGACTGAAAGGAGATAGAGCTGAAGGGGTCTCATGTGAAATTGAGCGTAAGGGAATGCTTCGAAGCAGGCCACCATCTGTCCCACCAATTGCATCCCTTGGCTGATGGAAGGACGAGGACTGGACAGCATGGAATGAACCAGAGCTTGAAGAGAACCCACCTTCTGGCCTGAATGGTATCCAGATTCATGCCCAGGAAAGGGGTCACCCTGGGACGGGAAGAGGGAGGACTTGGGATAATTGATCACCCATCCGAACGTTTCCAAGGCCGTTACCACCATCTGGGTATCCAACTCCGCCTGCTGGAGAGAATGAGATGTAATGAGAATGTCGTCCAGATAAGGAAGGATGCGAATGCCCCCGGCTCTGAGGATGGCCATCACTCCCGCCAGTACCTTGGTGAACACTCTGGGGGCTGATGTGAGACCGAAGGGAAGTGCCACAAATTGGTAGTGCTGGTCCTCCAGGGCAAATCTGAGGAACCGCTGATGCCCTGGGAAGACTGGCACATGAAGGTAAGCATCCTTGATGTCTATGGAGGTCATGAAGTCCCCTGGGCGCAAGGAGCTGATCGCGGAGCACAGGGTCTCCATGCGAAAGCATCTGGTTCTGATGAACCTGTTGACAAGCCTTAAGTCCAGGATGGGCCTGACGAAGCCATCCCTTTTGGGCACTGTGAAAAGATTGGAATAACCACCTTGACCTCTCTCCCCCGGAGGGACCGGGCAGATGACCCCCATACCCAATAAGTTCTGTACAGCTTGACATAGACTCTGAGCGGCTAAGGGGTCTAGAGGAATCCGAGACCTGAGAAATCTTGGAGGGGGCCGCACCACGAACTCTAGCTTGTAGCCGGAGGACACAACCTCCAGAATCCACCTGTCTGAGACCTGTTGGCCCCAGACATGAGCGAAGAGCAGCAGCCGTCCCCCCACCAGTAAGGGTGAGGGCGCCACTTCATGGCTGAGCGGGCTTAATCACAGATTTGGGCTTAGATCCCCAGGAGGATCTGGGACGGGCACGGCCTCTACCCTTGCCCCAGAAATCCGCCCTGTGCCCCGCAAAGGGAACCCCCCTCCCTGACCTGGATCCACGAAAAGAGGGGGTAAAGGACCCTGAACCCCGAAAGGGCCGCGGTTGTCTTTTGCGTTGGGGCAACCTACCTCCTTTTGCAAAAAGGTCCAACCGGTCACCAAAAAGGCGTAGCCCCTTAAAGGGTAGCCCTGTGAGAGCCTTCTTAGCAGCATTGTCAGCTGCCCACTGGCGCAGCCAAACCGAGCGGCGAATAGACACAACCAGAGCCGAGGTCCTGCTACACATCCTAGATGTCATCTAAGGCAGACAGAATATAAGCAATAAACATCTCACATTGTGATAAGGCTCTAAATTCAGCACTAGAAGAATCATTAGGATAGCCTTCTAACAGGCCCTTGACCAGAGTCCTAAGCGCCACAGCAGTAATAGCAGAAGCACAGACCGGGCGCAGGGCCGATCCCGCACAGGCAAAGGCATGGGAAGCCAGCTGGTCAATACGTCGGTCCTCACTATCCTTCAAGGTAGTGGAATCAGGGGAATGCACCACAGAAGTATTAGACAACCCTAAAACCGGAGCATCCACCTCTGGTGGAGTTGACCAACATTTAACCACATCCGGGGGAAAAGGGTACCTTTTATCTCATCCCTTAGGAATACCAGGGAACCGGCTAGGTCGCTCCCATTCCTTATGAACCAGATTATGGAAAGGAGTCTGGTACTACAAAGCCACGTTTGGAATTTCCAGAACAAACAACAGAAATGGAAAGTACTTCAAAGATTTGAGTCAAAAGTCTATGGGTGTCATCAGCAATCCAATGCTCTGAGCCGGCATCAGCGCCAGGGAACTGCTGATCATCAGAGAATTCCGAATCTGAGAATAATTCCCCCTCCTCAAGCGGGGTACCGTAAAACAAATCAAGGAATTCTTCCGTCTCCATAGGGAAGGCAGACGCAACAGGCGCCAAATGTTGTCTCTTAGCTGGGGCCTTACGGGCCACAGAGCTAGCAATCAACCTCTCAATGTTTGGCCATCCTGGAAGACACATCAGGCTGAGACTCTCCACTAGTGTTAATCTCACTGGGGGTCACGATCAACCGTGGGGGAGTGGGAGAAGACATGGTGGGCGCAGGCCCAGTCAAGTGCAGCCCAGAGTGCCGTGCAAGCGCCTGCTGGGCGCAGGGTACACAGACCCGTACATCATCGCTTACAGGGGATGCCCCACACACAGCCAGGCTTGCCATGATGGGACCCCGATCAAAATATCCTGAGAAGCCTCCATATGGCAATTTGTGGAGTCACAATAACCAAAGGGAATTACGCTGTGCAGCTACCGGGGATGCCCCTTAACAGTCCGCTAGGATAGTGGGAGGATTTTATTGTTTTTTAGGCCTCTAATATAGTAGCTAGACTAATAGAAGGCACTGGACCGGGAGAAACCTCTAATTGGTTTTCCCGCCTGAAAGGCAAAAGAAGACAATACCCGCATTAATTAAACAGGAGTGAAAAGCAATTAAATATAAAAAAGGGGGGGACCGCAAGGGCACTCACAGACCCCCCCCCCCGACGAGCAGCATAATGGGAGAAGGGGGAGTAAGGAGCCCATTAAACATTAATAAATGTAAGGCAGGGGCATCCCCAAGTCAGGATCACCAGTAACCTGACAACCGCCTACCCTTTGGTGGGGGATTTGCGGTGGAGCAAGCTCCAATGAAGCACCTCTAATAGGTGCTGCCTACCATCACCCGACCACGCAGCCAAGGCTGGGAGGCATAATAAAGGTGGAACGGGTGGGAATAGCCCTACAGGGCCCAGGGCTGTAAAGCCCAGCTCACCTGCGAGAAGAGAAGCCATCATCTTGTCCTTCGCAGCCCACTGCAGAGAAGAAACTGGGGAATTAGTGGGAGGTCCCGGGTATATATGGACCGGGAGGGGCCCTCTTTTTGCCATCTCTGCAGTAAAGTGCCCTCTTGTGGACTATATCCCAGCTGTTATGAATACTATCTGGAGCAGGACGTGCTGCATACTTAGAATAAACCCTTAATGTAAAGACTAGGAGGTGGTCACTTTGTTCACACAACCAGCAGCCGCTAATCTATGCTCAAATCTCAGAAAGCACCTAAGAACCCATGAGGCAAAGCTAATCTCAAGAGATCACGGTTAAAGTAAAGATAGCATGCAAAAAGTTACCCCGTTCCTTGTCCCATGCCTGGCTGTAAGATGCAGCATTCTACACAGCATGGCATTCCCTCAATGCATTGTCAGGCCTTGGCAAATTATATTAAATGGCATTAAGGAAGGTATGGGAATTTCCCTAGAGGCAATAACTATGATGAAGACCAGGAACTGGGCATAGCCAGGGAGACACAGGCTGGAACCATACACCGCATCTACACCACCAGAGAGGCAGTACAGCAGGTAGCGGAAGGCCTAAGCCCAACACAAACAACAGAGTGCCTGGATGTCAATACAGTGCAGAAGGCTTAGACCAAAGGAAGGATAGAGCAACAACACAAAGGGCTGGAGGGCACATGAACAGAGGAAAGGTGACTCCATGATCCAGCAAGGAGGAGGGGTTAAACGCAGGCATTTATAGGGAAAATAGAGGAAGGAACATGGCCAGTCTTTGGGGTGTAAAACTCTTAAAGGAGCCACAGCACTCAACCCGGTTAGCTTGCAGACCAACCTTAAATCTGTCTCTAAATCTGGTTAAAAACAGAGGTTTGGTCACACACATCTGCAGAAGTATGGTGAAGCTGCACCACCAAGCACCAAGGTGCCTCTGTGGGGTACAGTCCTAACTCTACTCTATGAGAACCCGATTTGGGACACACAATGCAGTAGATGCAGTCTTTGGGGTGTGCCTTTGCACAGGGCGTCATGGTCAGGGCGGTGAACAGCTGTGCCTGAAAGTTCAGCATCCACCAATTGCCAGCTTACATTAGTGGTTAGTAGCTTGCTGCCCAACCACCCCCTTCCACCACCTATTCTCCTGCTTTTGGAGTGGGGGGTGCACCATTTCTTTGGTCAGAAGGAAGAGATGCCATTGCTCAAAATGCAAGCAATACCACGGCACATGTGCAGGCTTTCATCCATTCATTACTCTGTCACTCATGCTGTACATATTATTGCAGGGCATATAACTCGTTTACTCACATAGACAGCAGGAAGCAGCTGGCATTCCCGGTTTCCCTTTAGAGCATCAGCTGGGAAAGCTGGTGATGTTGCTTGTGCATGCGTCATAGGATCACTTGCCAGGTAAGTATACCGGCAATCCTGGGTGGCTTCAAACAGTGGGGCATCCAACATTGGGATGCCCCGGAGATATGGAATCAGCCAGTCCTTGAGCCTTTTAGACTTCAGGGCTAGAAAATACAGATGTTGGTGCACTTTAAAGGGGCCCACTCATCCCTAGCATCATTCCTGAAACCAGAGGAACTCTCCACTTCTGCATTTCCTCTTCACCAGCTGCCAGTTCACCACACCACAGTAGGGTGGTTGTGAGGAGACACAGAAGTGTGTGTGTGGGGGGGGGGGGCGGGGCACTTCCTATAGTCTCACATAGGGCATCTTCCAGCCGAAGGCAAGCCATGAGAAGGAATTTCATGCTGAAAATGGAAGGGAGACCCACAATACAGAATAGAGTAAGCTATACACAAAAGTCCACACATCGCCAGTTCAAGGTCGATGTCAGTCTTCACATGCGCATCCTTGAGCGTCAAACCCTGACTGGTTTGCCTGCGGTTACACACAGAAAAGGCACATAGGATGCTGTGCTAGACAGTAGAGTATGTTACTTCACTTAAAAAGGAACATCTGAGACCCTAAAATAATCCAGGACTATCCCAATTCCACTACCAAGGGCATTCCAAATTGGGAAGCTGCGCTGTGTGAAACCCCCAGGTCACCCGATCTCCTTACCTCTTCCCGTGCCCTTGCTGCTGCAAGCAGGCATTTGAACTGATAGATAACACACAGCAGTGCATCCCAAGTCAGGATGCCCAGTCAGAGTAACACCACCCTGGAGAGTGAAATTCCTGGTTGTTCCTCTTTAAAACTGCAGGTCACTCCAAATGGTAACCCTAAAGAAGATTTATTGTTGGACGTAATCTATTGTAGACTTTAGGTTTGGTTTTGGTACACTTAAAGAGATACTGCAGGCAAAGGCAGTTGTTAGATCATAGTGTCGGGCTACGTTTGTTGTTTTCCATTTTTAAATTGAAGAAGAAATGGCCAAAATATCAAGGTTTACAGTTCACCTGATTTATCATGATTTAGGTTTTGAAATATTTGGACGTAACCCTTGGCTGTGAGATGCGGCATAACAATCAGCATTATGGGCGGGGTCTGTAAGACAGGCATTCTCATCACCCTGGCTGTTCTCCCTCTCTTCCAGTGTCTGCAGTCTCATGATGTGGAGCTTTGGACCACCAGCTTAGCCCTTTTATTGGTGGTCTATGGCAAAGGAATTCAGGGGGGTGCCACTACTCTTTGCCTTGTTTTTACTTTCAGGAGTAGCCATGTTCTGACAGGAAGGAAGAGGGCAGCCACGATGAGGTGCGCTGCTGAATGACAGTTTACGCACTTTGCCTACCGATTCCCTTTAATCTATACCCAAAACAGGCACTGCATCCAGGTTTGAGGAAAATGTCAATAAAGTTGGTTTGCTTATGAGCATATTAGCTCTTCGGTTGAAAATTTGCATCAAACAGAGAAATAAATAACAGCCAAACACATCATCAAACCATAAAGAGGAAATAGGCAGCAATGAAAATGGATGGAACCTACATCCTACACATATGAAGCCTTTATAGCCAGTACCAAAAATCTCTTTTTCCTTTCAGCATAATGTGGAGGACAATGGCTGCAGCAAAAGAATTATGAACCGACCAGAAAGCTAAACTGCTCTGGTGTGCAGAATCCCAGTACTATGGGAGCGTCTAACCACATAATCCAATGCCCAAATCTTGTGAGAGTGCATGAGAACTAAAGGCAGAGCACATTTGCAATTAGTCTAAAAATAAAGGAAGCCTTGGATTTCTATTTTGTGATATAATAAAATTATTGTACTGCAAATAAACCACCTCACAAGAATCACAAGGGGAAGTATGTTACCATTATATCAATAATGGGAGAAAATGGATAGACAAACAGCAAAACATTTCCTGTTATCATATTTCACGTTTGCCTGTGTGCCTTAAATTATCTCATGTGAGAAGGCCCATTGAACAAGTCAAACTATACTTCCTCCCCTTCCTCCAAGTATAAACCCTTAAGTCTAGTCTAATGAATCGGATATTGGCAGAACAACGTCTGTTAAAAAATAAATCACATTATAGTAACAGATTTCCTTGCCAATTATCTCTAGACATGTACCAATAAGAACACTGTATTATGGCTTGTAGGCAGCAGAAGTCCATGAAAGACAATTAGCAGCCATCTTGTGTGAGAGATATTAAGTAAAATGGGTAGCAGTGAAGCAATAACGTGAACCAAAGCCCTACCGTAGCAGATCTCACATTTGCCTCTAATCTGAGGCCTCAGCTCAGAGATGCCACAAATGCTGCCATGGAAAACTGCAGGAAAAGTGGGTGTTACAGGGTTAGGTAATCAGCTGGCTGGAATCTTTTCAACTCTAGGCTGGGCCGCTTGGGTTTTGGTCTGCCATTGTACATGGATGGCTTTTTACTCCCCTCAGATCCAAGCTTTGTGACATTTGTTACTATTAAACACTTATTTTTATGCATATTTATTTTATTAAAAAACTGCTAAGAAGAGTCAGTCGACAAATGTATCTAACTTTACTATTTTTTAGAGGAAAGTTATCATGTATGGACAGACGTGTCCCCCTATCCTGTTTAATAGGAGGGTCTGGGTCACTTTAGAAAGCCTGTCAGCAATTTTAAAACAGAACAATCCCTTTAGTTTTGGCCAACACCAGAAAAGTAAATCCATCACCTGGAGGGCTCAGTATGACCATTAACAGCTTCTTGACACGCAGAAGCATCTAGGCGTGTATATATATATATATATTATATATATACACACACATATATATCTCCCAGAAGTCGGGACAGAATTAACTATGCAAAGGCTTAAACCGGACCTTCAGCGTGATTTAATGAAAAGCCCAAACTCTTAAAAAACAGTTCCCCAGCATCTAAAATTAATATATTTTACGTTTTTAGTCACTAACTTATTATTCTTTCCCCCACTGGGCTGCAACTCTGTTCAGGAATTTAGGATACGGGCGCCGCCATCTTGACTCAGAAGCATCACACTTACTGAGGAGAGGAGAGTGGGATAAGGTACAGGGGGGCGGGTTATAGCTGTGCTTTGCTCAGACAGAGCAGAGCTGGGGTCAGGTAACGGTCAGCAGTCCCAGAATGCAGAGCGACACAGTCAGAAGGCACTTCCTGTTTGCAGGCTGCCTGATGGTCCATGAGCCGCCATCTTGGATGTTTAAAGGCTCATAATATGCAGTAGATGCAGGTAGGATGATTTTTAATGTGGACAATCTGTATGTACAGGGTGTGGGAAACATATAAGATAGACTCTTATTCAGAGTGAAGGTCTGCATTAAGTATGAGCTGTTATTTTTTCAGAGGATTCAGTGTTTAAAGATACACATGTTTAAAGCGGACCTTCACCCTGAATAAAAGCCCATCTTATATGTTTCCCACACCCTGTACATACAGATTGTTAACATTAAAAATCATCCTACCTGCATCTACTGCATGTTATGAGACTTTAAACATCCAGGATGGCGGGCTCATGGAGCATCAGGCAGCCTGCAAACAGGAAGTGTCTTCTGACTGTGCTGCTCTACATTCTGGGATTGCTGACCTTTCCCTGACGCCAGCTCTGCTCTGTCTATGCAAAGCACAGCTATAACCCGCCCCCTGTACTTTATCCTGCTTTCCTCTCCTCAGTATGTGTGATGCTTCTGAATCAAGATGGCGGTGGCCATATCCTAGAGTCCTGAACAGAGTTGCAGCCCGGTGGGGGAAATAATAAGTGACTAAAAACTTAAAATATATTCATTTTAGATGCCATGGAATATTTTTTTTAAGGGTTTGGGCTTTTCATTAAATCATGCTGAAGGTCCGGTTTAATTGAGAAAGCCAATGCAGTCTCAAGAACAGTCATCCAACTTGGTGCATAAGAAATTCTCTCTTTTAAAATGTCACTGGGTTGGTTGTATACGAGTTCTCCGCTTCTAAAAAAAAAAAAAAAAAAAAAAAAAACACAAAAAAGAAGAGCTGGACCTTCATAGAAAGCAGCAAACAATAGAGCAGGAGTGCACAAACTATTTTTGGTACAAGGGCTTGTTGTTCCACTTTAAGGGGCAGCATTAAAATGAAAGCAGCAATAATGCAATCAGTAAACTGTAGGAAGCTGTAACTGTGGGAAGAGGTAAAGGTAGGATGACACAGGAAGAGGTAAACAGATGTGTGACAGAGGTGGGGTATAGGTGAAGTGGGAGAGCTAGGAATACAATAAAGACCACAACGTACCTAAACCAAAAGTGAGGGTAGATCTCAGATAAACCATACTATTGGTTTCACGCACGTTCCCACCCAAAACATTTTACCTGGATTTGAGCTATAAATTGTCACAATGCTGGCAGCCTTTCCCTTCACTCTAACTGTTTAGATGCCGTGTTTGCAGCAATGCTCATTACTCAAAACATAGTGTTTCCTGCAACCTAATAGGGCTTACCCACCTGTACAGAGCAGTTTATCAGTGCCTCACTTCCTGCTTTAGGAATTAGCACTGCACTGCCTCTACTGTCCAGCTGTGCACACCGCAGGTAAGGCAAGATGAGATCTGTTGTCTCATATGTTCTGAGGAATTAAAGAAAGAGCAAGTGCCCAGACTGACCATGCTAAATTCTTTTAAATCCACATTATTTGAAGGAGGCGGCAGCACTTCAGGTAGAAAAAAAAAAAAAAAACTTTAACCCACAGAAAAGGCATTAAAACAACTGCAGATGGGAGAAAGAAAATACTTACGTTCTTTTTCAAACAGCTCCCGGACACCTGGTAAATCCTTAGCTGCCCCAAAGTACTTGTAACCTCGGTTTCCTGGAACTTCCTTCCCTTCATGGTCCAGCATTTTGGGCCCTATGCGCTAACATCAAAAGTAAGAGTTTTAAAAATGACGACATTTTTGTTTCTAAAAGTGAAATGTATAATGAAACACATTTAAAGATTACAATAAACCACAGGGCTATTTCAAACTACAGCTCATTAAAAAAAGAATATACACTATTGCCTAGAAAAACAAAACCCTTTTTCTATGGTTCACTGACTAAACTACACAAGGAACCTTTCTTTTTACTTCTAAATCCAAACAAGATCTGAAATGCCACTACAGGACATGTCATGGCATCCCGGTAGACGTAGCCTTTACAAAAAGAAGGGAGTTTAGCTTATTCCACATGTAGGGAGCTCAACCATATTCTCACAGCTGCACTAAATGGCTCTTTGGTCAACAGAGACTCACAGCATGGGCGGTGTTCTGCTCTGGCGGGACAAACTCCCAGGATAGCAGCGTATCAAAGTGCCATGTAGCATCAGATCTGGTGCAGCCAACAATGAATAAGGGATCCTACAGCCTGAAAGGTATACTTTGAACTCTTACTTACTCCATAATCAGGACCACCAAGCTCTCGGATGCGAATCTCCCAGTGACCCTTTTCTCGAATGAGCTTGTTTATTTCATCATTTAAGTCACGGATCCGAAACTCCCCAAGTCCAGCTGAAAAAAAAAGACAAACAGTTACAACAGAGCAGAAAAAAAAATTTAAAGCAAAATTAAAGTCATTGTCCAGAAAAGAACATAAAGGCTATACTCATCGTTTAACTTCTCAAAGACGGTCGCTCCTAGCATGATCGTCCGCTGCTTTGTAGTATTGATGATGGACTGCCCCATGCCAGCTGTCACAGGAACAACGGCATGCAGTGAATGAGGGGCGGCATGAGAGGTTTTGAGCCCGCTCCATTGCTGTAAATAGAGGAGGCATGCTATGGTTCCTGTGACGGATGGTGTGGGGTGGGACATGGTCAATATTATGGCAGCCACGGATGGTCCGGCTGGGAGGCGCGGGACTTGGATCGGGCGAGCCGGTAAGTGTCAAGAGTGCAAGAGGGATCATCTGTGGGGGATAAAAGGCAAGAATAGCCTTTTTTGTTCATGTTTGGACAATGATGCCAAATCTACGTTGATAAATCTAAAATGTCAAAGTAATGTACAAAGTTGTCTTGTGACAAAGCAAGCTTCTAAACATTTATGATTTGCTACAACCTAAACTGCCAGGGGCACTGAGCTGGGGATAGAAGGTGACAACATAACTTCCCTTCTGCGTATAGGATAATTTTAGTGACAGATTTACTAAAAAATAATCAATAATTTTTCAGTATCAACACGTGGCCACAATTTGAAAATCTGACACCTATATTAAATGTCAAAAGGAGCTCTTGAAACACTTTCCTCCCACTAGCAACTCTAATACATGTCTAGAGCCAAGGTTGGTGAAATGCAGCAGGAAGAACACTCACCATGTCCTATTAGTGTGCAGCTGTTTGCTTCCTTACCTGGAGTGGTTTCCAGCAGCTACGGTTACGCTGCACTTCTCTAGCAAGGAGTCTATTGTTACCAATTTAGCTAAAGGAAAATTTGTGAATATGTGTATTATTTCCAGCTGTCTGTCTTTGTCCCACTTGATTCTACAGAACAGGCTTATTCTTAGCACCTCAATTCAATCTTTCTGATTACATTCTCTACTTCCCCACCACCTTCTCACTAGGGGACCAGAAGCTAGAGCTCATCCTCCTAGGAGGAGGCAGCTACTCCAGCAGCTAAGCAGTAGGGCACGAGGTGAGATTTCCGCTGTCCCCTCGAGGACAGCATAGATTTCTGAATCGGGATGCCCTAGGTGCACTTAAACCGGACCTTCACCATGATTTATTGAAAAGGCCAAACCCTTAAAAACGATTCCCCATCATCTAAAGTTAATATATTTTAAGTTTTTAGTCATTTATTATTCTTTCCCCCACTGGGCTGCAACTCTGTTCAGGACTCAGAAGCATCACACTTACCGAGGAGAGGAAAGCGGGATAAAGCACAGGGAGGCGGGTTACAGTTGTGCTTTGCTCAGACAGAGCAGAGCTGGGGTCAGAAAAAGGACAGCAATCCCAGAATGCAGAGCAGCACAGTCAGAAGGCACTTCCTGTTTGCAGGCTGCCTGACGTTCCATGAGCCGCCATCTTGGATGTTTAAAGGCTCATAACATGCAGTAGATGCAGGTAGGATGATTTTTAATGTGGACAATCTGTATGTACAGGGTGTGGGAAACATATAAGATATGCTCTTATTCAGGGTGAAGGTCCGCTTTAAGTCGCCAGCCCCAGAGTCTTAGAGACAAAATGATTTTTTTCAATATAAAAAATAACAAATATTTTATTTTTTCCCCAGAGTTCATAAAAATTCTCAAAGAGAATATACTCCTATTACAGAATGCATACAGGCATCATTTACACAAGAACATTATTAAATGACAGAGGACAGAGAAGTTCTAATTCTCCATCACACCTCTCCAGCCTGTTCAACTGGCATCTGTGGTAAGTATGCTCCATTGTTGTGGAACAAAGGATCGGCCTTTCTGCAAGGGACGAGGGGTTCAACCACCATATCAATGATTCTTTCATCTAAAAGATTCCAGGGCCGGACGCTCCATTTTCTCTGAATTGGGATGCCCCACTCTGTGGAAACCCCCCCACCCCAGGAGGCCCAAAAAAAAAATAACATACCTTGCGATGCTCCAATAGCGGATGTGCAAGTTCTCGTCAAATGAGAGCCACCTGCTGTGACATCATCCGGCAGGCAGCTCTCATTGTTTATAATGGGGAGCGCTCACTGTCCCATCCCCAGCCATTCAGATGGGAAGGGAGCACGCATACGGCCGGGGATACAGGGGATGCGGCAGCAAGCCCTCCCCATTGATTTGAATTAGAGCTGGCTGTCGAATGAAGAAGTCACAGCAGGAGTCTCTCATTGGACAAGGGCCTCCACATGAGCCGTTGGAGCGTGGAGAGGCAAGTTTTGCTTCCTGGGGGGTTCAGAGGGGCATCCCACTTCGAGAAACCCCCAGGGCACAGAACAAAAAACTTGGGAAAGTCAAATTCCCGGGTTTCGTTCCACTTTAAGGTAAAATGAAGATCTAGGGCCAGTTTTTCCCAACCCTCTCCCACACAGCCATCAACAGGTATTTTGTGGCAGTTCAGGCTGGTGAAGCTATAGCTATTTCTAAGCACTAACTATTTCTCCTGTGCAACTGTGTGGAGATCTGCAAAACATGGCCTTTTGGTGGCTCTCGAAAAGAGGGTTGGAAAGAAAACCGATCTAGGATCTGTCCCAGATCAAGAGTAGCTGAGTGCTGATTGGGTAGAATCGGGAAAATGGAACCACCTCCATGGAGAATACTATCAGGCCCAACAGACCCATGCCCTGCAGATAGTTGAACTGCTGTCTGGTAATCGAGCCTTTACTTGTCTGGAGTAAAAGCCTTTTCTCCACTGGTAGGTAGACTTCAGACTATCAGCGCCATTCTCCCTGAGAATCCAGCTCTGGGTGAAGCCATCTTGGAGAGGCTGCCCTTAGAGGCATCCTTTGTTCTGTGCTGCTGCCAGTGGCCGCACAGGGTTCCGGCTGAGGTAAGGGGTAGTGTGTTTTTTTTTCACCACCCCACCCTCTGTGCTAACTTACCACCTACCTAACTTATGTATTATGGCTGGACATCCACTTAAGGTTGTGCCAGAAGGGACCTGGTTCACATGGACACTTAACTTATCAAATCCATCCACAAACCTCAACTAACAGCGGAGAGAAAACAATAGACACAGGTAGACGCACCTCGCCAATAAAAGGCATGCTTCACTTCAGCTACTTCTGGTCCCCAATTATGGCATTTCTAGGATCTTACACTACGGTGGCATCCCAAATCAAGGTCCCCTGGGGGTGATGGTTAAAATATAGCTAAATTCATTTTGGATTGGAGGTCCACTTTTAAAGCAAACTACATATCAGCTAATACTGCAAGATGACCTGGTGGTGGTCAATTGACACTGAAGTGTTTGGCGTTACCAATTCAGACTCACTAGTTCAAAGACTTCTGCTGAGCAGAAAGAGGCACGAAAGGCTACAGGACACAAAGCTAATTCTGATAACTCTAGGCATTCTCAGTGGGAGGATGGTTTATCATCCCCTTGAAGGTCTTTTTTATTGTGGTAGATTTACTATCTATATATAATTTCCACTGAGGAGCTTATATTCATTTTAAAAGTAAACTTACCATTTTGAATTTGTGCAACTTTCTTTGATATTTCACCGATAATCTATTAATATAAAAAAAATGAAAATTTAAAAGTTTTAAATTTTCAAAAATAGTGTAAAAGATTATCATAACGTATTTAAAAATGGCTAAAACCACCCCTAAACCTCACTAGACTGCCGCCCCCGCCCTTCCGGTTTAACATTTGGGCAATATTTACTAACCTCGCCAGGGCATCCACCTTCTGGGTCCATCGGATGGGATGCAAGGGAAGGTGCCGAAAAGCTGCGAGACTTCGCTGAGTGGCGCTGGACTTTCAAGAGCATGGCTAAAGCCGTGCTGTCATTTTGAGAAGGCTAAGCCAGCGGTGGGGACAGAATCGGGCCCTGATGCAGCCAGATCCAAAAGGTAAGCAATGCCCAATTGGGGGGGGGGGGGGCAGCCTTATTCAAGTTTAGGTCAGATGTTCCTTTTTAAATGATACTAAACTGAACCATGCAGGGTAGGTATGGAATGGAAAACGAAGAAGCCACTTTTCAGAAATAATAGTCACAGTGGTGTTACATACCTGCCTCCTCCACTTCTCTGCCTTTGGCAATTCATTACATTCAGATGCAAGAAATGGTCTCCTTTCCTGAAGTAAAATAAACATAATAATATATAAACATAATATAAAACCAGCAACAAATAGATTATACTTATACTGGTATACAAACAACGCATGTATACAGCTAGCCCTCAATATTGGTAGGGAGTTAAACCGGACCACCAGCCTTGCACAGTTGAAACAAGAAACTCCCCCAAACCCATTCAACGCTGAAATGCCACCTCAATGATTTTTCTCCTGCAGTCTGGATTAAACCAGCATAACCCACAATGCATATTGGCAGGAAACCCATCAGCACGTCCTTTTTGCTGGAGGCCTGCAGCCCACAATGTATATTGATAGGAAACATAGCAGCACTTCCTGTTTGCAGGCTGCCTGCAGCTCCATAGGCAGCCATTTTGAGGGTAAAAAATGGTCCCACTACAGGAGTTACAAAGGTAAAATTTTTATGTGCAGCAATCTGAATTGCCCTGGGGTAGGATGAATATGAACACTGGTTCTTGTAAGGGTGTTGGACCAGTTTAAGAAGAAAGAGAAAAAAGAAGGAAAAAGAAAAAAGAGAGTCTACCCCCTCTTGCTATATGCAAGAGAGCAGTAAATTTCAAATCAACGTATAAAAATATTATCAATAGTGGCAATAAACAAAAGGCAAACATTGCTCAAGCCCACCCAGTGAACAGGAAAGAATTGCCCGGGCCAGTGTAACAAAAGTAAGTATACATCCACATACAATATTCAAAACCAATACAGATGTCCAATTACAATGAAAAAATAAAACACCCTATATGAACTTCATAGGGTTAACTGACTACCATTAACTGCTTGTGCATTTTACTCTACTTTCATAGACATCTTACCTTGACTTTTCCCTCTTCGAGCTGGGCCTGGCGAAATCTCGCCAAAGCCGTCCTTAAGACCAAAACAAACAGGAATTAATAACAAAATGTAATGTTTGCATGTTAAATGAAAACAGATCCCTGCAAAATTGATGAGAGTTTATTAAGACAATACATTTATTGGCAGTGTATGGTCATGTGGTGCATCCATGCTGCCGAGGAACATGAACAGAAACGGTGTCCAGCGAGAGAGAGCTGTCAGCACTGGAACTGACAGCACAATAACGGGACTCATTTAACCCACAGGACTCCCAAGGACCACCCTGTGGGTGGTAAAGGAAGAAATTTTTTTTTAATTTAAATGCCTTTACAAGAAACCATTCTTGAAGCACATCTAGTTAAAACACAATTAGACTCTTGAATAACAAAAGAAATCCTGTTTACCAACCAAAAAACAACATCATGGAGAATATTATGCATGTCTCCTCAGTTGTTTAAAAAAAAAAAAAAAAAATTACATATATTTTTAAATAATAATAATAATGTGATTTAGGCATGCCACAGTTGCAATAACGGACATATAGATGTCGGTCCGTAAAGACAGGTCTGAAATACATTAAAGTGGGCCAAACCCCTGGTGCCCAGGCCTTGGAATCCAAAATATTCCAGGCCCAGCCACTAGCCTGCCCCCAGAGCATCCTACACTGGGTGCCTTGCTGTGTGAAACCCCCCAGGGGGTCCCACAACACAATCTCCACAGGCGCCGCAGCCCTGATTCTCTTCGGCCATGCATGCTCCCATGCCCAGCCTATCTGAATAGCTGGGCGCGGGAGCACACATGCCCGAACAGCATGCGGGGGATGCATGCCAATCTGCTCTCTCGAAAAGTGCTGCAGGGCGTGGTTTCAGTGGTGGCAAAGCATAGTTTTCTTTGAGAACCAGGTCGTGGACCCATTTTTGGGTCCATCCGCTTTAACACTCTTACTAGCACAATGTAATTGGAGGATTTCCTCGCTAATCCTGGACCTTAACCATGTTGGGTGTTTAGATGTGTGCCCCAACTCCATTCACTGACCTTTGTACTGATGATCTGTGGATTCCTGGGTGTGGCAGGGGGTCTTCTAGAAATACAAACCACTGCATTGTGAGTGATACTGACTCCAGGAAAGTGCGCCTTTTGCTGTGTTACTGGCCCTTTAAGGGGTTGCCAGCAAAGCACTTACTATGGACCTGGAGCCTGGTCAGAATGGGAAGCTGGGGGGGGGGGCAGGGGGGAGATCCCTCTTGATTTTGGATAACTGATTGGCTCTGCCATTCACCTGAGTACCTGTGGTAGTGCCATTGACTCGGCCTATGGCTTGCCAAGCTTGCAAAAAAAAAACCTGTTAGACTTACTGGTAACTGTATTTCTAAGAATCAGGATAGCCGCAGAGATAGAGATGCTCCTCCCCCTAGAGAGGAAACACAAAGTGAGAAAGGTTTAAAAGCTCCACCCCTTCCCCACAGTCCTCAGTATTGGGCAAGAAAAAATATTAAACTGAATGAACTAGAAAACATTTAAGGGTGGGGGGTTGTAAGGGCCATCCTAAAGGACTAATAATGTTACCGGTAAGTCTAACAGGGATTTTCTCCCATCCTTCAGGAAGGCCACAGAGAGGATAATCAAGTAACTAAGATTCTAAGGATGGGATACAGCCTGCCTGTAGTTCATTTCTACCAGGAATTCATTTCTATTTGTCGGATCATTCTTATATTAAAGCTCCTGATCTTTCACCCAAGGAAGTGGAGACTGCTATGTAATGAGCCAAAATATATGGAGCAGAAGCATCCATACAAAGTGTAGGCCCAGGATTTGGCCTGTATATTCAATAGCTATAGTGACTTAAGAAGCAGATTGTTTCCTATTCAGAAAGGAAAAAGGCAACTAACAGGTAATCTGTGAAGAAAACTTTGATTGTGTTCTATAAAACAACATTTTCTCAGAAAACCAAAGACACCTAGCTTGTGTGCGAGGACTTGACTGAAGTTTTAGGCAGAAAAAGGGGATCTGGAAAAAAAAACAATTCAGGAAGATCCAACGGTAGGGATCTCTGAACAGGACTGTAATCACCAAATGACCTAATGATGAGAACACCCTCAACTGGAAATTAGATTCAATTGTTGAGAAACCAAGGAACACCAACACAGATTTTCTATTAGTAGTTCTCCTCCTGCTCATCAGAAAGGCGTAGGCCAGATTCTGAAAGGCTACTGATGTGGTACCTCCCTGGTGATTCAGATATGTCACTTAACGACTTGGTAATCGAAGTGGCTCAGTGAGTAACTGCTGCTGTTTGATTATTCAATATCAATTCTACCAAACTATACCCCTGGATGTGCCAAGAGTCACATGTGCTCCCATGCTCACCACTAGAATCCGTTGCAATAACTGGGACCTCTCGCCTCAGATGACAGCCTTGGAGTACTAGAGAACCCAACCACCACTTCAGGCTTACCCTGACAGCTTGGGAAAAGCGTGGTGTTCCCTAATGGGAGTGATCCCATGTCTGTAGCAAAAAAGGCTTGTAACTGCCAGTAGTGAAAAAGGCTTGTAACTGCCAGTAGTGAAGTTCTGGCCAGGTAATTGCTGGGATTTTGTAGGTCATAGACCCAGGACAAGGGATGCAACTATATGGGGTGCTGAGGGTGCTGCAGCACTGGGACCCATAAGGTCAAGGGGCCCCTCGATTGTTTCTATTGCTACTGTGAGAGCCATGTTTTTTTTTTGGGGGGGGGGGGGGGTGTATTCAATGCTTGCACTGAGGCCCCTTCACCTTAAGTTTGTCCAGTTGGAGGTGGAGTGCGGATAAGGCTGGTCTCCAATGCTTATCCCATCAGTCCTCTTACCCTGGGAAGAAGCGGACATCCTCTGCTTAAAGTATTCTTGTTGTAAAAACGCATATTTCTTATGCCCTGCCCTCCTATTTTTTCAATCCCATTAAATACTATGTCGCCGCAAAGCACATGAAGAAATGCACTTGCAGCCCAAAAGACTTTAATGGGGTGCATTTTCTCATAGAAGTGCCATTAATACATTTTTTTTTGCGGTACCGCTGTATGTCGCGGATGCAGATATGCATGTTGTGTGATGGGTGTGAACAATGGCTTAGTTAGAATCATTCACGGCTCTGGACAGAACATCTGATTACCAAGAAAGGGTATTCCAAAAGTTTAGCCTTGGATGCAAGATCTACAGACAAGGTCTTGAGACAGATGCCACTTTCTGCAGAGTTAAGCAAAGCATAAGTTGTCCTAATGGTTTCTGCAGATGTGTCTGCCATAAAGCACTGCTCTGAACATGGATGGCAGTGTATAGGATGGTTGATTTATAGAGGTAAATAGCAGTACAACTGAAAATCCCCTTTAACACATTGATGGAAAATAAATAAAACTTTTATTGATTGGGAATGAATGCAAATCCCAACACTAAAGACTATTTTTATTGATTAGTGTTAAAAAATGAAATCCGCTGCTATCCAGTGTTCCAGGTAGTTGCAAAAACATCAAAAAGGTAAGACTAAAAAAACATTTAAAACAATCCAGAGACACTTACATGGCTTTCTCTGCATTGCGAGCCTAGAAGAGAATAAGAAAAAGTCACTATATGTTAAGCAACAAGCTTATATTTACACATATATGGTTTACCTAATCCTATGGGGAATCTGAGGGGATTTAAAAATAAGTCAAAGTACTTACCTTGCAAGACACTGGCTCGCTTAGCTCTCCAGTTTTAGCACTTGCCCTGAATTCAAATCAGCAAGGGATGTTCATGAGCAGTCATGTGATGCAACTCATGCTGCAAATCAGAAAGGGAGCCTCCTTCCACATGACCAGAAGAAAGGTCAAAAAGGAGTATTCTGGTGGCTCTAGAGCGGATGGTGCTGAAACCAGAGTGTTAAGGGCAAATTATGCTGTTTGCAAGCCCTGTCTAAAGGGACTAGGGATGCGCTCCCTATCATAGAGCTCTGTGTCTAAACAGGCGCTAATATGCATGGCATACGGAGCGGATTAGACTAGAGCACAGGTACGTTTTTATGGGCAAGTGGGGGCAACCACAGCCTAAAATCGCAGCAAGGGCTTTGCAGGCCACTGCGTGGGGTTCACAAAGTGGGCTAACCCAAACTGGAGTCCAATCGATGCATGGGGGATGCCCCACCAAGTCTATCACAATGCGGCCCAGGCTGGCGCCACACTCATTAGCTAAGAAACGGGTGTGGGTCCTCTTTCATTGTAACAACTAGGACATTGCAAGTCAAAGCAACCTTTAAAGTAATTGTCCAGGTTTTGGGGGCTGATTGTTTCTACTTCAGCACTTAGCAACTCACCTAATTACTAGATGGAGCCCCCCCACTGTCCTGAAACGCATGAAAAGCTGAAGGAGCTGCAGGATTGACACTGTCAGCACAGGGCTTTTTCATGTATTTTAACAGATAAGTAAAAGTTACGTTTTAGGGATACTCGTGAGCTGGACAACAATGCATGCATAATCGTTTTGGGGCAACAGAGTCCCATCCTTACTCCCAGGTTGACTTCCCCCCCGGGGGGATTTAGCTGTCTTTTCTATTTGGATTGCTTTAAAGCGGGCCAAAACCCAGAACCCATCTGGGATCCCACTTGGGATGCCTCTGTGTGCTTAACCCCCCCCCATCGAATAGTCCTCTTACCCTGCTCCCACAGAGCATCGCCATGCATCTCTCCATTGCCCCTCCCTGTGGCTGCGCACAAGCACCCTTAGCCATCTACATCTGCCTAGCACAGGGTGCTGAAAGTTCAAATCAGAGGTTCCTGGGGGCTTTCAGAAAGTGGGGCATCCTAAGGGAAGCTGCAGCCCTGGAGTCTTTTAGACGTTTTAGATGTTCCACAGGTCTTGGTCTGCTTTAAGTGAAAGCTGATCTCTCTTTTTTGTGGCGGTTTATATCCACTACTAGTTTAATGAATCAAAAAAAAAATTCTGGTCTCTGCCGGACTGACTGGAGGTCCTTTCACCCTCGCAGCAGGGGGCATAGCAATTGAGGAGACCAAAGCCCATATGCTGCAGGAGGTAGTGTGGGGCAACAAACCAGCAGAAGCAGTGGGTACTGGCTGTCCAGGCTCATGCTTCCAACCCCGCCCCCCCCCCCCCCCCCCCCCCCGTGCTGTGTGACTTCTGGTCAGCTTTGCCCAGAGTTTAAAGCGGTCCTTCACTCTGAATAAGAGCATATCTTATATGTTTCCCCCTACCATGTACATACAGATTGCCCACATTAAAAATCATCCTACCTGCATCTACTGCATGTTATGAGCCTTTAAACATCCAAGATGGCAGCTCATGGAACATCAGGCAGCCTGCAAACAGGAAGTGCCTTCTGACTGTGCTGCTCTGCATTCTGAGACTGCTGACCTTTTCCTGACCCCAGCTCTGCTCTGTCTGAGCAAAGCACAGCTATAACTCGCTCCCCTGTACTTTATCTGATTCTTCTGATTCAAGATGGCAGCGCCCGTATCCTAAAGTCCTGAACCAAGTTGCAGCCCAGTGGGGGAAAGAATAATAAGTGACTAAAAACGTATAATATATTAATTTTAGATGCTGGGGAATCGTTTAAGGCGTTGGGCTTTTCATTAAATCATGGTGAAGGTCCGGTTTAAGAGCAGAGTCATGCCTGAAAAGCATTAACACTTTCTAAACCTTCGGTTGCTTTTAAAGCAAAACAAATTCACTGGCATTCCCCCTGGGGCATCCCAAATCAGATGATCGCTGTATGAAAACCCCTTCCAAGTCCATGCAAAACTCACCTTTTCCAGTGCCTCCCTCAGTGTAAACAATGGGAAGTGAGAGCAGGCCCATCCCCAGCATTACTGAAGTGCGCTCCCGTGTCCATCCATTCAGATAGACAGGGGGTGGGAGTACGCCCACGACTAGGATTGCGGCAACTTTCACTACCAAGTGCAGAGCCATTTCCTAAACATTAATATGCTCAGCAAACGTCTGTGACTGAAGGAAAAGTGAGGAGCAGGGAAAGGTAAAGAGAACACACAGGAATCTCACTTTCCTGTGTGCTGTTCTGCTCAGGGGAGTATCCTGAATTTGGATGCCCCATTGTGTGTACCGCTCAGGTCATCCGATTCACTTACCTTCCTGTTGTTCCCACAAAACAGCCTCGACCAAAACTGAGCGCACTCAATTTTACTCTACTCCCTATAGCTCTGTCAGTGGCTAAACAGCCAAGCGGAGCTGAAGGGAGCCAAATGCACCACATCCCTCGCTCAGCTCCTAGCTGCGGCATGCTCGTGCTGCTCATTCAGAAAGTCCTGGCGTGGATGTGCACACAGCTACAGGCGAGCAAGCATGAGGTAATTGGGGGGTTACACACAGCGGGGCATGCCAATTCGAGATCCTTCTGAAGTTCCTCTTTAACTGTGCAATCTGAAGTTACACACAGTGGGGCATCCCAAATCGGGGGCAAGGAACCAAACCCGGGATAGTCAAAATGCCAGTCTTTTTCCTCTTTAATCATGTTTCATGAGGATGGATACCCGCTGGCTACAGTCAAAAATGACCCACATACCCACAGCTTCGGGTCCTCTTCTGCAGCTGCCGCGGCGCAGCCAATCAGCCTCTGATCAGCGCTGATAGGCTCGCCCACTGGCCACAATGTCATCAGCACTGGCCATTACTGTGCCGCAGAAGAGGTCCAGAATGGCAAGTATCCCAGAACCCAGTTTCTTATTTCTATGGACCCCAGCTGACTGACTTGCTGCTTAGTACTGCAGTTCCACATTAAAGTGGACCTATCACTAAGATTTTTACTGTGATAGATCCACTCCCATGGGGCATCCTATTTTGAGATGCCCTTCTGTGTGAAACCCCCAGATGGTCCACACAACTCATCTTTCCACCACATGCGTGGGCTCTTGTTCAGGCCGGGGATGCAGCCATGGCACTGCAGCAAGAGTGAGTGATTGCCAACGCGGGGTGCCCTATGGGCACTTAGCTTGCCAGGGACTCTTTTAGACTACAGAGGAGGTGATAAGTCCACTTTAGAACTCAGTAACAAAAATGAATGTAGAGAAGTGAAATGGAGGGAAGGTGAAGGCTACTCCAAAGAAACTAGTAGTTTAATGGTTGCTATAGGCAAAAGCACCCCCTGTCGTCAAAGCGTGAGGTGAGGCGAATGATAAGTGCCCGACAACACTTGTGCGTTAGGGTAGGGAGGGTAAACGCCGCCCAATTTCCTTCCTATAACATGGCAGAACTCGAGCTTATCCCCCTCATAATACTAAGAAACTCGGCTCACCATTGCCGGCGAAGCGACTCTCCACAGCCAGCGACTCCACAACGTAGCCGGCGCACCGGAAATGAAGTCACGAAGAAGGGGAGAAATTGAGAAATGCTTTATGCGCCACCTGCTGTCCCCTTTGCAATGGTGCAGCAGTTTTCTTCTACAATCGGCTCGATGTACCAAACTCATTGATGTTGCTATATATATATGCTCCTTCCATCTATGGGACTTGTCCTGCAGTACCGCAGCTTTATTAGCAGGCAGCTTCATTGGCCCGTTGTTAAACCGGACCTTCAGTATGGTTTAATTAAAAGCCCAAACCCTTAAAAGACTAATACCCAGCATATAAAATTAATATAGTCTAAGTTTTTAATCACTTATTATTCTTTCCCCCTGCTGGGCTGCTACTCTGTTCAGGACTCTAGGATATGCCATCTTGCCTCAGAAGCATCACATACTGAGGAGAGGAGAGCGGGATAAAGTACAGGGGGCGGGGTTATAGCTGTGCTTTGCACAGACAGAGCAGATCAGCAATCCCAGAATGCAGAGCAGCACAGTCAGAAGGCACTTCCTGTTTGCAGGCTGCCTGATGCTCCATGAGCCTCCATCTTGGATGTTTAAAGGCTCATTAGATGTAGGTAGGATGATTTTTAATGTGGGCAATCTGTATGTATAGGGTGTGGAAAACATATAAGATAGGCTCTTATTCAGGGTGAAGGTCCGCTTTAAACTGACCATTTTCTCTAGGCCCCAAAGTTGGCCACTAGGCGTCGCAATGGGTGTAGCTTAGGGGCGGAGCTATTCAATGACCTTTAAAGGTATTACTATGGAAATTTGCCAATAAGATATAAATTGGACCCACGCATGTGCCTTTGGACTGGGAAGGGGTGAGTGATTATGGCCGATCTGGGTGGTTTCACACAGTAGGGCATCCCAATTCGGGTTTTAGTATCAAGTTTATTGGTTTTCAAAGAAACAAAAATGCACTAAGGGGTACAGAAGAGAAGGGGGGAACAGTGAGGGGTTACACATCCAATGTTACACGTTGCTCCCCTATAGCCACCAGGACTATGGTGAGAGTTCCCCGTTGTGGCTGAACTTGGGTAACAATAATCATACTCTATAGTCGGATGCTGCTGTTGGAAGTGGAGTGTCTTGCAATGTTGAGAGGGAAGAAATTGAGACAAGGGGGTAGGGGATGTGAAGAGGGGAAGGGAAGCAATCAGAAGGGGTGTGGTAGCTCATTTCTCTGTGGAATTTTCTTGATCAAGGCCTCCCTCCATCCCACCACCCAGGCCCCCCCATCTATGTCCCGGATGTCGCTTATCACAGGAGGGGAGGGCCCCCAGAGATGTTCCTCTAATTAGGCCAAGATTGTCGTGAAGGCTCGAGCAAGGACGGGAGGTGTGAGTCTCGGAATATTATCCAACTAGTCCAAGTCAATAAGGATCTGTTTGTGGTATCTCTGTTACTCATTATCAGCTCCTCCGTAGAGCGGATCGATTCCACCTCCTGAACCCAGTCCATTAGTGTGGGGGGATCACGAGCCTTCCAGTGTCTCAGGAAGATCGCTTTCATCGCTGAGAGGAAATGCCTCAGAATCCCTTTTTTTATTCCAGAGACCGGGCCAGCAATGAGAGAAAGGAGTGCTATTTCGGACGTGTTGTCTATCTTAGCTCCAGAGACTTGCTCGTAGATAGTAAAGATTTGGTCCCATAAAACTTTGATAGCCGGACAGCTCCACCAAATGTGGGTCATGTTGCCCACCTCCTTCTGGCATCTCCAGCACGTGTCTGGGTAAGACGCTACAAAATGACTTATGTCAGCTGGGCACCTGTACCACCTCGCCAGTACTTTGTAGTTTCTCTCTTGGGTGGCATTTGCTATTGCTGAGCCATGAGTGCTCATATAGATCTTGGTAAGGTCATTTTCCGAGAGTTGAATGCCCAGTTCTTTCTCCCATTTATCGTTAAACTTAGGAGGAGTGGGTTGTTGTGCTTTTTGAAGGAGTGAGTAAAGGGATGATATTACATGGGTAGGAGGGGCTTCTTGCTTGATTAGGGATTCTAATTCTGTCGGTGGACTCAGGGATAGTTCTTCTAGATTGCTGGCAGTAATAAATGCACGAAGCTGTCGGAATAGAAGCCAGGAGATGTGTCTGCCCCCTGCTAACTTCTTCAGCTCCTCCAGAGTGGGTACCACCCCTGTCTTCAGTATTTGACCCACTGTGGTATTGGTTGACGCCTCCCAAATAAGAAAGACCTTGGAGTTTAGCCCCGGCTCGAACGCCGGGTTGCCGAAGATCAGAGTGAGGGGGCCAGGTCTATGCACAAGTTTATGTTTCCCCTGTAGGGGATCCCAGATCTCTAGAAAGTGTCTGACTATTTATGGGGGGGGGGGGGGAATATGTGGATCAGTGTGGAAACACATTCACTGGGGAGTGGTGTGTTTCTTACCAAACCTTTCTCCCTATTGCGCACCTTATTTCCAGTTTAAGGACCCTTTTCTACTACAGATAAGTATAGGGGGGGGAGAGAGAAATTTCCCTGCCACCTTACACCGTAACTTCCTAAGACAGGTAGGAAGTGGATGGAAGGAGCCTGGAAAAGTCCCTATGGTAGGTCCTTTTGGGTTAACTACAATCTACTGTGTTGTTCTAGTACATTCAAAGCCATTGACAACTTATAAACTTAGTATAACTGTATTAATATTGTCTGAGGCGGTGTGGCATCAACAAGAACATTTTATTTCAAACATGTAGTACAACTAACTGTTGTTGGATTGGTTTGTAGCAAGTATTTTCATTTGTAGCAAGTATTTCTCAGTATTGCAGCAAGGGGTTTAGTACCCATGGTCTAGTGTAGACGCGTTTCGCAAATTGCTTCCTCAGTACACCAAAAAATACTATAACATAAGCATAATGTCATATCATTACATGTTCAAGATTTGTTTATCATTTTAACATAGTTTCTATTGATTATGAGTGCACTTACTTTCATTGTAATCATCGCATATTCGCGATCTTTGAGTTTTCCCAATCGTGTATCTCTTCTATAGCTGTGTAATGTAGTTTATTTTCAGTTATATTTTATAGCTATTAATTTAAAGAGGTAAGTATAATATTGATACTCACATATTTTTTCAGTACTTTGATAGCTACAGGATGTACCTATGAGAGAACCATACGCAACTTGTAAGAGGTCCTGCTTTCATCATTTAGATAAAAACATGGCTTGTATAGCCAACTATGTTTTGCAAACATTCTGCTGCGCAACGGTGGGCTGCCCGGGAGCTGGGTAGTCCACCGTTGCGCAGCAGAATGTTTGCAAAACAATGTTTAGTGTTTGTTGTTTGACAACAGTTGCTAGTTTTTATTGCAGGCTGTTGTTGATACACTCTGGCCTGGCCGTCCTGCCGAAACGACGACTGGCCCCTGGGTGCGGCATTTTACACTCTGAATGCTAGATTTGTTTAGTTCTAAGTTACGGCTGCGCCACCGGGACAACCGCGGGCCATCATGGCCCCGGCCCCAGCATCCGGGCCAGGCGAGGCCACCAGGTACCGCCTGCAGCCAGGCACAGAACCCAACTTGTACCACGTCTCTTGGGAACATGAATTTAAAGACAACTGGACAAAGCAGCCCGTGGACAGTACAGTGCCATCCACGGCAATGGTGGCGGGACAGTCTCCTACAAAGCAGGACATTTAAGTGTCCCCAGGGACCTGAGATGACCAGCGGATGAGAGGCCGCCAGAATGGGACTGTCCCGCCCATAGCGGTCAGTTTACCTATTCTATACTGGAGGCACTAACCACATGATCAGCTACGCACATGTTTTGCCACAGAAACCTAGGACGCTTTGCTGCTGCCACCTCCGTGACTTGTGGTCAGTTCACATCAGGACGGCAACCAGGGTGGAAGCATGTACTGTAGCTCTGCCTACCGCCCTTTCACTGGAGATGAGAGAATTGGGTGCGGAGTCAGAAGGGAGGCGGGAACACCTTTGCGGCCCCATCCCCCACATCTCTGGGCTGAGGCTCTCTTCAGGGTGCATTTTGCAGCAGGAATTCTATTTTGCGTTTGTGTCCACACCTGCATTTTAGAAATATCCATGTTTAATGGGGTGCATTTGTGTACAAGATGCAGCAGGCAGGACTTTTTGCGGTTGCGTTTTTTTTTCCTCTCTGCCTCACCGGACAGGTGTGAAAGAGGCCATAGAGTTGCCATCCATTGATGGATATTTTTGCAGCACTACTTTATGGCTTTATTATGGCTGAACAAAGTGGTGGAAATAGAGAGGTTTGAAGGTATAATCGCAGCATGCAAAGAATCCTTAATCCTTTAATTTAATACTTACCTTTTCCCGATCTCTGTAAAATTCAAGCCAGCAGGGTGTCAATCCTGAGGGACACACACTTTCTCCTGCCTTGTCTGTAATGGATTATGCCAGGGGAGTGGGGCTTTTATGCTAAAGAGGGTGGAGCCCCTATGTGACTGATATAACTGTGGGGGGGGGGGTATAGAGGAGCATTTGCGGCATGGCATTTTTCAATGGAAATATGCATGCCAATTAGTGAAGGGGACTTTTTCCCCCTCTTTTTCATTTGTGAAAAAGTTTCTAAAAGTGCCTGATGAATCATGAGAGACGGAAAATCCTTTCTCGCATGCTGAAACTATGTGGGAATACATTCTCGCACAGTGCTGTATAAACACTATTGTGTGTGTAATTTTGCACATACTATCAGCAATATCATAAGAATAAAGCACTAAAGTTGAGCTGCTACCAAATCAATACCGACACAGTTTCACCTGGGACCCAGCAAGGTCGTCAAGGCACCCGCCACAGAAACCTTTTCTATGGTCACGGTGCATGCAGGGCGCCGATAAGGACTGCAGAGAGTGCGAGCAGATGGCGCTCCGTATCCTCAGAGCCTGCCTGACTCCCGTCTGTACAAGTCAGGCCGGCCTCTACCCGTCTGGTGGGGGTCAGCTGTCAGCAGGTGGGGACTAGCAGTTGCCCCATGATCAGTACTGACAAAGCCTCACTACAGTCTGTGATGCTCCCCATGCAAGGTGGCCCTACATTCTGTGCTTCAGGAGCAGACTGGTGGGTCATGCTGCTTTGGGGCCAGTTGGGCTGCTGCTAACACCCACATTAAATCCCTGACCCCTTCTTCTTTTCGCTTCCACACTGGAAGTCGAGAAACCCAATATTATAAACCCAGCATCATGGTTGAGGGTTCAGCAGGTATGTCTTGGACCAGCCACGGGCTGGTAAGATCCTAGCCCGCCACTTCAGAGCTTGGTGCCCCCTGGTCACTGTCCAGGAATAGCGAGGGGGTAGTAGGTTGTGGGTATACAGAGCCTCCCTTATCAATACTGATACTTCCCCTGTAATTTTGCTCAACCGCCCAAGGGTACTGGAAACTGCCACCTGCATGGACACCCCAAGTTCCTAGTCAGCCCCCCCAAAGTGACCCTCTGCACCCCAGACTAGGCCCCTATCTCCCCAAGAATACAAACGGCCACCCCCAAAGAAAGTTCTTCCCCGTGAAACCCCTCCTGTGTGAAACCCCCAGGTCGCTGAAACCAACTCACCTCTTCTCGGTCCTACGGCGCATGCGCGGCCGCTCGTCCAGTCAGTGCACTCGGAGCTTGACAGCCGCATCCCCTGCTTCACTCTAACAGGGAGCGTGCCCGTGCCAGCGATTCACAAAAGCCTAGAAGGATAGCGGGGATGCGGCCGCGGGGCGCCCTGGGGGGTTTCACACTACAGGGCAACGTGATTTTGGATGCCCCGTGGGGAGGGAATTGATCAGGTTTTGGTCCAATTTAAGGTGGCATAGGCTGTTTATTTATATTTAACTTAAAATGTTAACAACATAAGACATATAAATAATACTATACTAATACAGATGCAGTCCATGAGTCCTGCATTACCTTACGTTTGTACCATACAGTGCACTGCAGCACTGTATGTCTCTCATTGGCTTTTAGTTATCAATCAGGCACCCTGGCATGAGCTCAAGCCAGCGGCTGGTAACAGAAGACAGATCATTCTCTGGCTATCAGCATGTGCTCCCTGCTGCCTTCAGTACACTCCAGACCAGCAATTCTGAGATAACATGTGACAGCTGATAACAGAAGAAACAGCTGGCTTGGATTTAAAGTTAGTATGGGTGGTTTATTTATTATATTTACTCGCTTAAGGAGACTGTAAACCCAACAGCAATAATTAGCCAGCAAGCAGATAACCTGATGCCTGTCCCATGTACCCCTCCTTCATTCCTCAAGGACCCTGCAGAAAAGTGGCTGCTCAGCTACTCTGTCCCTTTGTTCTCTTAGTGTAAGCAAGCACTGCAGACCTTGACCGCATCAGAGCTTGTACAAGGCTCATATCACTGCTCCATGACAAGCTCTTCCTAGCACAGAAGTTGAAGCAAAAAATCGTTTTTACCTAGAATACATAAGGTATTTGCATTAAAGGAGGAGTAACATGAAACTGTGTAATATTAATGAGAGGAGGGGTCACTTATACACAGGGCCGGAGTAAGTGTGGTGGAGGCCCCAGATACAGTATTTTTTTTCTTTTAAAATAATAGTAACCAACCAAGTAAGTCATTGGTGGTTGTTTGGCACTCGCTTCTTACTGGAACGCCAGATCGGTTCCCTTGTGCATGCTGCTCGGGAACTTCTGCTTTGCATCTGGGCAGGGGGGTAATGTAGTCGCCCAGCTGGTCCAGCAGAAAACAGTTCCCTGCATAGAGCTGCCAGCAGCTGTGCTTGGTGGCTTTTGTGCAGTGACAGCTCTGCACCCACCCATCACTGTAGCGTTGCTGGCGGCGTCTTGGTTGCAGGTTTGCAAAAACAAAAAAAGGCTTGTCCAGGTGCACAGGGGCCCCCACTGCTGCTAATAGCTTTGTTGCTGGCCTCGCAGCCCGTCAGACCAAAGACTGAAAAGCTTCCTAGACCAGACCATAACCCAAAGGTTGGTGGAGGCTCCATTTGCAGAGCAAGTGGTGGAGGCACCAGGGCGTGTGCCCCCTCATAATTCAACCATGCTTATACACCCAAACTGGATAAAACACCTGCCAAACTTGTAGGAATTGGTAGGAATACAACCCAGGGGTGCCAGGTTTGAGTGTATTAGAGGAGACAGAACCCGTCACCCCTAATTTCCTCTTGTTCCCATTAAAAGAAAGAAACAAGCCTGGCTGGATATTTCTTGATGTGGGGTGTATAAGTGACCCCTCCTCCTGCCATCCAGCATATTTATATGGAATTTATCATTGGGCCATTTTTTTGCGATAGTGCTACTTTAATCCTTTAAACACCAAGCCAGTAACTCTCACGTGGTTGCCTCTCCTGCCGTTAATCGCCAAGCACGTGGGAGTTACGGGCCTGGCTTTCCCCCTGCCAAAAACTACCCTCAACTGACCCCTCAATCTTTTCGGCTGGGTTTTGTCTTCACCTGGGGGGCTCCCGGAGCTTTTCTGGCTTCAGGACCCCCCAATTACCTGCCTCCCCAAAGCCTGGGGGGGGCAGAAGAGCCCGGGGCCGCAACGGCTATGCACGCTTGTAGCCTGCAGAGTCCACCGAGGCTGGCCCCTGTGCCCTGTTCTACAAGCCTTGCATAGCTGGTCCCTGGGCTGCTGGGTAGGGGGGACCCCATACCATTTTTGGGGGGTTTTAAGGGTTTTTAAGCATTATAATTCCCCCCAAAAATGGGGTTTTATTTAAACCGGACCAACACCTGTTTTTTCTTTAATGAGGTCTTGCAGACAGCGAATAAGAACAAATTCGGGGGGGGGGGGGCATTCAGAATGCTGGAGCCCCCCAGAACGCCCAACATCCTTACCTTCACCTGAAGCCAGCGCAGGGAAAGGAGTCCCGTGATTGGCCACGGGGTGGTCACGTCCTCGGCACCGGCCACTGGAACGAACCATTAACGTGTGCACCCAAATGGGTGTTTGGTCCGGTTTAACCCTTTATAGTGTGGATAGTAGGTATATTTTATTTGTAAATGTTATAAAGTGCTCTTTTTTGTGTAAATGAGACAATTTTTTTTACTAAAAAATATTTGAAACACTGGAAAAAATACAAAATCTCAAGTAGGCTGGTAGTTAAAAGGGTTAAAAGTAGCTATGTTGGGTATTATTCTGTTCGGGGGACCTTGCACTTTCAGATTTAGCCTGCTTTTTTCTTGTTTGCATATTGATATTTTAAGAAAATGTTTTTTTATTCTGCTTTTTTATACATTTTTTTTAGGGAAACCCTTTCAGGGAATATATGGTTTGTTGGGGGTATTCCAAATGTAAATGTTGTTTTGGTCGAAAAATTGCAAGGTGCGCACTTTGTTTGCAGAGCTGAAATTTTCAAGTAAAATTACCCTTACATACATGCTTTACTTTGGGGTGTTTGACAACTCCTCCCTTGACAGTTCTTATGCATGTTTGGTATTGTTCTGTTCTTATTGCTTTTTCAGATTTAACTTGTTTTTTTTTGTTTGCATATTGTTTTTTTTTTTTTTAGAAAAATGTGACTTTTATTCTACTTTCGTATTCTTTTTTAGGGAAACCCTGTGTAACCAAAGAATTAATCGAGTAATTACTTCCAGAAAACTGTGCCCACATCATCAACCTTGGTACGCCTAGAAAGATTGAGGTGTGTTCTTCCGGGGGGGGGGGGGAATATATAGTGTGGGGGGTATTTCAAATGTAAAGGGTTGTTTTTGCCTTAAAAAACTGCAAGGTGCTCATAGCAGTTATATTTTATCTGAAAATATCCTGTTTCAGTTTGTGGGAGTCTCCTGGGCAGGGAATGGTGTAAACCAATAAACATGTGGTACCGTTGTAACCGGGAAGAAATTTTGCTTTCACTTAATATGATTTTATTGAAAAACTTGCATTACAAAAAAACACTACAAAATGTCAAAAATAGGTTTTTTTTATTTGTTTGCACATATTTCACCCAAAAATATAAAAAATAATACACTTACAAATGACAAACAAGACATTTCATGTTAAAGCCCAATAAATAATAAAACTATAAATAATTTTTCCTGGAAAATCCTTGGAAATCCCTTTAAAAATCACAGCTGAACATGTGTAGCACAAAAATGTCTGGCAACAAAGGGTGACAAAACTCTAGGTAGGCTGGCAGTTAAAGGGTTAAATCACAGATTTTCTGATGCTTTGAAATGGCTTATTTTATACTGTTCCCAAAGCAAATGGGGAGGGGCTTTAAGATAATAAAGGGAGACAGGCACAATGTCTAGTATTTTATGTTTATGCTTTGTCCTGACTAAATATCATTGTGTTTTTACCACACTGTTTTTTTTGTAAAACATCAATAAAAAATATTTGAAATGAGCGCTGCATAAATCTGTAAAACATTTACAAGATGATGCAAATCTTGGAAGAGCCTGGATCAGTTTGGTGTCTTTTTTCTTCGGGGTGTTCATCTTCAATGCAGATGGGTTCAAACTGATACTGGATCTGTCGCTTTTCCACATGGCTACTTGGCTGTAATTTCAGGGTTGTCTCTTCTTTGGCTTGCTCTGTCTTCTTCTGTAAAAGTTGCTTTGATTTTCTTAATTCCTCTATAAGAAAAAAAATGTCCTCCTCTTTCTGTACATTTTCTCTTTGAAGATCCGCAACTTTCTCCTTGAGGTACTCAATGGTTGTCTCAGCTTCCCAAAGCTGCAAGGAAAACAATAAAGGAGGTTTGGTGAGCTGAAAATTTAGAGGGTGAAAGTATGGAGAACCCAGGGCCGGCCTTAGGGTAAGTCGCCCTGTGCAAGATTTCAGGATGGCACCCCTCCCCCAGACACACACACTCAAATTGAAAGGGAGCAACAGGGTGAACATGGAAAAGAGGTAGACAGTGAAGAAAAACAGGGAATGCAAAAAAAAAAGAGAGACTGAGGGTGGGAAAGAGAGGACTAAAAGCAAATGTGCACCAAAGATCGAGAGAAGAAAGGAATGTGATATAAAGAGAAGGTGAAAAGAGAGATGATGACAGAAGGGAAAAGAGGAAAAAAAATAAGATGACACAGAAAGTGACAGTGAAAAAGGAGATTGAAGAATGTGACAAGAGATAGACGGGGAATTTAGGAGAGAGTTTAATAGGGCTAGAGAGAGAAAAAAAGAGAGAAAGTAATAAAGAGCAAGAAAGAGAAACAAAAAGAGAAACTGGGTAAAAAAAGGAAGAAGACAGAATGAAGCTGAAAAGAGAGGCAGACAAGAGGAAGG
Organism: Gastrophryne carolinensis; assembly: GCA_027917425.1. Taxonomy (NCBI): domain Eukaryota; kingdom Metazoa; phylum Chordata; class Amphibia; order Anura; family Microhylidae; genus Gastrophryne; species Gastrophryne carolinensis. The sequence continues at coordinate 282,635,263 of CM051235.1, forward strand.
TGACAAGAGAAAGATGGAGGGAATGTAGAGATGATATGTATGGAGAGAGTGGAAAACAGAGAGATCATGAAAAAGAGGGTAATTAAAAAAAGAAGAAAAAGTAATAGAGAATTATAAAGAAATGTGCAGAAAAGAAAGAGATGGGGCTATTTTGAAAAAGAGAGGCCTGCTGCTCCAGTCCTAGCAGTGCAACAATCTCTGTATCGTGGGCCTACAGGAGGGAGTGGAGAGTCAGTCGTCGGAGGCCTACATAGAGTGCTGGATTGCCTCGGATTTTGGCGGGGTCGAGCTTTCTCAGATGTTTGCCAAGGATTGCCAAGGAGTCCCCACCATGAAGCTCCTTTGGGCGCCCCTCCTAGGCCAATGTAGGCCCATCTCCTTAATTCCCAGAAAAGTGATAGAATCCTGTGTCTGGCAAGGTTGAAACTTCAGCCCTTGACCCCTGAGGGTCGAAAACTCAACAGTGATGCTATTTCCTGACTTCTATGGAGCTGCAGAAGAAAAGAGCCACCTTTTTATCGGATTAAGCATCAATTTCGAGATCTGAATCTGCAATATGACATGCTTTACCCCGCGAAACTGCGAGTGGTGGAAGACCTTATTTGAGGATCCAGGTATGGTGGCTGCTAAGCTGGATATGCAGTGCTTCACTGAGTGTGGGGGATGAGGCCCATGCCCTGTGATCTGGATGCAGATGTTTTTCTTTCTCTTTTTTGTGTAACTTTTTATTCTTTGTTAAGGATCTGGATGCTTTGTGGGCTTACTCTGTAAGCTGTCTGATGGTCATCTACATTGCAAAACATTTCTTGAGCTATGCCGTCAGTACCCGGACTATGGTACACTAATTGTTTCCCGAGACTACTAAAGTCCCTGGTGAAGTAATCCAATATCTATGCTGCAGGTTCTATTGTTAATGGTTTATTCTTTATGGGTCTTTTATGTGTCTGGGGGAGGTTATATAAACTAGGTTGCTGCTTTACATTATAAGCTCATGCGCTGGAGGTGGTAGGCGACATACGTTAGATACTGCTTGATTGGTTGCTGATGTTGCACTAAGGGGATTTGAACATAGTGTGCTAAGCTTAGATATATTGTTCATTATTCCTTTAGTAGTTTGGGGTTCAATAGTGTTGTTCTGTAACATATAGTTTGAGTATGGCGGTGTGTGATTCCTTGTTTCAAATGTTTTCCCACCTGTGCAGATGTAAATTGTACAGATGGTCAACAAGAAAGAAATCTCCACCTTGTCCTGGAATATGAGGGGCCTGTACAATCCTATTAAGCACAATGCGGTGTTGAAGTTTATAGCCAAGTATAACCCTGATATCATGGGCCTGCAGGAGACTCTCTTGTGACTGAACACACACAGTGGTTACATAAGAGGTGGATGGAATGGGACGCAGTGTTCCCTGTAAGGTGCGCGGGAGCGCGGCCGCGCACCGCCAGCTCCCCGGGCGCGCAGCTCTGCCCGGCGTCCGCGCACGTCGCGCAGCTGTCATTTTCTTTTTTACATTGGTGGCTCAGTGGGGCCCTACATCCCTCCCCCATCTGTCGCCGCAGCATTGGCTGAGCGGAGCAGCGTGTAGTCCCCGCCCCCATCCCCCTGCTGGTCTAGTGCCTCCTCTGACGAGCAGCAGCGCGCCGATACAACTTTATTCAGTCAACAGCCTCAGCGCAGCCATCCACACAGACAGCCAGGTGCTTGACTGTCAAATGTATCGAGTTGCACTGAGAAGAGAGGAGGGGGAGGAGGAGGGCAGCGGGGGAGAGGCTAAGAAAACACAGCATCCTCCTCACCTCACACCCTGATCAAGGAGGAGGGGGAGGGGCACATGAGACCTCGTGGTGGCCAGTGCATGGAGTCTGGCAGGATGGCAGCTTCCTTGCAGCCCCCTCCCCTGCCCAGCTCATCATGCAGCATGTCGGCTGTGTCAGGCACCAACACCAGCAAGTCCAGCAACAGCAGGTACTGAATGTGGGCAGCCATGTTGCAGCATTGCCTCAGCTAAATGTGTGTATGTAATGCTGGAGGGGACAGGTTATATCTATCCTAAGTTCCAGCCCCCACTTATCACATTTTTCCCTTATTTCCTACTCTGTCACTTTTCCACATTGCCTTATTCAGTCTTCCCTTTCTTTTTCTCTTTTCTGTGTCTGCTCCTTCTTTTTTCATTTTCCGCATTCCCTTTCTCATCCCTCTCTTTTCCACTTTGTCTCTTTTCCACATTCTATCCTTTTTCTTTTTCACACCCCCTCCATTCTCTCTATTCTACAATACCTTCTCTCTTCTCCACCGTCCCTCCTTTCTCTCTCCTCCCACCTTCCCTCCTTTCTCTCTCCTCCCACCTTCCCTCCTTTTTCTCTTCTCCCACCTTCCCTCCTTTCTCTCTTCTCCCACCTTCCCTCCTTTCTCTCTTTTTCCACATTCCCTCCTTTCTCTCTTTTTCCACATTCCCTCCTTTCTCTCTTTTTCCACATTCCCTCCTTTCTCTCTTTTTCCACATTCCCTCCTTTCTCTCTTTTTCCACATTCCCTCCTTTCTCTCTTTTTCCACATTCCCTCCTTTCTCTCTTTTTCCACATTCCCTCCTTTCTCTCTTTTTCCACATTCCCTCCATCTTTCTCTCTTTCCCACATTCCCTCCATCTTTTTCTCTTTTCCACATTCCCTCCATCTTTCTCTCTTTCCCACATTCCCTCCATCTTTCTCTCTTCCCCACATTCCCTCCATCTTTTTCTCTTTTCCACATTCCCTCCATCTTTCTCTCTTCCCCACATTCCCTCCATCTTTCTCTTCCCCACATTCCCTCCATCTTTTTCTCTTTTCCACATTCCCTCCAACTTTTTCTCTTTTCTACATTCCCTCCATCATTCTCTCTTTCCCACATTCCCTCCATCTTTCTCTCTTTCCCACATTCCCTCCATCTTTCTCTCTTTCCCACATTCCCTCCATCATTCTCTCTTTCCCACATTCCCTCCACCTTTTTCTCTTTTCTACATTCCCTCCATCATTCTCTCTTTCCCACATTCCCTCCATCTTTCTCTCTTTCCCACATTCCCTCCACCTTTTTCTCTTTTCTACATTCCCTCCATCATTCTCTCTTTCCCACATTCCCTCCATCTTTCTCTCTTTCCCACATTCCCTCCACCTTTTTCTCTTTTCTACATTCCCTCCATCATTCTCTCTTTCCCACATTCCCTCCATCTTTCTCTCTTTCCCACATTCCCTCCACCTTTTTCTCTTTTCTACATTCCCTCCATCATTCTCTCTTTCCCACATTCCCTCCATCTTTCTCTCTTTCCCACATTCCCTCCATCATTCTTTTTCCCACATTCCCTCCATCTTTCTCTCTCCCACATTCCCTCCATTTTTCTCTTTCCCACAATCCCTCCATCTTTCTCTCTTGTCCACATTCCCTCCATCTTTCTCTCTTCCCCACATTCCCTCCATCTTTCTCTCTTTCCCACATTCCCTCCATCATTCTTTTTCCCACATTCCCTCCATCTTTCTCTCTCCCACATTCCCTCCATTTTTCTCTTTCCCACAATCCCTCCATCTTTCTCTCTTGTCCACATTCCCTCCATCTTTCTCTCTTCCCCACATTCCCTCCATCTTTCTCTTCCCCACATTCCCTCCATCTTTTTCTCTTTTCCACATTCCCTCCAACTTTTTCTCTTTTCTACATTCCCTCCATCATTCTCTCTTTCCCACATTCCCTCCATCTTTCTCTCTTTCCCACATTCCCTCCATCTTTCTCTCTTTCCCACATTCCCTCCATCATTCTCTCTTTCCCACATTCCCTCCACCTTTTTCTCTTTTCTACATTCCCTCCATCATTCTCTCTTTCCCACATTCCCTCCATCTTTCTCTCTTTCCCACATTCCCTCCACCTTTTTCTCTTTTCTACATTCCCTCCATCATTCTCTCTTTCCCACATTCCCTCCATCTTTCTCTCTTTCCCACATTCCCTCCACCTTTTTCTCTTTTCTACATTCCCTCCATCATTCTCTCTTTCCCACATTCCCTCCATCTTTCTCTCTTTCCCACATTCCCTCCACCTTTTTCTCTTTTCTACATTCCCTCCATCATTCTCTCTTTCCCACATTCCCTCCATCTTTCTCTCTTTCCCACATTCCCTCCATCTTTCTCTCTTTCCCACATTCCCTCCATCTTTCTCTCTTTCCCACATTCCCTCCATCTTTCTCTCTTTCCCACATTCCCTCCATCTTTCTCTCTTCCCCACATTCCCTCCATCTTTCTCTCTTTCCCACATTCCCTCCATCATTCTTTTTCCCACATTCCCTCCATCTTTCTCTCTCCCACATTCCCTCCATTTTTCTCTTTCCCACAATCCCTCCATCTTTCTCTCTTTTCCATATTCCCTCCATCTTTCTCTCTTCCCCACATTCCCTCCATCTTTCTCTCTTTCCCACATTCCCTCCATATTTTCTCTTTCCCACAATCCCTCCATCTTTCTCTCTTTTCCAAATTCTCTCCATCTATTTCTCTCTTTCCCACATTCCCTCCATCTTTTTCTCTTTTCCATATTCTCTCCATTTTTCTCTCTTTCCCACAGTCCCTCCATCTTTTTCTCTAGTGCTGGCTACCTCAGTTTGTGCTATGTTTCACAGTGCCATGCCTCCTAGAGACCCACCCTCCATTAGTTGAGTATAGCCAACTGCAGTGCCATGCCCCCAACTGCCGATGGGGGGGGCACTAGCATTAATAGTGCCTAGGGCAGCATGAACCTTAAATACAGCTCTGGGCTCACACAGAATGTTGTCACCATCCTCTTGGTCCAGCTTAAGGACACAGGTGGATCCTTTATCTCAGGGAAGTAAGGGAAGTAAGGAGTACAGCCTGAAAATGGAAAGTGCAGGGCATTTCAATAAATCTGATCTATAACAAAACAGCAGATAACCTTCTGATGCACAGTTAATATCTGCATTTTTATTCTTGTTTCTTTTTCAAATGAGGCCCTGACAGGCCCGAAGTCAGACAGTCCCATTAATTCCAATAGGAGGCAACCTCGTGCTGAGGGGTGCGACTCCATTGGGGCTCAGAGAGTTAGGGGGCCCATCATTGTTGCTCTCCCCAATATTTATCATATTTGTGCTCACTTGACATAATTTAGACTTTAGTTGTCCTATTGCATCTACTAAACTAAATTTAATGTTATATCTTTTTGTTTAATGTGCTTTGCTTTTTATAGTAGATGTACCAGTGTTTTTATCTTTTTTCCAATTGCCCACCTTTCATCGGGCATTGCCCGGCTCCCTCGCTACTCCGCACAGCAGCTGCTCCGGCTTACAGGGAACATTGAATGGGAGTACTATAATTGTCACTCAGTGTACTCGAGGGGTGTTTCTCTATTGATCAGAAGGTACTTGAGGTTCAGGATCATGCTGGTCCACTATGATGACAGGAGACAAAATATATGTGTGGCTTTAGAAATCGAGAATGCCCAATACGTGGTTGTGAATGTTTATAATCCTCCCCCCTGCTAGGGTATTTCTCCTCTTTAACCCATACGCTTATGGATGCTGAACTAGGTTTATTTACAGTTACAGTACTTGCATTACACTGCATTGTGAGTAAGCCTCTTAGTACTCACTAACACATCCAGACCCTTGTCATTTTCCCGTCTCTGATTACCCCCGGGTACTTGCTGCCCCTGTCTGATCCTCCAGTTCTTGCCCTCTCCTACTCTTTGCTGCTGCTGAGCCTTCTCCTAGGTTAGGTCAGAGGCGTGAGTCAGTGGCTGCGGAGAAGGGTTAGGTGAGTGATAGAGGACAGCATCAGGGGGTGGAGGGGGTAGATGAGTAGAAGAGGACATCGGTGGCAGGGGTTAAGTGAGTGGTGGAGGACAGCGATGGGGGTGGAGTGGTTAAGTCAGTGGTAGAGGACAGCGGCAGGGGGTGGAGGGATTATGTAAGGGGTAGAGGGCAGCAGCAGGGGATGGAGAAGTTAGGTGAGCAGTAGAGGACAGAGGCAGGGGGTGGAGGGGTTAGGTGAGGGGTTGAGGACAGTGGCAGGGGGTCCAGGGGTTAGGTATGTAGTAGAGGACAGCAGCAGGGGTGAAGGGGCTAGTTCAGTGGTGGAGGACAGCAGCAGGGGCTGGAGGGGTTAGGTGAGTAGTGGGACTCCTGCAGAGGTTGTCAGATGCTCAGAATCTTCCTTCCCGCTTGGTGTGTCTTCTAGGGGTCTTGCAAGAGGATGGACTCACCTCGTTCTAGCAGACCATTTAGCCTGACTCTGTAATTTTGAGATGGATGATGGACTCTTCCCCTATCTTGGACATGTGGAAAACCTTAATAAATAATCTGCTCCCATACTACAAAGTGCTACATAGCAAGAGAGGTTCGAGAGAGGATCGAGACGGGTCCACCTATAGAGGCTGCGGATGGAAGGATTATAGAAGGATTATGGCTTATATGGGGGGGGGGGGGGATCACACTGCCCTGTTCTAATGTTTTTTCAAATTCCTTTTTTTTTGTGCCTTTTTCTTTTTCTGCCTGTTTCATTTTAATTAGGTGTATAATCCACGAATGCATCTTTTCAGTGTATAGTTGCAGTAAGAAACAAGATGTTTGCACAAGATTGTATATGTGCTCTCCTCTTTAAAATGGATCTATGTTTCACGTGATGCTTTGTACCTGTTGATCGGCTAATAAAATTACTTTAAAAAAGGTAGTGTGGTAAAGTGTATGGAAAAGTGGTGGATGGGGTCTATTTTTCCCATAAGTTTTTCAGGCAGGCACGATCCATGCCGGGATATCAGAGATCCAATCCACATCCCGGGTCCTCTACAGGTTTTTCCCCTACTCACAGGTCTTCCCAGGTGAGGAGACTAATTGAAGGAAGCCCTATAAAAGGAATTTCTGAGGCTTTCAGAGTGGAGATGAAGGGGCTAGGATGAGGAGCCCGTGCCTTGCTGCTCCCAATACGGACAGTGCTGAATTGCGCTTGAAGGACTTTATGTATTATCTGTACTTGGAACCTGTGGATTAACAGTCTGGACTTGTATGCCCCAAAAGAGGACCTGTAATATCAAGGACTTGCAATACGAGAATGTGATTGGGATTAAGGGCTGGCCAATGCTCTCTGGCCTTCAAGCTGACCAGCCCTGGATTGAGGATAGCGCCAATGCCTACTGACTTGCCACAATGCCTGTGATATTGTGTACCTTGCTGTGGTGTGTTTCTGTTACTCTCTTGCCTTTCTGTTGCTAATCACTGACCTGTCTGACTTTCCCTGCTAGCTGCCTGGACCGATGCCTGACCATGAGCTTGTCTGCCTCTTTGAATACTGCAGACTCTGAATCCCCAGCTCTGATCCACTGATCCACTGGCGTGCCCCTGACCATTCTACTGCCTGTCCCCTGTGACGTCTGATTTCCCGTGAGTGACCCCGGCTAGCCTCGATTCTCCTCCTCTACCCGTCAGTCAGTATCCTTTGTGCTAACTAAGTCCTGGGGGCAACTGTGTCCGGTAAAGCCTGTTTGCGTCACAGCAAACAGGGGCTTGGTGGTTGTCCCACTGTGCCTTACCAATATTTGCTGGTGAGATGGTGTTTGGGGTATTTTCAGTTATAGAAGCAGCGGATGATATTGGCAAAAGACCATTACCAGTGCGCTCCAGTCCTTCTTCAGCAGGTTGAACTTTCCCCATACACTTGTAGTGAAGTTTGCTGTGTTGAGTTGCACTGTGCTGCAAAGTTTAGGACAAAATGTCTTCCCAATACAGAAAAAACATGGTGCACATGGCAGCTGCCTGTTTATTAGGGGTTTCATTGGCATCCCCAACCACTGCCATACTGCAATAGTCAGGTATGAACATGCCCTCATATAGATAGTTGCATATTTGCACCATGACAAGCAACTTACTTGTTCATTGCTACTTGTTTCCAATGCCCAGCATTGGAAATCTCATGTTTGTTGAGGGTACTACCGGATGGGTGGGGAACAATGTTCTTTCCCCGCCCCGAATGATATTTTGCCTAGAAACTGCTCTGCCTCTTCTAAATGCTTTGGATGCAAATAATCTAGGTGATTGTGTATATTTTGGAGCTGTCCAAATATAACATTTTTTGGTGCATTACTCAGGAAAAATTATGAGCTTATAAAAAAATTGTTGAAAATGCACCTGATCAGTGCAGCCCATATGGTTCTCCCTTTATTGAGATCACTCCACCCCAGTATCCTTAAAGTGGGCTGTGGTCCAGCCTTGTGCTGAAGGTGGTCACAAGCTCAAAGTAGGACAAGTAGGGGGTCACAAGTAGGAATTAATGTCTGAGTACAGTAATTATAGATAGAACAAAGATGGAAAATGATCATGGTATCTGCATGGCTCCACCTACTGCTATGAAACCCTGTTAAATCCTGTTTTTTTTTACCTGTTTTCCAATTTTTGGTCTGCAGTTGATTAGCTGGGGACATGTACAATCAGACCCATGCCAGGACTTGTAATCATCTGAAAGTGTTTCAACAGCCCCAGAAAGGGGCTGTTTCAGGCAGTACTTAGACCCTGGAACAGAAACACTCCTCTGCATTTTCATATTTGAGTCATGTATTAATGAAGCCTGCATCGTTGAGCTCAGTCACAGTGTTGAACTTTGTGACTCCTGTCTCTATGCAATTGTACCTACAAATATTTAGTGCAATGTATGTTTGTAAATTGGCATACTGTATTTTTATGTCTTTAGTACTTACACTCCATGACAGTTGACGTGAATAATGCCGTAGCACCTCCATTTGCTCCAGCTTGTGCTGACACTGTGTAAGAAGGTCAATCAGACCTGTATTGTGTGCTAGCTCTTCTTCATAGTTATTGCTTTCTTTTACTGTAGATTCTGGAAAGACTGAATCAGTTTCATCAGAGCTAGAAGAGGAATCATTGCTGCACTCCAATCTTGGATTGTCCTGTGAAAATTGGTGACTGTTGAATTTAAGCTTTAGATCAAGTAGTCTGAGGTTTCTTAGTGTTTTTTTAAGTGGGAGATAAATTCGAGCATCATCTTGCTCTGGTTTAATTTCTTCCTCAGTAGTTGCAATTGCTTCATCAGGATCCAACTGCCTGTCATGGAGTGGTGGAAGCAGTTCATTAGGCTGAGACTCTGCCACACCCCCAGTCCAGTATGTGGCAGTTTCCTCATTGCACATCTTGGGTTCTTCTATACAATGTTGCAATTCTTCCCCAGCTTTCGTTGCCATGTCAACACATGCATGTTCAAGATTAATAAAGTCCTGACCTGTAGTATCCAGATTCATCATATCCCTCATCTTCACTTCAAGTACATTTTCAGTCTCATGACATTCTTCATTCTGTAATGTTTCAGTTTCTCCCTGTTGGTCAGTGATTACACTACCATCTTTACTGAAGAGGTTTGGAGGCCTTGATTCATCCATAACAAGATCTCCATCCACAGGATAGACTGTTTTCCCCTCCCATGGTGCAAATGAGCATTCCATCTAGGCAACAATGTGAAAAAATAAAGGCGGGATATTAATCTAAATTTTTTTTTTACTAGCAGTTTTATCTATTTTATTAGTTTTAAAAATACATTAGCAATTCCAATTCAGAGAAACCAATAAGAGTAACAAAAAAAGTACAGGAACATAAATATATATTCATAGTGCATGTAGCATATTAACTAGATGTAACTAGAATAACCAACAATATCCATATTACAAGATATGTGTTACATAGTTAATATGGTTGAAAAAAGACATACAGTATGTCCATCAAGTTCAAACGAGGGATGGAGATGCGGAAAGTATGCGGAATGTCACACTGCCTATGGGAATGGGAAGGAGGAATGTCACACTGCCTATGGGGAAGGGGAATGTCACACTTACCTATTTGAATGGGAGGAAGGAATGTCACACTGCCTATGGGGAAGGGGAATGTCACACTGCCTATGGGAATGGGAGGGAGGAATGTCACACTGCCTATGGGAATGGGAGGGAGGAATGTCACACTGCCTATGGGAATGGGAGGGAGGAATGTCACACTGCCTATGGGGAAGGGGAATGTCACACTTACCTATGGGAATGGGAGGGAGGAATGTCACACTGCCTATGGGGAAGGGGAATGTCACACTTACCTATGGGAATGGGAGGGAGGAATGTCACACTGCCTATGGGGAAGGGGAATGTCACACTGCCTATGGGAATGGGAGGGAGGAATGTCACACTGCCTATGGGGAAGGGGAATGTCACACTGCCTATGGGAATGGGAGGGAGGAATGTCACACTGCCTATGGGGAAGGGGAATGTCACACTACCTGTGGGAATGGGAGAGAGGAATGCCACACTGCCTATGGGGAAGGGGAATGTCACACTGCCTATGGGGAATGGGAGGGGGGAATGTCACACTGCCTATGGGAATGGGGGGATGCAACACTGCCTATGGGAATGGGGGGATGTCACACTGCCTATGGGAATGGGGGGGGGATGGCACACTGCCTATGGAGAAGGGGAATGTCACACTGCCTATGGCAATGGGAGAGAGGAATTTCACACAGCCTATGGGGAAGGGGAATGTCACAATGCCTATAGGAATGGGAGGGGGGAATGTCACACTGCCTATGGGGAATGGGAGGGGGGAAATGTCACACTGCCTATGGAAATGGGGGGATGCAACACTGCCTATGGGAATGGGGGGATGTCACACTGCCTATGGGAATGGGAGGGGGGAATGCCACACTGCCTATGGGAATGGGGGAGGAGAATGCCACACTGTCTGTAATGGGGGGATTCTGCATCTTGCGCCATTATTTGGTTCTTGGGGGGAGGGGGGTGTTTTAGCACAACATTAAGTTCAAAATATGTATTTTCTTATTTTCCTCCTCCAAATCCTAGGTGCGTCCGATGGGCAGGTGTGTCTTATAGGGCTAAATACGGGCTAAATAAATAGGGCTTACTGGCTGTCCAACGCCGCTAATCACAGATATTTTCCCCCATGGGAAAAAGTGTCTCTTATGGAATACCACAAAATATGGTATATTTAAAACCAATATTTTCAGTTTATGCAGTTTTTGCATTTTGTGTGTATGCCCAGACATCTGTGAAAAACAATACCCTCAGATAGTATTATTTAACACTATACCTAAATTCAACTGCAAAAGGGACAAACAAGAGAGATCTTCAGTAGCCTGTCTTTCTGTGAATATCAATATATCTGTAACATGTAATATTCCTAAGGCTGCTAAAAATGTTGCATTAGGATTACTTAACAGGTCCCTGGTGGCAGATGCAAAGCCTAGAAATCTGAGATATGTTGGTCCAGGAACAACTGTGTTTTGGCTGAAATGTCTGCAATTCCATTATTACTGTTGAGCAGTGATGGGCTCTGGATTTGGAGCAAAGGTAATTGTTTTATTCAGGGGCCACATAAATTCTGGTGGGGTAATTAGTGGCCTTTCCCAGAATAAGGCTCTGCAACTCTGCAAACCAGTGGCTGAAACATAATGCCCATAGAACAGTAGCTTCCACTATCTTGCATTTGGGAAAAGGCATTTTGACAAAAACACAAACAAGACATTTCATGTTAAAGTCAAAAATCTGAAAAAAACTATATCATTTTCCTGGAAATTCCTGAAAAAAATCACAATTAAATGTATACAGTGCAAAATTCTTAAACATTGCTTGGCAACGAGGGGCAAAAAAGCAATTCTGTGAGTACTCACCTGTAGAATTGTTTTTGTTCCTGCATGGCCCGGCCTGCTTCGGTATTCATAACAGTTGGGTTATTCCGCCACAAGGTGGCGCAGTGGTACTGCAGAAAGCTGTGGCATCTCCCGGCCCCCTATAAAAACGGGATCAACCATAGAGTTCCCAGCATAGACAAGCAGTGAGACAAGAAGCCGTGAGAGAATAAAGGTAAAAAACCTCAATTAACTTGGAACAATCACCATAAAGAGGCAACCAAGAATAACAATAACAAGGGTGGGTCGAAGCAGGCCGTGCCATGCAAGAACAAAAACAATTCTACAGGTGAGGACTCACATAATTGCTTTTTTCTTTATTGCATGGCACGGCCTGCTTCGGTATTCATAACAGTTGGGACATCCAAAATCAGTATCCAAAAATAAGGTGGGATCCCCAATGAGTAACAGCCGGCAATTTAAGTCACTACCGCCTGAAGCACCTTGCGGCCAAAAGCAGCATCCGCTGAGGCCTTAACATCAACCTTGTAAAACTAGTATGAACAGAAGACCAAGTAGCGGCCTTGCAAACTTGTTCAACAGAAGCTTGGTGCTGAAAAGCCCAAGAAGCACCAATAGCACGAGTGGAATGAGCAGTAATTCTAAAGGGAGGTTCCTTCCCCTTAGCAGAATAGGCTTGAACCACCGCCTGACGGATCCACTTGCAGTGGATTTAGCCGGAGGCAAACCCTTCCTAGGTCCAGAAGTGAGAACAAAAAGAGCATCAGATTTCCTGAAAGGCTCAGTAGCGACCAAATAAATCTTCAGAGCCCTGACCACATCCAGAGAATGCAGTGTTCGCTCCTTGGAATTAGCAGGATTAGGACACAATGAAGGCAAGACAATGTCCTGATTAAGATGAAAGGCAGACACCACCTTAGGCAAGAAATCTGGCTTAAGCCGAAACACCACCTTATCCTGATGCCTCTCAAAATAAGGAGGTTTGATGGAAAGCGCCGCTAGCTCAGAAACTCGCCTTACAGAAGTGATAGCCACCAGAAAGGCTAACTTAAGAGTCAGAATGGGCAAAGCAGCCCCACGGAGAGGCTCAAAGGGAGGACCCTGCATAGCAGACAACATCAGACTCAAGTCCCAGACTGGTATCATAGGCTTACGAAGTGGACGCACATGAGTAACACCCTGGAAAAAAGTTTTAACCAACCGGTGGTTGGCAAAGGATCTTTGGAAAAAAATTGCCAGAGCTAAAACATGGCCTTTGAGGGTACTTAGTTGAAGGCCAGAATCCAAACCATGTTGCAAAAATTCCAGAATCCTGGGAATGGAAAAAAACTGACAGGGAATAGACTTGGACTCACAACAGGCAATGTAAGCATGCCAGATCCTGTAATAGATAAAGGACGAGGACTTCTTCCTAGCACGAATCATGGTATCCACAACAGAGGCAGGCAACCCCTTCTCTGTCAAGATGTAGGTTTCAGCAGCCAAGCCGTTAAAGCCAGCATTTGTAAATTGGGAAGGCGTAGCTGTCCCTGAGTGAGAAGATCTGGATCCCCGGGCAAGACGTACTGGTCTACTGCCAACTGCACGATGTCTGCGAACCACACCCTTCTTGGCCAACAGGTGGCCACCAGGATGGCTGACACCCCCTCCTGGGCAATCTTGCGCATGGCCCTGCCAAGTAGAGGGAACACATAGGGATGTAAGGTGGTGCCGGACACCCTTCTCTCTTAAGCCGGGTAATCCCCAATCTCCACCGCCTCTTCTGCCTTTAGACAAGTCCCCGCTCGCTGGAGACGCGGATTATGCCTCTCCAGACTCGGTTACCCCCAGGTCTTAATTGGCGCAAAGATTACTGGCTTAAGGTGGAGACGGATGAACAGCAGGGTATCCAGAAGATGGATGCTGGGATGAAAATTGGTTTGAAGGTGGGAAACCAAACAGGAAGTCCAAAACAAGCCGAGGTCAAGCCGGGTGGTCACAAAGCGCGGTATCCAAGGGGTCAAACGTAGAAGTGTCAAAACGAGCCGAGGTCAAAACCAGAAGAGCTCCAAAACGCGGTATGAAAAGGATCAGGCAGGGACGTAGTCAGACAGGCAAAAGGTCGGGGCAGGCAGCAGACAAGGATGGTCAGAGACAAGGCCGGGTAATAACAATCAAGAAGGACTAAAGAAGCGCACCCTATTAACCAGAGGCTATAACGGGCACTGGGAGATGGAGCAGAATAGTATTAAAGGGAACACTGGCCAATGGGAAGGGGAACCTGGTGATTGGGGGGGGAAGTGTGCTGATTGGTGCCACTGTGAACAATACCAATAGGAGCAGTCTCAGGGACTGGACCGCCCAGGCCAGACGAACTGTCCAGTCCCTGGGCCTAACTCCCATCAGGACAGAGTGATTGGCCACTTTAAACTCGCCCCCGGCGGATGCGCTGGGAGCAGCGCCGCCGAGGGGCATAAACTGGGCCTGCTCGCGCGCGCGAGCACGTGGCTGGCCGGGCGCGCTCCCTGCCGGGAGGGACGCACCCGCGCCGGCTGAGGAGACCGAGGGGCCGCCTGCCCCCACCGCACGACCCCCAGAGAGGCCGCCGCGCCCCGCCGCCGCCGCACCCAGCGCCTCAGAGCGGCGCACGGGGACAGCCGACCGACGGGGCCGTCGGATGACAGGCGGCTGCGACTCCCTGGAGGACGCGCCGCGGGACAGAGGACGGGAAGCAGGTAAGATTCTCACAAGGGAAGCCAAAACTCTGTCCAAGGCATTGCCAGTGCATCCATGGCGAAGGCCAGAGGATCCTTTGACAGGTAGACAAACCTGGGAAGTTTGTGACTGTGACGGGACGCAAAAAGGTCCACATCTGGCTGACCCCAGCGGTGACACAGGGAGAGAAACACCTGGTAGTTGAGGGACCATTCCCCCAGACGAGACGTCCCCCTGCTCAGGGAGACCGCCACCTGGTTCTCCACCCCCGGAATGTATACCGCTGAGATGCAGGGGACATTCTGTTCCGCCCAAGACAGTATCAGAGACACTTCCTTGAAGGCTCGCTTGCTCCGAGTCCCTCGCTGATGGTTGATGTAGGCAACCACCGTCAGGTTGTCTGAGCGGATCTGAACAGCCCGACCCCGAAGGTGTGTGGTCAGATGGGACAGAACCAACCTGATCGCCCTCAGTTCCAGGACATTGATGGGAGCATGGGCCTCCTGGGGGCCCCAACGATCCTGGAACTGTAGGGACTTCCAAAAGCCCCCCCAGCCCGTCAGACTGGCATCAATGGTGACAGTCTCCCAGCAGGGGGCAGGAAGGTCCTGCCCACCAGAAGATTCCTTGAGTCCAGCCACCACGAAAGGGACTGCCTGGCCAGAGGAGACAGAGCAAATTACTGATCCAGGGACACAGGGTCCCGATCCCAAACTGACAAGAGGTGCAACTGAAGAGGTCTCATGTGAAACTGAGCAAAGGGGACCGCCTCAAAGCAGGACACCATCAGGCCCACCAACTGCATCCCCAGACGGATGGAAGGATGAGGACACAAGAGCAGAGCCAGTGCCTGCTTCTGAAGGCCCTCCACCTTCTGCTGAGGAAGGAACACCTTGACCTGAGAGGTATCAAGTGTCATGCACAGAAAGGACCTCACCAATGACGGGAACAGTGAAGACTTGGGAAAATTGATCACCCAGCCGAAGGACTCCAGAGTGGAGATCACCACCACAGGGTGTCCTGTTCTGCCTGATGAAAGAACTGAGCCACAATGAGGATGTCGTCCAGGTAGGGAAGGATAGCAGAGCCATCACTCCCGCCAGCACCTTGGTGAACACCCGAGGCGCCGAGGTGATACCGAATGATAAGGCCACAAACTGGTAATGCTGATCCTCCAGCATGAACCTCAGAAATCTCTGATGACCTGGGAAGATAGGCACATGAAGATAAGCATCCTTGATATCCGCGGTTGTCATGAAGTCGCCCGGGTGAAGGGTCCCGACAGCAGAGCGTAGCGTCTCCATGCGAAAATGTTTGAATCTGACAAACTTGTTGAGGCCCTTGAAGTCCAGAATGGGCCTCAGAGAGCCGTCCTTTTTGGGGACCATGAAGAGATTGGAATAGTACCCCTTACCCTGTTCTTGATGGGGTACCGGACAAATGACCCCTGACTCCAGCAGGCATTGAACCGCCGAAAGTAACCCTTGAGCTGACATGGGGTTTAGAGACATCCGGGATCTGATGAATCTTGGGGGTGGCCAGGCTGCAAACTCTATCTTGTAACCGGAGGACACCACCTCCTGAATCCACCAGTCTGAAATGTGGAGCCTCCAGACGTGAGTAAAGAGGCGAAGCCGCCCCCACCCGGATGGGTGAGGGCGCCTCCTGATGCCTGAGGGGCCTTGGGAGGGGTTTTGGGCTTAGAACCCCAGGAGAAACCGGGACATCCACGGGATCTGCCACGGCCCCAAGACTCTGCCGTCTCGGCTCGGCTACCTGAGAAGAGGGAGCCACGACCTCCTCTGGAAGAACGAAGGGAGGGGAGGGAGATGGAGGTCCCCCAAAAAGGCCGGGGCTGTCTCCTACGCTAAGGCAGCCTGCCATCCTTGGCCAAAACATCAAGACGCTCACCAAAGAGCCGCAGCCCCACAAAGGGGAGCCCAGTGAGAGCCTTCTTAGCAGCAGCAGCTGCCCACTGACGTAACCAAACAGAGCGGCGCATAGCCACCAAAAGTGCAGAGTCCCTACCACCCAGCCTCACAGCATCATCCATGGCAGTAAGGATAAATACAACAAAATCAGAGCAAAGCAAAAGGGCCCTATAACCCTCCCTCCTCCTTCCAGCCATAGCGCCATTACAGAGACGCTTGAGAAGTTTCTTAAGGGCAATAGCAGTAATGGCAGCAGCACAAGCCGGGCGCAGTCCAGCCCCCACACAAGTAAAAGCATGGCAGGCCAGCTGATCCATGCGCTGGTCCTCGCTGTCCTTCAGAGTGGTAGTGTCAGGGAAAGGCATGACCGAGGTATTGGACAGACCTAGCACGGGAGCATCCACCTCAGGGGGGCATGACCACCGCTTTACTAGATCAGCAGGAAAGGAATATCTCTTATCCAATCCCTTGGGCACAGCGGGCAGCCTGTTAGGACGTTCCCACTCTCTAAGCACCATAAAAGTGAAATGGCCCTGGTCAGGGAACTCCAGACGCTGTTTACCAGGACGAAAAAGCTCACCCTGCTTTCTCTTAGCCACCTCAGGGGGAGCAATGTGCAAGATTTCAAAAATTTGTGACAGCAGATTGTCAGTGTCCTCAGGGTACCATGATTCCTCCCTGGACGCAGACCCAGGGTCACTAATGCAACTCTCCTGCTGGTCCCCAGAGGAGTCAGAGTCCTGGAACAGTTCCCCTTCTCTTCTTCTAGGGAATAAAGCCCCCCAGTAGCATCAAATTCCTCATACTCCTCAGTGGAGCGTGAGGGTGTGGAAGTCAGGTGCCGCTTCTTGCCAGAAGCCTTCCTAGGAATAGGCCCGGCAAGCTGCTTCTCAATGTTGGCCACACGAAGTGCCAGATCAGACTGTGACCCCCTGCTAGCATCCCGCTCACTGGGAGCTAATTGCAGCAGTGGGGGGGGTAGGTGATTCCGAAGGGGGTGCAGAGCTGGGAAGCGATGCAGGCAAACCAAGCTGGAGCGCAAGGACACTTTGAGCACATGGCACGCACACCGTGACATCATTGCTAATAGGGGATACCCCGCACATGGAACACAGCCGGGATTGCCCCGAAGGACCCCCGAGCACGCTATCCCCAGAAGCCTCCATATGGTGATTAACACAGGCGCAATAGGCCAGCACTGGGTAAAGGCTAATACAAAAGCCACCGGGGATGCCCTCCCACGGGATGCCCCCAGATCAGCAAAAAGGGGGGGTTGAGGGAGAGGAAGGAGTAGAGCCGGGAGAAACCACAACCCACTGGTATCCCACCTGAAAGATATAAGTAAAAACGACACATGAGCATCTTACAGCACATGCCCCACGAGACCAATAAAAAAAACCCCAAGGGGGACTCACGGACCAAGGACACCGCAGGGTCACCAAGGCACAGACCGCAGGATGAAGCGAAACACCGGAGGAAAGAGCGCTGCAGCCCGGAAGGGAGAAATCCAGACGCGCAGCTAATCCAAAATGGCGCCGGCAGAGGTACCTCAAGGGGCAGGCCGCGGGGGAAAGACGCGATACGTGTCATCCCCCGCCCCCCCCCCCCCCCGAAGAGTGCAAAAACGGCGCCCACGTGACACCGCCGGTGCCATGACAAAGCAAAAACGCCACAGTTTATAGCGCCCACAGCCGCAGAGCGCAGTACAAAGCAGCGTGGCGGGCAAAAAACGCCAAAAAACACTGTAAATGCCAAAACACCACAACTAACACCACTCGCCGCTATCACCCATCCCCCCCCCGAACAAAGTCAGAGAGGGGGAGGGGGGAGAGAGAGAGACGAGAAGGCAGCGGCGAGTATCCAGGCCAGGAGGGGGGGTGGGACCGTGGGACCCCTGAAGGAAAAGAAGGGGACACAGTCCCCAAAACACTCACCCCCTCAGAAGCTAGGACAGGAACTCCGCATCCTTAGTAGGCTCACCATAAAGCCTATGGCCCGCTACCCTTTGTGGTACAGGGTCTGCGGCTTGGAGCAGCGCTCCAGGAGCACTTGACCCTAGTGCTCTTCTACCCTCACCTGATCTGTCAGCCGAGGCTGGAAGGCAGTGAGGGTCCAGAAATGGGTGGAAATAGACTTGCAGGGCCGCAGGCTTGGTTGCCTCGCTCACCTGCGCATAGAGAGAGAGCCATCTTCTAACTTCGCAGTTTCACTGCAGAGGAAACACTTGGTAACTCTATGGTTGATCCCATTTTTATAGGGGGCCGGGGAGATGCCACAGCTTTCTGCAGTACCACTGCGCCACCTTGTGGCGGAATAACCCAACTGTTATGAATACCGAAGAAGGCCGTGCCATGCAATAAAGAAAAACATATCTAGGTAGGCTTGCACTGAAAGAGGAACAACACCCAGTTTTTTAAATATCCCAGGAATTGTCTCTCCCCAGCGGGGCATCCCCCAGATTGTCTACAATACGCATTGCACCAGGTGATCCCAGAGCGCATGCGCAGGTAGACAGCCAATCATTCATTCTAAAATCAGGGCAGCAAGGTAAAACTGAACAGAGAGTACGTTTCTGGCTGTTCCCCCACGCTAGCCTGTGGCAAATGCCTGGTGCCAGTAGCCAGCCGGGGGTAAGCCAAGGGTGCGACAGTGCATGTGCCTTGGGATTGCTGCTAAGATGCATATAGCAGGAAATTCAGAGAATTTCATACAGTGGGGTTTCCCAAATCATCCCAATGGGGGAATTGGCCAAAATCCTTGATTCATCCTCCAGTAGCACTAAATTTATGCTATAGTTACACGATTTACATATAATGATTAAGCAAGGGTAAATCTCATAACTGTCATAAATGCCCAGTGGTCATTCTCTGCTAATGACAATTATGACACCAATGATGATTACACATGATGTCAAAGCAGTGCAAGTTTATAGGTTCCACGTGTTTATTGTATTGTTTGTACCCCAGCAACTTTACTTTAAAGAAGGGGCTCAATTGTTAAAAAAATATATATTTTATGATATATTGTATTGTATGCAACAAAAGCAATTATCAGGATGGTTGACACAGGATTTCATGCAACCCTTTTAATTCTTTAGACTAAATGACCCATGATTACGTCAAGTTTCTAAAATTCTTGTTGTCTGACTGTCATGCAATGTTTCCACCTGCTATAGTTAGGTAAGCCACTAGCATATAAAAGGTGACAGGTCAGGAGTTTTAAAACATTTCTAAGCAACTTGTTCTGGGCAAGAACCTTTTTAGAAGTGGAGTTGGGAGCAACAGGAAGGTGGGAGCTGGTGGCCAACTTGGGGCAGTCTGTAAATAAGCAACACACATGCTCTTCTGAACAAATAGTCAGCTTTCCTGGCTAGATAAGCAAGGCAGCAGTGGACCACCACTCATTAAATCAAACATTTTAATTTTAAACATTTTAGGTTTAAAACACACTTTGACATAAAAAAACATAAATCATTCTATTGCATCTTCAGAGAAAAATATGTTTTAGGGGAAGCAAATAGCACCTGCACATCCTGCAATAGTCCAGACCTCCAATACTTACCCATTTCAAGTCCTGGGCCACATGCATGCACCTCTTCTGCCTTATAGCGAGAGATACAAGTGTGCCTAAAATACTCCCACACATATCTTTGTACAGCCAATGTTCAAACCACAGCTCTGCTCTTGCCTTGAATGCCAGAGCAAGGGAAAATTTGAACAGCAAGGTGCATTCTGTGGGACAGAGGCTTAGCTAGGCTCTCTGGCACCCATGGCAAAGATTAGAAATAGCGCCCCCCACCTGTGCTCAGGCCCCCCCTTTGGCGCCCCCCTGAAACGTGCCCCCCGCCCCCTCTAGCTATCAAAGATCCCTATTTTTGGTTTTCTGTCTATTTTCCTTAGTGAAAATACATTAGTTACTTTGAAATTCTGATAAATAAAAATTAGTTTAGCAAAGCATGTAAAACACATTATTATTTGTGTCACAAAATCATGTTTTTTGTTGATAAAATGCTTATTCCGATAATTCTTACCCCAGTGTAATTCAGAACCATATTTATGTGCACAGCAAAATATGGTTCTGAATTCAATCAAAGAAAAAAGTATGAGAAAAATCGTTTTTGCTCCAAAAAACGTGAGTAAAAAAATACAGTGCAGAATCAACCCTAATGTGTGTTAAAAGAATGAAGTTGTACATTTTAAACATCAAGTTGTGTCCTGTAATTGTGTAGGCAGATGCTAAAAATGTAGGGTGTCTGAGTATAGTGCTTCCTTGTCTGTCTAGTTCAGGCCTGGATGTCTTTTCTCCTGCTGATTTCTCTATGATATAATATAAACCAAGCTTAAAAGCCACACAGACATGGGAATTCATGCCATAATGCGCTGGCACCAGCATCCATGAGACAAAGGAAACCTTAAGGTGGTATATGTTTTTAACACATCCTAAAAGCAGAAATAGAGGTTTTGGGTGGGTTGGCCTAATTGCTAGAAATGTATATATTATAATAATAATACCATGTACCCTATATACAAATTCACACACAACATGCATACATTTTCAAAATAATGATAAATATCCAGAGACTTACCTGAGCAATGACTGTGCACAGGGACCTGTTACAGCCTTTTCACCATCTGCTGTTGTGTACTGTAGCTCCACAATAGTGATCAGATGCCCTGTCTCATGTATCACAGATCAACTTACACTTTCGGGGACTGAAAACAGAAGCAGGTGGCCATGCTAAATACAGTTAGCCATTCTGTGGACAAAATAAATACATTTAAAGCAGTTGTAGCTGAATGTATTATCCACATGAATGTAAGTAAATGTTTTATTTCATTTTGTATTTCCTTTTTGAAAATAGGGATGATCATCCTAAAGAGATTAGTGGAATTTGGTCCATGTTCTCTGAGGCCAATATATTATTTAGGAATCCTCTCCCCACTACCTTAAAAAGACTGTAAACCCAATGGCAATGATAAGGCAGAAAGCAGCTCACCTAATGCTTGTCCCATGTACCTCCCCCCCCCTCATTTCCTGTAGTGCAGGGTAGAAACCATAGCAGGGCTCCTTATTTCACCCTTTAATTTAAAGTGGACCAACACCCGATGCTGATCGGCCCGGGAATCTATAAGATTCCCGGGCCGATCAGCATCGGGCTTGCGGGGCACCCCGATCGGGGGTGCCCCGCTGTGTGAAGCCCCCCAGAAAGCCCCGAAATCCCTACCTGCTCCTCGATCCAGCGGCGCATGCGCGAGCCGCCGCCACCGCTCGCGCATCCCTCTAGCAGGGCGCGCTCCCTGTAAGAGTGACGCGCGGGAGGCGCCATCGAAGTGGACCAAAGCCCAGGCTAGTCAAAATCCTGGGTGTTGGTCCACTTTAATTTCTCTAGGACCACACAAAAATGGACAGCCATTCTGTTGCTTGGTGTTTGCAGTGTGAGTGAGTACAGCAAGCCACATTGGTTCTGCAGCTTGCTCTGACCACAGCAAGGTATGATGATCAAGACTCATAAAGCTGAGTTAACTAAGGTGAGGAAA
Source organism: Gastrophryne carolinensis (assembly GCA_027917425.1). Classification (NCBI taxonomy): domain Eukaryota; kingdom Metazoa; phylum Chordata; class Amphibia; order Anura; family Microhylidae; genus Gastrophryne; species Gastrophryne carolinensis. The sequence continues at coordinate 282,657,091 of CM051235.1, forward strand.
ATGGTTTGCTTAGATACATTAGGTATTTACATATAATCAGAAAAAGGTGATTATCCTCAGTTGGGCAATAAGGTAACTCAAGAAGTCCCTGTTCTGGAAGTTCCTTGGTCTAAAAGTGCTGACTTAGGGTTTAATTTCTGTCTCATCCACTTCTTGCTCAAAACAAACTAGGAGTTCACCCATATAAACAAACACATAGATCCATCTGTCTGCCAATTTCTTTGTGTATAAGCAGGGGTCTGCTTTACTCCTCTGAAAGTCAACATGTGTAAGAACATTTATTTTCATAGTCCATGCTCTGGTGGCTTGCTTTAGACCATATATACTCCACTGAGGTTTGCATACTAGGTCTGTTCTTTGTTCATCTTTGAACCCTGGTGGTTGTTCCATGTAGATTCTGTTTACTTGCCATGTAGAAATGCTGTTTTCACATCAAAGTGTTTCACTTACATTTTTTATGTGGCGGCTACTGTCAGCAAAGTCCATGTAGCGTGCTTGGCTACTGGAGAAAAAATACCATTTTGTGAGTACTCACCTGAAAAATGGATATTGTCAGTGTGCCACAAACCCTGCTTCCCCTTTAATTCTTACGATCGGGTTACTCCACCGCCAGGTGGCGACGTTGCAGAGAGAAGTCTTGAAAACGAGCCCCCTTCCGGCCTATATATACCTGGGACCTCCCACTTAACACCAGTGATTTAAAAAGCAGAAAGACAAGGTACCAGCAAATCCAATGGTAACCTCAAAATAAAGAAAAAGCTTCACCATATAAAGGAACCGGGATACCGAAAAGGGCGGGTGAAGCGGGGTGTGTGGCACACTGACAATATCCATTTTTCAGGTGAGTACTCACAAAATGGTATTATTCTCAGTGTGCCACACACCCCGCTTCCCCTTTAATTCTTACGATCGGGACATCCAAAAGCAGTGTCCACAAGGGATGGGTATCCGAAGGCAAAGTGAAGCATAACTTAAATGGCTGCAGTCTGCAGAACTTTGCGGCCAAACACAGCATCCGCTGAGGCCCGCACATCAACCTTGTAAAACTTAGAAAAAGTATCAACAGAAGACCAAGTAGCAGCCTTACAAACTTGTTCAACAGAAGCTTGGTGCTGAAAAGCCCAAGACGCTCCAACGGCGCGAGTAGAATGAGCAGTGATATGGAAAGGGGGGACTTTCCCCTTAGCAGAATAGGCCGCAATAACGGCCTGACGTATCCATTTGCTAATGGAAGATTTGGGCGGCGCCAAACCCTTCCTAGGCCCACAGGGCACAACAAAAAAGGCATCAGTTTTACGAAAAGGAGAAGTAACAATCAAATAGTACTTAACACAGCGTACTACATCCAAACAATGCAAAACCACTGTCCTTGTCATTCTTAGGCTTAGGACACAAGGAGGGAAGAACAATATCCTGATTCAAATGAAAAGCAGAAACAACCTTAGGAAGAAAGTCCGGTTTGAACTGAAAAACCACTTTATCCCGATGCCTCTCAAAGTAGGGCGCCTGAATAGACAAGGCCGCCAACTCCGAGACACGCCGAACCGAAGTGATAGCTACCAAGAAGACAATCTTCTGAGTCAGGGTAGACAAAGCAATATCTTGCAAAGGCTCAAAGAGAGGAGCCTGAAGAGCGGAAAGAACCAAATTCAAGTCCCAAACAGGGAGTAAAGGTTTCCTGGGAGGCCGCACATGCGCCACCCCCTGGAAAAAAGTTTTAACTAAAGGATGAAGCGCAAAACGCTTCTGAAAAAAGATAGATAAGGCAGACACTTGCCCCTTCAAAGTACTCAGCTGAAGACCAGAGTCCAGCCCTGATTGCAAAAACTCCAGAATCCTGGAAACCGAAAAGACCCTACAAGGCAAAGATCTAATCTCACACCAAGCGATATAGGCTTTCCAAGTCCTATAGTAGATGATAGAAGAAGACCTCTTCCGGGCACTGATCAGAGTCTTAACGACCGAGTCAGAAAGACCCTCCTCCTTCAAGATGGAGGTTTCAGCAGCCAAGCCATCAAACCCAGCGTTGGTAAATTGGGGTAACACAGCTGACCCTGAGTGAGCAGATCGGGCCGAAGAGGCAGAACGAGCTGGTCCACTGCCAGCCGAACGATGTCTGCGAACCATACTCGCCTTGGCCACCTTGGGGCCACGAGAATGGCGGACACCTTTTCCAGAGCCAGCTTCCGTACCACCCTGCCCAGCATGGGTAACGGGGGAAACAGGTACAGAAACCCCAGATCCCCCCAGCTCAGGGACATGGCGTCCACTGCCAGAGCCAGAGGATCCTGGGAGAGCGACACGAAGTTCGGGAGCCTGCAATTGTGACGAGAGGCAAACAGGTCCACCTCCGGTGTCCCCCATCGGAGACACAGTGACCGAAAAACCTGAGGATGGAGAGCCCATTCTCCCAGACGGGAAGAGCCCCTGCTCAGCAGGTCCGCTTCCTGGTTCTCCACCCCTGGGATGTAAACCGCCGAGAGACAAGGAACATGGGCCTCCGCCCAGGTCAGGATCAGGGATACCTCTCTGAGAGTACCCAGACTGCGAGTCCCTCCCTGATGATTGATGTAAGCAACCACTGTTCGATTGTCTGAACGGACCTGGACCGGAAGGCCCAGAACATGTTGAGTCAGAAGAGCCAGAACCAGACGGATGGCTCTCAGTTCCAGAATATTGATGGGTAAGTGGGCCTCTTGAGGTCCCCACTGCCCCTGGAACTGAAGATCCTTCCAGAATCCCCCCCATCCCGAAAGACTGGCGTCCGTGGTGACAATTTCCCAAAGAGGAGTCAGGAAAGACCTGCCCCTCGAGAGATTGGTCGAGACCAACCACCACTGGAGGGACTGCCGGACCCGGGAGGACAACTGGAAGGGCCGATCCAACGACCATGGTCGCCGGTCCCAGGACGCCAACAGATGAAGCTGCAGCGTCCTCGTGTGAAATTGAGCGAAAGGCACTGCCTCGAACGAGGCAACCATCAAACCTACCAGCCTCATCCCCAGACGGATGGACGGCCGAGGATTGGAAAGAAGGACCCGAGCCAACTCCTGAATCAGATAAATTTTGGACTGAGGGAGAAACACCCTGTGTTGACAAGAGTCCAACTGCATTCCCAGAAAGGACACCACCCTGGCCGGAGCGAGGGAGGACTTGGGAAAGTTGATCACCCAACCGAAGCTTTCCAGCGTGGAGACCACCATCCTGGTGTCTGTCTCTGATTGATTGAGGGACGGAGCTTTGATGAGAAGGTCGTCCAAATAAGGTACGACACGAATGCCCCGAGATCTGAAGATGGCCATCACCCCTGCCAGCACCTTGGTGAACACCCTTGGGGCCGAGGTCAGGCCAAACGGAAGTGCCACGAATTGAAAATGCTGGTCGTTCATCATGAACCGAAGAAAAAGCTGATGAGCTCGGCATATGGGAACATGAAGGTAAGCATCCTTGATGTCTATGGACGCCATGAAGTCCCCCTGCCGAAGAGAACCGATGGCCGAACGCAAAGTTTCCATGCGAAACTTCCGGAAATGGATGAACCTGTTGAGCAATTTCAGGTCCAGGACGGGACGAACCGACCCGTCCTTTTTGGGGACTGTGAAAAGATTGGAGTAGAAACCGAGGCCCACCTCTAAGCGCGGCACCGGCCGGATGACCGCCATTTCCAAAAGACTCCTTACCGACGCCAGGAGCCCCTGTGCGGCCAAAGGATCGGTGGGCACCCGAGACCGAAAGAACCGTGAAGGAGGGCGAGACTCGAACGCCAGTTTGTAACCGGACGACACCACCTCCTGGATCCATCTGTCCGGAACCTCCTGGTCCCAGACCAGGGAAAAGTGTTGCAATCGTCCCCCCACCCGCACGGGTGAGGGCAGCCCCTCATTGCTGAGCGGGCTTACCAGTAGGTTTGGGCTTGGCGCCCCAGGACTGACCGGGACGGCCATGGCCCCTCCCCCGGGTCCAACCTGTACCTCTGGTAGCGGGAAAGGAAGCCCCCCTACCCGCTCTGACTCCCCGAAAGGAAGGATTAAAGGCACTCGCACCCCGAAAGGGGCGACGAGGCCTCTTGCGTTGAGGTAATTTACCACCTTTTGCCACTGAATCTATTTTATCACCAAACAGGCGCAAACCCAAAAAAGGGATCGCTGTAAGCACCTTTTTAGAGACAAAGTCCGTCATCCACTGGCGCAGCCACACTGACCGACGAATTGCCACCAGCAGAGCCGCTGTCCTGCATCGTCCTGAGCGGTCAAGACAAAGGAAATTAACGACTCACACAGTTTAAGAGTACAAAACTCATCACAAGCGGGATCAAGACCTGCGTACAGATCCCTAATCATGGACCTAACTGCCAACAGAAGAAGCGCCGAAGCACACACTGGCCGCAGTGTCGATCCGGCACTGATAAAACCATGGCGAGCAAATTGATCAATCCGACGATCCTCACTATCCTTAATGGCAGTGGTCTCAGAAGATTGTACCACAGCCATGCTAGACAGCCCTAACACAGGGGTATCTACGTCAGGGGGAACTGACCAAAGCTTCACCAAATCCTCCGGAAAGGGATAGCGTTTATCCCAACTAGGAGGAATTCCAGCCAGTTGCGTGGGTTGTTCCCATTCCTTAAAGTGGACCAACACCCAGGATTTTGACTATCCTGGGTGTTGGTCCACTTAGGTGGGGCACCCCGATCGGGGGTGCCCCGCTGTCTGAAACCCCCCCGATCGCCGCAAAAACTCACCTCTCCCCGCTCCCACGTGACCTCGTCTGGCCAATGACAGCGCTCAGAGCAGCTCTGGTATGCGCGTCCAAAGCTGCTTGGACGCGCATACCAGAGCGCTGTCATTGGCTGCGTCTCTCGCTTCCCTCTAACAGGGAGCGCGCCTGCGCCGGCCATTCACAAAACGGCCGGCGCGGGAGCGCGCCCTGCTAGAGGGAAGCGAGAGACGCGGCCGCGTCTCGCGCATGCGCCGTTGGATCGCAGGTAAGGTGAGGATTGTGGGCCTCCTGGGGGGTTCCTCCCCGCGGGACATCCCGATTTCGGATGCCCCGCGGGGAGGGATCTGATCGGTCCGGGAATCTTATAGATTTCCGGGCCGATCCCCCCTGGGTGTTGGTCCACTTTAAGGACAACCCTCACAAAGTATTGTTGCCTGGGAAAAACCAAACGCGGCTGGGGACATCAAATAACTCACCCTTTGGCAGGGCGACTGCCTCAGGCGGATCCAAATTCAACATTTCAAACATTTGAGCCAGAATGGAAGGGGTGTCAAAGGACACCCCCGTAGCCTGATCGCCAGCAGCGTCAATCCCTAGCTGATCTGCAGGCTCATCCGACTCCTCAAGGAGTTCCCCCTCCTCATCAGGGGGACAATCGGACCAATCCACTATTTCACACGTCTCATCCTCCGAAGCAGGTGCTGCTGGAGAAAGGTGTTTCCGGTTCGCTGTAGCCTTCTGAGCTACTTTGGCGGAAATTATTTTCTCGAGGTTGGCCAATCGTGCACACACCTCGGCTTGCGAATCCCCACCCTTGACAATGTCACATGGGGACCGGAATAAGGGAGGGGGGGTAGGAGATGACGGAAGTTGCGAGGAGCCAGAAGCCGGAGCGACAGACTGGTGCGCAATGTTTTGCTTTGCACATGGAATGCATAATATGACATCATCGCCTGGGAGCGGAACCCCACAGCCCCCACACAGCCTGGATGACCCCGAAGAGCCATTTCCGGTATTGTCGGAAGCCTCCATATGGTGAATTTATGGTATTCGCAACAACCCAGGGTTTTACGCACTAAGCCACCCGGGATGCCCTTTTATAATTAATGTCCCGGGAAAGGGAGGATTACATTTTTTTTTTATTTTTTTTTTAAAACCTTAGGACAAAACCCAATTTAGAGTACTAAGGCTAGCCAGGTAAAACAGAACCGGGAGAGCCACTGCAGTGAGGGGATCCCAGGATCTGTGGAGGGAAAGAGACAACAGTCAGACCCCCAGAAGAAAAGGCAGCATGCAGCATAGTCATTCAATACAGAAAAAGGCATAATAAATAACAATAGCAAAGCCCCAGAGTGGCTTAAGAGTTAAACTGAAGCCAGCCAACATACACTTTTTATAAACATGCTGAAGCAAACTGAAAGTAAAAAGGACGGCCCCACACACGAGGTGGGGACCGTTTACCTGTACGAAGAGCAGCAGCAGCAGCCAGCCAGACAGCAACCTGCAGCCGAGTCCCCCGCACCTGACTCCTTGATTAGAAGGAGGAAGTGCGGCGGGGCCGAGCTGCAAGACAACCAGCTCAAGCCACGCCGACGCCCTGGGAGTCAGTGGGGGGGGGGGGGGAAACATGCCACACATATCACAGCCCTAGCAGTCCAGGCCACATGAGCGCTACCCGCGGCGCTGAGCCTGAGACTGCCAGCACTCTTTAATCAGCACTAACGTTAAAACACACATGCACACAGTATAAGAACCCCCCAAACCCCCCCCCATAGTGAAGGGAGAAGAGACCGTAACGGGAGAGAAATGGCCAAAGGGGAACCTCGGGACAGGGGCATCCCAAATCCGGATCACCATGCCGGATAGCCGCATTGCCCCACGTGTGGGGTCGAGCGGAGGAGATAAGCTCCTAGGCACCTATAGTGCCATCTACCGTTGCCCAGTGAGCAGCCTAGGCTGGGAGGCTTCCATTAACCATCTAGGTAAACAAACAATCAAAACTGGGCAGAAATAGACCCAAAGGGGGTGCCGGGGTAAGACCCCGGCTACCTGCAAGCAGGAGACTTCTTTCTTCTGTCTTGTCGCCTCATGCAGAGAGAAAACACTGGTGTTAAGTGGGAGGTCCCAGGTATATATAGGCCGGAAGGGGGCTCGTTTTCAAGACTTCTCTCTGCAACGTCGCCACCTGGCGGTGGAGTAACCCGATCGTAAGAATTAAAGGGGAAGCAGGGTGTGTGGCACACTGAGAATAGTCTCATCACAGTCCTCTCCATATTTTTGAGAATATCCCTTGGCTTTTCATCCAGGTGGTAGTAGCTGTAAGTGTCCAGGTTTTGTTGTCATGCATGGATTTTATCCCTTCCTTTGCAGCCTTTATACATTTACTGGTTTCCCCTTCTGAAAGCTGAGATATGTCTTTCCAAGTCGCAGGTTCATTGGTACTGGCAGTGCTTGCCTTGTATGCAAGAGTTACAGTTGGTTTAGTTCTGTTTTCTCTTGTTGATCATCTTGGTTCTGTGTCTGAGCTTAATTATGCCTGCTCTTTAGTACTGGTAGGTTCTGCGCTCACTTCAACTGTTTGAGAAGTTACAGCTGATGACTTTTCAGTGCAAGTTTTCTCTTCTATTCTTATTTCCTCAGTTGTCATGACATTGTCTCTCAGACAACAAAAGGTATGCTGTTGCTAATGGTAACCTTGTCTGTTTGGGATTTAGGATTATATAACCCTTGTCACTGTATCCAACAAAGATTCCTTCAAATGCTCTGTTTTGGAGTTTGGTGCATTTTTCCTCTGGAATGTAGATGAGTGCTTTACATCCCAAAACTCTAAGGTGTTTTACACTTGGCTTCTCATTGTGCTACAGTTCATATAGAGTTTTTTCCACTCTTCTAGAAAAGAGTCTGTTCTGCAAATAAGTGGCTGTCATCACTGCATCACCCCAGTATTTTTGTGGTAGTCCAGAATCTGCCAGCATACATCTGATCATTTCAGTCAGAGCTCGGTTCTTCCTTTTAGCTACCCCCATTTTGCTCTGGTGTGTGTGGGACTGTCTTTTGATGCTGATTTTGATTCAGCTTTAAAGAGGACCAAAACCCACCCTGGAGTCCATGACACTCCAGGACAGGCATACTCGCTCCCCCAGGGCACCCTGATCGGTGGTGCCCCGCTGTGTGAAACCCCCCAAGTTGCCCGAAAATTCACCTTCATTTCAGTTCAACGGAGCATGCGCGAACAGCAGCCACATAACCGCTAACCCTTTAGCAGGTTGCGTGCCTGCGCCAGGCATTTTGATTGGTTTGTGCGGGCACGCTCCCTGTTAGAGGGTAGCGGGGAATGTGGCTCGGATCCACTCGCATTAGATGAGCTCCTAGACGAAGGGGCTTGAGCGAATCTGAGCACTCTGATTGGACGAGCGGCCGTGCATGAATCCTAGGACTGGGAAGAGGTGAGTTTGGGCAACCTGGGGGGTTTGACACTGTGGGCACCACCGATCGCGGTGCACTGGGGGCAAGGACAGAAACCCAGGATAGTCAAAATCCTGGCTTTTGGTCCACTTTAAGTACTCTTGTACTTTGTGAGCTGTGAATTCACCTCCATTGTCACTTTGAAGCATGAGAGACTTCCCCTGAAACTAGTTACTTTTCTTTACTAAATAGACCTGTAATTTGTCAAGAACTGCTCCTCTGTTGCATTAGGTAAGTGACTGTGTACCTTGAATAGTCATCTATGAAAGCCGCTATGTACCTGTTTCCTCCAGGTGTAGGTGGGTTTAGGGGACCACATACATCACTGTGAACTATGTCAAGTGGTCTTGAAACTCTATGCTGGCTGACTTTAGGAAGTGTTGCTTTTGTAGCTTTGGATTTGATGCAACGTTCACACTTAACAGTAACTGGACAAAGGGATACTGTCAGAGCTTTTCCTCTTTTGTAGTTCTTGTATGGGTGTCTATGACCTAAACGCCTGTGCCACATGTGTATACAGTCATTGTGTTTATGGGTGCATAGTAGTCCAGAATCTGCCAGCATACATCTGATCATTTCAGTCAGAGCTCGGTTCTTCCTTTTAGCTACCCCCATTTTGCTCTGGTGTGTGTGGGACTGTCTTTTGATGCTGATTTTGATTCAGCTTTAAAGAGGACCAAAACCCACCCTGGAGTCCATGACACTCCAGGACAGGCATACTCGCTCCCCCAGGGCACCCTGATCGGTGGTGCCCCGCTGTGTGAAACCCCCCAAGTTGCCCAAAAATTCACCTTCATTTCAGTTCAACGGAGCATGCGCGAACAGCAGCCACATAACCGCTAACCCTTTAGCAGGTTGCGTGCCTGCGCCAGGCATTTTGATTGGTTTGTGCGGGCACGCTCCCTGTTAGAGGGTAGCGGGGAATGTGGCTCGGATCCACTCGCATTAGATGAGCTCCTAGACGAAGGGGCTTGAGCGAATCTGAGCGCTCTGATTGGACGAGCGGCCGTGCATGAATCCTAGGACTGGGAAGAGGTGAGTTTGGGCAACCTGGGGGGTTTGACACTGTGGGCACCACCGATCGCGGTGCACTGGGGGCAAGGACCGAAACCCAGGATAGTCAAAATCCTGGCTTTTGGTCCACTTTAAGTACTCTTGTACTTTGTGAGCTGTGAATTCACCTCCATTGTCACTTTGAAGCATGAGAGACTTCCCCTGAAACTAGTTACTTTTCTTTACTAAATAGACCTGTAATTTGTCAAGAACTGCTCCTCTGTTGCATTAGGTAAGTGACTGTGTACCTTGAATAGTCATCTATGAAAGCCGCTATGTACCTGTTTCCTCCAGGTGTAGGTGGGTTTAGGGGACCACATACATCACTGTGAACTATGTCAAGTGGTCTTGAAACTCTATGCTGGCTGACTTTAGGAAGTGTTGCTTTTGTAGCTTTGGATTTGATGCAACGTTCACACTTAACAGTAACTGGACAAAGGGATACTGTCAGAGCTTTTCCTCTTTTGTAGTTCTTGTATGGGTGTCTATGACCTAAACGCCTGTGCCACATGTGTATACAGTCATTGTGTTTATGGGTGCATAGTCTAGCCTTTTCCTTCACTATGTTAAGGTGATGCAGATGGTCCTTCAGCTTGGTGATGGCTTTGGTCTGCTTGCTGTCCAGGATAGAAAACTTGTCATTTTGGAATTTTACAGTGAGTCATTTGGCTGCCAGATGCCTCACAAAGTCCTTCTTCAAGATCAGGAACATAAAGCACATCCTTCACTGATATGGCTAAATTGTGTCCTGCATCATTGGGGCATACAAGGGTTCCATGCCCATATCCCTCTGCATGTATTCTACTACTATCTGCAAGGTAAATAGTCTCTTTGTTACTTAGATAGAAGTTCTGTAAAAAGGCCTCTATCACTTGTCATGTTATTGGTTGCTCCCAAGACAATGCACCAGCCTTGAAATGCATGGTTGCCTGTCCCTTTAAATGTGGCATTCCAGTTCCCTTCACATGGATCAAAAATTGTGGCTTTGACTTTCTACCCAGTGTAAGAGGGATGCTGTCTCGTTTGCTCTGCTTTCCATATAGTGCAGTCTCTCTTTATGCATCCCTGTTTGTTGCATCTAAAGCATATAATGCATCTAAAGATTTCCTTCCTATGTATCTTTGTGTCTGTAGCTTTCAGAGTGGTTGTTTTTCCTGTCCCAATCCTAATTATTGTCCTGTGGCCTCTCTGTAGTGATAACCTCCCACAAGTCATCTCTAGGCAATAGCATTTCCACTTTAAACTTCCATAACTGATAATTTTCATTGTTCAGCTTGGCCAGTGAGGGTTTAAGGTATGAGCTGCTGTCCATTGCGAAATAGGACTGGGGAAAAGTATGTTAGATGGCCTGGGGGGGTTCACACAGCAGGGCATCCTGGATTGGGGTGCCCCGTGGGCAAGAACAAAAACCCAGGATAGTCAAAAATACCGTAAATGGCATCTGGAGTTACTGGGGAATTTTAAGAGTCGACAGTTTACAAACTCTCAAAGATTTGTTGGTCTCATTAAGTGATACTGGTCAAATGTTGCATGTATTTCTAGTAGTACTAGATACAAAGTATCCTGTACCAGATACGTTTAAGCCCCACGTCTAATAGAAGTACTATATACAGCATGAACTTGGAGATATACAATATATATCTGAATCAGCATGTCACTTGTATCAAACTAATCTGCTGACAGCTTTTGTGTACTTATATTGTGTCTATATTTTGTTACACGTCAGACACTGTTGCCTGTAGATACTTTTCTTTGGAAAGTGTTACAATTTGTCACAGTGATAACCTCTGTATTATGGATCTGAATGTCCCAATCAAATTTCTTTGTTTAATGCTTCTGTGATCCCTTTTCTGTTGCATATTTGTAAGGTGTAAGGACCCCTGCTGCCAACTCCACAAAGGACCCCCTCTGGTGGCTGTGGGGTGTCAGGGGCCTTTTGCGGTGACTGAAGGGGGCCAAGGGCCCTATGTAGTGGCTGCAGGAGATTAGGGGCACTGTTGGGTGGCTGCCAGGTTCCAGGGGCTCTGTGTGGTGGCTGCCGGGGGCCCCCATGAGGTGGTAGTAGGGGGCGTGTGAGGTGGCAGAGCTGGGGGCATGAGTGACGGCTGCAGCCCCTTCCTCCGGAACCTGTAACCAGACGTTGCTGTGCAGGCATTGACCTGAAATACAGAATTCCTTGTGCCAATCATGGACCAGGCCAAGGAAAGGCACTGGATTGCATGGTGAATGGAGGCTGCTAACTGCCAGGGAGTGTTCTCTTGCTTTCGGGACCCCACCATCTTGGAAAACAAGCACTTGCTCAATACCAGGGCTTGGAGGGGGGACGGAGAGGGAGAGTGTCGTCCACAGCTCAACCATTTCTTCTCTGCTGCCCGAGTCCCAACTACCAGTCAATCCTTCTTTGTGGCGGTGAGCCCCTGCGACGCACATCGCAACCAGCCCTGTTGGACCTGCCGCCATTGCTCGCAGTGCTCGATTGCATAGGATCACGGCGAAGGGGGCGCAGCACATACCTATCAATCATCCTGCAATAACAGGTAGGTAACTGTAAAAAAACACACATCACATGATCACGCTAACAACACTGTCCATATGATTTCGCAACACGCTTTCCTTAATCACAGTCCGTTTCACCAGCCTAGCGGACAACGTCCAGCAAGGTCAAGGACACAAACACACAGATTATTGGTTAAGGCAAAAAGATATCTCAAGTGAAATATATATTTTAATGCAGGCGGCACACAGATATGCAGCATTTGATATGGTGGGACTATTACAAATACTGGTTCACGGAAGTGGGATACAGAGAACAGGTAATGTGGATTACAAACAGAGATACAGCAAAATGCCAGGTTACCTTAAATGCAATTAGATGATTGATTAGGCAGAGCAGCCTCCGGGGCATAAAGCAGCCTGTCTGGGATTCTGGAACCACTCTTGACACGTCTCAATGACGTCGGGGAAGATGGCAGGGGAACGGAACAGGCATTAGGAGGGATTCTGCCACACTACGTGTTATAGGGGCATTGGGGGGATTCTGCATGCTGCCTGTAAAAAAGGTATTAGGGGTTATTCTTCCACACTGCCTGTTATAGGGGATAGGGGGGTGATTCTGCCACACTACCTATTATAGGGCATGGAGGGTTCTTGACACTGACTGTTAAAGGGGAATTGAGGGGGATTTTGCCACACTGCTTATTTTTGGGGGACTAGGGGAATTTTGCCCCATTGCCTATTATAGGGGATGAGGGGGATTCTGCCACACTGCTCATTATATGGTTATTGGGGGATTCTGCAAATTGTCTGTTATAGGGGGATTGGGGGGTTTTGTATACTGCTTCTTATAGGGGGTTAGGGGGATTCTGCCACACTGCCTGTGTTGGGTGATTGGGGGGGATTCTGCACACTACCAATTATCAGGCTCCTGGAGGCTCAGGATTCGGGACACTGAGCTCTGGAAGGGGGATAATTTAGCGGACCATTTGATTCAGAATATTTTTTCCTTATTTTTTACCTCTAAATTTGATGTGCACTTTATGCTAGGTGCGTCTCATAGAGTGAAAAAATTGCTTCTGCATCCACTCAAAGTTGAATGGCCACACTCCTGGCTATCTTGGAGCATCCGGGAGGCATCCTTCCCCAACATCCTAGCCGTGCTACTACCTCAATTCGACAGACATAACCCACAATGCAAAGCGACAGGAAATCCAGGACTTCCCTTTTGCGGGCCACTGGCAGATACGGGACGCCATTGGGGAAAATCAACCAAAGCAGGAGTTGCAAAAAATGTAAATTAATCCTTATCTGAATTACCTTGGAGAGAGGTGCCTATGAGCACTGTTTCGTGTAAGGGTGTTGGTCCAGTTTAATTCTCCTGATGCCTCTCTTTGAGCTTGCTCCTATTGCGTAATGTCTTTTTTAGGTAAGGTCTGCAGAAATGCATACAGTGTTCCAGCTGTGGCCTCAACAGGGCTCTATACAGCGGCATCACAATATCCCTAAAACTCTCTTACGAAGTCCTGGCTAACCCATTTCTGTCCTTACTGCCCAGAGAGGGGATTCCTTCTACCGAAGTAGATGATTTTATATTTATAGATATTGAACTTCAGTTTCCATTTAATAAAGCCAAATAATCTTTTATGCTGCAGCCACCTCCAGGAACATCCACAAAATATTTCCCAAGGGTTTGTACATTTTAAATTTGATGATAAAAGTGCGGATGGCCCTGGCAGGGTTACCAAAGTAAAATAATTAGCCCACCCAGATAAAGGCAGAAGGCCACAGCAGCCATCACATTGTCTACATAGGGTATAACGGATTTTACGTTTGATGATGAAAATGTGGAGCCTTGGCAGGACTCCCTGGTTCATAAATTAGCCACCTCCTACCTATGTAAAATCAGAAAGCCTAAGCAGCCATCACATTGCCCACATAGGGTTTTATTTAGCTCCTAGATGAGCTAGCTATGGTCCTGGGCTGCTCCATCCAGTGGAAGCAACTAGATGCAAGATAAGTGCAGGTTACTCACAGTATAAGTTACAAGCTGTGTGCTCGCACAAGGTGACCCACAAAATGGCAGGCTTATCAATAGTGTCTATGGTATGGGGGGGGGGTAGCCAAACATAATTTGATTCCAGCATCCAATCAGATGCTTTTCCGAATGGGGGAAACTGGTGACCTGTGGGCATGATGGGGCAGCTGCTGATTTGCTGTAGAGTACACAGCGGAAGCAGAGCTGTATTCTGGGAAAATCAGGACTTTCCAGCCAGAATATCAGCACAAACCTGGGGTTTTGCCAAACCAGACAAAATAGCAGAGATCTTAGATAGCTGCTGTAGATTCGACCCAGATCTGGAGCCCATCACTAGTAATAACACCACCAAATATTTTAAACAGACCCTTACTGATAGTTTGAGAGGGTAAAGTTGCCTTCTGATTGCATAGATGGTTCAGTAGGCTTTTCTTTTCAAAGTCTCTATCGCAGCTTTGAAGCTCTCTGATTAAGCTTCAGCTCCAGGTAGGTGTAACTGTTGGTTTTCTCCAGTGTGGAGCTGTTTAATGTTAAGAAGAAAATGGAGGCTTTATATGGATTCTTCATCTGGAACACTATGACTTCTTAGGATTGATGAGTGGTGTTCATGTGCTTTTGAATTTTTCTAGTACTACCATGCCATCTTGGAAACCTCTCGCTGTTGAGAACCGCAGCAGCAGATCATCAGCATACAGCAGGAACTTCACCTTGTGGTAATGCAACAGTCGTGTAGGGGGAGAACTTGTGCTGAGGAGTATTCCAGAGCTGTTTAACCCCACAGAATTGTATTATTCTTAGTATACAGTACGTCCTGCTCCAGATAAGAATCATTACACTTGGGACATCCAATAGCAGTGTCCATAAAGTAGGGTGGGATCCCCAAAGGTAACAGCAGACAGGTCAAACCACTGCCGCCTGCAGAACCTTGCAGCCAAAAGCAGCATCAGCTGAGACCCTAACAAAACTTTGAAAAAGTATGAACAGAAGACCAAGTAGCGGCCTTGCAAACTTGTTCAACAGAAGCCTGGTGCTGAAAACCCCAAGAGACACCAATAGCACGAGTAGAATGAGCAGTAAGGCGGAAGGGAGGATTCTTCCCCTTAGCAGAATAGGCCTGAATCACAGCCTGACGGATCCATTTGCTGATAGTAGATTTAGCAGGAGCCAGACCCTTCCTAGGACCAGAAGGGACCACAAAAAGAGCTTCCGTTTTTCTGAATGGTGCAGTAGCCACCAGATAGTACTTCAGACACCTAACCACATCCAAGGAATGCAAGACCCTCTCCTTAGCATTACTAGGATTAGAGCACAATGAAGGAAGAACAATGTCCTGATTCAGATGAAAGGCAGACACGACCTAACCAAGACAGCAGTAAAAGGACCAGGAAGAGCCAATTATAAACAGTAACATTAAAAAGGTTCACCATATAAAGGATCCAGAAAACCAAAGGGCGGGGTGAAGCGGGGTGTGTGACATACTTATAATACTCATTTTACAGGTGAGTAATCACAAAATGGTATTATTCTAAGTATGTCACACACCCCGCTTCAGAATAGTCATTACACTTGGGACATCCAATAGCAGTGTCCATAAAGGGCGGGATTCCAAAACAAGGCAATAATGCACAAACTTAAACCACTGCAGCTTGCAGAACTTTGCGGTCAAAAACAGCATCCGCTGAGGCCCGCACATCAACCTTATAAAACTTGGAAAAAGTGTGAACAGAAGACCAAGTAGCAGCCTTACAAACTTGTTCAACAGAGGCCTGGTGCTGGAAAGCCCAGTACGCCCCAACAGCACAAGTAGAATGAGCAGTAACACGAAAAGGGGGAATCTTCCCCTTGGCAGAATAGGCCCCAACAATGGCCTGGCGAATCCATTTACTAATGGAAGACTTGGCGGGTGCCAAACCTTTCCTAGGCCCGGAGGGCACCACGAAAAAGGAGTGAGTCTTACGAAAGGAAGAAGTAGTCACCAAATAATACTTCACACAGCGATCCACATCCAAGGAATGCAAAACCCTCTCCTTGTCATTGCTGGGCTTAGGACACAAGGAGGGAAGAACAACATCCTGATTAACATGAAAGGCAGAAACCACTTTAGGAAGAAAATCTGGCTTGAAGCGGAAAACAACCTTGTCCTGATGCCTCTCAAAGTAAGGGGCCTGAATGGACAAAGCCGCCAACTCTGAGACACGCCGAACTGAGGTGACAGCAACCAAAAAGGCAAACTTTTGAGTGAGCATAGAAAGAGCAATATCCTGCAATGGCTCAAAAGGAGGACCCTGAAGAGCAGAAAGCACCAAATTCAAATCCCAAACAGGGAGCAGAGGCTTCCTAGGAGGCCGCACATGCGTAACCCCCTGGAAAAAAGTCTTAACCAGAGGATGAAGAGCAAAAGACCTTTGAAAGAAAATCCCCAGGGCAGAAACCTGCCCTTTTAACGTACTAAACTGGAACCCCAAGTCCAGACCATGTTGCAGAAAATCCAAAATCCTAGGGATAAAAAACACCCTGCAAGGCAAGGCCCTGACCTCACACCAATCAATATAAGACCTCCAAGTCCTATAGTAGATGGTAGAGGAAGACCTCTTCCTAGTGCTAACAAAAGTCTGAATCACAGCATCAGAAAGACCTTTAAAATGGAGGTTTCAGCTGCCACGCCGTCAAAGCCAGCGTAGGCAAATTGGGGTAAAGTAATTGACCCTGAGTGAGCAGATCCGCCAGAAGGGGCAGATCGAACTGATCCACTGCCAGCCGAACAACATCTGCGAACCAAACCTGCCTTGGCCATCTTGGAGCCACCAGGATTGCTGGCGCCCCTTCTAGAGCCAGCTTGCGCACCACCATGCCCATCATAGGAGGGAACAGGTACAGGAACCCCAGATCCCTCCAGCTCAGAGACATGGCATCCACTGCCAAACCCAGAGGATCCCGCAAGAGAGACACAAATGCCGGAGGCTTGTGATTGTGACGAGAGGCAAAGAGATCCACCTCCGGAGTCCCCCACTTGTGGCAAAGTGACCGAAAAACCTTGGGATTGAGATACCATTCCCCCCCGTCGAGATGAGCACCTGCTCAGGGAGTCCGCCTCCGTGTTCTCTACTCCCGGAATGTACACCGCCGAGATGCATGGGACATTGCTCTCCACCCAGGCAAGAATCAAGGACACTTCTCTGAGGGCACTCCTGCTGCGAGTCCCTCCCTGGTGATTGATGTAGGCGACCGCCGTCCGATTGTCCGACCGAACTTGAACCGGTAAGCCCTGTAACTGAAGAGTCAAGTGAAACAGAACCAACCTGATAGCTCTCAGCTCCAAAACATTGATGGGGTCGTGAGCCTCCTGAGGCCCCCACAGTCCCTGAAACTGAAGATCCTTCCAGAAACCCCCCCAACCTGAAAGGCTGGCATCCATAGTGACTGTCTCCCAACGAGGGGTCAGAAAAGATCTGCCCCTCATCAGATTGCTTGGTTCCATCCACCACAGAAGAGAATGCCGAACCCGGGGGGGACATCAGAAAAGACTGATCCAACGACAGCGGACACCTGTCCCAAATCGCCAAAAGATGGAGCTGGAGCGTCCTTGTGTGAAACTGAGCAAAGGGAACAGCCTCAAAGGAAGCCATCATCAATCCCACCAGTCTCATCCCCAGCCGGATTGACGGACGAGGGTGGGACAGAAGAAGCTGAATCAATTCCTGAAGCAACAGAACCTTGGGACGAGGAAGGAACACCCTGGCCTGAGAAGTATCCAGAGACATTCCCAGAAATGACACCACCCTGGACAGGGAGAGGGAAGACTTGAGATAGTTGATCATCCAGCCGAATCTCTCCAGAGTGGATACCACAGCTCTGGTGTCTAGCTCCGCTTGGCTGAGAGAAGATGCCATAATGAGAAGGTTGTCCAGATATGCCACGATGCGAATACCCTGGGCTCTGAAAAGGGCCATCACCCCTGCCAGCACCTTGGTGAAAACCCTTGGAGCCGAGGTAAGGCCGAACGGAAGGGCCACAAACTGAAAATGCAGATTTTCCACCACGAACCTGAGAAATCTCTGGTGTGCCGGGAAGATAGGAACATGCAGATAAGCATCCCTGATGTCTATGGGCGTCATGAAGCCCCCCTGACTAAGTGAATTTATGGCTGAATGCAGAGTTTCCATGCGGAACTTTCTGGGACGGATAAACCTGTTGAGGAGCTTCGGATCCAGGATGGGACGAACTGAGCCGTCCTTCTTGGGCACCGTGAACAGATTGGAATAGTAGCCCAGACCCCTTTCCGAGGAAGGCACCGGGCAAATGACAGCCATGTCCAGAAGATCCCTTACTGCCCTTGCGCGGCCAGAGGATCCGAAGACACCCGAGACCTGAAGAATCTGGGAGGGGGCCGGATCTCGAACTCCAGCTTGTAACCGGAAGACACCACTTCCAGAATCCATCTGTCTGAGACCTCCTGGTCCCAGACCTGGAAGAAGTGTCGCAGCTGTCCCCCCACCCACAAGGGTGAGGGCGCCCCCTCATTGCTGAGCTGGCTTGGCAGCTGACTTGGGTTTAGAACCCCAGGTGTGACCTGGACGGGCACGTCCTCTGCCCCTGTTCCAGGAATAACCTCTGGAGGAAGAGAAGGCCAATCCCCTGCCCGCTCTGGCCCCACGAAAGGATGGGTTAAAGGAGGCCACCCCCCGAAAGGGACGACGCTGCTTCTTTCGCTGAGGTAACTTGCCTCCTTTCGCGACCGAATCCAATTTTTCTCCAAAAAGCCGCAACCCCACGAAGGGAAGACCTGTAAGCGACTTCTTAGCCACAGAATCAGCTGCCCACTGGCGCAACCAAACCGACCGTCGAATAGCCACCAGCAAAGCCGAAGTTCAACTACACATCACCATCGTGTCATCCAGGGCGGCTAGCACAAAGGACATGAACAATTCGCACCGCTTAAGGGCGGTGAACTCATCACTAGCCGGGTCAAGCCTGGAAGTAGTCAACAGGTCCCTAACAACCGACCTGGTAGCTACCGCCAAAAGCGCCAAAGCACAAACAGGCCGCAAGGCCGAACCGACACTGGCCAAACCGTGACAAGCCATCATCAGCTTGTCCTCACCATCTTTTAGGGTGGTGGAGTCAGGAGAATGCAAAATAGAAGAATTAGACAACCCCACATGGGGGCATCAACCTCGGGAGGGAACGACCAGCGCTTCACCGCGTCCACCGGAAAAGGATATTTCTTATCCCAGCCCTGAGGAACACCTGGAAGCCGAGTAGGCCTCTCCCATTCCTTAAGAATGATGCCATCAAAATGCTTTTGATTTGGGAATTCCAAACGCGGCTTAGAAGTCCCAAAGAACTCCCTCTTCTGCGGAGGAGCCTCCTCTGGAGGAGAAATAGCCAGAACCTCGAAAAGATGAGCCAGGACCTTAGAGGTATCCACGGCATCCCCCTGTCCCTGCTCGGTATCAGCGCTAACAAATTGCTGATAGTCAGAACCATCAGATTCCTCAAATAATTCCCCTTCCTCTAGCGGGGAATAATCAGACCAGTCAAGTGAATCAAACTCATCAAAATCAAAGGCCGGCGCGGCTGAAGACAAGTGCTTTCTCTTAGCCGTGGCCTTTCTGGCCACAGCGCTAGAAAATAATTTCTCAAGATTGGCCAATCCGGCACACACATCAGATTGCGACTCCCCACCCGTGACGACATCACTCGGGGTACGGATCAGACTGGGTGGGGTAGGCTATGAGGCCAGCGGCGCTGACCCAGACGCCTGGGCCCCTGACTGCCGCGTTATAGCCTGCTGCGCACATGGTATACAAAGTAATACATTATCCCCCGAAAGGGATGCCCCACAACCCACACACTTCCGGGATTGCCCCGAGGGAAGCCCAAGCCCGGTATCCTGGGGAGCCTCCATATGGTGATTTTAATGGTAGTCGCAATGACCAAGGGAATTACGCTAATAAGCAACCCGGGATGCCCCTTTAAGTCCCACGTGGGACTTAAAGACAGGAGGTAGCAGGCACAATGAGTGCTTCCCCTCACGCCTCATGGAGTTTATAAGGTGTTACTAGTCCACCTTGGCTTTTCTTTGCACTGATGGTTTTACTATGACTCATACACCATTGCTCCATACTAGCCCTATTACAACATAACTGTCTACACTGCAGAAATCAAGGGCTGTCTCCAGCTGCATCTACAATCTAATGAAATAGAGGATATGTTTAAGGGCACTGACGAAGCCTATAGACAGGCGAAACTAGTTTGCCCACTTTGAGACATACAAGCAACATTTCTGCATCAGCGTCTGAACACTCTGTAAATATGATATACTGTTTGCCTGGATACCCAGTTTGAAAAACAGGCATAATTTGTATGTATGTAGCTGCTATGTGGTTAACAACCATTTTTTTATACCAAATGCACTAATAAAATCAACTTGTTTTTAATATCTTTAATACTGTTAATTTGGGCGAGGTCATAGGGTTGTGGAGCCCCGGGTTCTTACAGAAACTCAACTAGGGGAAGCTCAGTAATCCCTACCCCAAACCAGTGCACTAGTTATAGTATGGGGGCCCACTCCCCGCACCAGCCCTGATCTGCTGCTAATGTGCTCCCTTCACTCAGGAAGCATCTTCTCATTAGTAGTTTATTGTACACCTCTGCTTTTGTTGTTTTCTTAGTAACATTTACACACATTGGGAGGGTCGTTTTCACTAGTGGGTTGCTAGTCACCCACATTTGTTATTTATTGGGAGCCCTAATCAAACCCAGGGACCCTAGGACCGGGAGGACCCCTTAAAAACCCAATAAGAGTCCACCTGAAAGACATAAGGAAGGGCTAATCACACACACACACACAACATGGCCCACACGTAAACTGAGCAGTGTGACTGTAAGGTACTTACCTGGCGCCTCCGCTCAGTCCCGGCCATCCTCCGTCCTCCGGCGGCCGCGCAGGACAGCCGCCTCGCCGTCGCTCCCCCTCGCTGGGGCTTCGGCTTCCGCCCCCTGCTCAGCGGCGGCGGCTCTGCAGCGTCTGCCGGCGCGCCCTCCCCCTCCTCCCAGGGGGGGCGCGCCCGGCAGACAGTTCTAGTTATGTCCCCCGGCGACGCTGCTCCCAGCGCATTCGCCGGGGGCAAGTTTAAAAGGACCTATCCAGGTCCGGGGGGGGTCCTCTGGGTAAATGAACCCAGGGACTGGACAGCCTGGCTGGTCAGGGCGGTCCAGTCCCTGGGGGGCTCCTATCAGGAGCAGAGTTAAAGTATGCACCAATCACTACATACACTCCTCTGACATTCCCCTTTTTCCCATTGGCCAGTTATCCCTTAAAAGTGTCCTTGCCCTGACCATCGGTGCCCGTTATAGCCATTATTAGCTTGGGTGTGCTATTGGATTTGTGTTTAGCGTGTTCTGATGCGGCTCCGTCTTTGACCATTCCTGCCCGCACCGACCATTTGCCTGTCTGACCTCGTCTCTGCCTTACCCCTTTGATACCGCGCTTTGGTGACCACCCGGCTTTTGACCCCTGCCTGTCTTGACCATTCTCCGTCTAACCCCTTGGATACCGTGCCCAGTGACCACCCGGCTTTGACCCCTGCTCATCTCGACCATTCTTGCCTACCCTGCTGGACTCGACGTTTCTGACTCAGCCCGCTTGAACTTCCGATTTTGGATACCCCGCCTTTCACCTATCTTCACCTTAGCCAGCAAACTTTGCGCCAGTAAGTCCTGGGGGCCACCGAGTCTGGAGAGGCATAACCCGTGTCTCCAGCAAGCGGGGGCTTGTCTATAGGCACAAGAGCCGGTGGAGATTGGGGATTGATTGGCTTATGAAAAAGGGGTGTCCGGCGACCCCTGACAGTGACATTATAAAAATATATAAATATATATAAATGCATAATAATAAAAAGCAATTCTACAGATAATAGGATAAAGAACAGCATGGAGCCCACAGGGCGCTTACAAGAATGGCGCCGTCCACAGCCCGAGATGCAGAGCACGAGGCGAGGCAGAGAGCGAGATGAGGAAGAAGGAGGGCGGGCCGGCGCGGTTCGCGCATCGCGCCCGGCCCCGCCACCCTCCCCCGACAGAATGCGGCTCCTGGCTAGTGGCCGGGCTCCGCAGCGGCGCCAGCAGCACGGGAGGCGGGCCGTAAGATCGTGCCGAGCTCCCGGCCTCGCCCCCCACATCACTGCACCTGAGGGGAAGAAGCTCCCCCAACGAAAGGAAAAACCGCATCAAACAATCAATCCTCAAGGGAAAAGGCCCCCCTCGTTTAGGGAGCAATGGGTGACCGGGAGAGGGTAAATCACACCAAAGATGGAAGGGCAAGGGACGGGGCATCTCACTCCGGGATCACCAACCCGGGCAACCGCCTACCTCCACCTCCGCCCAGGCCAGGATCAGAGACACTTCCTTGAGGGCCCCCTTGCTCCGGGTCCCTCCCTGATGATTGATGTAGGCAACCGCCGTCTGGTTGTCCGAGCGTACCTGAACAGGCCGGCCCCGAAGGTGTTGGGTCAAGTGGGCCAGAACCAACCTGATCACCCTCAGTTCCAGAATGTTGATAGGTGTGTGGGCCTCCTGAGGGCCCCACCGCCCCTGGAACCCCAGGGACTTCCAGAAACCCCCCCAACCTGTCAGACTGGCATCCGTGGTGACCGTCTCCCAGCAGGGGGCCAGAAAGGATCTGCCCACCAACAGGTTCCTGGAGTCCAGCCACCACAAGAGGGACCGCCTGACTAAGGGGGATAGCACCAAGACCTGGTCCAGGGATGCAGGATCCTTGTCCCATACTGACAAGAGGTGGAGTTGCAGAGGCCTCATGTGAAACTGGGCATAAGGGACCGCCTCGAAGCACCAAACCATCAGGCCCACCAGCTGCATTCCCTGCCTGATGGAGAGATGAGGGCAAGATAGCAGGAACTGAACCTGCGCTAGCAGACTGTCCACCTTCTGCTGAGGAAGAAAAATCCTTGTCTGAACTGTATCCAGATTCATTCCCAGGAAGGGTGTCACCAAGGAGGGCGACAGGGAAGATTTGGGATGGTTGATCACCCAGCCAAAAGACTCCAGAGTGGACACTACCAGCTTATTCAGCTCTGCCTGTTGAAGGGACTGAGAAGTGATGAGAATGTTGTCCAAATAGGGCAGCACGCGAATGCTGTGAGACCTGATCAGAGACATCACTCCTGCCAGCACCTTGGTGAACTCTCTGGGGGCTGAAGTGAGACCGAAGGGCAATGCCACAAATTGGTAGTGCTGATCCTCCAGAGCGAACCTGAAAAACCTTTGATGACCTGGAAAAACAGGAATATGAAGGTAAGCATCCTTGATGTCCACAGAGGTCATGAAGTCCCCTGGACGCAGGGAACTGATGGCAGAGTGCAAAGTTTCCATGCGAAAGCTCCTGCACCTGACAAATTTGTTGAGGATCTTCAAGTCCAGGATGGGCCTGACTGACCAATCTCTTTTGGGCACGGTGAAAAGGTTGGAATAGAACCCCTTGCCCCTTTCTCGTAAGGGGACCTGACAGATGACCCCCAGCTCCAGAAGGCTTTGCATCGCCAGAACCAGAGCCTGAGCTGACATAGGATCCTGAGAGATCCAGGATCTGATGAATCTTGGGGGCGGCCAGGCAGCAAACTCTACCGGAGGGCACTACCTCCTGAATCCACCGGTCTGAGAAATGAAGCCTCCAGACGTGATCAAAATGCTGAAGCCGTCCCCCCACCCGGAAGGGTGAGGGCGCCCCTTCATGCCTGAGTGAGCTTGGGAGAAGACTTAGGCTTGGAGCCCCAGGATGAGCCAGGGCGTCCAGGTCCTCTGCCCCTACTCCAGAAATCTCCTCGGGCCCCGGTAAGGGAGACCCCCCTCCCCTGTCTGGGTCCACGGTAGGGGGAAGAAAAGGAGCCCTGTCCCCGAAAGGGCCGGGACTGCCGCCTGCGCTGGGGTAACTTGCCGCCCTTAGCAAGGGCGCCCTTAGCAACAGGTCCAGGCGGTCCCCAAACAGGCGTAGTCCTTTGAAGGGAAAACCAGTGAGAGCTTTCTTGGCAGCGTTGTCAGCAGCCCACTGGCGCAGCCAAATCGAGCGGCGTATAGCCACCACAAGGGCAGAGGATCTGCCACACATCCTAATGGTATCATCCAAGGCAGAGAGGACATAAGTCACAAAAACCTCACAATGAGAGAGTGCATTAAACTCCTCACTGGACACATCATCAGGAGCACCATCTAGAACACTCCTAAGCAGGGTCCTAATATCCAAAGCCGTAATGGCAGAGGCACAGACCGGGCACAGCGGCCTCCCCACACAGGCAAAGGCATGGGACGCCAGCTGATCAATACGCCGGTCCTCACCATCCCGCAGCGTAGTAGAGTCAGGGGAATGCATGACAGAGGTGTTAGATAACCCTAGGACCGGGGCATTCACCTCTGGAGGGGATGACCAACGCTTCACCACATCAGCAGGAAAGGGATACCTCTTATCCCAACTCTTAGGGACTCCGGGAAGCCTGCTGGGACGCTCCCATTCCTTGAGCACGAGATTATTAAAATGGGCTTGCTCAGGAAACTCTAAACGTGGCTTAGCAGTATGAAACAATTCCCCCTGCTGCCTGGGTGCCGCAACCGGGGGAGAGATAGACAGTACCTCAAAAATCTGAGCCAACAGCCTATCAGTATCATCTGGGGCCCAAGGGTCAGAGCCAGAATCATCATGACCCCTAGGTCTCTCATCAGATTACTCTGAGTCAGAGAATAACTCCCCTTCTTCCAAAGGGGTATAACCAGACAGTTCCAAGAACTCATCAGCCTCCATAGGAAAAAGAGTAACATCAGCCGGGTGGTCCCGCTGCAGGAGAAAAATTTTACGTGACTCTCATGTAGCTGCCTCTCCAACCGTTAAGTGCCAGCTACGTGAGAGTCACGTAGCTGATTTAGAGGTCCATAAAACAAAAAGTAAAAAACATACAGACTTACCTTACCCCTCATTTGAAAGGGCCAGCGATTCTGTACAAGAATCCGCTGTTAGATTTCTGCCCCCAGGCCTCTGATCTTCAGGAGGGGGCCCGGAATAGCCCCCCCCCCCCCGCCGGCGCCGACATCTGTAAAAAAAAAACAAAAAAAAACTGTAAATGACATTTACTCACCTCGCAGCGCGATGGCTCTCCCCGGGTCTTCTCTTCACCAGGGGGGGCTCCGATCCCCCCTCTGGGCTTTCCACGCTGCTTGTGAGGGCCCAGAAACAGGACCTCACCATCCTCTTCGGCCAGTGCTGGCCCCGCCCCTAGCCCTGCCCCTAACCCCGCCCACTTGATGATGTCATCCCGCTCCTCTGGTTACCGGCACCCGGGCTCCGATCTGTCAGTTGCCAGCAGCGATCGGTGCAGGGAGGGTGGCAGGCAGGGAGGCTCTGATCTCCCTGCCTCCCTGCTCCGATCACTACCGACAACTGTCATCTGCAGCAGCGTGGGACACTGGATGGGAGGTAAGTATAAGTCAAAAAAAGAATAATAAAATATTTGTCTGGTGTCTTTTTTTTTAACTTAACCCTTTGTGAACTGGTAAGGGGTCCATGAGACCCCTTATACCAGTTCACAATGCTCTGGGTATGGCAGGTCACCTGCGGCAAGCGGGTGACTTGCCATAACCCCCAGCCCCCCATTAGCTGCCTCCGCAACGGCCAGGGGGGGGCAGAAGGGCCCGGGCCACGTGGCTATGTGGGCTAGTAGCCTGCAGGGCCAGGGGCCACCAACTACAAGCCCCCATAGCTGGTCCGGGTCAGTAATGCTGGGTAAGGGGGACCCTATGTCATTTTTTGGGGGGATTTTAAGGGTTTTTAACCCTTAGAATTCCAAAAAAGAAATGAGGTCCCCCCCCTGGGAGGGGGGACCCTATGTCATTTTTTTTTTTTTTTTATTAACCCCTTACCTTACAACTATGCAATCATATTGCATAGTTGTATTCTATCTGAAATCTCCTAAACTGCTGTTTCAGGAAAGGGGGTATACCTATACATATGTGGTACCATTGTAACCGGGAGAAATAGGGCTTTCACACGCAATAATATTTTATTAACAAACTTACATTTTTTATTACAAAAAAAACACCACAAATTGTAAACAATAGGTTTTTTTCATTTTATTTGCACATATTTCACCCAAAAGTATTGAGAATACACTAAAAAAAGGCCAAACAAGACATTTCATGTTGAAGCCCACACTCTGCTGAAAAAAACAATATATAATTTTCATGGAAATCCCTTCAAAAATCAAGGTTGCACACGTGTAGCGCAAAAACGTGAAAAGTCGTCGGGCAACATAGTGTGACAAAAAATCTAGGTAGGCTGGCACTCAAAGAGTTAATTATTGCACTTGTATGTTCATTGAATGCAATTTTGCTAGTCGGCTATACATGTCCATGGTATTGTACTTATTCTTTATCTCTGTACTGTCTTGTACAATTTTTCTTGCATATTTTTGAAAAATAGAGAATTAAAAAAAAAAAAAAAAGTAACATCAGGCGTCAAGTGCCACTTCTTAGCAGAGGCCTTACGCGCCAACATATTAGCAAGCAACTTCTCAACATTAGCCAGTCTGGAAGACACATCAGGCTGAGAATCTCCACTGGTATGCAACTCAATGGGAGTCCACCGCTTCACCACGTCCACCGGAAAAGGATATTTCTTATCCCAGCCCTGAGGAACACCCGGAAGCTGAGTAGGACTCTCCCATTCCTTAAACCGGACCTTCACCCTGATTTAATGAAAAGCCCAAACTCTTAAAAAACAATTCCTCAGCATCTAAAATTAATATATTTTACATGTTTAGTCACTAATTTATTATACTTTCCCCCACTGGGCTGCAACTCTGTTCGGGAATTTAGGATACGGGCGCCGCCATCTTGACTCAGAAGCATCACACTTACTGAGGAGAGGAGAGTGGGATAAGGTACAGGGGGGCGAGTTATAGCTGTGCTTTGCTCAGACAGAGCAGAGCTGGGGTCAGGGAAAGGTCAGCAGTCCCAGAATGCAGAGCAGCACAGTCACTTCCTGTTTGCAGGCACTTCCTGTTTGCAGGCTGCCTGCAAAAATGGCAGCTTCCATAAGCCGCCATCTTGGATGTTTAAAGGCTTATAAAATGCAGTAGATGCAGGTAGGATGATTTTTAATGTGAGCAATCTGTATGTACAGGGTGTGGGAAACATATAAGATAGACTCTTATTTAGAGTGAAGGTCCGCTTTAAGAATGATGCCATCAAAATGCTTTTGATTTGGGAATTCCAAGCATGGCTTAGAAGTCCCAAAGAACTCCCCCTTCTGTGGAGGAGCCTCCTCTGGAGGAGAAATAGCCAGAACCTCGAAAAGATGAGCCAGGACCTTAGGGGTATCCACGGCATCCCCCTGTCCCTGCTCGGTATCAGCGCCAACAAATTGCTGATCGTCAGAACCATCAGATTCCTCAAATAATTCCCCTTCCTCTAGCGGGGAATAATCAGACCAGTCAAGTAAATCAAACTCATCAAAATCAAAGGCCGGCGCGGCTGAAGACAAGTGCTTTCTCTTAGCCGTGGCCTTTCTGGCCACAGCGCTAGAAAATAATTTCTCAAGATTGGCCAATCTGGCACACACATCAGATTGCGACTCCCCACCCGTGGCGACATCACTTATCCCCCGAAAGGGATGCCCCACAACCCACACACTTCCGGGATTGCCCCGAGGGAAGCCCAAGCCCGGTATCCATATGGTGATTTTAATGGTAGTCGCAATGACCAAGGGAATTACGCTAATAAGCAACCCGGGATGCCCCTTTAAGTCCCACGTGGGAGGATTTATTGGGAGCCCTAATCAAACCCAGGGACCCTAGGACCGGGAGGACCCCTTAAAAATCCAATAAGAGTCCACCTGGAAGACATAAGGAAAAGGGCTAATCACACACACACACACAACATGGCCCACACATAAACTGAGCAGTGTGACATTATAAAAATATATAAATATATATAAATGTATAATAATAAAAAGCAATTTTGCAGATAATAGGATCAAGAACAGCATGGAGCCCACAGGGCGCTTACAAGAATGGCGCCGTCCACAGCCCGAGATGCAGAGCACAAGGCGAGGCAGAGAGCGAGATGAGGAAGAAGGAGGGCGGGCCGGTTCGCGCATCGCGCCCAGCCCGCCCCCTCCCCCGAAGAATGCGGCTTCCGGTCAGTGGCTCCGCAGCGGCGCCAGCAGCACGGGAGACGGGCCGTAGGATCGTGCCGAGCGCCCGGCCCCGCCCCCCACATCACTGCACCTGAGGGGAAGAGGCTCCCCCAACGAAAGAAAAAAACACATGTCCATGGCCAGCGCTGCAGCAACAGCCGGCGCCGGCCAAGGTGTAACATAAAGACACACACACTAAATAAAAACAATCAATCAATCCTCAAGGGAAAAGCCCCCCCCCCCCTCGTTTAGGGAGCAATGGGTGACCGGGAGAGGGTAAATCACACCAAAGATGGAAGGGCAAGGGACGGGGCATCCCACTCCGGGATCACCAACACAGGCAACCGCCTACCCTTAGTATGGGGACTCACGGTGGAGCATAGCTCCTAAGCACCGTAAGGTGCCATCTACTCTTGCCCGGACCAGCAGCCTAGGCTGGGAGACAAGGGGAATTTTAATTAAAGTGGGTCCAGGCAGAAATAGACCAACAAGAGGGCCAGGGGTTACCCTGGCTACCTGCAAGGAGGAGACATCCATCTTCTGACTTGCTCGCCGACTGCAGAGATGAAAGACTGGGTAATGAGTGGGAGGTCCCAGGTATTTATAGACCGGGAGGGGCTTCCTTTTTTTCATGACATCTCTGCAAGCTCGCCCTCTACAGGTCGGTATAACCCAAGTGAAATGACTATTCTGAAGTGGGGTGTGTGACATACTTAGAATAAGACAACTTTGAGAATAAGAATGGCCAGGGAAGCCTCCTGCACAGGCTCAAATGGAGAAACCTGCAAGGCAGACAAGACCAAGTTCAAATCCCAAACAGGCAACATAGGCTTACGTGGAGGACACACATGAGTAACCCCCTGGAAAAAAGTCCTGATCAGAGAATGCTGGGCAAAGGACCTCTGGAAGAAAACAGCCAGGGCAGAGACATGACCCTTCAGCGTACTGAGTTGGAGCCCCAGCTCCAACCCATGCTCCAGGATCCTGGGAATAGAGAACACACGACAGGGAAAAGACTTAGACTCACACCAGTCAATGTAGGCACGCCAAACCCTCTAGTAAATGGAAGAAGACATCTTTCTAGCCTTTATCATGGTATCAACAACAGAGGCAGACAGCCCCTTCTCCATCAAGATGGATGTTTCAGCAGCCAGGCCGTCAAAGCCAGAGTTTGTAAATTGGGATGGCGTAAGTGACCCTGAGTGAGCAGGTCTGGCACCCTGGGCAGAGTGTACTGATCTACTGCCAGCTGCACCACGTCTGCGAACCACACTCTTCTTGGCCACCTGGGGGCCACCAGGATTGCTGGCACCCCCTCCTGAGCTATCTTGCGCAGAACCCTGCCCAACAGGGGGAATGGAGGAAAGACATACAGGAGCTGAAAGTCCTGCCATGACATAGCTAGGGCATCCGTGGCCAAGGCCTGAGGATCCTGGGACAGGGAGACAAAGGCTGGGAGCTCGTGATTGTGACGGGACGCAAACAGACATCTGGTTGGCCCCAACGGTGACACAGAGATTGAAACACCCTTTCGCAGAGGGACCATTCTCCCAGGCAAGAGGTCCCCCTGCTCAGAGAGTCTGCCTGCAGATTCTCCACCCCAGGAATGTACACAGCTGATATGCAGGGAACATTGTCCTCCGCCCAGGCCAGGATCAGAGACACTTCCTTGAGGGCCCCCTTGCTCCGGGTCCCTCCCTGATGATTGATGTAGGCGACCACCGTCTGGTTGTCCGAGCGTACCTGAACAGGCCGGCCCCGAAGGTGTTGGGTCAAGTGGGCCAGAACCAACCTGATCGCCCTCAGTTCCAGAATGTTGATAGGTGTGTGGGCCTCCTGAGGGCCCCACTGCCCTTGGAACTGCAGGGACTTCCAGAAACCCCCCCAACCTGTCAGACTGGCATCCGTGGTGACCGTTTCCAAGCAGGGGGCCAGAAAGGATCTGCCCCCCAACAGGTTCCTGGAGTCCAGCCACCATGAGAGGGACCGCCTGACTAGGGGGGACAGCACCAGGACCTGGTCCAGGGACGCAGGATCCTTGTCCCATACTGACAAGAGGTGGAGTTGCAGAGGCCTCATGTGAAACTGGGCATAAGGGACCGCCTCGAAACACCAAACCATCAGGCCCACCAGCTGCATTCCCTGCCTGATGGAGAGATGAGGGCAAGATAGCAGGAACTGAACCTGCGCTAGCAGACTGTCCACCTTCTGCTGAGGAAGAAAAATCCTTGTCTGAACTGTATCCAGATTCATTCCCAGGAAGGGTGTCACCAAGGAGGGCGACAGGGAAGATTTGGGATGGTTGATCACCCAGCCAAAAGACTCCAGAGTGGACACTACCAGCTGAGTATCCAGCTCTGCCTGTTGAAGGGACTGAGAAGTGATGAGAATGTCATCCAAATAGGGCAGCACGCGAATGCCGTGAGACCTGATCAGAGACATCACTCCTGCCAGCACCTTGGTGAACTCTCTGGTGGCTGAAGTGAGACCGAAGGACGATGCCACAAATTGGTAGTGCTGATCCTCCAGAGCGAACCTGAGAAACCTTTGATGACCTGGAAAAACAGGAATATGAAGGTTAGCATCCTTGATGTCCACAGAGGTCATGAAGTCCCCTGGACGCAGGGAACTGATGACATAGGGTCCCGAGAGATCCAGGATCTGATGAATCTTGGGGGCGGCCAGGCAGCAAACTCTACCGGAGGACACTACCTCCTGAATCCACCGGTCTGAGACATGAAGCCTCCAGACGTGAGCAAAATGCTGAAGCCGCCCCTTCATGCCTGAGGGGGCTTGGGAGAAGACTTAGGCTTGGAGCCCCAGGATGAGCCAGGGCGTCCAGGTCCTCTGCCCCTACTCCAGAAATCTCCTCGGGCCCCGGTAAGGGAGACCACCCTCCCCTGTCTGGGTCCACGGTAGGGGGAAGAAAAGGAGCCCTGTCCCCGAAAGGGCTGGGACTGCCGCCTGCGCTGGGGTAACCTACCGCCCTTAGCAAACAGGTCCAGGCGGTCCCCAAACAGGCGTAGTCCTTTGAAGGGAAAACCAGTGAGAGCTTTCTTGGCAGCGTTGTCAGCAGCCCACTGGCGCAGTCAAACAGAGCGGCGTATAGCCACCACAAGGGCAGAGGATCTGCCACACATCCTAATGGTATCATCCAAGGCAGAGAGGACATAAGTCACAAAAACCTCACAATGAGAGAGTGCATTAAACTCCTCACTAGACACATCATCAGGAGCACCATCTAGAACACTCCTAAGCAGGGTCCTAATAGCCAAAGCCGTAATGGCAGAGGCACAGACTGGGCGCAGCGCCGTCCCCACACAGGCAAAGGCATGGGACACCAGCTGATCAATACGCCGGTCCTCACCATCCCGCAGCGTAGTAGAGTCAGGGGAATGCATGACAGAGGTGTTAGATAACCCTAGGACTGGGGCATTCACCTCTGGAGGGGATGACCAACGCTTCACCACATCAGCAGGAAAGGGATACCTCTTATCCCAACTCTTAGGGACTCCGGGAAGCCTGCTGGGACGCTCCCATTCCTTGAGCACGAGATTATTAAAATGGGCTTGCTCAGGAAACTCTAAACGTGGCTTAGCAGTATGAAACAATTCCCCCTGCTGCCTGGGGGCCGCAACCGGGGGAGAGATAGACAGTACCTCAAAAATCTATGCCAACAGCCTATCAGTATCATCTGGGGCCCAAGGGTCATAGCCAGAATCATCATGACCCCTGGGCCTCTCATCAGATAACTCCGAGTCAGAGAATAACTCCCCTTCTTCCAAAGGGGTATAACCAGACAGTTCCAAGAACTCATCAGCCTCCATAGGAAAAAGAGCGTCAAGTGCCACTTCTTAGCAGAGGCCTTACGCGTCAAGGTATTAGCAAGCAACTTCTCAACATTAGCCAGTCTGGAAGACACATCAGGCTGAGAATCTCCACTGGTATGCAACTCAATGGGAGTCAAATTCAAGCTTGGGGGAGTAGGTGACGCCATACGAGGCTCAGGCCCAGCTACTGGTAAACCAGGCTGCAGCGCAAGCACCTGCTGGGCACAAGGTAGGTAGATGCCAGTCACGCAGCAGCCGAATCCAGAGAAAAAATGGTGCGGGGTATACCCCCGAAGAGCGCGAAACAGCACACGTGACGAGCAGCCAATAACAGCGCACCAGCGCCTGAGGTAATGGCGCCGCCAACCGCGGAGCACAGTGGAAGCGCGCGTGCGGCGGCATATTCAAAAACGCAACCAGTGCAACCAAGTCAGCGCAGAGACTGACACTAACCAGAAGCACATAAAACAGTGAAGTACCAAGGCATATACACACCCCCTCCCCCCAAGAGCTACAAGGGAGAGCGATGGAGGGCAGCGGCCACTTAACATAGGGCGGGAGGGGCATCCCATAGAGGCTCACCATATGCCTATACCACCTACCCTTTGGTGGGGGCCTGCGGTGGAGCAGCGCTCCTAAGCACCTGACGGCGGTGCTGCCTACCATCACTCGACCAGCACAGCCAAGGCTGGGAGGCACAATAATAATGGAACGGGTGGGAATAGTCCTACAGGGCTGCAGGCTAATAGCCCCGCTCACCTGCGAGAAGAGACATCTTCTTGTCCTTCGCAGTCCAGACTGCAGAGAAAATCTGGGGATTTGTGGGAGGTCACGGGTATTTGAGGGGCTGGGAGGAGCCAATTTCACGGTCTCTGCAGTCCAGCGCCATCTGGCAGAGTAATACCCAGGTGTAATGATTCTTATCTGGAGCAGGACGTACTGTATACTAAGAATACATATTCTGGCATGTTTGATTAGGGTGTATATACGCTCAAATGGCTTTTGCCGAAGACATCGTGCAGTGTAGGGAAGGCGAGTATACTTTTATTGATGATGATGCTGAACAGTTTCTCCAGTGCTACAGATATAGATTCTTCTTGTAGATGAGAGTTATGGGACCCTGGTTTCAGGCTTGGGGGAAGTGTTCTTTACTGGTGAGGAGGGCCGGGGGAACTGCATTTAAAAAGAAGCCACCACCAGCATAGAGGCTATAAAATTCTAGGGCCTATCAAATTTTAGCATAGAGTCTATAAAATTCTTCCTACAGCGCATGCATCCAGCTGAGGCGCATACCCACACCAGGTATCTCTGAATGGGTACATGGCATGACATGGGTACGCGGAGGAGCAGCTGGGAGGTCAGTTTTACTCTCCATTCAGCTTTTACTTGCCGCTCAGAGTGGCATAGTAAAAACTGAATGGAGCCTGGGCCACTGATGCAGGCCCACTCATGACCAGTGGGATCAAACGAAAGGTGAGTTTTCAGGTGATGGATTTCACACAGAAGGGCATCCCAAATAAGAAAGCCAAATGGGGGAGGAACAAAAAACATGGTTTTGTTCCTTTTTTTAGTCATCTCCAGCAGGATGCTGTCTGTACAGATGTACCTATTCTTTGTGTGTCACACACACCCCGCTTCCTGTAGTAATAACGTTCGGGTAAACCATCGCCAGATGCCATTGCAGAGAGAGAGATCTTGAAATCTGGCCCCTCCCAGTCTATATATACCTGGGACCTCCCACTTAATCCCCAGTGTTCTCTCTCTGCAAGATGCGTCAAGACAGAAGAATGAGGTCTCCTGCTTGCAGGTAGCGGGGGTAACCCCCCCCCATGGTCTATTTCTACCCAGTTCATTTTTTATTATCATATAAATTTTGGAAGCCTCCCAGCCTTGGCTGCTGACTGGGTAATGGTAGCCGGCACCTGGCGGTGCCTAGGAGCTTATCTCCTCCACTAGTCCCCATTATTGGGGCAGAGTGGTTATCCGGTTGGTGAGCCGGATTTGGGATGCCCCGTCCCGTTGCCACCATATCTCTTCCCTTTCCTTCTTATGGCCTCTCCCTTTATTGTGGGGAGGTGCGTTAGGGGGGAGGGGGGGGGAGGCGAGGGGCTTTAGCAAGCGTTGGCCATTTTTGATTTCATGAGGTAATTTGAGTGCACGCCGCTATGTGTGTGTGTACGCGTGCGTGTGTGTTGATTTGCCTGCGCTTTTATTACTTAGGTGCTTGTGTGAGGCGATTCACTAAGAGCGCTCAGATCATGTCTGGAGGTTTTGTGTGGTGGCGCTGCCGCCATTTGCTGTCCTGAGGTGATCCGTTTTGGGGGCGGGGCCGCGCTCGGTCACGGCCCGTGCTGTGAGGTGATTGGGGAGGGGGCGGGGTCAGAGCGATTCGCGCGCGTTCTCTGGCCCGCCCTTCTACTCCATGCTGGCTGCGCTGTGAGGTACTGCCTGTGAGGTAAAATCTTTTCATTAGGTCCCGCTGTACCGGTTTTCTTTGCGGGCTGTTGGTAGTTGTTAAAGGATTGTCTCTCTTATTGAACGATATGGTTGTTTCACATGTGTTCATTTATCCACAAGGGGACTTATGCTTATGAATTTATATATATATATATATAGCAGGCATTGTGGGTTATACCCCTGCCCATAGTGGTTTTCATATGTATTGTACATTATGCATTACCATTAGTTAGGCATTGGCATGTTTTTTAGTGTATGTGTCTATATATATTCATATATATATATATTATATTATTGGACCTATTGTCTTTTGGCTTGTATTGTGTGTTTGTTTGTGGGCATGTGCGGTTTATTCATGATTTTCATATTGCCTTTGTCTTTTTTAGATCTGGGATACCCCTGCTGTATGGGTCTCCCAGTCTGATATACCTGTCTATTCTTATTTTGGGGTCCTACAATCCTCCCACTACCGGGACGTTAATTAATTAATAAAGGGGCATCCCGGGTCGCTTATAGCATAAATCCCTGGGTTCTGTGAATACCAAAAAATTTCACCGAATGGAGGCTTCCAAGGATGCCGGAAATGGCTCTTCGGGGCAATCTAGGCAGTGTGGGGGTTGTGGGGCTCCACTCCCAGGTGATGACGTCATATTGTGCGTTCCTTGCGCCCAGCAGAATATTGCGCGTCAGTCCGGCACTCCGGTTCCTGGCTCCTCGCAACCTCAGTCATCGCCTGCCCCTCCGCCTTTATTCCGGACCCCATGTGACGTTGTCATAGGTGGGGATTCGCAATCTGAGTTGTGCGCTAGAGTGGCCACTCTCGAGAAGTTGTTGTCGGCACAGATAGCTCAAAAGGCTACGGCTAAAAGGAAACACATTGCTTCTCCTCCTCTGGCTCCTGCTGTAGAGGCAGCGGAAGTATTGGACTGGTCAGATTGTCCTGTATCTGAGGAAGGGGAAATCTTGGAAGATTTGGATGAGCTTGAGGCTCCACTGTTGTCTGATACTTCGGGAGAATTGGCTGCAGGGGTGTCTTGTGACACTCCTTCTATCCTCTCCAAGGTTTTTGAAATTTTGTCTCTGGATCCGCCTGCGGCGGCTCCTCCGCCTAAGGGTGAACTTTTTGATATGCCTAAGCCGCGTTTAGCATTCCCTGGTCAGCTACATTTTGAAAGGGTTGTGCTTAAGGAATGGGAACAGCTGACCCGCGTGGTTGGTCCCCCTGCTAATTGGGACAGGCGGTATCCTTTTTCGGAGGAATTGGTCAAACTTTGGACGGTTCCCCCGGATGTGGATGCTCCGGTTTTGGGGCTCTCTAACACTTCAGTGCTACATTCACCAGACACTACCACAATTAAGGATGTCGAGGATCGTAGAATCGATCAACTGGCTCGTCATGGTTTCATTAGTGCTGGTTCGACCTTGCGACCGGTCTGTGCTTCGTCCATTGTTCTTTTGGCTCTTAGGGCCATGATTAAAAATTTGTACGCGGATCTTGATCCGGAATGTGAGGAGTTTGCCTCTCTTCAATTGTGTGAGTCTTTTGCTTCTTTCGTTCTGGCCGCCCAAGACGATGCTATGGCTATGTGCGGCAGGACATCAGCTCTTTTGGTTGCTATTCGGCGGTCAGTGTGGCTCCGCCAATGGACGGCGGATGTTGGTGCTAAAAGATCGCTTACAGCCCTACCTTTTCTGGGTTTGCGTCTGTTTGGTGACAAGTTGGATTCAGTCACCAAGGGAGGTAAGTTGCCTCAGCGCAAGAAGCCGCGACGTCCATTTCGAGGAATCTCTTCTTTCAATCCTTCCTTTCGAGGAGCCAGGGCGGGCAGAGGGGCCTCCCTTCCCGCTACCAGGGGCACGAGCTGGAACCGGGGGCGAGGTTGCGGCTGTTCCGGTCATTCGTGGGGCTCTAAGCCTAAGTCCACGCCCAAGCCTGCTCAGCAGTGAGGAGGCGCCCTCACCCGTGGGGGTGGGGGGGGGGGGGGGGACGGTTGCGACACTTCTCCCAGGTTTGGGTCCAGGCGGTCCCGGACAGATGGATTCGGGAGGTTACAAGCTGGAGTTTCAGTCCAGTCCTCCCTCAAGGTTTTTCAGGTCCCGAATACCTACCGATACTTTGGCCGCCCAAGAGCTCCGAGTGTCGGTAAGGAATCTTCTGGAATTGGCGGTCATCCATCCGGTGCCACCTTCGGAGTTGGGTCTCGGCTTCTATTCCAATCTCTTCACGGTACCCAAAAGGGACGGATCAGTGCGTCCTATCCTGGATCTGAAGTTCCTCAACAGGTTCATTCGCCCACGGAAGTTTCGCATGGAAACTCTGCGCTCGGCCATCACTTCTCTTCGGCAGGGGGACTTCATGACGTCCATAGACATAAAGGATGCTTATCTGCATGTTCCCATCTGCCCGGTCCATCGGCGCTTTCTGCGGTTCGTGGTGGAGGATCGGCATTTTCAATTCATGGCTCTTCCGTTTGGTCTCACCTCGGCGCCAAGGGTATTCTCCAAGGTACTGGCGGGGGTGATGGCTATTCTCAGAACTCAAGGCATTCGAATTTTGCCTTATCTGGACGACCTCCTCATCATGGCTCCTTCCTTCAACCAAGCGGAGAAGGACACCAGCACGGTGGTTTCTACGCTGGAAAGCTTCGGTTGGGTGATCAACTATCCCAAGTCCTCCCTAGCTCCGGCCTGGGTGGTGTCCTTCCTGGGGATGACACTGGACTCGTCAGCACAGTGTTTTTCTACCTAAGTCGAAGATACTTTTGATTCAGAATTTTGCTCAACTTCTTCTTTCCAATCCTCGACCGTCCATCCGTCTGGGGATGAGGCTGGTGGGATTGATGGTAGCCTCCTTCGAGGCAGTTCCCTTTGCTCAGTTTCACACTCGGACGCTTCAGCTTCATCTGTTGGCGTCTTGGGATCGTTGTCCACGTTCATCGGACCAGCCTTTCCAGTTGTCCTCCAGGGTCCAGCAGTCCCTTCAATGGTGGCTGGTTTCGAACAATCTCCTGAAGGGCAGGTCCTTCCTGACTCCTCTCTGGGAGACTGTCACCACGGACGCCAGCCTTTCGGGTTGGGGGGGTTTCTGGTAGGATCTTCAGTTCCAGGGGCAGTGGGGTCCTCGAGAGGCTCACTTGCCCATCAATGTTCTGGAGCTGAGAGCTATCCATCTGGTTCTTTCTCTTCTGACTCAGCATGTCCGGGGCCTTCCGATTCAGGTTCGTTCGGACAACCGGACGGCGGTTGCCTACATCAATCATCAGGGAGGGACTCGCAGTCTGGGTGCTCTCAGAGAGGTTTCCCTGATTCTGACCTGGGCGGAGGCCCATGTTCCTTGCCTGTCGGCAGTTTACATTCCGGGGGTGGAAAACACGGAAGCAGACCTTCTAAGCAGATGTTACTCCCGTCTGGGGGAATGGTCTCTCCATCCTCAGGGTTTTCAGGCTCTGTGTCTCCGGTGGGGAACACCGGAGGTGGACCTGTTTGCTTCTCGTCACAATTACAAACTTCCGACCTTTGTGTCAATGTCTCAGGACCCCCTGGCTCTGGCGGTGGACGCCATGTCTCTGAGCTGGGGGGAACTGGGGTTCCTGTATCTGTTCCCTCCGATTCCCTTGCTAGGAAGAGTGTTAAGAAAGTTGATTCTGGAAGGGGTCTCCGCTATTCTCGTGGCTCCAAGGTGGCCAAGAAGGATGTGGTTCGCGGACATCGTTCGGATGGCGGTAGACCAGTTCGAACTTCCTCTGCGGCCGGATCTTCTCACTTAGGGTCGGCTGCGTTACCCCAATTTACCAACGCTGGCTTTGACGGCTTGGCTGCTGAAACCTCCATCTTGAAGGAGGAAGGTCTTTCTGATTCGGTTATTAAGACTCTTATTTGTGCTCGGAAGAGGTCTTCTTCTGCTATTATAGAACCTGGCGTTCTTACATCGATTGGTGCGAGGCTAGGTCTTTGCCCTGCAGAGTCTTTTCTGTTTCCAGAGTTTTGGATTTTCTTCAATCTGGACTGGATGCTGGTCTACAGCTTAGTACCCTGAAGGGGCAGGTTTCTGCCTTGTCTATTTTCTTTCAGAAGGCTTTTGCGCTTCATCCTTTGGTCAAGACTTTTTTCCAGGGGGTTACACATGTGCGGCCTCCCAGGAAGTCTTTGCTCCCTGTTTGGGACCTGAATCTGGTTCTGTCTGCTCTTCAGGCTCCTCCTTTTGAGCCTTTGTCGGATATTGCTCTTTCCACTTTGACTCAGAAGGTTGTCTTTCTAGTGGCTATCACTTCTGTTCGGCGTGTCTCTGAGTTGGCGGCCTTGTCTATTCAGGCGCCCTACCTTGAGAGACATCAAGATAAAGTGGTTTTTCGGTTCAAATCGGACTTTCTTCCTAAGGTTGTTTCTGCCTTTCATCTGAATCAGGACATTGTTCTTCCCTCCTTGTGTCCTAACCCTAAGAATGACAAGGAGAGAGTTTTGCACTGTTTGGACGTTGTTCACTGTGTTGATTACTATTTGCGTGCTACGTCTTCTTTTCGTAACACTGATGCTTTTTTCGTTGTGCCTTGCGGGCCTAGGAAGGGTTTGGCTCCGGCTAAATCTTCTATTAGTAAATGGATTCGTCAAGCCGTTATCGGTGCCTATTCGGCTAAGGGGAAAGTTCCCCCTTTCCGTATCACTGCTCATTCTACTCGCGCTATTGGTGCGTCCTGGGCTTTTCAGCACCAGGCTTCTGTTGAACAAGTTTGTAAGGCGGCTACTTGGTCTTCGGTTCATACCTTTTCGAAGTTTTATAAGGTTGATGTGCGAGCCTCAGCGGACGCTGTGTTTGGCCGCAAAGTTCTGCAAACTGTAGTGGTTTGAGTTATGCTTCATTTTCCTGCTGGATACCCACCCTTTAGGGACACTGCTTTTGGATGTCCCGAACGTTATTACTACAGGAAGCGGGGCGTGTGTGACACACAACGAATAATACCATTTTGTGAATGCTCACCAGTAAAATGGATATTATTGGTGTGTCACACACACCCCGCTTCACCCGCCCTTTTTGGTATCCTGGTTTTCTCTATTTGGTGAAGCTATAATTTTGTTAAGAGTTAATTTCCTGGTACCTTGTCTTACTGCTTTTCAATTACACTGGGGATTA
Organism: Gastrophryne carolinensis; assembly: GCA_027917425.1. Taxonomy (NCBI): domain Eukaryota; kingdom Metazoa; phylum Chordata; class Amphibia; order Anura; family Microhylidae; genus Gastrophryne; species Gastrophryne carolinensis. The sequence continues at coordinate 282,696,474 of CM051235.1, forward strand.
AGTGGGAGGTCCCAGGTATAGACTGGGAGGGGCCAGTTTTCAAGATCTCTCTCTGCAATGGCATCTGGCGATGGTTTACCCGAACGTTATTACTACAGGAAGCGGGGTGTGTGACACACCAATAATATCCATTTTACTGGTGAGTATTCACAAAATAGTATTTTTATATTTCAGCAGGCTAATTCTTTTCTGCCCACTTATTAGTACAGGTGTATTGCAAAAAAAAAAAAAAAAGGATCACAAATGTGTATATTTTTAGTAATTCAGTTGAAAAACTGAAACTCATATTGAATCAATACAATTTTAGTGAACTTTTTCAAGTTTTTTTTTTTATGTTACTGTTGATTATGGCTCGCAGCCAAGGAAAACTCAAATTTCATAATTACTCAAATTTAAATAATTAACCCCAAACTGCTGCAAAGGCTTCCTAAACATTTAAAAAGGTCCCTTAGTCTGGTTCAGTAGGTGACACAATGATAGGGAAGACTGCTGGACTTGACAGATGTCCAGCAGTGTTTTATCAAGACCAAAGTCAGTCCAACCATCTACCAGGAAATTCTAGAGCACTTCATGCTTCCTTCTGCCGACAAGCTTTTTGGAGACCGATTTTCCATTTTTCAACAAGACTTGGCACCTGTCCACACTGCCAAAAGTACCAAGACCCGGTTTAATAACCACAGTATCACCGTGCTTGATTGGCCAGCAAACGAACCTGACCTTAAAGTGGACCATAACACCCCAGATTGCCACTTTCCTTGCTTTCCGGGCCAGCGGCACATGCACGAGCCACATCCCCGATATCCCTCTAGCAGGGCACGTGTGAATGGCCGGTGCAGGCACGCTCCATTACAGGGAAGTGGGAGATGCAGCCGCCAGCGCACTCGGAGCCGCTGGCCTTAGACGACGTGATGTCAGTGGCTCCGAGTGTGCTGATGGGACAAGCAGCCGAGCATGTGCAAGCTCATATAAAAGTTTGAGCAGCTGTTTGATTTTACTTTGGTTGATCATGTTGATGTATTCAGTGGCAAAACAGCTGACCCATTTGAAGAGCAGTGGCAGTTTGTAGAGACCAGACTGATAAGGTTGCAGTGTGGGTGGCCTGTTAGTAGTTCTAAGGAGTCACTATGAAGGCCTTTGTTTTAAGGTCTATTTGTGGGGTGTCATATTCCACCACTGCTGTCTGCATGGAAGTTTAGTGTGAAACAACTCAGTGACATTGGTACCACCAGCTCCTGTGCTAAAGGCATGTTCCTGGGTCAGCTTCAGCAAGTAGTAGAGACTATGATAAGACGTGCTCAGTTAATGCTGAGATCCTAATCAGAGATGTGCACTGCAGCCAGCCCTGATTTAAGATATTAGAACCGGGGATGCCAAAGCTCTGCAATATGCACATGTCTTCATCAGGGGTTCTCAACCCTTTCATACCAAAGGGTTCTAACCCTGTACCACCTTATGGGGTGCTCAGTTCTAAATAGTAGCAAAATGAGACTACATAGCAGTTTTAAAGCAAGAAGGACTGTTAACAGGAGGACAGACTTAGTTACCATGGATTAAATGTATAAAGAAACAAGTATATGGAAACAGACTTTAGGCAAACTCCCCTTCCTCCTCCAGCTTTATTGATAGTTTAAAATTACATTTCTATTTTCCAGGACTTCAGTTTTCTTTTACCATCTGACTTTAAAAACTGATTACAAGCAAATGAAACTCAAACAGTTGTCTTAAGTGATATAGTATACAAAAATAACATCTTGATTTCTGTGAAAACATTTCTCCGCAGCTCCTGAATAGCATACTTTGCTTCTTTGATGCATGTTCTGGGTTTCTGTTTACTTCCATGAAAAGGAACAAATTCCAGACCTTTCTGTCACCTGTCTCTGAAACTCTCAGTGGGCACCTTCTGGAATTAACAGGGCCACATGCAGACATTGACGTGATACTCTGCCCTAGCCTGATACAGTTATTGTGATGTTAAGAACAGCCGAGATCAGACAAAGACCGTCACAAAAATTAAACAGTTGCAGAAGTTTTCACAAACTCTCCCAGTAGCAGTACTCCTTACGCAGGTGCTGCAATAAACCTGAGAAGGGTCTACTGGTCTGACTCAACTCTTCCTGAATATTAAATCCCAACTCACCAGTGGCACGGAAAGGGGGTTCTTTAAAGCATTATACATAACACCTCTACCAAACTAAACATAAACATTTTTTTGTAGTTAAATGCAGGAAGTCGTTTTGTTTCCACCCTTTCCTCCTTTTGCACGTCAAGTAAAGCTCACTGGCCTGGGACTAGCTCTATCTGCCAACCTTTGGCCAGTGAAGAGGATTCAGAGAAAATAATACAACCATCAATCAGAAAAAGGAGGGGCGACAAAGGAAATTTAAGCTGTAGCTTCAATTGTGCATTCCCGTGCAAGGTGCCCCGACTCCCCGCAGCGGTAACAGTTGACTTCACTGGTCTTGCTGCAATTAATTGCTACATGGCCAGTCTCTCCACACCTGAAACAAAGCAATACATAGGTTAGACTCTATACTCTGTTACAAAGGTAACAAGAATATACTAAAAGGCAGGTATTAACCTGTAGCACTTTACTTTGGTGCAGTCTTTTTGGATATGGCCAAACTCCCCACAAGAGTAACATTTCTGCTCATCAGCATGGTCGCAGTCACGGGCAAGGTGTCCTGGTTTACCACAGTTGTAGCAACACTGCTCTCTCTCCTTCCTGGGCTCCTTGCAATCCTTTGCAATATGGCCACCTCTGCCGCAATTATAGCAGGCTAAACAAGAAAAAAAAAAAAAAATTTATCTCAAAGCGAGAACATATAATCTGTAATGCGAGCTAAAATGGCTTCCACTAGCAACAAGGAACACTCCCAAAATCACCACAGTGAAGTTAGCAGGGGAAAAAAAAACATTTAAAGAGGAACATCATACCTTTTCTTATGTTCCTCTAAACACCCCCCCCCCCCCGCCTTTTGAATGGCTGCGTTATTTAAAACGCAGACATCCGAGAGCATTCCTGCCCCCCCCCCCCCCCCATCAGCGTGCGAAGGCAGAGACCTTAGCCATACTCAGCCTTTGCCATCTGCTCTTCAAAAGTCCTGCACTGCTCACCAAATCTTGCAAGATCTGCACAGAGGGTCATTGCAGCTTATGCAAGGACACTGCACATGCGCGAGATCTGAGAGGCAGTGCATGACTGGTAGGCAAGATGACACTGCCCGACGGAACATGGCACAGGACCTAAATTTTTCAACTGCTATCTTTTTATTTGGAGGCAGAGTGTGGCAGAGCAAGCCTTGTTATTGCAGAGTTCATTAATCCCAATACCTCTAAAGTTCCTCTTTAATACAGAGTAGAACTGGACCACGTGGCTCTGCCTCATGCGCAATACACACTTATCTCCCCCACAGCTCCTACAAAGGTCAAGCAGGGTGAGACTTTACAAGTCCTGCCTCCAACACATACTGGAGCATGTTGCAAAAACTTCTGTTACGACAGGAGGATACGCACCACAGGACCTAGGCAAATAAGTTGCAGGGGAAATAAGAGTATGAGCATTGTTTACCTGGAATGCCCCATTAGGTCCACATAAAACTTATATTCTGAAAGCACAGGTGGTTCACAATCCACAACAAGTAGAAAAAAAGCTGGAAGGTCAGTACTCCTTAAATTATAACGTTTAATGATGTCCTCATTAAATTTGCTCATAAAAAAACAGCGGTAAAAGAAATGGAGATCAAGTCCCAATAGCAATCTAATGCGTTTCAGACAGCATAGGGTCCTTAATCATAGAGGACAACTCAACAAGCAGGCCTCAATTCAATCAGTTGAAAAAAAAAATTTTGCACGTGTCACTGAATAACCAGATAGGAAGACAATGAAAGTTACTTTTTTCTACAGTGTAAAATGGCAGTATAAAATTCTAACTTTTTTTGGAGTAAAATAAGACTTTCCCAGCAAGCGAGTCGGTGATTTTTTTTTTTTTTTTTTTTTTTACTACCAGGATTTTTCCGTTAACTCAGGAAATAGAGGCCTTAATATTAGTGTTATAGTCTGTAAAGGTCATGGCATTGGCAACCACATAGCACCACCCTTTAATGCCAATAACATTTGGTGTTAAATTTAGGCCAATGAACAAATTGCAAGTCAGGGTGTAGATCCTCACTGGTGTCACATAGCCAAAGCAAACTTCCATGGCATAGCATAGGTGCGCTGTAACTAAACCTACCACCAGAACTATAGATTCATCCTATCATATGAGAATAGGAGAAAGTCTTTATCCTAATCAAATGGAGCATGCTCACAGCTAGAGGACCTATGCTGGCACTTACCATCCTCTTGAAGATCACAATCCTTGGCAAGATGGCCAGACTCTCCACAACGGTAACATATGTCTGGAAGAGATGAAGAAATAAATTGGAACCCTAAATTGGAGGAGAAGAAAAAAAGGATTAATAAAAATGCAAAAGCAGCAGATGTTAATAAAGGGAAACAAAACAGAGCAAGAAGCAGCAGAAGCACAGTTAAAACCCATCTGCAGGCAACAAATATTCCTACTATCCCCAGACTGTTCCTCAAAAGGGCATTTTAATCTGAAATCCTATTTTTCGACAATGTACAATAACCGCACTTTCCCATCTCCAGTTAGAAGGCACAGGATACCCTGCAAACTGGAGAGCAATGCACATCCTGACAAACATAAGCAAGTGCTCAAAGCTCAGCTGACACTAAGCTAGCTCTGGAGATTGGTGGTCTGAGAACAAAACAGAAGAAAACATGCTTTCAACAAAAAGATCACTGGAACCCCTGTAAAACATCGGTTAGTACAGGAGTGTTGCCTGCAGATGAGCTCACAAATTTTACCTCTTGAGGAACTAAATCCACCACGTCCTCTTCCTCTGCTGCCTCGGCCACGTCCACCTCCGGTAGGGCATTCCCTAGCCCAATGACCAGAACGGCCACACTTGAAGCACTCGTTACTGCTCATGATTTCAGATACAGTTCTACAATAAAAAAAAAAAAAATAGTTTAGCAAGCGTCTTTTGCTGGAGAAAAAAACCCTTTCCAGGGACCCATTTTTTCTCAACTTATCCCCTTTGAGCACCGTAGAAAAAAAAAAAAAAAAAAAAAAAAAAAAAAAACACATTTCCTCAGTGCTCTCATTCAATCTGAGCAGTTTGACGTGCATATGTAATGTTTGTGTAATGTTTGGCAAACTGTTTAATGCAATCTGCTCACACAGCGGAGAATGCCAATCTGGGATCTCTCATCAGACTTTGGGCCACTTTGTCCCCAAGTTTATAACCCTATGGGTTTTTTTACTGCATGGCATCAGTTGTCACCTACTTTTACAACACAATCATTTCATTAAGCATAATTTAGCCGGCTATAGCTATTTCACCGACTGGTGTAAATGGTGGAGTGGGGCCAATTCTGATAAGGCAAGAGGGGGAGGAGTTAGTTGAGGGTGGGTTGTGTTGATAGGCTTGTTTGGTTAAACTTTTGTGCAATAAAATTTTTGAAACATCATTTAACTCATAGAAACCATTATTTCTTGGAATTTTGTTGTCGCATAGTAAATGGGTTTGGAGCTATCCGCAGTTAGAGGCAAATTTAGCTTAGCAAAGGGGGAGGGGTACAAGTTTACTTGTATAAATTAAAAAAAAAACAGGATATAAAATTTATTCTAGGGAAACCGTATCCCATTTGCTCGAATTTCTGGCTATGGCTGAGCTGGAAGGGAATGTCATGGAGCAGCTTAAGGAATCTTGAGCATGATCTGCTGTTGTCAGAGACAGCTGTGGATAACTAGCTTGCTGTTCTTGCTCACTCTAAAAGCGCACTAAGGACAGAGTAGCCATAGGACCAGTTTGTGTTGAAGGAATGGAATTCCTGAAACTTTGGAGCCCTGTTACAGCTTCTACCCTGTACTGCTGGAAATGGAGAAGAGGCACACAGGGCAGGCATCAGGCTGTCTGCTTCCAGCTAATTACCGTTGGATTTACAGTTCCTTTAAAGAAGAACAAATGAGGCTGTCCGAGTGCCATTCCTTGAAGAATCCCGAATTAGGATGCCCCACTCCTGACCACTAGTCACTCACCTTCTACTGGAGCCCTAGCCGTGCCTGTGCGCCTGAGCCGCATAGTGGGCGGGGGGATAGGCCAATCAGCGCTCTCGTCTGATTTGGTTACCTGGTAACTTCTTTTGTAAACAGATGAAAGGGCAGCATACCACTGAGCTTCGCCCCAAGGTAGGAACACATGACCACCAGAAAACACAAAAGGATTAGCTTCTCTAGACACCAGTAGTTTAGGAGATCTGAAAAAAAAAAAAAATAAAAAAAAAAAATAAAAAAAAAACACGACAAAACACCAACTGGTAAATCAGTAACATAACGTAGCCCAAGGGAGGGACGCCTGTATGCTGCCCTTTCGGATGTTTAGAAAGAATTTACCAGGTAACAAGTTTTCTCAAAACATCCTTAGGGCAGCATACCACTGAGAGGATAAGCGAGATACTACCTCTACTGGGTGGCAAAAACTGCCTGCAACACATTCCTACCAAAGGATTGACCTTGCAAGGTGAGCAGATCCAGGCAGTAATGATTATCTAACATCTTAGCTGAAGACTAGCTTGCTCCGCCCAAGATGTAGAAATACTTCTTGGAGGAGCTGTAATCTGCCCTAGAGAACGGCATCTGTGGTAAGCAAAACTGATATTGCTCTTTATCCATCAGGCCAATGTTGCCCTGTAGACATGCTGACCCGAGAAGGAAACCAATAAGCTATTGGACTTTTCCAAGTCATCCTTCAGCTTGACCACATGGAGATATTATGCTTCACCCCTGGGAGGAAACAAAACAGGAACAGAGTTCCTCCCCATCTCAGTTTTTTGTATTTCCCCCCTGGGAAACCTTGGGACAGAGTGTGTGCTGATGTTATAGTCAGTGGCCAGTTTATTATTTTCCAACCCTCCAGAGTTTGGAGTTAGCCAGCTGCCCCAGATATAACCCACAGGAGACCCTGTTGGGAGACTGGATGCACCTGGGGCTATATCCCTCAGTTACTGAAAGGCACAGACTATGCCATTTTCACTTTTAAAATCCTACACCATTATGGAGTAGGTACGCTGGAGTGGCATGGCGATCTGGGAGTAATCCCTGAGGAACAGTTGTGCTCATCAATCACTATCAAAAGCGGATGGAAGAATAATGTCTTGGATCCAATGAAAGGATAATTGGACCTTCAGGGTACTGACGCCAAGACCCAGGTTGACTCCTTCCTGAAGAAAAACCAATATGACTGGAAGACTAGATGGGGGTCTTTGATTACACACCTTCCATCCTTGATCACCTCAATCTTTTTCAGGAGCCTCACAAATCTCAGGGTCCAAAGTTTCAGACACCACTACAGATCTTTCTTCAAGAGAATCCATCTTCTTGTCTAAAGGATCTTTGAGGATACCAAAGTCCTCAAAGGCTAAATCCACCCCCCTTGGAGACCTTAGAAAAAGGGGCATCCAGTTTAAGGATAGCCTCCTTAACATTAATGGGGAAGGTCATAGGGGAATCGGGAACAAATTTGGGATATAACTCACCCCAGACTTAGTGGTGCCAGTCTTATACTCAATGCCCATAGAAAGCTGGACCATATGCAAGAGATATGGTAAATCCACTAGAGAAAAAAAACACAAAAATTCCACAGATGAAATTGAATCTGAAGGGCCATCATCCCCCTCAGAAAGGGGGGTATCAGACCTCTGACTTCTGCCCTCTAGAGGGGAAAAATACTTAAGTTAGGTACCTGGTAACTTTTTTTCTAAACATTCGAAAGGGCAGCATACGCCTGAGACCTCTGGGCTCCTCCTACCAATTTGGAACACCTGATCACCAGACAGAATAAAATCTTGACTCCTCCTCCCATTCCTCAGTTGTTGTAGAGCTCCCATTCCTCAGTTGTTGTAGAGATCTGAAAGAGAAATGAAACAGAACACACCTCCAACATATAATCAATACATAATCCAACTCCACATAACAAAAAAAAAAGGGAGGGAAGCCGGCGTATGCTGCTCTTTCGGATGTTTAGAAAAAAAAAAAAAAAAAAAAAAAAAAAAAAAAAGTTACCAGGTACCTAACTTAAGTTTTCTCAAAACATCCTTCGGGCAGCATACGCCTGAGAGATAGGCGAGTACTACCTCATTGGGTGGGAAGAATAGCATGGAGGACACTTCTGACAAAAGACAGATTCATCTGGGACAGAAGATCCAACTGAAAGAGCCCAGCAAAAAAACCTTCACTGGAGGACCAAGTGGCTGCTTAACCCCAGCCTGCTCTGCCCCAGATGAAGCATCACTTGAAATGAAACGTGATACCATTTGGCCTGACAATTTCAATAAGCCAAATCCTGCAAAGAAGACTATAACCTCTGTCCTTTACTCGGACCTACAAAGTACATGAACTCACTGTCGGATCTCCCTTAGTCTGGTAAAGGGACATCAACAATGTGTAAAACATCTAAAGTATATCATACGAAGCTTCCTCATCAGTTATAGAAAGAAGGACCATTCCTTGAGTCCAAGAAAACTGATGAGACCTTAGGTCAATAGCAAGGATCCAGTCTCAGAATACTGGATCTGGGAAAAAAGCTCAAAAAGGTTGAACACTTGATCCTGAATAAAAACCTTAACCCTAAAAGTTGATCGGGTAAGAGTAAGGACAAGCCTAGTGCCAGAGATGGCCCAGGGCTAGAGAGACGGCCCAGGGCCCCGAATGGATAACACCATTGAACCGGAAAAAAAGCATAGGCTAGACTGAAATGTCGTGTACAGGATAAGGTGTCTGCTCCCACTGCTGGACCCTCTGGATTCCAAGTACTTGACCAGCTTGTGACTTCTTGCTGAAGCAATAGATCCATATTTGAAAAGTCCCTTAAAAGTCGACCTGCTTGAACACCCTAGAGGTGACTGACCAATCTGACCCTCTCATGAGAAGCACTCAGAAAATCTGCCACATGATTCAAAGTTCCTTTTGGAACACTTGTGACGGAGACTTCAGGTTTCCTTCTAAACCAATAAGGATCACTAATGTGACCACCTAGTGATGAATCTCGCTCTCCCCTGATGGTTAATGTATGCTACAGTTGTAGCATAGTCTGATCTTATCTGTACATGCTGATCTTCCAATGTTCTACAAATTCCATCAAGGCTACTTTATTGTTATCCATTTTCTTAGGTTTGAGGAGGACTGGCTCAGTGCCTTGGGCTACTTTCCTTGTGCTGCCCAACTTTCGCAATGGGTTAAATAAACCCAAGCTGGAGGTATCTGTAGTAACCATCTTTCCTTTTGGGGTTCCCGATATAGCTTCCCTTGAGCGAGCACTGAAACTATATCTTCCAACCCATACCGGGAGCCGTTCCAAATGCTCAGGATATGTATATGAAGAGTCCTTGAATACAAATCATCTTTACTGCAGGAAAATGCCAAAGTTAACAGTCCTAATACCCACATGGCTTGTCTTATAGATGTTGAACTGGCACAAAAGAATCAAACGGCTTCCTGAAGGGCCGAAATCTTTTGAGAAGTCAGAATAGGAGTCTGAAGAAAAGTGTCGACTTCAAACCCCAAATAACTCATTGCCTGAGAGGGAACCAGACTTGAACTCTCGAGGCTCAGAACCTAACCGAGCTAGAAACAGCTCCAAGATGTAACTGAGGCCCTGTAGCAATTTGTCCCTTAAATGGGCAAAAAAGTAGCATAGTCGGGATCAGCCAAATACTGATTCCTCTCCGTCTACGATATGCCAGAGGTTCTGATATCTTTGTAAAAAATTCTCGGGCTGAATCCAGCCCGAAGGGAAGCAATCTAATTGGAAGTGTAAAAAACTGTGAATCTTAAAAGCAGGACCAAGTCCAAGGCTCATTGGAACTTGTCAGCAAGCATCCTTCAGATCTATTGAGACCATGAAAGGGCCCTGTGGAAGCATATTTTTCACTGAAGAATAAATGTTTTATTCCAAATGTCTGTATCAACCCAGAGATGATTCCTATAAAATAAAAGTAAGTCTCTACTCAATGCTTCCTTCACCAAAAAGACAGCGGCATAAAAACCCATTCCTCGCTGGTGACGGGGGGGGGGGAACTGGGATAATGACTCCCCTGGCCCCCATGTCTAGCAGACTTTGCTGAATGTCTGATCATTCCTCCAACCTCATGGGTATAGGAGAAACCAGAATTTTGAGGGGTACAAGTAAATTCTAAGTGAACCCATCTTTTATGTCCCTGGAAACAAAAGGGCAATTCAAGGTATTGTCCAACACTGAACAAAAAACTCTTAGGCCCCAACCCGAGACATGGCGTCATTGTTTCTTGGGTTGTACCGCCCAGTTCCATACAGAGTGGAACCTTTAAATCCTCCTTTCCTGCAAAAAAGGTAGAGGAGGAAGGCACCCCCGGGACATCTAGTAGTGTCCCTGTATGACAGGATTGTCTAAAAGAGGACCTAGGAAGGAACTCCATTACTACAGGAGGCCTAGGTCAGGCAGGCAACCCATGTTCCTATCGGCCGCCCTATCCCCAGTTTTTCCAAATCTGCCTAAATCTAAGGAAGTCTTTAAAAGGGCATTGCACAAAGACCCATCTTTGACCCGATGTTCTGGACCAGGTCCTCAGAGTCCTGTGCCCAGAATTGGTCACAGCCATACTTTGTGCCCAAAATCTTACCGATTCAGCCATGGCATCTTGTTGCTGACAAAAAAGGATAGGTAAGGCTTTTAGTATTTCCCAATTTTTTAAAGGACACATGTGGAAGCCAAAAATTGACATTAAAGAATTGGATTCTGCTTGCCAAGAGTAGGGAATCCATATTCTTATCTAGGGGGATCACACAGAACCCCAAATCTTCAAAGGCTAACCTTGCCCCTTCGGAAACTTTAGCAAAAGGGGAGAACCCTATTATCATTCTTCTAAAATCATATGTTTTAGAAAATTATGGAAAGGGAATGGAGATGTCGAACCAAGGGCCAATCATAGTAGAACCCATCAAGCCTAGGGCCCCCGGTAATCTCAGGCGGACTCCCATCCAAGCACTGACCCTGTTGGGCGCATTCAGGGTGGCATGGCTGTAGGTCTATATGGATCTGGGGCCCGGCTATTTTTCCTCTATACCCATTGATAAATATATCAACCGTAAGAGGAATGTAAGCCCCCAGGGGGTTACAAAAATGAAGAGTCTGAGGCCTGATTTTTTCCCCCTGGGAAGAAATCCCCCCCTTCCTCAGAGTCCTCATCTGATATATATGACTCTAGATTGGATAAAATAGGAGAAATCCCTCATATGTCCCAGCGGAGAGGATTTAAAGGGCCCTGTGGTTTGAACAAAAACTAACCTGGCTACCTAAACCTTAGGTAATATCTGGCCCATGTTAGAAATGGTGAAAGATTTAAGAAACATTTCACATCTTGAAACAAAGTGGATTCTTGTTCCGTACAACCATCTTTTCCATGCAGTATGGACATGGGGGTTTTCATGCCCTTCTTTAGTGATTTAAATCTCAAAGAAGATTTTAGGTACACTTTAATGAGTTTTATCCGGGGTCTTGACTAAAAGACAATAAAACATTATATATACATGTATAAATATATATTAACTCACCGGGCAGAGCAGTGCCTCCTCGTCCCAGAACCGGCAGCAGACGGATTAGCTGGTGCTGGATCTTGGTCTGCATTTATTAAATCTGTGGATGCTTTTTCCCTCTGGGTCCGGTATTTCCACAATTTTCCAAATTTTCTCTGCCTGATCCGCCATTTTCTGGTATGAGGCACCTGGGGAATTAGCTTCCCGAATCCTCCTAAATAGGGCAGGAGCGAAATCCCCTTAATTTCTTTCAACCCTCTATTTGCTGGAAATCAAGAGGGAGGCCAATAGCAATGATGGAAAGACATTGGTGCTGTCCCTTTAAGACAAAACACGTGTTTCTTCCCAGGCAGGATTCCCGGAAATCCGTGGAAAAACCTCACGGATTCTGGTGGAAGAAGCAGACTCCCCTCCTCTTCCTTCCAAAAGCAAGCAAGTTCAAATTTCCGCACGCGCGCCCGGGAATGCTGTCGCTGCCATGGAGGAAGAGGAGGGCGTCCCGCCAGTGGAGGAACGCGTGATGGTTGGCTGCACTGCCGCCGATCGACCCCCCGGGCCGAACGCTGCCCGGCCGCTGACACTGAGGTAAGCAGCATCGGCGTTGTAGTAATGTCAGGCGGGGGAGAGAGAGAAGAGTCATTCACCTCTCTTCCCCGCCTCTTAAAAAGGTACAATGTGAAAATAAACATTCAAACACAAATGAAGAAAAATATATCCAGTGCAACCAATTCTCAGGAAAAAGCTTCCTCTGAGCCATCACAACATAAATACTATTTTAGGGCCGGCCACCCCAGCTTCTTCCAAACAGTCATCCTCAGTAAGAGGGAAAATAAAGCTTACCCCCCTTTGTAAAAATTCAAAGAATGGGATTCTTGGCCTAAAAATCCCGAGGGAATCCCGGGCCTAGTGGTCACGAGCTAGTGGTCTGGCTTCCTACCTCATGGAGGAACACGAAAACAACTGAGGAATGGGAGGAGTCAAGATTTTATTCTGTCTGGTGGTCAGGTGTTCCAAATTGGTAGGAGGAGCCCGGAGGTCTCGGGCGTATGCTGCCCGAAGGATGTTTTGAGAAAAAAGGGGGTCTAGGGATGCCCAAACTCCTTATGTCCAGCTGAGCCCCATTGGGTGCTAAGATTCTCAAAGGAAGAGAAAGTTTGATCCTTCATAACTCTCATAATATACTTTTTGCTGGGCCAACTTTCCTTACTCACAACCTTATCGGCATAGGGCTTGCAAAGAGGCTTCCTGTAGGAATCTAGTAGCTTGTTTTCACATATCGGGCATCTCCTACTTCTATCCTTCAACTTATACAGTTTTAGTCTTGGACACTTCCTTAAAAGGCTTGCTCTAAAATAGAGAAGTAGCAGTAGGCCATAAGGATCCTATATAACCATCCAATCACAAAAAATTAAAAAGCCCTTAAAACTGCAAAAGCACGCCCATAAATGAAAAAGGGACTTACCGAAGCAGAGCTGGACCCCCTTTTCCCAGATTGAGTGGCCAACAGTTTGATGAAATTGGATCAATCGGGTTGGAAGGATGTTAATCTGCAGCCAAGTCTCCCATAGTAGATTATAGAGGAGCAGGGACTTGCAGGGATTCCCCTGCCTGATCTGCCATTCTGATGTCTGGTGTAGGGTAGAGGTGCCCCTTCCCCTGGCACAACAAATAAGCAAGCAGGGAGGTTCCTAATTGCGGATTCTGAGCAAAGTGCTTCCCCCTTTAAGCCGGGAGCACGCACATTAGCTAGGTCTCGCAGCAGCGCCTAGTGTCGACATCATCGAGCACCACCCCCTTTCTATCAGGCTGAAAAAGCGGAAGAGGCGCGCATACCACAACCTGGCCTCTGACGAGCTACACAGACCCGCACCAACCACCACAAAACACAATGTAGCCCAACCGCCCGCAGCTGTACATCCCGCCAGAGCCTCACAAGTCCCATATGGTATCGGAGGGGGTGGTGGGGAAGGGACCCAGATACCCCCCCCTGACTAATTCCACAATGCCTCTTACCGTTCGGATATTTGGTCTGAGGCTAGCGCTGACCCCTACCCCCCGATGGCTATGAATAAGGGATAGGGGAATCTAGGCCGCTTGCAGAGACGGGAAATGGGTCAACCCCATCAGACCCTCAGCAGCCCAGTCTACTTACCTAAACCCCTTGTTCAGGAGCTGGTGGTCAGGAACATAAAGAACTGATGCCTGCAGGAGCTTTGTGTATTCTGGTGGTCATGTGTTCCTACCTTGGGACGGAGCCTTTATATCTTGCAGTGGTATGCTGCTCTTAGGATGTTTAGCTTTACACTATGGGGCAAAAAAATTAGCAGACCAAAGTCCAACTAGACTTTATATTCTTCCTTTTGTTTTATAACATACAGCAATAAAATCATCCATTGTTTCAGATTTACGCAGGCAACTTTCCTCAAGGTGTTGTGTGTCTCGTGAGGAATAAAGCTGCCTGCATCCAAAATATTGGATTATTTTATTGCTTCCTATTATGGAATAAAAACCACTTTCACTAAAGAGCGACTGTGGAGATTTGGACATTGTACTCAATACTTTTGCTCAACTTTTAAAAAGGAACAGTGGATGACCTGGCCAAAGCCACCAGAGTCCCATTTCCCAGGGCATCCTTTATTGGGATGCCCTGCTGTGTGAAAACCCCTAACTCCAGGCAGCACCTCGGCCACATCCCCACTTACCTCTAGCTGTAGCAGGTACCCAGGGCCAGTCCTTTCTAAAAGGCCTGGCACCAGTTAGAGGGGATGTGGTCAGATCTTTAGCTGTGGGGATAGCAAAGCCAAATGAACCCAGGGGCACTGATGAGCACATTTTGTTTGGCTGTGTCGTGAGAACGTTAGGTAGGCGATTATCCTTCCCAAACCGGGAAGCCCCACATGAGGGGGGATCACCCAGGAGTGCAAAAATCCCAGGGGTTCCCTTTTAAGAGGACCAAACACCCTCTCTAGACAAAACATTTTGTCAGAAGCAGGCATGCTGATGGCCCCACCGCAAGCCCTGGTACTCTTTCTTGCTCCTTGTTCTTCCAGTAAAACTGGGCCACTTAAACCGGAATAACACCCCCGCCCAAATAAGTTTGCTGTATAGCTCAGGTGCGCAATCCAGATTGCAATTACAATAAAAGCACTCACTTTTTGTAAAACTCGTTATGCGAATAACATGCAATGGGGGCTCTGTAGCTGGCAAAGCAGAAGCACTCCCACTGTAGAAGTGCCCAGTTAGAAGGGGGTGGGCCTGACCCCTTCTAACTGGGCATGCACAGGGGACACTTGTACAGACAGTGGGAGCGCACTGCTGCCTTTGTGCTTCTGGATTGCCTCTGCTTTGGCCAGCCACGGAGCACCCATGGTCCACCATCACATTTTATTTAAACTACAATCTGGATATTATGGGGGCACAATCCAGATGCAGCAAAAACGTATTTGAAGAGGAGGGGGGGGGGGGTTACTTTAGTTTAATCGCAAGGCCCGATTTCACTCAGGCAACCAGGAGCAGGTGAGAACTGGATTTGGGAGGGGGTGTAAGCATGGAAGGATCAGTAACTGGGACACACCCCACCCATGGTCACCAACCGTCTAAAATAGGCACTGGTCCTTTTTTACGCCCAAATTGGGCTCCCCCACTTGGCGACCCTTTTTAGTTTGGCTGGGCATGTAAGGCAAGCGTTCTTATTAAAATCAGCACATAAGCTTCAGCATGTATATCAGCACATCGCCTAGTATGCAGATTCTCTCCATACTTTTGAACGGCAGCAGCCATTTTAAATGCTAGCATTGCAAATACAACCACCCCTGCCCCACACTTCCAGCGGTTACAGGTTTGCCCCCATATGCCCATCCTCAAAAGGTGTATAGTAGCCTTCGGCCCAGCACGGGGCCCTCTGAGGAGCTCCAGGCCACTGTCCCCTGCATACGCCCATATAAGGTAGCGCGCTGTGGCGGCCCACGTGCTGGATGCACAGCGCCAGGACTCTGGGACTAGAAGCAGCCACGCTGAGAGCTGCAGGGCTTTGCGGTAGGACGCGCGGGAGTCCAGGACCAGAGTAAGGGAAGCGGGAAAACACACACTGAGGGGGGGGAAGCGTGGCCTACAGCAGTCCAGCGCCTCGTACCGCCCCCCAGCCTAGGCCTAGCACCGCGCCCCCTCCTTCATGCCCATACGGCCCAGGCTTCCCCGCACCTAAGAACGGAACTCTGCAGCTGCCTTCCGCCCCAATCCCCCAGAACTCTCCTCGGGTGCACCACAAGCCAAACAGCGCGTCGCTACTCACCTCACAAGCACCGTATTGCTAGTTGCTTTCGGCTGCGCCACACGCGGTTTGCACACGACCCCAGAATGCCCGTATAGCTGCGCACGGCGCTCTCTTGTCCGTAAACCAATCAAAGCCTAGAACGCACGGCCATCGATACACTTCCAGCCAATGGCAAGCGACCTTTGTGACACGCCCATATCTAGTCAAGGTAGGCTGCCGCTTGCTAATCAGACCGTACTACTGAAGTCTAGCAAAAGGGGTGACCTTTGCCGTCACTGGTTAGAGGGTTAACTGGCAAATGTACGTTTTTCTGCCAACGCTCCAGAAATATTTAGATCACAAAATCACTGCACGCATCATAATGTTTCTCTTAATCTTTTCGTAGCGAAAGACGTACTTCGCACCCCAAACTATTTGGCGTCTGCTCGATGTAGCGTAGCGTCCCCTATATGGTACAATCCTCACGCGTGACGCAAGGAGCGCGTCTGCTCAGTTCCCCCCCCCTCCGACCTGTCATTTTAGTTCAGTTAGGCGTGCGCCGCCATTTTCTGCTGGGTTTGTTAGCTCGAGCGAAGTTGTGCCCATGCGCCTTGTTTCATAGGTGTACTGAGCGCTTTGTAACATGCACGTAGCCCCTTATTCTAATATTACCTTACTTGGCCATGCTGTATCTGTAAGCTGGTGTAAATGTGTGATCACAAAAAAGATTCCTACCTCCCAGCTTCTCTCTAAGACGGAAACGCCCTGCGCAGCTTTCCGTCTGATCCATGATGATTTAGGATGCAATGTATACAAAGGTGCAACTGCACAGAGGTCGGTGGGCCCCATTGTTGCCCCTTCATCTTTTCAGATTTGTGTTCAGTCTCTTGTTTCAGCCTTTAGTTGTCTAGCTGTAACCAAATGAGTTAAAGTGGACCAACACCCAGGGGGGATCGGCCCGGGAAGCTGCTGATCAGATCCCTCCCCGCGGGGCATCTGAAATTGGGATGTCCCGTGAAGTGAAACCCCCCCAGGAAGCCCACAATCCTACCTTTTCCACGTTCCAGCGGCGCATGCGCGTCCGCCGCCTCCCGCGCGTCCCTCTAGCAGGGCGCGCTCCTCATTCACAAACAGCTGGCGTGGGTGCGCTACCTGTAAGGGAGGCGGCGGGTTTTCTGGGGGGTTTCACACAGCGGTGCACCCCCGATCGGGGTGCCCCACCGAAGTGGACCAAAACCCAGGATAGTCAAAATCCTGGGTGTTGGTCCACTTTAAAGTGCTAAAGTGGGTGAAGGCAATTGTTACACAATTGTCACAGGCTACATTTGGCACTACATGTAAACAAAATCGTTTTCTGTTTTTAAATTGGAGAAGAAATGGTAGAGAAGTCTTACAGTCTCACCTTATGATTTATCATCTGAAGCAAGTAGGCGTGGCCCTTGGAGCTGTGATGCTGCATAATAATTAGCATAATGGGCGGTGTCTGCAAAGAGTCCTGACATTGTGCTTCAGACACCCTGGCTGTGTGTCTTCCTCTCTCCCTGTTGCTTGGCGACATTGGATGCCATGTGCACGCTCCCAGATGCTCTCACCCATGTGCATGTGCACACCCAGATTTGCACGCACGCACTCCCTCCCACATGTGCACATGCATGCATGCACTCCCAGATGCACACACACAAACATGCATGAGTGCACTCCCAGACCTCCACTCCCACGTGCATGCACGCACTCCCAGGTACACATGTATGCACTCCCACACGTACACTCACAGATATGCATGCACACACTTCCATATGTGCACTCACAGATTCGCCACCCCCAATAACAGCGGTCGGTGTGGGGGTGGTGCTCCCGCCACCGCCCGCTCCTGATGACCACGTGCTTTACAATGAACATGCTCCATTAATAGAGCCAAGGGGGAATGGTGCAAGTTAGATAAAGTGAAGGGGGTGGGCCACACATAGGGGATGTGGCGGACATAAGTTGAATAATGAGTGGGGGTCGTATATGCACCCAGAAGCTTGATGTGTCATAGCTCAATGCATATGAAGAGGGAGACATGGGTGTCCAAAGAATTAAATAATATTTCCCCTTCCGGCCCCAGGCAACTGCAACTCCGCAGAGAGGCAGCAACCAGAGGTATGTTGCATCTTTAGCTTTTTTTATTTTTTACCTAAAAAACCCTTTAAAAGATAGGGAAACGTTTACTGTATGAGCCTTGACAAGGCCCCGTTTAATGTTCGAAGCCGTGCCCCTTCTCAATTAGTTACGCCACTGGCCTTCATATATACTTGCCTAATTCTGTGATCCGACTGCAGTGATCCGCACTATCCCTGCTCTGTGGGGGAGCTCAGAGTGGAAGGAGCAGGTTTGAGGGTTATCGTTGTGGGTACAGAACAAGGGAAGTATATAGTTAGACTATAGTCCCGGCTTTGGCCCACTGTAAAGGTAGAAAAAAGCTTCCTCCTTATGACCTGTTTCTGAGATCAAGTCCCTTGGTGTGCACGCGCTGCTCGAATATTTGGGCAACTGACCAGTGCTCACTGGCGAAATGAGTTTCTTATGGCCCCAACCCCATGTTAGTCACAGTGGCTGGTGAAAACCTACCCTGCTCACTGCAAGAGAGAGTGTGTGTGCTAGGGGATGCATTGGCACGCCCCCTCTGTAGGCGATGGGAGACTGAGTGGAAACAAATTTAGAATTCCTGTTTCATAGCGCCAGACTGGGAGAAAGCTTCTGTGGCTTTTTTGGGCTTTACAGTCCCACCAAAAAAAAAGACACGTATCTTACAACCCCAATTGTTTCCCGGGTGCCATAATTATGGCAGCCCACTGCTCTGGACATGTGTACAGTCACAGCACAGATGGGTTAAAGGGCCTGTAAACCCAACGGCAATAATTGGTCAGCAAGCAGCTGTCCTGATGTCTGGCATATATACCTCTCTTCTCTAGCTGTGTGAGGTAGAAGCTAAAGCAGAACGTCATTTTTTTAAAGTTTTATTCCTCCAGGCCCACTCAAAAAAATGGTCTTACAGCTACTCTGTCCCTTGGTGTTCTCAGTGTGAGCGAACATGACAAGCCATGGTGGTCCAGCAACTGTCCCTGATCACATCAGAGCATGCTCAAGACTTATAAAGTTGCACCATGACATACCCTCCAAGCTCAGCTACGGCCCAAAAAATGAAGCAAAGAGATCAGTTTTACCTAGCACACATGAAATATTTGCATACGGAAAAGCTTGCCTGTCATTTTTCACACATTCAAACACTGAAAAAGTAGCTAATGTAGCAAAGGAAATCTTTGTGAGGGAAGTTGTTACAATGTATCTCTATGGCACAGTTGCAAAAGCACTCAGGGGATACAATGTATTTAGAAGATTTCAGCTGTTAGCAAAGCGATGATGAGACATAACAGCTGAAGGATTACTACCTCTTGCTAGAAATAAGAGCTATGAGGCTACAGACAATGAGGGACTCATAGAAGCAGGTCTCTCATGTGTGTGGCAAGATGGTCGCTGCCATGCATGTTTAGGAGTACAGAATCTGCCTGCTATTCCAAACATCTGCATGGTGTTAATCTCTCTCAGTAAGCTTATGTCACTGGTTGCCAGAGAGGGGCTTTAGGGGAGCAATGTATTAAGCTCTGATTTTTTGACTGGAGGTCAGCTTTAATTACAACTGCCACAAAAAGCACTATGAGCTTAATCAGGGGCAGGGGTGGATTATAACTGGTCCAATGGAGCACCTGCTCTGGGCCCCTGTAGTTCAGGGTGCCCGCCTCAGCATTATCACCTGGACACATAACCAGCGTCAGACTGAATACCAAAACCTAAAATTGAGGGTCCCACACTGGGACAAAGCTGACCAAGGGCACCATGGCCCATCATCTTTTTATTATGAAAACAAATAGTTAGACTATAGTCCCGGCTTTGGCCCACTGTAAAGGTGGTTCAACGATAAGTTACCCTAACTCTGCGCACTGCCTGCAGTACCTTATCTGAATGAAAGAGTGGCCAGGTGCCACCCACTGCATCAAGGAGGAGCGCTACTGGGAATGAATGTCATGACATGAATGTCATGTTGGGGAGGAGCAAATGGTACAGGGTCCTCATACACAAAGGGGCCACTGGATGAGGTGAATATTTATTGTCAGGGAAGCCATGGGGAGGGAGGAACAGGAGGATTATCAGCATAAGTGCTCCCTGTCCATCTGAGAAGGAGTGACTGAATGGGGGAGATGAGATGTACTGTACTGTACTGACAGGGGGTGTGGGTGTATATAGTGGCTATCAGGGGCAAGTGGGGTCTTGACAGTCTCAGACTGGCCCAGATTGGGTGTTGGAGAGTGTGATGTTGGTAGTGGGGGGTCCCATAAAATATTTGCTCCAAACCATGGGCTGCCTTAATCTGGATAAGGGTCACACAAATTCAATGCTAGATCACCTTTGAGGAAACAGGTATGGAGGAATAGGTTATGGTATGGCCACCCCAAGGAAAGCATCATGTATTTCTGTCTATCCTAAGATGGAGCAGGAGATCATGGAGTGGGAAGAATGTAATTGAAGAAGTGGTAGTGTGTACACGTTCCTCATGCCATCCATCACAAATCCCAGCCATTGTCTGTGGATGGGAGTATGTGTGGTTAGCACAGGCATTGAGGTTTCCTTGAAGTGGTTGCATTACAGCACATGAGAGTCTTTATGTGTCTAGAAAAACACCAGAGGGCAATTGCATAGCTGCATTCTCTGTGAGGCTCGAGGATAAAGTAAGAATATCGGAGGCTCTGGGGGTTGATGCGAGAAGGGGGCTCCAGCAGTCTCAATGCAGCGGTACCAACACCCACAGGAAAATAAGTGTTGGTCCACTTTAAACTATGTTTAGAAAAGTTAGGGTGCTGGAGCATAAACTGGACTGCCTTGACTTTGGCTGCTCTGCTTAAATATCAATAGAAATTTATGTGAGGCCTCTTTTAAATAAGCCTTAGCTAGTATGTCTATGAAATGAGAGGGTCAATTTGTGTTTCCTTTCATCTGCTACTTGCCACACTTCTGGCAGATGAACCACCAGTAACCAGGACCAGAAAAAGGGTCTAACATCAAATTGGATTCATTTTTTTTTCCACTTGATGAAAAATCATAGATGGATTTCAAATAATCTCACTCCCTGTGCCTTCCAGTTGCTATTATAATTGATACCACTGAAATTAATCTGTCACGTCTTATGAAACCTCTTGTGTGGGAGACATACCATGGCCACCCACCCTTTAAAATGCAATTATCAATTCTCTGAAATGTCTTGTGTACAGTGGCTCTCAGTATACCAGTGTAGACCTGCCAATTTTGGGACTGTGGGAGACCATTCTCTGGTATTGAAAGGTTCAGTTTTGTTTTAATGGAATTTGGAGCAGGTCTGACGCTGATAGGACTTCTACAACTTCAGTGGTCCTCTAGCCATATTTGTTTCAGCTGGTACATTTCTGAAGACCCTGTGCCCTCTGGTACTGAAATCTTCAAATTGTTTTATGGAATATGTAGCAGGATAGAAAACAAAGAGGCATTATACCACAACAGACCACTTATGCCAAGTTTACTATTTCATTGACAAATCAATATATGTTTCTATAGCTTCAATGAGCCTCTAGCACTACTGGGGTAGTTTTTGGACACAGGGAGACATTTAATGCCCCCCTTAAAAGTCACTTGTCAAGTGCTATGAAACCTGTTTGTGCAACTTGCTGTCTGCAGTGGTTTTCTGGCCATCCTGAGGAAAGCTGGCTTATATTTGGACTGTGGGAGAGATGTAAAATGCAAATGTCAGTCCTATAAAGCCTTTTGTGGCTGCAGGTCCTCTGGGCATATTGGGGTAGGCTGCTTTTTTTAACTGTGGATTAATGTTTTTTTCTTATATTTGAGTAGTAATGGGCTGCCTGCAATGTTTTCTGCCCCTGGGACTGGCCTCGCTAATTGTTGGAATAGTATAGCCCATGGCGTTGCTTTTCTAGTTTTAAGGGGCAGAGGACCACAGTTGACAACCCCAGAAATAATGTAAGATTGCAGGGGAAGTTCAACAAAAAATTAGCCAGGCCTCTCCTCACAGAAGATCACCCTCCTGAAAAGCCAGCAACAGGCCAGGTTTTGCGAATCTCCACACAGATTTACAGGTGGAGTAATATGAGCTCATACACAGCTATAGAGACAGCTATACAGCTATATGGAGATCCACAAAACATGACCTGTTGCTGCCCTCTCAGGAGTGAGTTTGACACATTTGAGAAAGAAGATCAAGAGATGTTATACAAAAAGTGCAACGATTAATCTGAACAGCATCTAGTGAGAAAAATTAGTAAAATGCTGGCCAAAACAAAATGTTTTCCTTTAGTTCCAAAAAAAGGGATTAACTTCTTATAGTCAGACATAGTTGAAAGGCAAATAGTCAATAGTAAAAGAGTCCATACACTCCAAACACTGAACTAATTTTAATCTATCAATTTCAGTAACTGCTTCTTGTCCCAAATTCCCAGTAGATGCCAAAACCTCTGGCTAGATGTGCCTGGGCTTGAGTCAGGGCTGGCATTAGATGAGGACAAACTAGGGAATTGCCCATGGCCTTATCCCCATAGGCTCTCCCTGCCTCACGGAGTGTTGCATCTTGTGAACAGCTTTTTCCAAGACGTCCTTCAGCTTGACCACGTGGAGATATTATGCTCCACTCCCTGGGAGGAAACACAAAACAGGAACAGAGGTTAAAAGCCCCACTTCTTCCTCCCCACCTTTGTTCTAGTTCTTTGTGTTTCCTCCCTGGAAAACCATGGGATAGAGAGTGCCTGACTACGGCCATTTTAGGTTATTTTTTTACACCCTCCAGAGTTTGGAGTTAGCTAGTTGTGCCGGACATTAACCACAGGAGACCCTGCTGGGAGCCGGATACACCTGGGGCTATTCCCTCATAGTTTTGAAAAAGGCACTAGTTGTGCACTTTCACTTTAATTCCTACTCCTCATTGGAGTAGATACGCTGGGTTGTCATGGCGCACTGAATGTAATCCCTGGTGAAAGTGATTATGTTATTACAGTGAATCGCCGGTTTGCTATAGAAAAGGAGCTTTTCCCTCCAAAATTTTGAACTTTGGAGCTGTGACAGTGACGTTTTCAGGCGTCACTTCCGGTTTTCCTCAGGAAGCCGAAAGTTGAAACTAGCGTGTTCAGTCCTAATCCAGCGCGAGTCACAGCTGGATCGAACGCTACCAGGGGCAGAGGCCTCGGGCAGAGAGCGAGGCAACCAGATGTTACAGTGTGGTAATCATGTCGGACAGCGGCGACGGAGGCCAGCACGCGGTAGGACCACAATATATCTGTGTTGTATATATTATATATATATATATATTTAAGGGGTCTGTTGGTAACATACAGTTTAAGAAAGAGTGAGTCTAAAACGCGAACTGAAGACAAAAAGCATGTTAAAACTGGCAAGAAGTCCAAGCGCTGTGAAGTTTGTAGTACCACGCTTCCGGACACTTGGCAACTTGCTCTGTGTATGGGGTGCGATAAGACTAAGAAGGACACAGATTCTGCTTCTCTCTTAAGTTAGATTATCAGTATCAAGCAGCAGTTAGCTTCTATTGAGAATGCCCAGAAAGGGTTTGTCACCCATGATCAGTGGTCTCTTGCTGCTGCACCTATTTACATTGCTAATACAGAGAGTCGGGTTAAGGGTCAGGGGGTCTCCTTGGTTAGCTTAAACACTGGTACCCTTCCCACAGTCCCTATCCAGATTGATGTAATTTCTGATCCTAGTTAAAGGCGAATGGGACTGTCAGGCCCTGTGGGACACCCGCCTTCAAGGTAAGCACACAACCCTCAGTCTCCGCTGCTAGCTTCACCTTTAGTCAAGCCCCCGTTTGCCAGGACGCTATACACGCCTCGCCGGACACGGATGCCCCCAGGACTTAGTAGCACAAAGGATGTGAGCTTACAGGGGGTGAAGGCGGGTGAACCAAAGGCCAGACTATGCAATGCCGAGAAGCCGGGGTCTTACACGGGTAGACGGTCCTTAAAGCGGACCTTCACCCTGAATAAGAGCATATCTTATTTGTTTCCCCTACCCTGTACATAAAGATTGCTCACATTAAAAATCATCCTACCTGCATCTACTGCATGTTATTAGCCTTTAAACATCCAAGATGGTGGCTCATGGAGCATCAGGCAGCCTGAAAACAGGAAGTGTCTTCTGACTGTGTCGCTCTGCATTCTGGGATTACTGTCCGTTCCCTGATCCCAGCTATGCTCTGTCTGTCTCCACAGCTATAACCCTGCCTCCTGTACTTTTTCCCCCCTGTCCTCACCTCAGTATGTGATGCTTCTAAGGCAAGAAGTCCTGAACAGAGTTTCAGCCCGGTGGGTAAAATAATAATAAGTAAGCAACTAAAAACTTAATATATATTTATTTTAGATGCTGGGGAATAGTTTTTTAAGGATTTTTACTTTTCATTAAGTGACACTGAAGGTCCGGTTTAAATATCGCGGCACCAAGGGAGAGACAATAGAAGAGTCGAGGTCAAGCCAAAGGTCAATCCGGGAGGTCACGGGTTCGCGGTACAAGGGGTAAGACAGAAGCGTGGTCAGGGTACAAGCAAGGCTCAGTCCAGGCGGCAATCAAAGAATGGTCAAACTAAGCGAGGTCGGCAATGGAATCAAACAGGAGTATTCAGGATCAAAGGCACACCCAGCTAAACGCTATCACGGGCAGGGGATACGTGTGGGAAAACAACCTTTAATTGATGGGAGTTAACGGGATTGGTTAGAAGGTAGTGTGGTGATTGGTGCATACTGAACCCTTGGGCTGATTGCCCCATTTAAACTTTAAAGGGCGTTTTCACCCATAAACGCTCTGGGCTCATTGGTCCTTTAATACAGCCATAAGAGAGACATGCTCGCCTGAGCATGTTCTGAGAAGCCGGGGACGCGGCGGTGAGGAGAGGAGACAGCTGTGCTTGGCGCTGCTCGAGTTGGTGCTCGGCGCGGACGCCGGGCAGAACGAGCCCCGGCCAGTCTCCTGGATACACGGGACCGACCCCAAGGTAAGTTGATCGTGACAGGGACAACCCTGAAAATACATTTTTCCTTCCAAAATCCTTAAAAAGAAGTACCCCTTTAAAGATCCAATTATGGAACTCTGGAGTAAGTGCCCTAAGATCAATGCCTCCGTGAGTCAGATGTCTAAGGCCTCGGATCTATGTTTTGAGGATATGGGGTCACTACACGATCCTATGTATCGCAGAGCAATGGCCTCTGATGTGGTCCTAAGAAGTATGACCCAGTGGGTAAATACCCTCAAGTTGCATATTGGTAATAAAGTTCCTTCTCAGGACCTTATTGATACTCTTCCTACGCTGTACAGAGCAATTACCTTTCTAACCAATGCTTGTCAGGAACTCATCAGGGCCTCTGCTAAGACCTCTGCATTAGTGGCCTGTGCTCATAGAGCATTTTGGATAAAGGCCTGGTCTGGAGACAGTGGCTCTAAAACTAGATTATGTGGCATCCCATTTCAAGGAGGCCGGCTTTTTGGTAACGACTTGGACGAAATTCGAATAAGATCCACCGAGTCAGGAAAGAAATTTCCTGTTAAAAAGTGATCATATTTTCTCCAGTCAGCTAATTAGAGCAGAGCAGGTGCTAGTCTCACCCAGTCCAGACAGACTCAAAGAAACGCTGGGTACAACCTAGACTCCAGAGAAATTTCTCTTTGGTGAGTAAAGCTTCCGATCTACTGGTGGGGGGGGGAAGACTTTCCGAGTTTGTACCCGCTTGGAAAGAGATTACCCAAACCAATTTGTGTTACAAACACTCGAAAAAGGATATCGTTTAGACTTTTCTTCCCTACCCCCATCTTCCTTCTTAGTGACCAAGTTACCAAGGGACCCAAAGAAGTGGGAGGTCTTCAGGAGCTACAGGAGCCCGTCAGTACTACAGGAGCTCTTACAGAAAAACGTGAGTAGTCCCTCCAAACTTGATCTAGGAGGGATATTACTCTCACGTCTTTCTGGTAATGAAGCCATCAGGGAAGTACAGAATGATTCTAAATCTAAAAAGATTGAACAGACTCATAGGGTATAAAAGGTTCAGGAGTGAATCAATCTACTCTGTACGACGCATACCGATCAAAGATGCCCTGATGGTCAATCTGGATCTAACAGATGCATACCTCCAGATTCCAATCCTGGTATCCCACCGCTTACACTTGAGATTTGCAGTGCAGCTAGATCAAGAGATCCTCTATCTCCAGTAGAGCGCTCCCCCTCGGTCTTTCATCATCCCCAAGAATCTTTACAAAGATACTAGCAGAACCAATGGCTTACCTCAGACAACTAGGGATCAATGTGATTCTGTATCTGGACAATCTTCTGATCCTAAATATTTCCAATGTGGCTCTGTTAGCAGATTTGAAAATGCCTGGCAGTACTAAAGGATCTTGAGTGGGTGATAAACCTAGTAAAGTCCAGGTTGATTCCCTCCCAGCAGTGCAAATTCCTGGGGTTTCTAATAGACAGCACCCAGGGGAAATGATTCCTTCCGGGTGAAAAGTCGCAAAGGTTAGTGACGGAAGTCTTGACACTAGCAAAGGATCCCAGGGTGTCCATAAGGTCAGTCATGAAAGTTTTAGGTTTAATGACCTCGGCCATTCCAGCAGTTCACTGTGTTCAGTTGCACTCAAGGACTCTTCAGGGGTTCCTTCTAGAAAATTGGGACAGAAGTCACTAGACCAGTTGGTACAGCTGAACTCCCCAGTCCTAAGGGATCTGCTTTGGTGGACAAATCCAGAAAACCTAAAAGGAGGGAAGGAATGGAGACAGACCAATCCAGTAGTAATAACTACAGATGCAAGCAGCTGGTGCTGGGGGGCTCACCTAGGAGCTCTGCAGGTTCAGGGCAAGTGGTCCAAAGAAATTGCAGCAAGGTCCTCAAACTTCAGGGAGCTTCTGGCAGTGAAGCTTGCGCTGGATCACTTCCATTTCCGTTTGGAGATTCTGGGAAAGGAGGTGCAGGTAAGGTCACACAATGCAACAACAGTAGCCTCCTTAAACCATCAGGGGTATCCCAAGTCAAAAAGCTTATGGCACTAGAATTGAGTTTCTTAATACCCCTACAAAATCAAATCCAGTCCTTGACAACAGTTCATCTGAGGAGAACCTTGAACACTGGCAGACACCTAAGTCACGGGAAAGTGCAACAGACACATTGGTGTTTAAATCAGGACATCTTCAACCTGATCACAAGTGTTTGGGGTCATCCTCAAATAGACCTTTTGCAAAGTGCAAAAGGTTCTTTTCCCTTGTGATGGAAGAAGGTGCAGTGGCAATAGATGCGCTTGCTTAGAAATGGAGCTATCACCTTGCTTATGCTTTTCCCCCCTTCAGAATCGTGCCTCAAGTGATCCAGAAGATAGCTCAGGAAAAGGTGACGGTAATACTCATTGCTCCTTTTTGGCCAAGAAGATGATGGTTCGCAGAATTAATCAAGATGGCAATAAAGGGTCCATGGAGTCTGCCGGAGGTTCCAGAGATCATCCATCAAGAAGTCATTCTGCATCCAAATCCATCAAGACTTCGACTGACAGCATGGATTCTGAGAGGTCCCTATTAAAAAAAGGGTGCTCCCTGAGAGTGACAGAAACATACCAGAAAAATTTACAGAACGGTATGGAAACGATTTTCTTCTTTTTGTGAAGTTAACAATCCAAAGGAAAAGGGTATATCCTCAGTGCTAGAATTTCTGAGGGAAGGTTTTGATAAGGGACTGACTGTAAGTACCCTGAAGACTCAAGCCTCTGCACTGTCAGTTTTCCTGCGTCGTAGACAGAATGGACTTGTTAATCGTTTTTTCAAATCAATCCTACATAAGAGACCAGCTCCATTCAAAGGCTTTCCTACCTGGGACTTGTCCATTGTATTAAAAGGTCTAATGAAGGCTCCTTTTGAGCCATTAGATGAGGTTTCAGAGAAATGGTTATCTATGAAATGTTGTTTTTTGCTAGCAATAATGTCTGCAAGGAAGGTGAGTGAGCTTCAAGCGTTGTCATTCAAAGAACCGTGTTGTGCTATACTCCCAGACAAGGTGATTCTTAGACCCAATCCATTATTTTTGCCAAAAATAGTAATTTCGGATAACAGGTCACAAGAGATAGTTCTTCCAACACTGCCAAATGCAGAAGGAAAGGAAAAAGACCTCTCTCTGCTTTGATGTCAGAGGAGCTCTGACTATTACTTGGAAAGGTCCAGAGACTGCCGATTGGCAGAACAGTTACTGGTGACCTTTAATGGGAAAAAAAAGGTTCAGCAGCCTCTAAATTTACTATTGCCAGACAGATAAAACAGGCTATTGCAAAGACTTATTCGATTACAGGAGTGCCTCCCCCTGAAGTATCCGCTCACTCCACAATGGAAATAACCACATCTTGGGCAGAAAGAACTGCTGCTTCTATAGATGAGATATGTAAAGCTGCTATGTGGTCTTTGCCCCACACCTTCCTCAAACACTATAGACTTGATTTGCTATCCACAATGCATCAGACCTTCGGTAGAAGTGTACTTCTTGCAGCATCCCACCCCTAAGGTATAATAACTTACTGCCTAATCCTCTCCATGTGGTCAAGCTGAAGGATGTATTGGAAAAACCTCCGTTAGACTTACCGGTAATGGCTTTTTTAGGAATCCTTCAGCTTGACCGCTTATTACCCGCCCATATTCCAAGGGTATATTACTGTACTATTACTGAGGTGGGGAGAAAGGGTTGGGGCTTTTAACCTCTGTTCCTGTTTTGTGTTTCCTCCAAGGGGGTGGAGCATAATATCTCCACATGGTCAAGCTGAAGGATTCCTAAAAAAGCCGTTACCTGTAAGTCTATAAGTTTTCTGCTCTGATCAATGTCAGGGTGGAGGCTAGGATGAGGAATAGAGATAATGTAATATTCCTGGGTGGGTGGTGAAATGGTGAAAAGGGTGAAATTAATTTAATATTGCTGGATAGGGGATGCTTTGCAGGAGTGAATGTGGGTATAGAGGTTCCCGTGTGTCAGGTGATGTTCATAGGAAGGGAATTTATGTTCATACTTTTAATTTAGCCCAGGGTCACCCTTTTTCGAAAACGATCACTGGGCTTGGTAATAACAATTAAGGGGCAGTTGTGGCCTAGAAGTAAGGGAGCGGACTTGTAACCGGAGGGTGGCAGGTTCGAAGCCGGTCCTGGAACATGACTGAAGTGCTCTTGAGCAAGGCACCTAACCCCCCAACTGCTCCCCGGGCGCCGTAATTAGGGCAGCCCACCTCTCCGGACATGTGTACACTCACTGCACGGAAGGGTTAAATGCGGAGGATGAATTCCTATGTGTGCGCAAGCATACAATGGCCATCTATGCATTAAAAATAAAAAAAATATAAAATAATTAGCAAGAGTCAGTGAGGATAATTTTTGCTCAGGAAACCAAACAGATTTTATGAAACAGTTTAGTTGGACATGACAACTACTTTGTTTTGTTTTTTTATTGTTTTACATTAGTCTGAATACATCTGTCCCACAGTGTATGATTTTCCTACACTTGCAAATATGTATAACTGAAAGCAGATAGCTGTCAGTATGTTTATCCGTATATAATTTATTGGATGTAAACCAGAGAAAATAAGTAAATGATCACTAGATGTCACTATTGCTGCAACACAACACAAAAATCGTGTATTTTCCACAAGAAAAATGAATACTGCCAATTGCCCTTATAAAAAAAAAACTCTTGTGCTAAAGAAAAACATTTTCGTATGTAAAAAAGATTGCTATTGGTATTCCAAGTGCAACATTGCAGGGCATTCAAGAGAACAATCTGTTTAGAATTTTGGTCCACTGAAAGATCCGCTTAGGTTGCTCTCACACAATTATTATCGCGGTGTGCTCGCACTTTCGGGCGTGCAGCATGTGAAGGGCGTCATCAGTTGTGCTCTCCACTCACATGGAGTGGAATTGTAAGTGCCTCGCCCTTCAGACACTAGGCTTTGGTGGAGCGATGTGATCACAAACAACCAAAGCATATGTGAAAGTGCCCATAGATTACTGTGGGGCGCTCACCTGAAAGCGCAAACGCACTGTAGCCGCGCTGGTGTGAAACCAGCCTCAGTAATGCTAACCTACCTCCAGCATGGTTCTAAACCAGCCTAGAAGAAATAACTGCTTTTACAACTGTACCTCATTAGAAAGCAACTCTTCTTCCATCCAGTTGGATATAAGCTTTGTGACACTCATGTAACAAAGGAAAGGGGGGTAGAAAGCAGGAGCACCAGTTAAGCTATCCCAAAATTGAACAACATGTAAAAAGCAAAACAAAAAAAACCCACTGAGGCTGTTGAAAATCCTAAAAACATTGTTTCTGGAAGTGTGTATATACAATATGTAATAGAGATGTGTATTTTTTAACCTTTTGGCAGGTGAATCTTTTCTCCCAGGAACTTTAAATGTAGGCACCACAATGTTTGAAATGGAGGTAAGTAAGTATATTTACAGGAACCTTGCAGTTTATTCATAGGGTCCAAGTGAATCTAGGCAGGGGGTCTAAAGGGTAGCTGTTTGGCCAAGGCCAGATTAACTTAATAACTTTTGAATAGGACCATTAGCCATACATAACTGCTGGGCCTTTGAGTAGTGCAGTGGACGCAGGGTAGGGTGTGTTTTTTCCCCATTCCCCAGGGAAATCCAGCCCTTGTACTCACCTACTTTTCTCACATCTCACATCAGTGGTCAGTGGAGGTTTGTCAGCACCTAAAACAGAGTTTAAAAACACAAAACAACCAAATACGTTGTATGATATACTCAAAAATGCATATAAGTGGTTCTCATTACCTTTTGGAGCAGTTTGGCAAAGGGTTAGGGTTGGGTAATTTCGGCCGATCAGGTTGGAATACAGACCGGTCTACAATCAGACAGGATAACGCCTGATAGGATCTGGAGTACCTTTGAAGTACCATTGGTTAGTAACCCCTCTTTCAGTGTACCACTGAGTATTCTAGAGTGTTATTAATTAAGACTATTATTGAGCAATCTAGCATATTACCAAGTAGAATACAACTGAGTAATGTAAAGTATTATGGCTCCCAACCCTTTTTTAACCCTTATAGTGCCAGCTACGTGAGTCTCACGTAGCTGCCTCTCCAACCATTAAGTGCCAGCTACGTGAGACTCACGTAGCTGACTTTAGAGCCCTTTAAAAAAAAAGTAAAAAAGATACAGACTTACCTGACCCCTCGTTTGAAAGTGCCAGCGATTCTCTTCAATCATCACCTGTTTGATTTCTGCCCCCGGGCCTCTGATATTTAGAAGGGGGCCCGGAATAGCCCCACCCCCGCGCTATCTGACGTCATCCCGCTCCTCGTATACCGGCACCCGGCTCCGATCTGTCACTTGTTGGTAGCGATCGGAGCAGGGAGCTCCCTGCCTCCCACCCTCCCTGCTCCGATCACTACCGACAATTGTCATCTGCAGCGGCACGGGACACGGGATCAGAGGTAAGTATAAGTGAAAAAAGAATAAATAAAGAATTTTGTGTCTGTGTCTTTTTTTTTTACTTAACCCTTTGTGAACTGGTAAGGGGTCCATGAGACCCCTTATACCAGTTCACAAGGCTCTGGGGCTGGCAATCACCTGCGGCTAGCGGGTGACTTGCCAAAACCCCCAGCCCCCATTACCTGCCTCCCCCAACGGCCGGGGGGGGGGCAGAAGGGCCCGGGCCACTAAGTGGCTATGTGGGCTAGTAGCCTGCAGGGCCAGGGGCCACCAACGCTCGCCCCTGCGCCCTGTTCTACAAGCCCCCATAGCTGGTCCGGGTCGGTAATGCTGGGTAAGGGGAACCCTACGTCATTTTTTGGGGGGATTTTAAGAGTTTTTAACCCCTAAAATCCCCCCCCAAAAATGAGGTCCCCCTTCCTGGGAGGGGGGACCCTATGTCATTTTTTTTTTAAGTTAACCCCTTACAACTATGCAATCATATTGCATAGTTGTATCCTATATATAGTTGTTTACTAATACATATGTGGTACCGTTGTAACTGGGAGAAATAGGGCTTTCACACGCAATAATATTTTATTAACAAACTTACATTTTTTATTACAAAAAACACTACAAATTGTAAAAAATAGATTTTTTTTATTTTTTTGCACATATTTCACCCAAAAAGTTTGGGATACCTTGCGGCCTGGTGTTTTTTACAGGAAGGTGTTTTTTACAGGAAGCACTTCCACCTACTTCCATGATCCTTCTTAGCGGCTGCTGGATCACCTCCTCAACATTACTGCTAGTCACCTGTTTAGCTGGGTAGGCAGGTGGACAAACAGCACTGTGGGGATCATGCTGATTAATTGGGAAAGCAGGGTACACCAGCAATGAACCTTGTTGTGTGTGAATTGCAACCTGCGTCTCGGTTGACTATTTAATTTTAACACACAAAAAAGTACAGTAAAACAAAGTTTCTTACAGTTTTTTCCCAAAAATCAGCTGTACTTGCAGATACATAATTTTTCCAATGAGGTATGGTTTTTATTTAAGGTTTTAGAAACGGGGCCTTTGGGGTATGCAGAAAAAATGCCAAATGATTCTGCATAGCCAATAAAGTGCTGTTATTTCCAAACTTAATGCAAAAATACTTTTGCCTCATTGGAAAAATGGTGTCTCTAATCTTTAAAAATGTCCCATTGCAGGTACAAGTGATATTTCGGAATAAAAAATGGAACATAATCATTTATTGCACTTTATTTTTTAATAAAATGTAAAAGGTCACCGAGATGTGGGTTAAAATTCACACTGCAAGGCACACCTCTTTTCCAAATAATTAGCATGACCTTCCCTGCAAGCCTGTCCTATTAACCTCACTGGCTGCCAACAGACATGTGGAGCTGGTGGTTGGGGCTTTTACCACTGGTAAGCAGAGGGGGCATCTGTGGAGGCTGCTTTAAATTTATGGACCTTATCAAATTTTTTATTATTAAAGATGTAACTAAAACTCCTAAGTTATGCCCAAGTGATGATTATTAGAACAGAAAAAAATAGAAACAGATCCCAGATTAGATCATCAAGACAGACCTGCTTCAGACAGACCTGCACACAGTCTCAGGTACACAAGCAGGACTTTGCATGAATTGAGATGCTTGTTCTTCATTCGATACAGTACCTCCCTGGCGCAGGTAAAATCACAAAACTCCTGGGCATTAAACCCCTAACAATCTATTCTGAATGGGCAAGCACCTGTGCATGCAACATGGGAGCAAAGACAAGGCCAAATTGGGATGCCTCTGCTAAGTAGACCAAAACCTATAGAGGACCGACAGCCAGAAAGAAATGTTGGTCCTTTGAGGCCTGCATGACAGCTGGTGAGCAGAGGGGTTTTGCACACACTCTTGCACACAAAGCAATGGAGGAGACCCCCGCCTTTTTTTTTGTTTCAAACTAGAAAATGCTAGCTAGGTGAAATTCATTTAGCTGCCACCTATTTGACAGAGAGGCAGCAACATGAATTTCATGTAGCCGGCATATAAAGGGTTAAACCCTTAAAAATGTAAAAAAAAGATATGACAGCAAAAGCCTGGGCACCTTCTATGGGTGCCCCCTTTCTGAACTGGTATAGGGGTCTAGGAACCCTTACCAGTTCACAAAGGGTTAAATGTAAAAAAAACATATACACATTAAAAAGTCCAGCGAGTTAGTGAACCTACCTTTATGGAGGAGGCTACTCTGGGTGCATTGGGAGGTGGTTTTGCTGACTAGCATGGGTAAAAATCCCCTTTCTGGGAACCTATCTGTTCTGAGAGAAATGGGGAAAGCTATATCCCTAGTAACCTGTGGTAAATCGGGTCTTCTACCCCAGGAAAAGAGGAAGAAAGTTCAACGTACTCAGGACTTCAAGGGTCTATCAAGTAGATTTAGAGATGCAAGCTGGACATCTCAACAGAGGGTGGAAATCTAATCAAAACCCTTTGCAAAAGTTAGGAAAGAAACTGCCTCAACCTATGCACTAGAACAGCAGAATTTTTGACAAACTGCCCAGAAGGACGTTGTTGGCGGAAGACTAAAAAATGTTTCTGTACTTTGGGAGAAGAAGGCAGAACTACAAGTATGCACAATCCAGTACCAGCAAGGGAAAGAGGTCAAGGCTGGTATTCAAGACCATTTTTAGTTTTGAGGAAGATGAAGAAGAGATCTTTACTGTGATAGATCTCAAGAAGTTGAACGACCATCAAGGTTTTGAAATTCCAGATGGAAAGCCCTCAATCCATTTCACAGGCCATTCTCCCAGGTGATTGTTTTCAGGAGATCTCAGGGATGCTTATCTGCATGTTCCTATAGATTTACGTATCAGAAATATCTGAGATTCGTTGTGGGCAGTATCATAGTACCGGGCTCTTCCCTTTGGCATCAGCACCTTGTCTTGGACCTTCTCAAAGATCCTCATGTCCTGGTCGCGGGGGAGGACAAAGGGATTCAATAGGGTCAATTCAGCACTAGGTGAAAAAGTTATTTTTTTTAAGGAGAGAACATTGCCATTCACTTTTATTGTATTCCTTCTATCCTGAAAAGGTAGCTACTTTTCTGACATGGTGCTGAATCGACCCTATTATCTGGACAATTTCCTGTTAATAGCAAGTATTACTATCACAAACTGAAACTCTCCTCAAGACCATGCAAGCACAGGTTGTTAGCTTAACCTTCGCAAAAAATGATTTATAGTCTTATTTCTTTCTTTTTAGGAGCACAATTTGATACAGTGGCAGCTCCCATATCACTTCTGGAGGAGAATGTTTACTAATTGAGCTTGGTAGCCAGGGAAGTGTGTCATCTCACATATAAGCCAGAAAGAGTTTCTGAATATTTACCTTGTTATCTTCTGTAATTCCAGTGGTGAAGTGGGCGCACTGGTGAATGAGGGCATTCCATACGAACTTGGCAGTGGAGATGGCTCTCAGTTACTCAGAAGTTCCACTTGGACCAAAGAATGATAGCAGCCCTGCAATGGTGGTACAGGAAGCAGAATCTCAGGAATTGCAATTCCTTTCTCCCAGTTCAGTGGCAGGTGCAGACAACAGATGCCAACTTTACAGGTTGAAGGCCAACCTTCAAAAATATGACTTCAGAGGCCGATGGGGTTTTAATCCCAGGGGATAGTCTCCAATATTCTGGAGATCAGAGCAGCAAGACTTGCCCTTTAGATGCTTTAACAGCTCAGAGGACTTCCTGTAATGTTAAGGCTGGGCAACGAGCCAGCTTGCACCTATATAAGAAGACCAAGGAGGGCCCTCACAGGGCATCACTAATCTCCCCGATGATGGAGTGGGCAGTCTTGAATGTGCCCATGATCTCAGTCTCCTATACGCCGGGTAAAGTAAATGTGATGGCAGACAAACTAGACAACAAGGAGCTAAGGTATCCAGCCCAATAACAGAAATATGGGAGATCCCTGGGGATTGATCTCGTCGCCAGGTCAAAAAACAGCAAAGTGAACAAGTTTTTAATTTGTTTTTTTTTTTGCCTTGGGACTGTGGGCATAGATTTTTGACCCTATAATAACTCATTCAATCCCAGTCCACAGTGATAGTGATCCCTCTATTTTGACCAAGACTACATTTATTTCCTCTAGCAAAGCTGATGACAATCTGGGGATTGAGCGGCAAAGAACTTCTCCTACAGGGAAAAGAAATGCACCCATGAGAACTTCTCCTACAGGGAAAAGAAATGCACCCATGCCCACACCGCACCCACCCAGTAGCATGGCTGCTGAGAGGCAGAGACAACTAGCATGCTCGCAAAGAGTAACTGAAACCCCGCAAAAGGCTAAAAAGCATTTTACAAACTCTATCCATCACAATCTGGACATTCAACTGAAGATTATGGAGTTGGTTCTGGACTACCAGTCACCTTTACTCCTCTTACAAGATCCATGCAGCTAACACAGCTGAAAGATTTAATTCCCAAAGTGGCCTCTGAGTTTCATATAAATAGGAAACTACACCTTCTTTACCTATAGGGATGAAGCTAATCTGGAGAAATTTAATCTGCTATATATAGGCTTGTGCCTCAAGAGATACCTAGAAGTATTACAACAATTCAGGAAGTTAGACAACATGTTTAAAATCCCTTTTTGGTAAAGGAGCGGCCTAAAATGATTTCAAGTTGGAAAGTTAAATTAACAGCAAGGGCAAATGAGACATAGAATGTGCATCTGCCAACCAATATTATGGTACATTCCATGAATGTGAGCTTCATTAGCAGGAGCATGCCATTATGTAACGTGGACCAAATTCACAACTCTAAAATTTGGCAGCGACACACTGTTGCCAAGGATTGAAACTTAACTATGTATTTTTTAGTAAGTATCTTTAGCAATTCCACCCAAATATGATGGTTAAATTCCATAGTATGATGCCATGGAGGTGCCAGGAAATCGGAAAATGTAATACCTACCCTTCTGGTCATTTTCCTTTTCTGGCGCCCATCCATGTCAGCATATGATTGCATCCCTGTGAGTGGCTATTGGGAAAGGAATGGTGCTCAAGCGGGAAGGGTCAAAATCAGTGGTGGACTAAGGCCAAAAATCAGATTGGGATTTTTCCAGCACCTGGCCTGCCCATGATCAGCCAATGGCATCACTGCTGCTTCCTGGGCAGTCAACTAATGTGCTCCAAGACTGAGGCTATATCATTAGAGTGAGGGGATAGAGTGTTGAAGGGAATGGGGGCCTGGTATTGGATCGGAGTGTTAGTAAAGGTAGCAGCCCAGACTGCCCCAAAGAAGATGGGCCACCACTGGGCATTTGCTCGGGTCTCCCTATGGCCAGTCCACCTCTGGTCAAAATGTATTAACATGGTCCTATGGGAGTTAACAGGCAGGCAGTTAACCCATAGTATGATGCCATGGATGGGTGCCAGAAAAGTAAAATTACAGGAAGGGTAAGCATTGAATTTTCTGATACTGACCTCAAGTTAAACTTGTAGAAGAGATGTTTTCTTTAGGCCACTGCGGCTGTGTGATTGGATACAATGCTATCTAAATCCAATGGCACATAAAAAAACAAGCCTTTACATACTTGAGCCTAGTAAGGGACTTTGTACTACATTTACCAACCAACGCTAACATGATGCAGATGTTATTTTTCTCTGAAATAAAGTTCAAAGATAAATGAAGGTGTTTAACAAATGCAGTATTGTTTCAGCAGAGTGAGACATAGAGCACCATTTGTAGATGATTGCCTGAGGTTTAAACCTGTCTTGGCAGACAGTGCTTCAAACATTTTTCAGTTTCCTGGTCATTATTTATAATTTATTCCCTGAAATCACAACTTTAGCCTTAGCAATGTACAACAAATGTTATTTTTCTGTTACAAAGACATTTAAGAAGCTCAAATGCTAAAATGATCTAAAATGCTTCAGTGACAGGTATTTATGAGTGCCTGGTCTCAGTGCTTTCTGCTTATATACAATTTCCTGCTATTATCTTTCTCATACTAAAACAGACCTAAAGCCAAAATGACCCACAGGGCCGTTTTATCTTCTACCCCTAAACATCATGATTTAGGATTCCTGTCCGCTGTATGCCCCTAAGAATACCCCCAAATTATTGAGCATCATACTCGCATTGGTCTGATCAGAAGTGATTAGGGCCTTTGATCAGCTAAAACCAAATATGTTTGATTAGTAATTTCACCTAAACACAGGGCAATTGATTTAATTCGATAACATGTATACACTGCCACCACTTCAATTAAATAGTGTATGCAGCAATGTTAATGGATGCACCAACAGGGTCTGGTATATTATTTTAACTGTAAAACATTCTTTCTTACTTTAAAAATTGCTACAAGGCCTATGGCCTACTTATTTTGGTCAAATTAATCATACTTGGTGTAACTGCTTGTCACTAGGGGTTACTTTGTGTAAAATGGTTGAGGACCACTGAAATATAAAAATCCAATGGCAAATGAGTCTAGTTCACTACTGAACGGGGGGCATGCTAAAGATTTAGTGGGTGCACATTTGGGTGTGAATTGCAGCCTGCATTTCTGTGAGCTTTTTTATTTTAAATTGGACCAACACCCTTACAAGAAACATTGCTTATATGCATCCCTCTTCAGAGAAATCCAGAATTCTGCATATACAAATTCATTTTATTGTAACCTATTTGTAATTCAGACTGTAGTAAATTTTAAAATAAAATTGGCATCTCATGGAGCTGCAGACTGCCTGCAAAGAGGAAGTTTCCAGTCGCTGTGTATTGTGGGGTTATGTTAAATTCAGGCAGCAGCACGGCTGGGATGCTAGGAAAGGACGCTTCAAAATGGCTGCTACCAGTAGAAAATTTGTGAAGTGGGAGCAGGATCAAATTGTGAAGTGGGTGCAGGAGCAAGTGTAAGTGCTGACAATGATTCAGTATCATGCATGCAAATAGAGTAAGGGAGTTTTGGGGATTTTTTTGTTTCAAATGTGCCAGGCTGTTGGTCCAGTTTAACATACAAAAAATGTTCTAATTTTTACAAACAAAATCACCCGCACATGTGATGGGGCATTTTTACAGCTGAGGTGCATCATTTTTCCAATGAGGTAAGAATATTTTTTGAAGGTTTGGAAACACCTTATGGGCTATGCATAAGATGTTTTTATTTTTTTCTGCATACCCCATAGGGTGCTGTTGTTTCCAAATTATTCCTTATTGGAAATATAATGCATCTCACCTGTAAAAATGCCCAATCACATGGGCAGTTGATTTTTTGGGAACAATTGGAACACATATTTTTTATTGAACTTTGTGTGTTAAAAATAAAAAGCTCATGGAGATGCAGGCTGCAATTCACACCCAAATGTGCACTTGGAGTTTAACTTGCTTTACCAAATCTATAGCATGAGCCTCACTGTAAGATCCTAAACTACACAAAGCACATTAGAAGCACAGTAAAGTGCATCACACAACATATAGGTTAAAATGTATAGCACAGCAGCTGTTGAGATGTGTTTGAAGCAATATAGCTTGAGAATCCACTGAGAAGCAAGCAGTCAAAATCCATCATATAAGCCAGAGATTTGGCAGATCTCTGACTGCAAAGCCAGCTTGACCGATCTTCCAATGTATAACTGCCTGGAGCTTCCAAAGGATGTCATTACATCTCCCATGGGCACACAGAACCAGGCACAGGGTACCTGTGTGGCATTCATCACACTAGCTGTATTGTTTTTTGTTCACCATGTCTGAAAGTTTTCCATGATATCTTTGTCCATGTGTTAGATTTTTTTTTTAATATTTTTGGAAAGGGCAATTAGCCACATAGTACATACAATTAAACATTATACTTCAGCCACCTAGGGGTTAGCATAAGCACAGTTTCCAGGAATGACATTTCAAATTTAATGGTGTATTCAGACACATCCTGCAGACCGCAGGGAATTCCCCAGCTCCAAACAACAGTGACTCCACTGAGTAAAGAGCCGTTTTTACATTGGATATTTTTTTAATAACAATTAGCAATGAGTAGAGTCATTTATAACTAAATGAATATTTACAGCTAGTAAAAAAATGTAGCACACCAACTATCTTACAAGCGTTTTCATATTGCCGATACTAAAACATTACCATTTTTGTACTAGGACATTAACTCTATAGAATTAGGCCATGTCTTGCTAATACAAGTTAATATGTTTTACCATCAAAGCACTAAGGAGTTCCTGCTGTATTGTGGCACACCAGCAGCATGAGTACAAACTTCAAACTGCTTTAGTGTAACATGGAATGGGTAACAGGTATCCACATAGCTTCCCCTATGATGGAGGTAAAATAAAACATGGGTGGTGTGCAGGGCCAGATTAAGTGTGGTGGAGGCTCCTAGGCACAAAATCTGGTGGTGGCCCCAGATACAGTATTTTTTTTCCTTTAAAAGAATAGTCCAGCCAAGTAACTTATTGGTGGTTGTCTGGCACCCGTGCGCTTACGCTGATCCAGCAGAAAACATTCCCCTGCATTGCGCTGCCAGCGGCTGTGCTTGGTGGCTTATGTGCAGTGAGCGGCCCTGATTGACAGCTCTGCACCCACCATCACTGTAGTGTTGCGTTGCTGATGGTGGCTTTGCTGCCCTAGACTCTCCATCCTGCCCTGTGGTGGCTTTGGCAGCAGGTTTGCAAAACAAAAAAAGGCTTGCCCAGGCCCCGAGCCCCCCCTCCCCCACTGCTGCCGATAGCTTTGTTGCTAGCCCC
Source organism: Gastrophryne carolinensis (assembly GCA_027917425.1). Lineage (NCBI taxonomy): Eukaryota > Metazoa > Chordata > Amphibia > Anura > Microhylidae > Gastrophryne > Gastrophryne carolinensis. The sequence goes on from CM051235.1 coordinate 282,736,613, forward strand.
ACAGACCATCAGACCAAAGGCTGAAAAGCTTCCTGGACCAGACCATAACCCAAAGGTTGGTAGAGGTCCCCTTTAAAGGGCAATTGGTGGAGGCCCCGGGATGCATGCCCCCCTCATAATCGGGCCCTGGTGGTGTGTAAGCTCAGACATCTTTTTAGTCGGGGGAGTAAATGTTCACATGCTACATAGATAGATGTATTTTGCAAAATGAATGTCACCACTGCCACTATAACCCTACATTTTATCCCTGTTAAAAACTGTTAGAGTAACAAGAAAACAAATGGGTGAGGGCACCACTAACAATTATAAGCAAATACTAAAATATTGACACCGGAAGGTGCACCCCGGGCTCCTCACATATGCATAGTAACCACTAAAGAACACCCTAACCAAGGAGTCCAACTTGAAGCAGGGCACTCAACCGGTTAATATGTATCACAAAAATCTTTATTATCTAGACTAGGCCATCACACAATATAAAACACAAAAAACACAATGACAACACACTTTTTTAAAAAATACAAGTAAAAAACAGACCCAGGACCAACACAGCACCAATGATTATGTAAAATTTGTCAGATATATGAAATCACAATAATATTGGTATAAACACATAAATTAATACATAGTACATGCGGCCACTCAAACCCCACAATCCAAAAATCATAAACATATCTGCCCAAATATTATAAATACAAATATTAATGCCCTAATATACCACAGATAAACACTATATAAAGTGACCATGTGCAAAAACTAACATGTAAAGTGACCATGTGCAATAAGTATATATCTTCCTAATAAAAGTGCTAATTGGGGCAAAATGCCTCCAAACTACAATATTCCCCACAAAAACTTAATATATATGTAATAACATATCAATTTAATGTGCAAAGTTGCAAAAAAACAAAAATGAACAGTATATAAATGGTATCTGAGGAAAAGACTATTGTCTGCAAATAAGCTAATCGCTGCACATGCTGTACAGCTGACACAGAAAGGCCAGACTAGCCTGACCTAATGCATCACAATCATGACAAGAAATAAAATCCAAAGCAAGAGATACCGCATGTAGGTGCTGTTCAGTCCCGGGTGAAAGCTCCCCCACGCGCTCTGCCGTGCACCCACAGCTTCTCTAGGGGGTGAGATTGTCTCTCCTCTGTTTCCTTTTTAAAGATGGTCATGTGACACAGGCATGTGTCACATGACCGCCGGTCCGGTGGAGCGCAGCCGCGTCTCATACCCAACCAGGCTGCAGCCAGGAAGTGTCCTCCCCAGCACACAGAGCGTGTGCAGGCAGAAGACACACTCCACCCCCACACCCCCCGCGCCCACCACACACCCACAGCCCAAATTAACCCTCTGATACATGGTGGAATGAGTGCAAAGCAGGTGCAGACCTGCAATGATCGGTGCCCACATCCCAGCACGCCATCCTATCCCGTTCTGTGGGGCAGCGATCCGGCCGCCATCGCTGCCCCAGCAGGGACGGGAAAAGGAAGGAGCGAGGGAATGGGAGGAAAACACGGGCGAAGATGGGCGGGGGGAAGACACTAGGACACACGCATTCATCAGACAAGAGGAGTAGCACCCTACAAATAAACCCACTTTGATAAACCATCCACAACGTATATAATAAACGATGGCTCCCACAAAATATTCTAATTTGTCTATCAAGGTTTAAATAACAAATTGAAATGCTTGAAATAGAATATCAAGAAAAGATTATTATGTGTACTGTCATTATTTCAAACTGAAAACATAATAATCAATAACCAATGTTGCCAAGACAATAAACTCATATTTCTATACAAAATATGCACAAAATAAGATTTAGGTGATGACCATGACTGTCTTATGGCCCCCCAAAAAAACAAAAAACTTTATGTTGAAGTTCTTGTCGTTATATGGACCCATTTCTTCTTAGGATGTTGCATTTCCAGGTTCTCTTTAATTTCCCACTGCCGACATTGCTTTTTCTAAGTTCATCCCCCCTGTCCGCATCATTCTCTCTACTATGTTGTCTAAGCGCCTCATATCCCAGCCATATCTAAAGTGAAAATAAAAATAAACCATAAAAAACTGTGCAATGACCTATAATCAATATGTTGTCATGTTAAAACAAAAAGAAAGTATAAATGTGAAAAAAAAAAACCCCAAACCTGACATATAATAGGCCCACCAAAAAATAGGTGGGTAAAAGTGGCCATAATACGAGGCTGCATAGAGGAGGGGGAGGAACTACCATATGTTCAGGAGGGGATGAGGGCAGGGAAAAAAAGGGGGTTTTATCTTTTATTATCTATTTCTTAACCTATAAAGGGCCCAAAGGATATGTCTTCATTTAGACCGAGGGGGGCCGCTGTATCCAAAGTGTAAATCCATTTCCACTCCTGTAGGAGTCTCTTTTTAAGGTCCCCACCCCTTGATCCTAAGCGTACTTTTTTTTAAACCCACTATATGTAGGCCCTCTACCCGAGAGTTATGTTGGGAGAAGAAATGTCTAGCCACTGGTATCAATGTCTTACCTCTGTCCAGGTCCCGTCCTGCCAGTCGAATATTTGATAGGTGTGACTGTATCCTATTCTTCAAACTATTTCTGGTCTCACCTATATAGAATTTAGAACAGGGAAATTTCAAGAGATAAATTACCGATTTTGTTTGGCAATTAATGAAGTCGTATAGCTTGAAGGTATGTCCTGTGCGTTGGTTTTTTACCTCTTTGGCCTTTTTTTTTTAATAATTATAATTTTTAGTGAGGAGACAGGCATAGCAGACAAGCTTCAGCAAGAAAGACAGGCAAGAAAGGCAAAACATTACAGCATATAAATACCCAACAAAATGGTGTTTCACAATAAGGCCACCGCGTCCATGGGATAAACAGTTAGGTATGTATTGTACAGCTAGCGGGACACTACTGGATCATCTGGCACCCTAGGAAGCCGACCGGGCACCCGCCCCCTCCCCAGACTGCTGCCATCAACTTCCACCGACACCCTATAGATATCGGTCTGCAATCCAAGCCCCCACATTTCTTTTATACATGAACATAACAAAACATCTTGAACAAGACACACGACAAAGAAGAATAAACTAAAAGTGAAGAAAAAAGAAAAAACAGGGAGGGGAGGGACAGAAAAAAGGGGGGTAGCGGGATAGTTGGGTGGGGAGAGGGAACTCGCTCTGCAGCACTTCGGCTTCACTCCTTAAGATATCCAAGGTAGTCGGCCGATAGGGTAAACTGATCCCAGGCACACCAAATCTCTCTGTATTTGTCAAGGGTGTCCTTCAATGAGGCCGTAAGTTCTTCCATCCTACTCACGTCCCTCACTCTAGACAGCCACATCGCTGTTGTTGGAGGATCGGGTGATTTCCAGCACGCAGTTATACATCACTTTGCGGCGTTCAGCAATGGGGCTAGGAGGGATTTGCCCCTCTTGCGAATAGAGGTGGGGGCCAAGTTAAGGAGGTAGCTGGCCGGATCCTCCCCCAGGTCAATCCCGGTCAAGTGCAGTACTATTTTCCGGACATTGCCCCAAAACTTAGTAAGGCCAGTACAGTTCCAGAACATATGAAGCATTGTGCCCCTTTCACGCGAGCATCTCCAACATAGGGGGCTGGAAGAGGGCAACATCTTAGCCAATCTAGATGGCAGCGTGTCAGAATTTTATATGAGGCTTCTTGGTATCTGCTAGAAATAGAAGATTTATGAGCCAGCTGAAACATAGCTTGCCTCTGTTCTGCTGAGAAGTTTCTGTTAAGTTCCCTCTCCCACCCCTCCACGCAAGGGGGCACAAACGACTCCGGGGGGCTAATAAGCAGGGAATAGGCATACGACAAAGCCCCTCTGAAATGGCCTACCCCAATACAGAGTCGTTCAAAAGGGATCAATGGTCTATCAGCTTCACCCGGCTGGTCCGCAGATTTCTGGTAATGTGACAGCTGGAAAGCCCGCCAGAAATTAAGTGGCTGAAGCGAGTGCCTAGCAGCCAAATCCCCCGGCCCACACCACCTGCCCCCCACATGCATATGCATGAGCCTATAACAATTCCGTTGCGCCCACGTACGGAAGACACAGTCAGACTGGCTCACCGGGAAATCTGGGTGCCCTATCACTGGAGTTAAAGGTGACAGGGAGGGGGAGATATCCGGCTTCGGGAAGACCCTCGCCACCACCTTCCTCGTGGGGCCTATTGTTGGGTGCTTGTTGAGAATTTTGAGCTGACCCAGCGGGATCCAAGGGAGTCCCGGAAGGAAGGCAAGCGAGGCTTCCTGTTCAATGTGTGTCCATTGTTTCAGCGTGGAATGCCAGTCGATCACCCTGACCAGAGTCGCAGCGTGATACAGCCTCCAATCCGGGAGGCCCAGGCCTCCCGAGCCTTGGGAAGGGTCAGGAGGGATGCTGCCAATCGATGTACTTTCCCAGCCCAAACAAACCTCAAGCACAACCCCACTAGTCTCTTAAAGAATGTGTGGGGGACCTCTATTGGAAGAGCCTGGAAGAGATATAGCACTCTGGGTAGTATGTTCATCTTAATAATACTCACCTGGCCGAACCAGGTGAATGCACTCTTGTTCCACCTCCGAAGATCCTCTTCCACCCTCCTCAACAACGGGGGAAAGTTGAGACCATAAATCTTTTGAGGCTGAGCTGGTATTTGCGTCCCCAGGTAAGTCACCGCCTCCCCCTCCCATTTGAAGCGAAGGTCTTTGAGATCTGCTCTATTCTTTTGGGAGAAATGTTAATGTTAAGGGCTGAGGATTTCTGATCTGTTTATTTTATAGTTAGACACTGCTTGGAAGTCCCAGAGCTCCACCATCAGGACGGGTAAAGTGGTTTCTGGCTTAGCATACGATGCCACCTTGTGCTCAACACGCCCAACATGTACTCCGGCCACATCCGAGTTCTTCCTGACAGTGCGCAAGAATAGTTCTCATGTTAGAATGAAAATTAACGGTGAAAGCGGGCACCCCTGGCGCGTCCCGTTTGATTGATTAAATGGCTTGGAGGGGAGCCCGTTTATTATGACAGACGCAGAGTGGCATGAATAAGAGGCCTTAATCCAGTGGGTCATATTGTTTCCAAGGCCAATATGACTGAGGGTTGCAAACAGAAACTCCCAGCTGACCCTGTCAAACGCATTCTCTGCGTCCGTTGAGAGGAGCAAAGTACCCGCCCCCCCCGTACGTGCCTGATGAATCAAATTGATGACCCTCGTGGTGTTGTCCCTACCCTCTCTTGAAGGAACAAAGCCAACTTGGTCCCAGTGGACGAGATGAGGAATGAGGGGAGCCAATCTGTCTGCAATAACCTTGTTGAATAGTTTCAGGTCGCAATTCAATAAAGAAATGGGCCTATAGCTGTCACATTGCATCGGGTCTTTGCCCGCCTTCGGGATGATCGTGATGTGCGCTCAAAGTGTGTCTCTGGGCGGGGGGCAGCCCTCTTTCAGGGAGCCGAGGGAGGCAATAAACTGAGGGCCGAGTAGCTCCGCAAATTCCTTGTAATATCCCAGGTTGAAACCATCTGGGCCCGGTGCCCTTCCAGGTCTAGTGCCTTTAATGGCCCTCAGGTATTCCTCCATCTCAATCTCCCCTTCGAGGGCGCTAATTACTTCTTTTTTGAGTCTAGGGAGCCCTGATTCCCGAATATAGGAAGCAATACGATTCAGATGAGTAGACGAATGCTCCTGAGGTAAATTGTAAAGGCTTTCATAAAACTCTTTGAAGGCCTGCGCTATGTCAGACGTCAGGTGTTTCCTGCCCCCCTTGGAATCCTGAATAACTGAGATAAAGTTCCTCCCACGTTGAGCTTTCGGCGCCCTCGTTAGGGCTTTACTCGACTTGTTGCCATATTCGTAGCAGAATCTACGACTCCCAGCCGCACATTTTTTAGCCTCAGTGAGGCAGATATCCCTAAGGGACTTCCAAAGGTTCACCAATCTGGCCCCTAGTTCCCTGTCCAATGTCTGCTTGTGCCTAGATTCAAGACTGGGTCAGCCGGGCAATTTGGTAGTTTCTTAGTTTTTTAAGGCTCGAGCCATGTTTAATTAGCAGGCCCCTGAGCACGCACTTGTGGGCCTCCCATACAGACGTCCGTGAGACCCCCTCCGTGACGTTTACAGAAAAAAAAATCCACGGTGGCCTTATGAATATCGGCCCTGACCTCAGGGTCCTGCAGGATCGAATCGTTCAGTCTCCACTGACCTCTGAGGGGGGGGGGGTATCTGGAATGGAGAGGGTGACCGAGATAGGCGCGTGGTCTGAGATAGTTATCTGCCCGATGTCCATGCTGACCACCAAGTGTAAGAACCTGTGTGGAACCAGGAAGAAGTCTATACGTGAGTAGGAGTTATGAGGTGCAGAGAAAAATGTATAGTCCCTCTCCCTGGGGTTGAGTGTCCGCCACGTGTCCATCAGCTGGTTCCTATGGAGTAGGGCCTTAATTTTTTTAAGCATAGAAAAGGGGATGTGTGAGACCCCCCTAGAAGTATCCAACCCAGGATCTAGGACTATGTTAAAGTCCCCTCCCAATAGAAGAACCCCCTCTGTAAAAGCCACGAGTTTCTCTAGGGTGGAGTGGAGGAACTTGTGTTGATTAGAGTTGGGGCAGTAGCATGTTGCTAGAGTAATTTTTAAGGAGTAAAGTGTTCCCTTGACAAAGAGAAACCTCCCCCCAGGATCCAAGAGCGTCTCGAGGTGTGTCCAGGGTAGAGCCCCTGCCAGGAGAATGGCGACTCCCCTAGATTTGGAGTCTGGTGAGGGGCAAAGATATTGAGTTTTAAAGTGACGGTCAGTGAGATTATGGGACCTGCCTATTTTGAGGTGAGTTTCTTGTAGAAAAGTGTGCATGCGCTTCAGTTCCCTGAGGATGGATGATCTCTTAAAGGGAGAATTCAAACCCTTCGCATTGAGGGATGTGCACTTTACCTTGGACATACTGATATAGGGAGAAAGAACTCGGGGTCAAATTCCACAGAAGTGGAGACAGAGAAGAAAAAAAAAAAGAAGCTATAAGAGAATAAGAAAGCACAGGACAAGACAAAGGAAGAACAACCAGACGTAGTTAAGTACAACACAAATAAACTTCTCCACAACAATAACCACAGAGATGCGTCAAAGAAAATCTCTGCAGCTAAGCGTGGACTTAAAGGGGGTATAAAGTTACTGCTCCCCAAAAAGAGGTCCCCCACTCGTCCGCCAGACGCCGAACGAGAAAGGACCCCAACCTACTGTGGGATCGCAACGGGCTGAAGGTGACCGCGGCATCCCCCCAGCCAACCCCCCCACTCGCTAAACGGGATCCAACTCGGCAACACTGCCAGCCGCAGAGCATGTAAATGATGGAGACACCCACCCAACAATTCAAATAACATTCTCAGACCCCCCCTGGCACCCCCGTCAATGATCCGCTAAACCTGCCGGTGCAGGTAAAGGGCTACTCAGAGCCCAGCTGAACATTTTACGGAGTGGCCAGTGAGGCAACATTATTCCAACAACAGCAAACAGATAACATGGCATCAGTAAAGCACGCAGATGAGACAACGTTGGCAGAAGAATAACACAACGACGACCCTTTTTGAGTTAGGTCTCATTGTCGCGGGCCCATGGTGCAGGCGGTGGGCCTCTGGTATTTCTTCTGCGCGAGGTGCTCGCGCCACCCTCCCGTCGAGCCTCGCAAGGTGGGGAGCCCGCTCTTGCAGACGGGGAGGGAATGAGTGAGGAAGGGTCCAGCCAGTCCGGGACCTCTAGTGCCGGCGAGTCCAAGAAAGCGAAAAGTTCAGGGAGGTCCGCCGGGGTTCTTAAGGCAAAAACACGCTGGTGTCTCCTCACCAGAAATGGATATCCCCAACGGTAGGAGGCCCCACAGTCCCGGGTCCTCTCCAGTAGAGGTCTCAAGAGGCGCCTCAGGTACAGGGACCGCCTGGAAATGTCCTGGAACACCTGCAATGTGGCAAGTCCCTCTCTCGTGCTTTCCTGAGGATTTCCTCCTTTACGGAGAAGTAATGCAGGCGGCAGATGACGTCTCGAGGGCGACCCGGGTCATCAGGTTTGGGTCCCAGGGCTCGGTGGATGCGGTCGATCACTATTTCCGCAGTGGGTGAACGGCTCAAGATCCCGTTGAAGAAACCAGTGACCGTTTGCAGCAGTTGATCCGGACCAGTGGCCTCAGGTAAGCCCCTCAGCCTTATATTGTTACGGCGGCTCCTGTTTTCTAGGTCATCCAAATGTAGGACCGCCGCTTGAGATATGGAACGTTAGGAAGTCATGCTTTTTTCTAGAGCTTCTATTCTTTGGATGGTCGAGATGTGGGACTGCTCCATGCCCGATACCCTGGAGTCCAGGTTGCCCACAGCACCTTGTAAATCAGAGATATCTTTCTTAAAGGTACTTTCAACCCTTAATATAAAGGATTCCAGGTCCGCCTTGGTCGGTAGGGCTTTAAGTTCAGCCCTGATATCCGCGAGCACTCCATCGTGGCAATCTTGAGAGGGGGGGGGGGACCAGCAGGGACGCCCAAGCGTCCATCCCGGTAGCTTCGGAAAGCATCCTGAGCAGCCCAGTTCATCTGCATCTTGGGTTGCGCCAGTGCAGACCCTTGTTGAGTGGGAGGTGGAGCCCCCCATGGCACGAGGGGCCCGAGAGCTGGGAGAGGGAGGAATGGCCCCGAGATGGGTCATCCCGGTGCTGGGGGGTGCTCTGGTGCGGGATAAGGCCATGGTCGCGGGCGTCTCCGCTACGACTGCCACCCCAAGTGGAGCGCCATGCAGGGGAGGGAGGGGTGCACACAGGAGCCCCAGGGGAGAACCACATCCCTGCCGGGTGCGAGGTGGTGTCATGGAGTGCCCGCGAATTCGGGCTTGGCAGGGACACCCCCCTCGCTCCCACCCTCCCCCCCACTGGCGATGGCGTAGATGCCGGGCTCATTTCACCCACGCTGTCGCTGTACTGTAGGGGTGGCCCCTCTGATTCAAATGCTGCTGGACCCTGAGCTGTTCCCCAGAGTCTTCCGCCCCTGGGTGGGGTGTCTTGTGCAGGAGCATCCCGCGGTCGGGGTCACCCACAATGGGGTCAACAGTGTGGAGTGTGGGAGTCCCCTCCATGAATTTAGTGTGTGTGCCTCCTCCGGGGCTATAGGTGGCCATGTGATTACACTGGGCCGGGGAGCCGGGTCGCAGCTGCACAGACTCCTCAGCTTCTGACAGTGACCTCCGGCGGCTCCCGGCCCCGGCGTCAGAATGTGTCTCCCCCGCCTTCCCCCCTCCTCTCGGCGGGGAGCTCTCTCCTTCATGCGGCTCCGGCCGCCCGCTCTTCACTGGTGCGCGCACCGTTCCGGCGCCGGCAGCAGCCGTCACGATAGGCTCCGCGTCAGGTGCGGAGCTCGACACACGCCGTCCTTCGCCGCTCTCCTCACCTCCTCCCAGGGACGCAGCAGCACAGCCCGCAGGTGCTTCTTCGCCCAGACCGCCCACGGTGTCAGCAGTAAAGGGGGCCCTCGAATCCTGGGCAGCTCTGGCCTCTCCATCCGGCGCCATGACATGCGGCTCTTCTGCCTCCGGACGCACCGCCGCCATCTTGCTGCTCCCCGCGACCTCTCCTCTCCGCCTGCCAGCACCAAGGTAGGCGCTGATCTTGCGCGCTTGAGGGGGCGACACGACTCTCTGCCCTCTCCGCTTCTTGGCCATGCTGGATCCAGCAAATGGGTGGGTGAATGCCCAGAAATAGTAGGGTTAAACAGACGGCCGGAGGGAGCTCACGCCAAAGACAACCTCACTCCTCCATGCCCGGCCACGCCCCCCTACCTCTTTGGCCTTAATCGTATGTTTGCATATGGAACATTTTCCACATGGTGATTAGTCCGCGATAGCCAAGTGCCCTCCTGTCGTGAGAAATGGCTGTGGCATAGTTGGTCCCTGATGTTTCTCGACCGTCTTGCTATCAGACTGGGTGCCTCCGATATCCATTCTGCTAGGTCCCTGTTGCTTTTCAGCAACCCCCAATGTCGTGCCAGAATGGTTCTTATGCCAGTCCACTGTTGGTTAAAAGTGGTTACCACTTCTATGTTGTTGTATTCATTCCTTTTTTTTCGGTTGAAGCAATTGTGATCTATTTAATCCACGTGCCTTATTGAGTGCTGATTTCAGGGTTCCTTTGGGGTATCCGCGTGCTTGGAATCTTCTCTTCAAATCCACAGCTTGTCTATCGAATTCATCTGCCCTTGTGCAATTGCGCTTAACCCGCAGGAATTGCCCAGTTGGGATGCCCTTTTTAAGGTGCATGGGATGGGCACTACTAAAATGTAGCAAACTATTTGTTGCTGTCTCTTTGCGATATAGACTGCTGGCAATTGTGCCATCCAATTAACGGGTCAAGGACAAATCCAGAAATGTAATTTGTTCTGTGGATAGATGGGAGGTCAGTTTAATGTTCAATTGGTTGTTATTCAATATTTCCAAGAATTTATCACAATCTATCTGTGATCTCTCCCAGAAGAACACAATATCGTCTATAAATCTCAACCAGACTACAATGTTTTTGTGGTATTGATCCAATTGTTCACTAAAAACAACTTCCCTTTCCCACCATCCTAGAAATAAATTTGCGATTGAAGGTGCACAGTGTGCCCCCATTGCCACACCCATTTTCTGTCTATAAAAGCAGCCATCAAAAGTAAAATAGTTATGTTCCAAAATGAACTGTAGACTAGCAAGGATAAAGTTACGACGTACAGGTTGTGAGTTTAACTCCATGTCAAGAAAATAACTCACCGTCCGTAATGTGTTTGCATGTGATGTTTGAATACAAAGATTCTACATCACATGTGACCATCATGCATTACCTTGGGAGATGTATAGCATCTAATTTAGTCATCAAGTCTAAAGAGTCACGAAGGTACGAAGCAAGACTTACCACGTGTGGCTGTAGAAAACTGTCCAGCCAAGTGCACAACTTTTCTGTCAGGGAACCGATGCCAGAAACTATGGGACGTCCAACAAATCCACCGCCCGTTTGTATCTTAGTACAGGATTGAAGGACAATCTTTCATAATATTTCTCATCATTAAGCTGTCTCAGTACTTCCTCGGTATAGAGGCCGACAGGGAGGACCACAATATTCCCCCCCTTGTCGGCCTCCTTAATCACAATATCCTGTCTATGCTCCAGATTGTATAGAGCTTGGCGTTGGCCCTTTGTGATATTATGTTTATTGGCCCCTAAGGGCAAATGTTTAATATCTTCACTGACCAACTGGAAAAATACCTGTATAGCCGGGCTGATGGAAAAGGGTGGAGTGAAGGTTGAACGTTTGCAGAAGGAACATCCACTATATTCCTCCGTTTGGGTATTTAAGTCCGCCAGTGTCCTTATGGCCTGTAACTCGTTTGGATCCCAATCAATTCCATCGCAGTCTGCAAAAAAGGAAAACATCTTTTGTCACTTCAAATTTGTTAACATTTCTGGTAGGGGAAAAGGAGAGTCCCATGCCTAAAACTGACCTTTTGTCTTCCGTTAAAGGTATATCAGTAAGATTAATAATTTGCAAGGTGGTGGACGGGTCCTGAGGGACATATTCTGCTGTTTCTGGGTTCGAGGCACACCCAATCGATGCCTCCTCTCCATCAGAGTTGGGCAACAGGGTATTTATCTAGGGGGTGGGCGCATCTGCCTGCCGTACCCCCATCTCTTGCGATCCCTCAGCCTCTGCTCTCTTTCGTTTTTTTGGCGTCTCGTCCACTCCCCCCATCTGATTCGTCTGTAGTGTTGGATAAAAAAGAGCTTTGGGACTGGGAAAGGCTGTTTCTGAAGGTGGCCCCACTTCTGAGATCAGGAGGTCTATCCCTCGATTTCATATCACTTTTTTTTGGAATATACCTCCGATTCCCTCTATGTTGCCATCTGAACATTTTCTGCTGGCTAACATATTTGTCTCTGGCAAACTTCTTCTTATTCCCTTCAACTCTTCTTGCCTTATGCTTCGAAATCTCATTTTGGAGTGACTGCATAAAGGGCGTGACCAATTCTTCCTGCTCAAATTTCTCTAACGATTTTTCCAGTTCAACAATACGGGCCTTAACCTTAGATAGCAATTCCTTGTCATGGTTGATCAGCATCTCCATGATTATAGTGGAGCATTTAGTTAGGCCTGTTTCCCAAGTCTGTTTAAAGGAGTCCGTAGGCTCCCAGGCCGGGAAAATTTGTACCCGTAAGCCACGGGGGCAAAGGCCCTGTTCTATATATCCCTCCAAAGTATGAATGTTCCACCAAAGCTTGGTATGTGTGAGGTATGCTTGTTTCAACTCCCTAGATATCTCTTTAAATTCCCCAGGAATGGGGCCCCTATATTCAAGATCCACATTGCCAAAAATATCATGGACCTTATTGGTCCATTGTTTTTCAAGTACTTCAATATTGAACAACATCACAAGAAATATGTAATTACATGCGTGTGCACTACCCTAGAAACAAGGATTACCAGGTAGGGCCTCTGGCAAAGGCCATCCGGCTCTATCTGGGCAATTGCATAAGTAACAAGAAAACAAATGGGTGAGGGCACCACTAACAATTATAAGCAAATACTAAAATATTGACACCGGAAGGTGCACCCCGGGCTCCTCACATATGCATAGTAACCACTAAAGAACACCCTAACCATGGAGTCCAACTTGAAGCAGGGCACTCAACCGGTTAATATGTATCACAAAAATCTTTATTATCTAGACCAGGCCATCACACAATGTAAAACACAAAAAACACGACAACACATTTAAAAACAATACTAATAAAAAACAGACCCAGGACCTACACAGCACCAATGATTTTGTAAAATTTGTAGGATATATGAAATCACAATAATATTGGTATAAACACATCAATTAATACATAGTACATGCAGCCACTCAAACCCCACAATCCAAAAATCCTAAACATATCTGCCCAAATATTATAAATACAAATATTAATGAACTAATCTGCCACAGATAAACACTATATAAAGTGACCATGTGCAAAAACTAACATGTAAAAGTGACCATGTGCAATAAGTATATATCTGTCAGGTCCCGAGGGACGCCCACCTTCCAATTAAGTCTGCAACCCCCAATCTCCACTGCTAGCTTCGCCTATAGACAAGCCCCCGTTTGCCGGGACGCTGGACACGCCTCACCGGACACGGTTGCCCCCAGGACTTCTTAGCACAAAGGATGCAGACTTATGCAGGGGAAGGCAAACGAACCAGGAACGAGACTGGGTAAGGTCAAACGGGCAGAGGTCATACACGGCAGATCAGTCCAATGAAGCGCGGTACAGGAGGATGAGACAGAAGAATAGTCGAGTCAAGCCAAAGGTCACGCCGGGGAATCACAGATACGCAGTACAGAGGAGCAGGCAGAAATCGTGGTCAGTAAAACAGTCGGTCCAGGCAGCAATCAAGGATGGACATACACGGCAAGATACGTAGACGGAACAGACACCAATTCACACCCAGCAGCACGCTATCACGGGCCCCCACACACTGCAGTGGAAATCCCTTTATAGTGGGCAAACCGGCCGGATTGGACAGGGAGACAGTGGCTAGGATTGGTGCACTTAGGATCTGGCGGCAGATTGGAGCACTGGCCCTGTGGTCTGATTGGTGAGCTCTGGGCTGATGCTCCAGCTGAGCTTCCCAGGCAAACTGCTCAGCACAGCACCTTCTAGACTTCGTTCTTTTAAACAGCCTCCGGTGGCCATTCTGAGTATTGCACCACCGGAAGACATGAGCTGACTGTATAGGCCAGCAAGCACAAGCTGAGTGACAATGGGCAAGGGGGGAGGACTTACTCGGCGACACATGCGCCACTGGGGATGGCAACCGAGGCATAAGCGGCTGCTGGGCAGGAGGAACCCGAGCCCGTTGCCTAGGGACACCATGGGCACGGGTAGAAGGCAAGTCATTCATGACAATATCTTCCTAATAAAAGTGCTAATTGGGGCAAAATGCCTCCAAACTACAATATTCCCCCCAAAACTTAATATATATGTAATAACATATCAATTTAAAGTGCAAAGTTGCAAAAAAACAAAAATGAACAGTATATAAATGGTATCTGAGGAAAAGACTATTGTCTGCAAATGAGCTAATCACTGCACATGCTGTACAGCTGACACAGAATGGTCAGACCAGCCTGACCTAATGCATCACAATCATGACAAGAAATGAAATCCAAAGCAAGAGATACCGCATGTAGGTGCTGTTCAGTCCTGGGTGAAAGCTCCCCCCGTGCGCTCTGCCGTGCGCCCACAGCTTCTCTAGGGGGTGAGATTGTCTCTCCTCTGTTTCCTTTTTAAAGATGATAGCCACTCCCCTCGGTAATGCAGGCATGTGTCACATGACCGCCGCAGGAAGTCCGGTGAGTGGAGCGCAGCCATGTCTCATACCCAACCAGGCTGCAGCCAGAGTGTGTGCAGGCAGAAGACACACTCCACCCCCACACGCCCCCGCCCACCACACACCCACAGCCCAAATTAACCCCCTGATGCATGTATGAGTGCAAAGCAGGTGCAGACCTGCAATGATCGTCGCCCACATCCCAGCACGCCATCAACTCACATCCCAGCACGCCATCCCATCCCGTTCCATGGGGCAGCGATCCAGCCGCCATCGCTGCCCCAGCAGGGACGGGAAAAGGAAGGAGCGAGGGAATGGGAGGAAAACACGGGCGAAGATGAGCAGCGGGGGGGGGGGGGGAGACACTAGGACACACGCATTCATCAAAAAATAAACAATGGCTCCCACCAAACATTCTAATTTGTCTATCAACGTTTAAATAACTATTTGAAATGCATATAATAGAATATCAAGAAAAGATTATTATATGTACTGTCATTATTTCAAACTGAAAACATAATAATCAATAACCAATGTTGGCAAGACAATAAACTCATATTTCTATACAAAATATGCACAAAATATGATTTAGGTGATGACCATGACTGTCTTAATTTGTTTGTTAATTTGTTTCAATTTGTTATTTAAACGTTGATAGACAAATTAGAATATTTTGTGGGAGCCATCGTTTATTATATACGTTGTGGATGGTTTATCAAAGTGGGTTTATTTGTAGGTTGCTACTCCTCTTGCCTGATGAATGCGTGTGTCCTAGTGTCTCCCCCCCCCGCTGCTCATCTCTCACCTTCGCCCGTGTTTTCCTCCCATTCCCTCGCTCCTTCCTTTTCCCGTCCCTGCTGGGGCAGCGATGGCGGCTGGATCGCTGCCCCACGGGACGGGATGGGATGGCGTGCTGGGATGTGAGTTGATGGCATGCTGGGATGTGGGCGCCGATCATTGCAGGTCTGCACCTGCTTTGCACTCATTCCACCATGCATCAGGGGGTTAATTTGGGCTGTGGGTGTGTGGGGGTGGAGTTGCGGCTGCGGCGGTCATGTGACACATGCCTGCATCACCGAGGGGAGTGGCTATCATCTTTAAAAAGGAAACAGAGAAGAGACAATCTCACCCACAAGAAAAGCTGTGGGCGCACGGCGGAGCGCGTGGGGGAGCTTTCACCCTGGACTGAACAGCACCTACATGTGGTATCTCTTGCTTTGGATTTCATTTCTTGTCATGATTGTGATGCATTAGGTCAGGCTGGTTTGGCCCTTCTGTGTCAGCTGTACAGCATGTGCAGTGATTAGCTTATTTGCAGACAATAGTCTTTTCCTCAGATACTACCGTATTTTTCACCCTATAAGACGCACCTGCCCATAAGACGCACCTAGGATTTGGGGGAGGAAAATAAGAAAAAAATATTTTAAACCAAAAACGCACCATTACAGACAGTGTGGCATTCCCCTATCCCATTACCATAGGCAGTGTGGAATGCCCCCATTCCCATTCCCCATATACCAGTGTGGCATTCCCCCCTCCCATTCCCCATATAGGCAGTGTGGCATTCTCCCCCCTCCCATTCCCCATATAGGCAGTGTGGCATTCTCCCCCCTCCCATTCCCCATATAGGCAGTGTGGCATTCACCTCCTCCCATTCCCCATATACCCAGTGTGGCATCCCCCCTCCCATTCCCATATAGGCAGTGTGCACCCCATTATCATAAGCAGTGTGGCATTCCCCCCCTCCTATTCCCCATATAGGCAGTGAGCCCCCCCTCTTAGTATAGGCTGTGTGGCATCCCCCTCCCCCCAATAGTATTGGCTGTGTGGCATCCCCCTCCCCCATTAGTATTGGCTGTGTGGCATCCCCCTCCCCCCATTAGTATTGGCTGTGTGGCATCCCCCCCATTAGTATAGGCTGTGTGGCATCCGCTCCCCCCATTAGTATAGGCTGTGTGGCATCCGCTCCCCCCTTAGTATAGGCTGTGTGGCATCCGCTCCCCCCTTAGTATAGGCTGTGTGGCATCCCCCTCCCCCCATTAGTATAGGCTGTGTGGCATCCCCTCCCCCCATTAGTATAGGCTGTGTGGCATCCCCTCCCCCCATTAGTATAGGCTGTGTGGCATCCCCTCCCCCCATTAGTATAGGCTGTGTGGCATCCCCTCCCCCCATTAGTATTGGCTGTGTGACGTCCCCTCCCCCATTAGTATTGGCTGTGTGGCATCCCCCTCCCCCCATTAGTATTGGCTGTGTGGCATCCCCCCATTAGTATTGGCTGTGTGGCATCCCCCCATTAGTATTGGCTGTGTGGCATCCCCCCCCATTAGTATTGGCTGTGTGGCATTCCCCCATCAGTATTGGCTGTGTGGCATCCCCCCCATTAGTATTGGCTGTGTGGCATCCCCCTCCCCCCATTAGTATAGGCTGTGTGGCATCCCCCTCCCCCCATTAGTATTGGCTGTGTGGCATCCCCCTCCCCCCATTAGTATTGGCTGTGTGGCATCCCCCTCCCCCCATTAGTATTGGCTGTGTGGCATCCTCTCCCCCCATTAGTATAGGCTGTGTGGCATCCCCCTCCGCCCATTAGTATAGGCTGTGTGGCATCCCCCTCCCCCCATTAGTATAGGCTGTGTGGCATCCCCTCCCCCCATTAGTATAGGCTGTGTGGCATCCCCTCCCCCCATTAATATTGGCTGTGTGGCATCCCCTCCCCCCTTAGTATTGGCTGTGTGGCATCCCCCTCTCCCCATTAGTATTGGCTGTTTGGCATCCCCCTCCCCCCATTAGTATTGGCTGTGTGGCATCCCCCCCCATTAGTATTGGCTGTGTGGAATCCCCCCCCATTAGTATTGGCTGTGTGGCATCCCCCTCCCCACATTAGTATTGGCTGTGTGGCATCCCCCTCCCCCCATTAGTATTGGCTGTGTGGCATCCCCCTCCCCCCATTAGTATTGGCTGTGTGGCATCCCCCTCATCCCCTTAGGATTGGCTGTGTGGCTTCCCCCTATCCCCCCAGTCGGCATAATTAAAAAGAAAAAAAAAAAGTAAAACGCACCTGTCCACTGACACCGCTCCGTTGAGCGTCCGGCTCCGTGAATGGGGTGGGCGTGGCCTGCGCAGCGTCAGCGGAAGAGAGCCCCCGCCGCTCCTCTTGGCTCCCGCAGTGTGACAGGCAACGTGGGAGCGTCAGGAACGGGTGAGTTTTTTATTTTTATTTTTTTTTTGCATTCGCCCGATAAGGCGCACGGACATTTTCCCCCCCACTTTTGAGGAAAAATAAGTGTGTCTTATAGGGGGAAAAATACGGTTTTTATATACTGTTCATTTTTGTTTGTCTGCAACTTTGCACTTTAAATTGATATGTTATTACATATATATTAAGTTTTTGGGGGGAATATTGTAGTTTGGAGGCATTTTGCCTCAATCAGCACTTTTATTAGGAAGATATATACTTATTGCACATGGTCACTTTGCATGTTACTTTTTGCACATGGTCACTTTATATAGTGTTTATCTGTAGTATATTAAGGCATTAATATTTGTATTTATAAATTTGGCCAGATATGTTTATGATTTTTGGATTGTGGGGTTTGACATTATTTATTCATATGCTTTGAGTGGCCGAATGTACTATGTATTAATTGATGTGTTTATACCAATAATGTGATTTCATATATCCTACAAATTTTACATAATCATTGGTTCTGTGTAGGTCCTGGGTCTGTTTTTTACTTGTATTTTTCTAAAAATGTGTTGTCGTGTTTTTTGTGTTTTATCTAGGTGTGATGACCTAGTCTAGATAATAAAGATTTTTGTGATACATATTAACCGGTTGAGTGCCCTGCTTCAAGTTGGACTCCTTGGTTAGGATGTTCTTTAGTAAAAACTGTTAGAGCTCAGCCTACAAAGCAATG